>CM038676.1:70390273-71590273 GCA_021605205.1 Aegilops longissima
AATGTTTCATGTTGGAAATATTTCAACAATGGACCAGGAGCATTTTGGTGAATTTTGAAACTGTTTTGGTATTTTAAAAACTCCACAAAGTTGCAGAAAAATAGAAAAGATAAAACAGGAAGAAACTTACATGGCGCCTCCCTACCGCCCCACTGCTGCCCAGCCAACAGCCTGGCCAATGAGCTGCTTGGCTCGCTTGAGCGAGCAGCCAGTGCTTTCGGCGGCGAGCACCGCATGGGTGCCACGCACTGGTTGCCGCCTCGCCGCTCCTCTCGCCTAGCTGCCGGCGTGGTTCGCCTCCTCTCTCTTCCCGAACCCCTTGGACACCTCCTCTCCTCCCGGCTCCTCTCTCTCGCTCCCCGACTTGGCCGACGCCACCGCCCAAGACCATCGCCAGAATCGCGCTCCCGCCGTCCGTGCTCCTCCTCACCTTGTCCAGGAGCTCCGCGCTCTCAACTACCCGAACTAGCCGAGCCCGCTTTGCTCAAGTGAACCGAATCCACCACACCGACCTCGACCGAGTCCACCGTCGCGGAGATCCCTTCAACGCCATCGTCACTCCGGCCCGTCCCCGACCTCAACGAGCGTTTCTACGAGTTGCCCATGAGACCATATACCTCCCCTTCCTTTTCTCTCTCGCTCTCGGCAGTGTAGCAACCGAACGGAGCTCACCGCACCCGCCGCCCATGGAGCTCGTGCCGACGTGCTCCGGTCACCCTCCGCCACCTCTTGGTGTCCATCACACTCACCGCACCCCATGGGGTCTAACTATGCACTTCCGCACCTCACCGACCCCTCTAGCCCCAAGTTCGCCTTGGCCGAACTCCGCGGCCGCCTAGTTAAATCGCCGGCGCCGATTCCGCCGCCCGACCCCAACCGACTCCACCAAGAGCTGCGGCATGTTCCCGGCTACCCATAGCCACCTCCGCGGCTCGTTTGGTCGGCGGAATGGCTAAACGCACTTCGCCGCCGCGTCGGCTCGCTGGTGGCTGAGCGCCGGTGCAGCCGGCGTGGACTTTGACCACGGTGGGCCTGGTTGACTCGATGAGTCAATGACAGTGGGGCCCAGCCACGTTAACTAAATAGGTTTAGTTTTAATTAAACATTAGTTAAACTAATTACCACGACACCTGGACCCACAGTCAGGTTTGACACTGGGCGTCTCCGTTGACCACGACGTCATCTTGGCGCATGGTGGATTTAATAATTTAATTTCTGGATTTATTCTAATATAGGAAATTCGAGAATATAATTCAAACTTCAAATTTCATAACTTTTAATCTGTAACTCCAAATGCAAAGATTTATATATGAAAAATGATCGGAAAAATCCATTCTATCCATTGGTACAGGTTTCATGCATGTTAAAACAAGTTAACCTTGCTGTTTAGACAGAATAAGATAATGCACCTTTAGGGCTATTTCAAATGAGCTAGCATTTGAATCTTGATTCAAATGGGTTCATCTCCTTTTGTTTTAGCTTGCATTAGGCCAACACACATCCATATTACCATGTCATATCATGCATCATATTGTTGCATATTGTCATGTGTGTTTACTTTCGGTATGCTTTTCGTGATAGGTTCTGCCCCCGAGGATAATCTCGACTATCCATCTGAAGGGCAGCACTCTACCACCATTCCATCAGGCAAGCAACCCATTGATCATTCCGATACAAACCCATGTTCTCGCTTCTGCTCTTGTTTACTGCATTAAGACAACGCGATTCAAACGGTTGTGTGCTGCGGTAGTTGAACCCACTTCCTTTGCATGACCTGCCATTGCCACAGTAACTAGATGAAACCCACTAGTATGTGTAGGAGTTGATTGATCCATGATTGTGATTCCTACCATGCTATGCTTGCTATGCTTAGAGTTGTGTCAGGTCCGGCTCATCGGGATGATGAACTGGAGTGAAAGGTTGTGTTGGTTCGAGAGTGAAGGTGTTGAACACGTTTTGGTAAAGGTATCGATGAGAGGCCATGTAGGAGTACATGGTGGGTTGTTTCATTGAAGATGATCCTAAGAACTGAGATCTGTGTTTGTGATCCATGAGATAGTTACTACCACGCATTGGGCCCGAAACCAATGGACCCTCTCGGCTTCTTAACCACCCTTGTTCTTAGTCCGGGAGTTGCAAGTAGTTTCTCGTGTTTGTAGCATGCTGGGGGCCGCATGCAACGCTGACCTTAGGGGTGGGTTGTGTTGCGGTAGGCACGTGGCCCGGTGTACCGAGTGCCCGTTTGGTATCTCGGGAACCCTGCACACATCGTTCGGGGCTGTATGGAAACCTCGGCCGGACTCCCTACGGATGGAAACCGAATAGGCGATAAACCTGGACTAGGTACTTGAGTGTTTAGGTAGGCTGTGGCCGACACCCACGTTGGGCTTCCGCTTGAAGGTTGCCGAGTACATGTCGTGTGGCGGTAAGTGGTGAGCGTGTGTGAAGAAGTACACCCTGCAGGGTTTTAATATGATCTATTGAATAGCCGTGTCCACGGAGAAGGACTTCGGGTTGCCTATATCAGTTCATAGACAAGTAAATGGACACTACTAAAAGCCTCAAGATAAGTGTGAGTACCGTGGATGGCCCTCTCGTGGGTGACGAGAGAGGATCCACGGTAGGGTATTGTGATGGTGATTAGTGGACTCGTGTGCGACAAATGCTTTACAAGTGGTGTCACGTAGGATAGCTTAGCCAAGAGTCAAAGCTGGCTTGCTGCAATTGACTCCACCACCTTCTTGAGAATGTGCATGTATGATAGGATTCTGTGGTAAGACTTCTGAGTACCTCCGTACTCATGTTTGTAATTAATGTTTTCAGAGGACAACACTGCCCCCTCCGATGGGTTCTATGTAGATCTCGACTTCGACGAGTGAACTAGCCACCCAGGTGGTGGTCCAAGGCTTGTGAAGGGCCATTGTAGATAGAAAGGCTTCAACAAGCTTTCTTTCTTTCTAGAGTTTGTACTCAGACTAGTTTGCTTCCGCATGTGCTTCTATGCTTGTATGACTTGAGTGTTGGGTCATGTGACCCCTACCTGTATGGATATGTTATGTATGGCTCCTCGGAGCCTCTTAAATAAAGTACTTTGAGTTGTAGAGTTTTGTTGTGATGCCTGGTTGTATTTACTCATCTCGGGCATATTGCGTGTATGATTGAAATGCTTGGTATGAGTGGGATCCGACAAACTAGTTGTTTATCCTTGGCAGCCTCTCATATGGGGAAATGTAGTCTCGTGCTTCTGAGCGATAGTAGTCCGCTACAGCCCGGTTCACCGGAGTCCTGCTAGCCCAGCACTACTGCTTGGACACTTGACTGGCGGCATGTGTTTCACCGTTCCTATGTCGTCCCGGGAAATGTCACGCGGTGGTATTCGAGTCCTGCCTAGCCTGCTACAGCCGGGATACGGAGTCTCATAGCCAGTGCTACAGCCCGAATATATACGTTGATGACCGACATGCTCGATGTGATTCATGTATGCCTGTCCCCATAGGTTAGCGCCGCTTTGGGTTCACGACTAGCCATGTCGGCCCGGGTTCTTTGTCATGTGGATGCTAGCGACACTATCATATACGTGAGCCAAAAGGCGCAAACGGTCCCGGGCCATGGTAAGGCGACACCCGTGGGAGTACCGTGCGTGAGGCCGCAAAGTGATATGAGGTGTTACCAGCTAGGTCGATGTGACTTGGAATCGGGGTCCTGACAGCGTTGGCATCAGAGCAGGGCTGCATGTAGGTTCGCTAAGCCAAACTGGTCGATGTTGAGTCTAGAAATGCTTTAGTTATATGTAGGGGAATTGATTGTGGGAGGGAACGTAAGGATATTTTTACTCCTTTACCTTATGCCCTCTAATCTGAGTCATCCGCTTCTCATTCTACGTGGGTATAGGACTAGGCTCTCTTCTCTCTATCAGGTTCACGTGTTACTAATCCGTAGTAACTTATAGGATTGTTGGTTACATCCTCAGTTCAGTTCTACTAATTTTTAGTATGCCATCAGTTGAACCAGAACCTTGATATGATGTTGTTGAGTGGTTTTGCAATCTGATTTTGAATGTCTCAAATCTGGTTTTGAGCATTTACAGATGTTACGCTGCCCGATTTTCCCTAGAAATTCTAATGTCTTTGCATTGTGGCTATGCTTTCAGATGGCCACCCGTGCCCAGAACCAAGTGGTTCGTCGACCCGTTGCATTGATGTGTGTGGTCACGGCAATGTTGGTTGAGTGATGATCGAGACCGGTTACCGATGGTATCCTGAATATACCGTCGAGGAGCAGTTTAGGGATTTCAATCAAAGCCAATATCTGTGCACGGTCAGGATTTATCCATCTTATCCCGGAGCTACTGAACCGCTTCACTGTTCTTATGGGCTCGGGATCACTATTGGAATGTCCGTGCAAGATGCAGCCTATTCTATGATGACTATTATTCGAGCCAGAACTGCCTTGCTGGGCAACACCGATTTCCGCTACATGCCAGCATCCCTCCCTGGGGCGCATGGCTACCTTCAGGGTATGTACAGCGATGCATCCCATGAGGACTCACTCCTTCGCACTACTACTGAGATGCTGGAGGACAAGGACCGTGAAAACCGGGCCTTGCGTATGGAGCTCTTTAATGCCCGTTCTGATCACTGGGCTACTCTGACTCGGTTTGCACCTGCCGTGCAAGCCGGATACATGGACATGAGGGACTTGTAACCTGTGCGGGCTGGTCTGCCAGACTTTATGGAGTGGCGTGAGGTTGGAGGCATCACTCCTCGTGGGCCTCGTCTGCCGCCGTTTGTTGGACCACGGCCACATCCGAGTCCCTATGGTCCACAGGCTCCACAGGATCGTCTGTTTCCGGATGATCATGTTCCACTTCCAGGCTTGGGTGGTGACTTCTATGAGGACTACTACGGAGCTGCCTGAGTTAGTAGTAGTATTCCTAGTATGGTAGTAGTTGTATTTCCATCGTCCTGCGTGACTTGTGGAATATGACTTAGTGTGTATCGTTCCGAAAGTGTAGAAAAATAATGTATAGGAGTTGGAATGCTTCCGATGAGATGTAACGCCTTTCCTTATAGTTGTACTCCGTCGGGCTTGTACTAAACTATGAATGGTGTGTATGACCGTTGGTATATATATGGCAGTTTTATATTACCATGTCATACGGATGAACATCTCTGCATTCCGTGTTATCCATTACATTCCGCACTTCCTTGTTAAATTCTTCCATCCTGGTTTAAACCTTTGCTTTGTTTCCTAGGATAGTCAACACCCGCAACAATCCTGCTGCTCCGGAGCAGGGAGAAGCCAGCGCAGCTGGAAATGCAAATCTGCCTCAACCGCCATCTTTGGCCGAGGTTATGCTGAAAGCAGAACGCAATA
Organism: Aegilops longissima; assembly: GCA_021605205.1. Classification (NCBI taxonomy): domain Eukaryota; kingdom Viridiplantae; phylum Streptophyta; class Magnoliopsida; order Poales; family Poaceae; genus Aegilops; species Aegilops longissima. The sequence goes on from CM038676.1 coordinate 70,395,650, forward strand.
AGCGTGACACCAATCGCTTACTGGAGCGGATTGAACAAAACACCGCACGCCAGCCAAGAAATGATTTGGTTTCACTCAATGACTTCGTCAAGCTGTATCCACCGAAGTTCAAATATTCCGTTGAGCCTCTCGACGCGGATGATTGGCTTCGCAGCATCAACCACAAGCTGCGTTCTGCCAACGTGGCTGAGGCTGACAAGGTTACCTTTGCCGCTTATCATCTTGAAGGCCCTGCTAGTCTCTGGTGGGAGAATTATGAGGCTATGCGTCCGGTTGGACAAATTACAACTTGGGCTGAATTCAGTGTCGCCTTCCGTGAGCATCACATCCCAGAAGGTCTCATGGACCGCAAAAGGGAGGAATTCTGCAGCTTCACCCAAGGTAGGCTGACAGTGGATGCCTACAGCCGTGAATTTGGGAATTTAGCACGTTATGCTCCCGAAGAAGTTTCTACCGACGCCAAAAAGCAGGCAAGGTTCTGCAAGGGACTTAGCCCTGAGCTACGCCGAGACCTTCGTCTGCATGAGTGCACTTCTTTTTCGAAGCTAGTCAATAAGGCTATCAGCGCCGAAACTGGGCAGTCTGATTTTGAGGCTACACGCAAGCACGTCCGTGACTCTGGATCTTCATCCGGCTCTGGATCCCAGAAGCGCCGGGTTTGGATTCCAAATACTGCTCTACCACCCAGGTTCACCCCGAGGCCATCCTTTGAGGCGCCTCGCCCCAACCAGCAGTATGTTCCGCCCAAGACTTATGGAGGCCCCACTGCTAATGCTGCTCCACGCCCCAATTTGATAACTTGCTTCAAGTGTGGAGAGACGGGCCACTACATCCGTGAGTGTCCCCAAAACAACCCCAGTCAAGTTGGAAAGTCTGCTGGCCGTGGCAAGCCAGCAGGAAAGGTACTCCATGCCAAACCAATTGCCACTGCTCGTGGCCACGTCAACTATGTTTCTGCTGAAGAAACTTATGAGGATCCCAACGTCGTTCTCGGTACGCTCCTTGTTAATTGCCATCCGGCAACTGTTCTTTTTGATACTGGAGCATCTCATTCATTTATTTCTGAGAGCTATGCTCGATTGCACAACACCACATTCTGTGACATGCATACCTCCATGGAAATTCAAACTCCTGGTTCTAGATGGAAAACCTCTAGAATAAGTCATGGGAATGAAATCCTTGTCGACAGATTAGTCTTTCTTGCATCTCTAATAGCTCTCAAGTCCTCGGACATAAACATCATCTTGGGTATGGACTGGATGTCAGCCCATTATGCTAAGATTGATTGCTCTACTAGAACTGTTCAGCTCACCCATCCTTCGGGCAAGACAGTTAATGTTTTAACCCGAGTGGCGAAACGCCGGCTTTACTCTTTAAATGCCAACCCCCTTCCAGACCTCGAAAATATTCCGGTAGTCCATGATTTCCCGGATGTCTTTCCAGAGGAACTGCCAGGTGTTCCACCTGACAGGGATGTCGAGTTCGTGATAGATCTTGTTCCCGGAACCGTCCCAATCTCTAGAAGACCTTATAAGATGGCACCCCTAGAACTAGCTGAACTTAAGAAACAACTCGATGAGTCCTTGCAAAAGGGTTTCATCCGTCCTAGTTCATCTCCATGGGCTTGCCCCGTCCTCTTCGTCAAGAAGAAGGATGGTACGGATCGGATGGTTGTGGATTACCGACCTGTCAACTTGGTCACTATCAAGAACAAGTATCCGCTCCCCAGGATCAACGATCTGTATGATCAGCTCGCTGGATCCTCAGTCTTTTCCAAGATGGATTTGAGGTTGGGCTACCATCAAATTAAAATCAAGAACGGGGACATTCCTAAAACGGCCTTTGTTACTCGTTATGGCCAGTACGAGTACACCGTCATGTCCTTTGGGTTAACCAATGCTCCAGCCACCTTCTCTCGGTTAATGAACTCAATCTTCATGGAGTATTTGGATAAATTCGTCGTGGTATACCTCGATGATATACTCATCTACTCCAAGAATGAGGAAGAACATGCCGAACATCTAAGGCTAGTATTGATGAAACTTCGAGAGCATCGCCTTTATGCCAAATTCTCTAAGTGTGAATTCTGGTTACCGAAGTGACCTATCTAGGCCATGTAATCTCTGGTAAGGGCATTGCTGTCAATCCGGCGAGTTCAAGCCGTCCTTGATGGACTCCACCTGAATCGGTTAAGCAAGTTCGGAGTTTCCTCGGTTTAGCGAGCTATTGCCGCCTAACCGTCGAGAATTTCTCTAAAGTTGCTAAACCTCTAACCGAACTCCTCAAGAAAGATAAAAGGTTGAATGGGCGCCACAGTGCGAGTTCAGCTTCGAGGCTGAAAAGGCGCGACATCTGCTCCGTACTTGTTCCACCAGATTTTTCTAAGGACTTTATTATCTATTGCGACGCCCGCGACAAGGACTAGGTTGCATACTCATGCAAGATCGTCATGTGATTGCCTACGCTTCGCGACGATTTCGTCCACATGAGGATAACTACCCCACACACGATCTAGAGCTTGCAGCGATGGTTCATGCACTCAAAACCTGGCGACATTACCTTCTTGGTAATCGTTGCGAAATCTACACTGATCACCAAAGTCTGAAATATATCTTCACCCAACGGATTTGAATCTCAGGCAAAGGCGTTGGGTCGAGTTGATACAGATTACGACTTAGGAATATCTTACACCCGAGCAAAGCCAATGTCATGGTGGACGACTTATTGTAACAACCTGATGTTACAACAAAGTCAACCATTTCTCCACGAGGAATTTCGTAAGCTTAATCTCCACATTGTTCCTCGAGGTTCCTTTCCACCCGGTGGCGAAACCTACCCTTACGGATCAGATCATCAAAGCACGGAAGGTAGATCCGGAATCTCCGTATCGGAGAAACATCAAGAAAGGAGTGCAGATTGTTTCTCCATTGATGAACAAGGTGTCGTGTTCTTTGGAGACCGTCTAGTGGTTCCCAAGGTGCGCAACCTGAGGCGATTAATCCTTAAGGAAGCTCATGACTCTCCTCTCACCATTCATCCCAGTGAGTACTAAAATGTATCAAGACCTCGCAGAGGTTTTGGTGGACTAGGATGAAGAGAGAAATCGCTCAATACATTGCTAATTGCGGCGTCGTCGTCGAGTTAAGCGAGCATCAACGGCCTGCTGGTACCCTTCAACCTTTGGAAATTCCTGAATGGAAATGGGATAAAATCGGTATGGATTTCATTACCGGGTTTCCCAGGACCAAGAGAGGGAATAATGCTATCTTCGTTGTCAATGATCGTCTTTCCAAAGTAGCCCACTTCCTACCCGTTCGTGAGAGTATAACCGCTAGCCAGCTAGCTGATTTGTACATCTCTCGAATAGTGTCTCTTCATGGTGTTCCATTGGAGATTAACTCAGACCGTGGAAGTCTCTTCACCTCTCGATTTTGGGAAAGTTTCCAAACGCTATGGGAACTCGTCTCTCCTTTAGCACCGCCTTCCATCCTCAATCAAGTGGTCAAGTAGAACGAGTCAATCAAATCCTAGAGGATATGCTTGAGCTTCTGTCATCTCTTCGGCATGAATTGGGAGAAATGCCTTCCATTCGCCGAGTTCGCTTATAACAATAGTTATCAAGCTAGCTTGGGCAAAGCTCCTTTCGAAGTTCTTTATGGACGGAAATATCGAACGCCTCTTAACTGGTCAGAAACCGGGGAGAGAAAACTCTTTGGCCCGGATATGATTCAAGAAGCAGAAGAGCAGGTTCGCGTTATTCGTGAGAAATTGAAAACAGCCCAATCTCGTCAAAAGAGCCAATATGACCGCAAGCATAAGCCTATGGCTTATGAAATTGGCGAGAAGGCTTACCTTCGGGTTACTCTTTTGAAGGGAACCCATCGATTCGGTATCAAAGGCAAGTTGGCTCCTCGTTACATTGGACCCTTTCGCATTCTTGCCAAGCGAGGAGAAGTTGCCTACCAATTGGAACTACCTCCGCATCTTTCGAGTCCATGATGTCTTCCACGTTTCCCAACTCGGCGTTGCTTCTCGGATCCTATCCGTGGAGTGGACCACGAAAGCGCTTGATCTCCAAGATAACCTCACCTATCGAGAATATCACGTTCGTATTCTCGATCAAGCCGGCGTACCACTCGGCGTCGAATATCAAGTTTCTAAAGGTTCAATGGTCAAACCATTCCGAGCAAGAAGCAACTTGGGAAAGGGAGGATCGTCTCGACTTGAGTATCCCACCTTTTATAACAGATCCTAAATCTCGGACGAGATTCTTTTGAGAGTGGGGTGAGTTGTCACATCCTAGCTAGACCATGCATTAGGGTGTGCATCATGTTTAAATTTCATTTGAATTTGAAATGGGAAGATAGAAACCCCAGAACCCCCCTCCCTTAATTCAACTAGGGTTTACTAAAATTTATTTCAATGAACCTGAAATGCCCTTCAAAATGCTCATCATCTTTGCTTTGGTTCAGAGCCTATGCCAAAAGTGGTGCACCATTTTCTAGGTCATCCAAAGGTCTTTGAATTAATTCATTAGTATTTGAACTTGAGCATTTCAAATTATATAAAATATTTCAAATGTCCAAATATATCCAAACCAAAATGTTTCATGTTGGAAATATTTCAACAAATGGACCAGGAGCATTTTCGTGAATTTTGAAACTGTTTTGGTATTTTTAAAAACTCCACAAAGTTGCAGAAAAATAGAAAAAGATAAAACAGGAAGAAACTTACCTGGCGCCTCCCTACCCGGCCCACCTGCCGGCCCAGCCCAATAGCCGCGCCAGCAAGCTGCTTGGCTCGGTCAGGCAGGTAGCCAGGTGCTCGGCGGCGAGCACCGCATGGGTGCCACGCACCTGGTTGCCGCCTCGCCGCTCCTCTCGCCCAGCTGCCGACGTGGTTCGCCTCCTCTGTCTCCCCCGAACCCCTTGGACACCTCCTCTCCTCCCCGGCTCCTCTCTCTCGCGCTCCCCCGCCTTGGCCGACGCCGCCGCCGCCGCACCATCGCCGTAACCGCGCTCTCCGCCGTCCGTGCTCCTCCTCACCTTGTCCAGGAGCTCCGCCGCTCTCAACTACCCCGAACTAGCCGAGCCCCGCCTGCTCAAGTGAACCAAATCCACCACACCGACCTCGACCGAGTCCACCGTCGCCGGAGATCCCCTTCAACGCCGTCGTCGCTCCGGCCCGTCCCCGACCTCAAAGAGCGTTTCTACGAGTTTCCCGTGAGCCCATATACCTCCCCTTCCTTTTCTCTCTCGCTCTCGAGCAGTGTAGCAACCGAACGGAGCTCACCCGCACCCGCCGCCCTGGAGCTCGTCGCCGACGTGCTCCGGTCACCCTCCGCCACCTCTTGGTGTCCATCACACTCACCGCACCCCATGGGGTCTAACTATGCACTTCCGCACCTCACCGACCCCTCTAGCCCCAAGTTAGCCTTGACCGAACTCCGTGGCCGCCTAGTTAAATCGCCGGCGCCGATTCCGCCGCCCGACCCCAACCGACTCCACCAGTGGCTGCGGCATGTTCCCGACTACCCATAGCCACCCTCGCGGCTCGTTTGGTGGCGGAATGGCCAAACGCACTTCCGCCACAGCGTCGGGCTCGCCGGCGGCTAGAGCGCGCAGTGCAGCCGGCGTGGACTTTGACCACGGTGGGCCTGGTTGACTCGATGAGTCAATGACAGTGGGGCCCAGCCCTGTTAACTAAATAGGTTTAGTTTTAATTAAACATTAGTTAAACTAATTACCCTGACACCCTGGACCCACAGCCAGGTTTGACCTGGACGTCTCCGTTGACCACGACGTCATCTTGGCGCATGGTCGACTTAATAATTTAATTTCTGGATTTATTCTAATATAGGAAATTCCAGAATATAATTCAAACTTCAAATATTCATAACTTTTAATCTGTAACTCCAAATGCAAAGATTTATATATGAAAAATGATCGGAAAAATCCATTCTATCCATTGGTAGAGGTTTCATGCGTGTTAAAACAAGTTGACCTTGCTGTTTAGACAGAATAAGATAATGCACCTTTAGGGCTATTTCAAATGAGCTAGCATTTGAATCTTGATTCAAATGGGTTCATCCCCTTTTGTTTTAGCTTGCATTAGGCCAACACACATCCATATTACCATGTCATAGCATGCATCATATTGTTGCATATTGTCATGTGTGTTTACTTTCGGTATGCTTTTCGTGATAGGTTCTGCCCCCGAGGATAATCTCGACTATCCATCTGAAGAGCAGCACTCTACCACCATTCCATCAGGCAAGCAACCCATTGATCATTCCAATAAAAACCCATGTTCTCGCTTCTGCTCTTGTTTACTGCATTAAGACAACGCGATTCAAACTGTTGTGTGCTACGGTAGTTGAACCCACTTCCTTTGCATGACCTGTCATTGCCACAGTAACTAGATGAAACCTACTAGTATGTGTAGGAGTTGATTGAGCCATGATTGTGATTCCTACCATGCTATGCTTGCTATGCTTAGAGTTGTGTCAGGTCTAGCTCATCGGGATGATGAACTGGAGTGAAAGGTTGTGTTGGTTCGAGAGTGAAGGTGTTGAACACGTTTTGGTAAAGGTATCGATGAGAGGCCATGTAGGAGTACATGGTGGGTTGTTTCATTGAAGCCGATCCTAAGAACTGAGTTCTGTGTTTGTGATCCATGAGATAGTCACTACCACGCATTGGGCCCGAAACCAATGGACCCTCTCGGCTTCTTAACCACCCTTGTTCTTAGTCCGGGAGTTGCAAGTAGTTTCTGGTGTTTGTAGCATGTTGGGGGCCGCACGCAACGCTGACCTTAGGGGTGGGTTGTGGTGCGGTAGGCACGTGGCCCGGTGTACCGAAAGTGCCCGTTTGGTATCTCGGGAACCCTGCACACATCGTTCGGGGCTGTATGGGAAACCTCGGCGGACTCCTGCGGATGGAACCCGAATAGGCGATAAACTGGACTAGGTACTTGAGTGTTTAGGTAGGCTGTGGCCGACACCCACGTTGGGCTTCCGCTTGAAGGTTGCGAGTACATGTCGTAAACGCGGCGGTAAGTGGTGAGAGCGTGTGAACAAGTACACCCTGCAGGGTTTTAATATGATCTATTGAATAGCCGTGTCCACGGAGAAGGACTTCTGGGTTGCCTATATCAGTTCATAGACAAGTAAATGGACACTACTAAAAGCCTCAAGATAAGTGTGAGTACCGTGGATGGCCCTCTCGTGGGTGACGAGAGAGGATCCACAGTGGGGTATTGTGATGGTGATTAGTGGACTCGTGTGCGACAAATGCTTTACAAGTGGTGTCACGTAGGATAGCTTAGCCAAGAGTCAAAGCTGGCTTGCTGCAATTAACTCCACCACCTTCTTGAGAATGTGCATGTATGATAGGATTCTGTGGTAAGACTTGCTGAGTACCTCCATACTCATGTTTGCTTAATTAATGTTTTTCAGAGGGCAACACTGCCCCCTCCGATGGGTTCTATGTAGACCTCGACTTCGACGAGTGAACTAGCCACCCAGGTGGTGGTCCAAGGCTTGTGAAGGGCCATTGTAGATAGAAAGGCTTCAACAAGCTTTCTTTCTTTCTAGAGTCTGTACTCAGACTAGTTTGCTTCCGCATGTGCTTGTATGCTTGTATGACTTGAGTGTTGGGTCATGTGACCCCTACCTGTATGGATATGTTATGTATGGCTCCTCGGAGCCTCTTAAATAAAGTACTTTGAGTTGTAGAGTTTTGTTGTGATGCCTGGTTGTATTTACTCATATCGGGCATATTGCGTGTATGATTGAAATGCTTGGTATGAGTGGGATCCGACAAACTAGTTGTTTATCCTTGGCAGCCTCTCATATGGGGAAATGTAGTCTCGTGCTACGGCGATAGTAGTCCGCTTCAGCCCGGTTCACGAGTCCTGCTAGCCCAGCACTACTGCTTGGACACTTGATCTGGCGGCATGTGTTTCACTTCGTTCCTATGTCTGTCCCTTCGGGGAAATGTCACGCGGTGGTATTCGGAGTCCTGCCTAGCCTGCTACAGCCCGGGATACCGGTGTCCTGTTAGCCCAGTGCTACAGCCCGAATATATACCGGAGTCTTCTTCTTCTTCCTCTTCTTCTTCTTCTTCTTCTTCTTCGACACTTGACTGGCCGGCATGTGTTTCACTTCGTTCTATGTCTGTCCCTTCGGGAAATGTCACGCTGTGGTGGTATTGAGTCCAGCCTAGCACTGCTACAGCCGGGATACGGAGTCCTGTTAGCCAGTGCTACAGCCGAATATATCTAGGAGTCTTCTTCTTCTTCCTCTTCTTCTTCTTCTTTCTTCTTCTTCTTCTTCTTCTTCTTCTTCTTCTTCTTCTTCTTCTTCTTCTTCTTCTTCTTCTTCTTCTTCTTCTTCTTCTTCTTCTTCTTCTTCTTCTTCTTCTTCTTCTTCTTCTTCTTCTTCTTCTTCTTCTTCTTCTTCTTCTTCTTCTTCTTCTTCTTCTTCTTCTTCTTCTTCTTCTTCTTCTTCTTCTTCTTCTTCTTCTTCTTCTTCTTCTTCTTCTTCTTCTTCTTCTTCTTCTTCTTCTTCTTCTTCGTTAAAACCTGCATCTCGATCTCTTTCGCCATTTGGAACCGCTGGAGCGGAGGGCTATGGTTTGGAGAGTTAGGATTAGATGGCTAGTCTAATGAAGTAGTAGATGATTATTTAAAGAGGTTAAAACAATGTGAGCGCAGTGGGGTTTGGATCTTGAATGAAGGCGAAGGGAGGTGTAGAAGCGAGGAGAATCGGTTTCTGACGGAGAGATAAATGGGAGAAGTGGCGTGCTTGCAGGTGATTAGGCGGCTAGGTAGACTAAGCGAAAAGGCTATGCGGGTAGGCGATGAGTCGTACATGTTCGTGTACGTGCCCATCCTTCCGATAGGTGGGACCTATGCAAACAGATAAAAAATGTGTCGTAGTTTTTTTGAGCGTGAGTGGGAGACACAACATTCTCTGGTTAAGGAATACTCCCTCCGTTTAGGTGAGTATAAGTCACCGAGGAGTCTGGATTAGGGGTGTCGGATAGCGGACTATAACCTTTGGCGGACTCACGGACTATAAAGATACAAGGTTGAAGACTTTGTCACGTGTCCGGATGGGACTTGCCTTGGCGTGGAAGGCAAGCTTGGCGTCTGGATATGTAGATCTCCTCCCATTTGTAACCGACTCTATGTAACCCTAACCCTCTCGGTGTCTATATAAACGGAGGGTTTTAGTCCGTGGGACGAACAACAATCATACCATAGGCTAGCTTCTAGGGTTTAGCCTCTCGATCTCGTGGTAGATCTACTCTTGTACTGCACATATCATCAATATTAATCAAGCAGGAGTAGGGTTTTACCTCCATCGAGAGGGCCGAACCTGGGTAAAACATCGTGTCCCTTGTCTCCTATTACCATCCGCCTAGACGCAAAGTTTGGGACCCCTACCGAGATCCGCGGTTTGACACCGACATTGGTGCTTTCATTGAGAGTTCCTCGTGTCGTCATCTTTAGGCCCGGTGGCTCCTCCGATCATCAACAATGATGCGGTCTGGGTGAGACTTTTCTCCCGGACAGATCTTCGTATTCGGCGGCTTTGCTGCGGGCAATTAAGCAGCCATCTGGAGCAGATCGAAGCTCGCCCCGGCCATCAGGTCAGATTTGGAAGTTTGAACTACACGCTGACATCCGCGGAGAATTGATCTTCGACGAGTTCGAACCATAGCCGAGCGCGCCGCACTGTCACGATGGGCATGATCTAGCTTTGCCGTCGAGCGGTGCCCAGAGGTCGCACCGATGTTCGCTCCGACTCTTAGCTCGGGCCGATCGCGCATAATCGAGGACGGGTGGCTGAACACCGCCTCGGGGGCTGCAATCTCTACGGTGATCGAGCCGAACACCAGCCTTGTTCTTTGCGAATCTTGTGACTCCAAGGTGTCGGACTCCTCTCCGGACTCCGAACCTTCCGCGCCCCTGCCAATCGAATCCGATTGGGCGCTGATCATGGAGTTCACCGCCGCGGACATCTTTCAGCACTCGCCCTTCGGCGACACTCTGAATTCACTAATGTCTCTCTCTTTACCAAGAGAGCCCTGGCCGGACTATGGTCAGCAAGATTGCGATGCGGACGATGAAGAAATTCAAAGCCCACCCACCACCCACTTCGTAGCCACTATCGATGATTTAACCGACATGCTCGACTTCGACTCCGAAGACATCGACGGTATGGACGACGATGTAGGAGACGAACAGGAACCAGCGCCTATAGGGCACTGGACAACCACCTCATCTCATGATGTATACATGGTGGACACACCTAAAAGAAACGACGACGAGTGAGGGAGTTCCGGACTAGGGGGTGTCCGGATAGCCGAACTATCATCATCGGCCGGACTCCAAGACTATGAAGATACAAGATTGAAGACTTCGTCCCATGTCCGGATGGGACTTTCCTTGGCGTGGAAGGCAAGCTTGGCGATATGGATATGTAGATCTCCTACCATTGTAACCGACTCTGTGTAACCCTAACCCTATCCGGTGTCTATATAAACCGGAGGGTTTTAGTCCGTAGGACGAACAACAATCATACCATAGGCTAGCTTCTAGGGTTTAGCCTCCTTGATCTCGTGGTAGATCCACTCTTGTAACACACATCATCAATATTAATCAAGCAGGACGTAGGGTTTTACCTCCATCAAGAGGGCTCGAACCTGGGTAAAACATCGTGTCCCTTGTCTCCTGTTACCATCCGCCTAGACGCAAAGTTCGGGACCACCTACCCGAGATCCGCCGGTTTTGACACCGACATTGGTGCTTTCATTGAGAGCTCCTCTGTGTCGTCACCGATAGGCTCGATGGCTCCTTCGATCATCAACAACGACGTAGTCCAGGGTGAGACCTTTATCCCCGGACAGATCATCGATTCGGCGGCTTTGCTGCTGCGGGCCAATTAAGCAGCCATCTGGAGCAGATCGAAGCTTCGCCCCTGGCCGTCGGTCAGATTTGGAAGTTTAAACTATCGGCCGATATCCGTGGAGACTTGATCTTGACGGATTCGGGCCAATAGCAAGCGCCGCCTTTGTCTCGATGGGGATGATCTAGCTCTGCAGCCGAACAGTGCCCTGGAGGCCGCACCAGTATCCGCTCCGACCCTTGATCCAGAGTCGGATCCCCCAATCGAGGACGAGTGGTTGGACGCCGCCTCGGGGGCTACAATCTCTACGGCGATCGAGTCGAACTCTATCCTTGTCCTTTGCGAATACCTTGGCTCCAGGAAGCCGGACTCCTCTCCGGACTCCGAACCCTCCGCGCCCTTGCCAATCGAATCCGATTGGGCGCCCGTTATGGAGTTCACGACCGAGGACATCTTTCAGCACTCGCCCTTTGGCGACATCCTGAATTCACTAAAGTCTCTCTCTTTACCCGGAGAGCCCTGGCCAGACTACGTTCAGGAAGGTTGGGATACGGATGACGAAGAAATTCAATGCCCACCCACCACCCACTTCATAGCCATCGCCGAAAGCTTACGGCGTGCTCGATTTCGACTCAAGACATCGACGGTATGGGCGGCGATGTAGGAGACAACAATGAACCAGCACCTATAGGATGCTGGACAACCTCATCCATGATGTATACATGGTGGATACACCTAAAGGAAATGAAGGCGAGGAGCAAGCTGGGCGCCACGAAGGATAAACCCCTCGAAAAGCAGTCAAAGCGGCAGCGTAAGCGCCGAACAAAGTCCGCCTCAACAAAGACCCAGCCATAGAGCAGGGCGAACCGGTGGACAACGAACAAGCTATCGAGCAATCGTCCGAACAAGACAACTTGGATAAACAATCTGTCCCCGGCAAAGACAACAGTCCGGACGATCTCACACCGGACAAACCATTGGATCAAGATGACCTCCAGAAAAGGCTCGTCGCCACTGCGCGTAGCCTGAAAAAGCAGAAGCGGAAGCTCAAAACAGCGGAAGATGCACTCAGGATTAGACGGAGCAAAGTATTCAGCACCGCAGATAAATACGGCGACAGTCGCCGAACAAAGAGCTACCCGAAATGAAAGCTACTGCCCGAATTCGACGAGGAGGCCTTAGAGCCCCAACAATTAAAAAGTAAGAAGGCCACCCGGTCGGATGGACGACCTCACGGCAAAAAGAGAGCGGCGAATGGCGCCGCACACAAACCAATATGCGATCCGCATAAGGATTCACATCACGAGGATGGCCCAGTTAGGTCCATCTATCGGCCAAGAAAGCAGGCTCGTCAAACCAATGCAATACACCAAAATTCCGAAGATCACGGCACACCCAAATATAGGGGCGCCGCACACCCCCTATGTTTCACCGATGAGGTGCTGGATCATGAATTTCAGTGAGGATTCAAACCCGTAAACATAGAGGCATCTGACGGAACAATGGACCACGAGTGCGGATCGAGGATTACATCCTCCACATACACATGGCTAGAGGAGACGATCTCCACGCCATAAAATACTTACCCCTTAAACTCAAAGGGCCAGCTCGGCATTGGCTTAAAAGCCTCCCCGAAAATACCATTGGAAGCTGGGGAGAGCTCGAGGACGCATTCCGGGCAAATTTTAGGGACTTATGTCCGCCCTCGGATCTGAGACGATCTAAGTCACATAACTCAACAGCCGGAGAGTCAGCCCGGAAATTCTGGAATAGGTTCCTTACTAAAAAGAACCAAATAGTCGACTGTCCGGACACCGAAGCCTTAGCAGCTTTCAAACACAACGTCCGAGACGAATGGCTCGCCAGACACCTCGGCCAAGAAAAGCCAAGAACAATGGCCGCATTAACAAGCCTAATGACCCGCTTTTGCGCGGGAGAGGACAACTGGATGGCTAAATGCAGCACCAGTGACCCGAGTACATCCGAAATCAGGGATGGAAATGGGAAATCACGACGCAGAAAAGATCAGCACCGAAATAAGGAAAATGTCCCTAATAGTACGGCGGTCAACGCCGGATTCAAAAGCTCTCGGCCGAACAACAAAACACTGCCCCTAAAGGATAACAGTGACGAGCTATCCAACCTAAACAAGATTCTGGATAGACTGTGTCAAATACATGGTACCTCCGGGAATCCTGCAAACTATACCCACAGAGATTGTTGGGTCTTCAAACAGTCCGGCAGACTGAACGCCAAACACAAGGGGCTCAACACACCAAGTAAAGATGACGACGAGCACCACAAGAAGAACCCCGGAAAACAAAAAACTTTCCCACAGGAGGTCAAAACAGTAAACTCACTTCACGTGATCAAAAGGAAAAACAAAGCGGCGCCCCTAAAAGGCGCACCGCACACTGGTTGTCAAAACCAATCACCTTCGACCATCAGGACTATTCCGATAATATCCGGAACGCAGGATGGACTGCCTTGATATTGGATCCTATAATCGACGGATTCCAATTTACACATGTCCTCATGGATGGCGGCAATGACATAAACCTGATATATCAGGACACAATCCGCAAGATGGGGATAAACCCAACCAAAATTCGCCGTAGCAACACCTCCTTTAAAGGAGTACTGCCCGGCCCATACGCCCTCTGCACGGGCTCCATACTGCTAGAAGTTGTGTTTGGTTCATCCGACAACTTCCGTCGCGAAAGGTTACTCTTCCATGTCGCCCGTTTAAAAGTAGTCATCAAGCACTATTGGGACCTGAAGCTTTCCTTTGCTTTAACGCAATACCGCATTATGCATCTCTAACACTTAAAATGCCGGTCCACGCGGCATCATCTCGTTAAAGGAAGTATTAAGTGTTACTCGAGCACGGGAAAGCGGAGACTGCCTTGACAGCCCCACAGCTATCCGGCTCTGCTAGGCAAAGAACCTGAATTGGTCATTCAAACCCCGGACACGGCTAGACGAGTCCGGCGCCTACTAGCGGCATACCCCCATACGAGGGGCCGCATGCATGTATAACAAGAGACAATAAAGCTCAATTTTATTCACTTCTTCGAACCGTACTCTGTTCATTTAATATTAAGTACATCTTTCGCACGATCCTTTTGCTTTCAAACTAAGTTCCTCTCTTTTACAGATGAACAACGTGCTACACCCGTCCAGGATACGGCACAACGGAGACACAGGCGCAGACATGCAGTAGGGACCCGTTGCAAGGATTCTTTTCAGATTAAGACCCTGCGTAAACCTTTTTTCACTGTCTCTTGTTGATATACATCCCCCCGGTTCCTTAATATAACCGAGGAGGAGGTTGGTGTTGGGGAACGTAGTAATTTCAAAAAATTTCCTACGAGCACGCAAGACCATGGTGATGGCATAGCAACGAGAGGGGAGAGTGTCCGTCCACGTACCCTCGTAGACCGAAAGCGGAAGCGTTATAACAACGCGGTTGATCTAGTCGTACGTCTTCACGATCCGACCGATCCAAGCACCGAGCGTCACGGCACCTCCGAGTTTGCACACGTTCAGCTCGATGGCGATCCCGGACTCGATCCAGCAAAGTGTCGGGATGAGTTCCGTCAACCGACGGCGTGGCAGGCGATGATGATGCTCCACCGACGCAGGGCTTCGCCTAAGCTCATGACGATATGACTTCTCCGGCGCGAGGGCTTCGCCTAAGCTCATGACGATATGACGAAGTGGAATATGGTGGAGGGGGCACCGCACACGGCTAAGGGCGATCCGTAGATCAACTTGTGTGTCATGGGGTGCCCCCTGCCCTGTATATAAAGGAGCAAGGAGGAGGTGGCGGCCAAAGGAGGAGGCGCACCAAGGGGGAGTCCTACTCCCACGGGAGTAGGACTCCTCCTTTCCTAGTAGGAGTAGGAGAGAAGGAAGGGAAGAGAAGAAGGGTGCGGCCCCTCCCTAGTCCAATTCGGACTAGGCCTTGGGGCGCGGCCTGCCCTAGGCAGCCCTCTCTCTTTCCGCAGGGCCCAATAAGGCCCAATACTTCTCCCGGCGAATTCCCGTAACTCTCGGTACTCGAAAAATACCGAATCATTGGAACCTTTCCGAACTCGAATATAGTCGTCCAATATATCGATCTTTACGTCTCGACCATTTCGAGACTCCTCGTCATGTCCCCGATCTCATCCGGGACTCCGAACTCCTTCGGTACATCAAAACTCATAAACTCATAATATAAGCATCATCGAAACCTTAAGCGTGCGGACCCTACGGGTTCGAGAACTATGTAGACATGACCTAGAACTATTCTTGGTCAATAACCAATAGCGGAACCTGGATGCCCATATTGGCTCCTACATATTCTCGAAGATCTTTATCGGTCAAACCGCATAACAACATACTTTGTTCCCTTTGTCATCGGTATGTTACTTGCCCGAGATTCGATCGTCGGTATCCAATACCTAGTTCAATCTCGTTACGGCAAGTCTCTTTACTCGTTCCGTAATACATCATCTCATAACTAACTCATTAGTTACAATGCTTGCAAGGCTTAGGTGATGAGTATTACCGAGAAGGCCAGAGATACCTCTCCAGACAATCGGAGTGACAAAACCTAATCTCGAAATCGCCAACCCAACATGTACCTTTGGAGACACCTGTAGTACTCCTTTATAATCACCCGATTACGTTGTGACGTTTGGTAGCACCAAAGTGTTCCTCCGTGGCGGAGTTGCATAATCTCATAGTTACAGGAACATGTATAAGTCATGAAGAAAGCAATAGCAACATACTAAGCGATCATGTGCTAGGCTAACGGAATGGGTCATGTCAATCACATCATTCTCCTAATGATGTGATCCGTTAATCAAATGACAACTCATGTCTATGGCTAGGAAACTTAACCATCTTTGATTCAACGAGCTAGTCAAGTAGAGGCATACTAGTGACACTATGTTTGTCTATGTATTCACACATGTATTATGTTTCCGGTTAATACAATTCTAGCATGAATAATAAACATTTATCATGAAATAAGGAAATAAATAATAACTTTATTATTGCCTCTAGGGCATATTTCCTTCAGTCTCCCACTTGCACTAGAGTCAATAATCTAGTTCACATCGCCATGTGATTTAACATCAATAGTTCACATCTATATGTGGTTAACACCCGTAGTTCACATCGACATGTGACCAACACCCAAAGGGTTTACTAGAGTCAGTAATCTAGTTCACATCGCTATGTGATTAACACCCAAAGAGTACTAAGGTGTGATCATGTTTTGCTTGTGAGATAATTTTAGTCAACGGGTCTGTCACATTCAGAGCCGTAAGTATTTTGCAAATTTCTATGTCTACAATGCTCTGCGGAGCTACTCTAGCTAATTGCTCCCACTTTCAATATGTATCCAGATTGAGACTCGAGTCATCTAGATTAGTGTTAAAACTTGCATCGGCGTAACCTTTTACGGCGAACCTTTTTCACTTCCATAATCGAGAAACATATCCTTATTCTACTAAGGATAATTTTGACCGCTGTCCATTGATCTACTCCTAGATCTCTATTGCACTCCTTGCCAATCTTAGTGGTAGGGTATGCAATAGATCAGTACACAACATGACATACTTTATAGAACCTATGGCTGATGCATAGGAATGACTTTCATTCTCTTTCTATCCTCTGCCGTGGTCGGGTTTTGAGTCTTACTCAATCTCACACCTTGTAACAGGCAAGAACTCTTTCTTTGACTGTTCCATTTTGAACTACTTCAAAATCTTGTCAAGGTATGTATTCATTGAAAAACTTATCAAGCGTCTTGATCTATCTCTATAGATCTTGATGCTCAATATATAAGCAGCTTCACCGAGGTCCTTCTTTGAAAAACTCCTTTCAAATACTCCTTTATGCTTTGCAGAATAATTCTACATCATTTCCGATCAACAATATGTCATTCACATATACTTATCGAAATGTTGTAGTGCTCCCACTCACTTTCTTGTAAATACAGGCTTCTCCAAAAGTCTGTATAAAACCATATGCTTTGATCACACTATCAAAGCGTTTATTCCAACTCCGAGATGCTTGCACCAGTCCATAGATGGATCATTGGAGCTTGCACATTTTGTTAGCTCCTTTAGGATTGACAAAATCTTCTGGTTGCATCATATACAACTCTTCTTTAATAAATCCATTAAAGAATGTAGTTTTGACATCCATTTGCCAGATTTCATAAAATGTGGCAATTGCTAACATGATTCGGACAGACTTAAGCATCGCTACAGTTGAGAAAATCTCATTGTAGTCAACACCTTGAACTTGTCGAAAACCTTTTTGTGACAAGTCGAGCTTTGTAGATAGTAACACTACTATCAGTGTCCGTCTTCCTCTTGAAGATCCATTTATCTACATGGCTTGCTGATCATCGAGCAAGTCAATCAAAGTCCATACTTTGTTCTCATACATGGATCCTATCTCAGATTTTATGGCCTCAAGCCATTTCGCGAATCTGGGCTCATCATCGCTTCCTCATAGTTCGTAGGTTCATCATGGTCTAGTAACATGACTTCCGAACATGATTACCGTACCACTCAGTGCGGATCTTACTCTGGAAGACCTACGAGGTTTGGTAGCAACTTGATCTGAAGTTTCATGATCATCATCATTAACTTCCTTACTAATTGGTGTAGGAATCACTTGGAACTGATTTCGTGATGAACTACTTTCCAATAAGGGAGAAGGTACAATTACCTCATCAAGTTTCTACTTTCCTCCCACTCACTTCTTTCGAGAGAAACTCCTTCTCTAGAAAGGATCCATTTAACAACAAATGTTTTGCTTTTAGATCTGTGATAGAAGGTGTACCCAACAGTTTCTTTTGGGTATTCTATGAAGACGCACTTCTCCGATTTGGGTTCGAGCTTATCGGTGAAAACTTTTCACATAAGCATCACAACTCAAACTTTAAGAAACGACGACTTAGGTTTATTGCTAAACCATAGTTCATACGGTGTCATCTCAACGGATTTAGATGGTGCCCTATTAAGCGTGAATGCAGCTGTCTCTAATGCATAACCCAAAACGATAGTGGTAAATCGGTAAGATACATCATAGATTGCACCATATCCAATAAAGTGCGGTTACGACGTTCGGACACACCATTATGTTGTGGTGTTCCATGTGGCGTGAGCTGTGAAACTATTCCACTTTGTTTTAATTGAAGACCAAACTCGTAACTCAAAAATTCATCTCCACGATCAGATCGCAGAAACTTTATTTTCTTGTTACGATGATTTTCCACTTCACTCTGAAATTCTTTGAACCTTTCAACTATTTCAGACTTATGTTTCATCAAGTAGATATACCCATATCTGCTCAAATCATCTTGTGAAGGTCAGAAAATAACGATACTTGCCACGAGCATCAACACTCATTGGATCACATACATCGATATGTATTATTTCCAATAAGTCAGTAGCTTGTTCCATTGTTCCGGAGAACGGAGTTTTAGTCATCTTGCCCAAACGGCACGGTTCGCAAGTACCAAGTGATTCATAATCAAGTGATTCCAAAAGTCCATCAAGATGGAGTTTCTTCATGCGTTTTACCGATATGACCCAAGCGGCAGTGCCACAAATAAGTTGCACTATCATTATTAACTTTGCATCTTTTGGCATCAATATTATGAATATGTGTATCACTACGATCGAGATCCAACAAACTATTTTTATTGGGTGTATGACCATTGAAGGTTTTATTCATTTAAACAGAACAACAACTATTCTTCGACTTTAAATGAATAACCGTTTTGCAATAAACATGATCAAATCATATTCATGCTCGACACAAACACCAAATAACATTTATTTAGGTTTAACACTAATCCCGAAAGTATAGGGAGTGTGCGATGATGATCATATCAATCCAACACTCATCTTCACTTCCCCTTCAACTAGTCTCTGTTTATTCTGTAACTCCTGTTTCGAGTTACTAATCTTAGTAACCGAACAAGTATCAAATACTCAGGGGATACTATAAACACTAGTAAGGCACATATCAATAACCTGTATATCAAATATACTCTTGTTCACTTTGCCATCCTTCTTATCCACCAAACATTTGGGGTATTTCCGTTTCCAATGACCATTTCCTATGCAGTGTAAGCACTCAGTTTCAGGCTTTGGTTCAGCTTTGGGTTTCTTCATGGGAGTGACAACTTGCTTGTCATTCTACTTGAAATTCCCTTTCTTTCCTTTGCCCTTTTCTTGAAACTAGTGGTTTTGTCAATCATCAACACTTGATGCTCTTTCTCGATTTCTACCTTCATCGATTTCAACATCACGAAGAGCTCGGGATTCGTTTTCGTCATCCCTTGCATACTATAGTTCATCACGAAGTTCTAGTAACTTAGTGATGGTGACTAGAGAATTCTGTCAATCACTATCTTATCTGGGAGATTAACTCCCACTTGATTCAAGCGATTGAAGTACCGGACAATCTGAGCACATGCTCACTAGTTGAGCGATTCTCCTCCATCTTTTAGCTATAGAACTTGTTGGAAACTTCATATCTCTCAACTCGGTATTTGCTTGAAATATTAACTTCAATTCTGGAACATCCATATGGTCCATGACGTTCAAAACATCTTTGAAGTCCCGATTCTAAGCCTTTAAGCATGGTGCACTAAACTATCAAGTAGTCATCATATTGAGCTAGCCAAACGTTCATAACGTCGCATCTGCTCCTGCAATAGGTTTGTCACCTAGCGGTGCATTAAGGACATAATTTTTCGTGCAGCAATGAGGATAAACCTCAGATCACGGATCCAATCCGCATCATTGCTACTAACATTTTCAACATAATTTTCTCTAGGAACATATCAAAATAAACATATGAAAGCAACAAACATAGGGAAGCAACAACGTGAGTTATTGATCTACAACATAATTTGCAAAATACTACCAGGACTAAGTTCATGATAAATTAAAGTTCAATTAATCATATTACTTAAGAACTCCCACTTAGATAGACATCTCTCTAGTCATCTAAGTGATTACGTGATCCAAATCAACTAAACCATGTCCGATCATCACGTGAGATGGAGTAGTTTCAATGGTGAACATCACTATGTTGATCATATCTACTATATGATTCACGTTCGACCTTCGGTCTCCGTGTTCGAGGCCATATCTGTTATATGCTAGGCTCGTCAAGTTTAACCTGAGTATTTCGCGTGTGCAACTGTTTTGCACCGTTGTAGATGGACGTAGAACTTATCACACCCGATCATCACGTGGTGTGCGGGTACTACTGAACTTTGGCAGCGGTGCATACTCGAGGAGAACACTTCTTGATAATTTTAGTGAGAGATCATCTTATAATGCTACCGTCAATCAAAGCAAGATAAGATGCATAAAGGATAAACATCACATGCAATCAATATAAGTGATATGATATGGTCATCATCATCTTGTGCTTGTGATCTCCATCGCCTAAGCACCGTCATGATCACCATCGTCACCGGCGCGACACCTTGATCTCCATCGTAGCATCGTTGTCGTCTCGCCAACTATTGCTTCTACGACTATCGCTACTGCTTAGTGATAAAGTAAAGCAATTACATGGCGTTTGCATTTCATACAATAAAGCGACAACCATATGGCTCCTGCCAGTTGCCGATAACTCGGTTACAAAACATGATCATCTCATACAATAAAATATAGCATCACGTCTTGACCACATCACATCACAACATGCCCTGCAAAAACAAGTTAGGCGTCCTCTACTTTGTTGTTGCAAGTTTTACGTGGCTGCTACGGGCTGAGCAAGAACCGTTCTTACCTCGCATCAAAACCACAGCGATAGTTTATCAAGTTAGTGCTGTTTTAACCTTCGCAAGGACCGGGCGAGCCACACTCAGTTCAACTAAAGTGAGAGAGACAGACACCGCCGGTCACCTTTAAGCAACGAGTGCTCGGAGCGGTGAAACCAGTCTCGCGTAAGCGTCGCGTAATGTCGGTCCGGCGCTTCATCTCACAATACCGCTGAACCAAAGTATGACATGCTGGTAAGCAGTATGACTTATATCGCCCACAACTCACTTGTGTTCTACTCGTGCATATGACATCAACACATAAAACCAGGCTCGATACCATTGTTGGGGGCGTAGTAATTTCAAAAATTTCCTACGAGCACGCAAGACCATGGTGATGGCATAGCAACGAGAGGGAGAGTGTCGTCCCGTACCCTCGTGAGACCGAAAGCGGAAGCGTTATAACAACGCGGTTGATGTAGTCGACGTCTTCACGATCCGACCGATCCAAGCACCGAGCGTCGGCACCTCCGAGTTCGCACACGTTCAGCTCGATGGCGATCCCGGACTCCGATCCAGCAAAGTGTCGGGATGAGTTCCGTCAAGACGACGGCGTGGTGGCGATGATGATGCTCCATCAAGCAGGGCTTCGCCTAAGCTCGCGACGATATGACTTCTCCGGCGCAGGGCTTCGCCTAAGCTCATGACGATATGACCGAAGTGGAATATGGTGGAGGGGGCACCGACACGGCTAAGGAACGATCCGTAGATCAACTTGTGTGTCATGGGGTGCCCCCCCCCTGTATATAAAGGAGCAAGGAGGAGGTGGCGGCCAAAGGAGGCGCGCCAGGGGGAGTCCTACTCCCACCGGAGTAGGACTCCTCCTTTCCTAGTAGGAGTAGGAGAGAAGGAAGGGGAAGAGAAGAAGGGTGCGGCCCCTCCCTAGTCAATTCGGACTAGGCCTTGAGGGCGCGGCCTGCCCTAGGCAGCCCTCTCTCTTTCCGCAGGGCCCAATAAGGCCCAATACTTCTCCCGGCGAATTCCCGTAACTCTCCGGTACTCGAAAAATACCGAATCATTGGAACCTTTCCGAACTCGAATATAGTCGTCCAATATATCGATCTTTACGTCTCGACCATTTCGAGACTCCTCGTCATGTCCCCGATCTCATCCGGGACTCGAACTCCTTCGGTACATCAAAACTCATAAACTCATAATATAAGCATCATCGAAACCTTAAGCGTGCGGACCCTACGGTTCGAGAACTATGTAGACATGACCTAGAACTATTCTTGGTCAATAACCAATAGCGGAACCTGGATGCCCATATTGGCTCCTACATATTCTCGAAGATCTTTATCGGTCAAACCGCATAACAACATACTTTGTTCCCTTTGTCATCGGTATGTTACTTGCCCGAGATTCGATCGTCGGTATCAATACCTAGTTCAATCTCGTTACCGGCAAGTCTCTTTACTCGTTCGTAATACATCATCTCATAACTAACTCATTAGTTACAATGCTTGCAAGGCTTAGGTGATGAGTATTACCGAGAAGGCCCAGAGATACCTCTCCGACAATCGGAGTGACAAAACCTAATCTCGAAATCGCCAACCCAACATGTACCTTTGGAGACACCTGTAGTACTCCTTTATAATCACCCATTACGTTGTGACGTTTGGTAGCACCAAAGTGTTCCTCCGTAAGCGGAGTTGCATAATCTCATAGTTACAGGAACATGTATAAGTCATGAAGAAAGCAATAGCAACATACTAAACGATCATGTGCTAGGCTAACGGAATGGGTCATGTCAATCACATCATTCTCCTAATGATGTGATCCCGTTAATCAAATGACAACTCATGTCTATGGCTAGGAAACTTAACCATCTTTGATTCAACGAGCTAGTCAAGTAGAGGCATACTAGTGACACTATGTTTGTCTATGTATTCACACATGTATTATGTTTCCGGTTAATACAATTCTAGCATGAATAATAAACATTTATCATGAAATAAGGAAATAAATAATAACTTTATTATTGCCTCTAGGGCATATTTCCTTCAGTTGGTGCTATGGCATTGGCCGCACCAGAATTTTTGCGCGTACCTAGACACCAGGGGCTTAGGGCATTATTCTGCCCATTTTCATAAAGACCAAATACCTTAGGGAGTATTCGGCGTCTCGAGTTAGGCCTTATATGCATCAGCTCCGAATCATGTCTTTGGTCAAATGTTGGGTTGCCCGGCTCCTGTGTTTTGCTGCCTTACGTTCCGTTTTCACGGCTAACGCGGCACCAGGAGAACTACTGCGATTGTGCCCGGTTCGGCCGGGCGAGCACCTCAGTAGAGAAAGCCGAAAACTGACTGTCATGATATAGCGAGAGACTGGTCAACCACTCGATGACTCACAGGAATGTTTAGAATTCCTCCGCATTAACGAAGGACCGGTTTTCGGTCAGGCACATACGCACCCCGAATTCGGGAGAGTGCGGTGCCCCCAGGGGCTATATAGTAGCCCCACCCTCGAACTCCTATGGCTAAGTGAAAGTGATAAAGCATTATAGTCCGGTTGCCTGGTTTGCTACGCTATCACCTCCTTAACAGGACCAAGACGTTGGATTAAGTGTGAAAAAACGCTTTTGCAAACACCCCCGCACTATGTGCGTGGGGGCTGAAGCCAAGGACTGCCATCTTTCAGGTTATATACACATATACATAAACGGCCGCACAGGGAGTAGTTTACTACTTGAACGCACAAGTATAAAAAGCACTTATATTACATTGACACATTGTTTTCACAAATCATACATGTCATTTAAACATAATATCCTTCGAGCACTGCGTCTCTATTAAACGAGTGCCCGGCAGGACTTCTTCAAAGTAGTGCTTGACAGGTACTCAGCCTCTGTCCGAATCCTGGGATGCAACATATCTGCCCAGTATGTCTTGACATGGGCAAGAGTCATCCGCGCTCCCTCAATGCACGCCGATCGCTTCATTGCGTCGATACGCGGCACCGCACCAAGAAACTGCTGCACTAAACCAAAATAGCTCTTCGGCTGGGGTCCGTCCGGCCACAAGTGAGTTAAGACATGCTTCATGGCAAATCCGGACAATCAATTCAGCTCGGCCCATTCGGCCAACCGATCGGTCAGCGGCAAAGGACGCTCCGGACTATGGAATTGCGACCAATATAGCTCTTCCCTTCTGTGCCCCTTCTGGCCCCGGAAGTGCTCAACCGCGTCCACAGCGCTCACCGCCAAGTCCAGATAAGCATCCTCTGAACTCCACAATTTATCCAACTGAGCATACTTTGGATCTGCATATTTTCTCCGCAGCAGAAACGGTTTTCCAGCCGCAATCGCCCCGGCCTGACTCAGCTCCTCCTTGGCAGCTCTCAAAGCCGATTGGGCATTCTTGGATTCAGCGGCGGCCTTCTTTAGGCCCTCTTGTTCCGCTTGACGTTCCTTTTCAAGAACCGCGCAGCGCTCGGTAGTACTCCTTAACTTTTTGGCCATATCGGCCATCTCCTCTTTGCTTCGGCAGTGAGCAGCCCGTTCAGCTTCTAGCTCTTTGGCGGCCTTTAAAGCGGCCGCATTACTACTCCAGGCTTGCTCTTTCACTCGGGCGAGTCCTACCCGCAGCTCCTCAACGGCAGCGGCACCATCTGCATTAAGCATACAAACAGTAAGACATGGGTGTCAAGCTCCCTTACCAGCTGTCCGCATAGAAGTCGCATACCTTGTGACTCGTCAAACCGTTTATTGACCAGCGCGATGTCCGCATCCGCCTTGTCAAGTTGCCGCTTTAGTTCGGCATATTCATCCGTCCGGCTGGCCTCCGGATGCCCCGCCACCTATTTAGAAGCGGCGATATGTTAAAACTAAGAATTTGATCCTCGGCACGTTGTCAATTTTGACAACATACCGAGTCTCACGGGCTACTATCTATACAGGGCGCATTTTATATGCATAACTGTTAGAAGGTACATCATTTTTGCGTACCTCAAACCCGTCGAGAAGCTTCGGCGGCTTCATGCAATCCGCTCTCTGCGGATGCAATTCTTTCAATCACCGTACCCATTAGAGCACGGTGATCCTCTGAAATAGCCGCTCGCCCGAGCAGATCCTTTAGCTCCTCCGACCGCACGCCACTTGGCGCTGGACCTTCCGGCCCGACCGGACTTGGGGGAACCCTCCGCGACGACACCTCCGGGTCGTCCGCTTCACATGAGGGTGCGACAGGTGGAGGCGTTTCGCTCTCCATCATCCTCGGACGATGATCCCCCGAAGACGAGCTCTGCTGAGAAGGGCTGAGGTCCGAACTACAAGGTACAATTTTGGTTATCTTCATAAATAAATACAGGGATGTTCCTTATTTACAAAAAACCCCTTCTTTTTACTTACGGTTGGCTGGAGGGCTGATCCCCTAGGGGAAATAATGCGGCTGGGTTACTTTCCAGCGCCGGACTCTCTGCCGAAGATTCCTTCCCCCTCTTTGAGGCCTTGACCTCCGGATCTTCCGAAGCGGTCCTCTTCTCTCCTCGGAAGGTGGGACTCTTAATCCCTCCTTCCTTGATATCCTCCTTCGCCTTCTTCAAAAGGCGCGACCTTCAACATCTTGGTCAACATGGGATCCGGCGTGGTCTCTGGGAGGGGAGTCGGACACCTTATTAACTTTGCCTTGGCTATCCTCTCCTGTTCAAGAAACGGCTCCTTTAAAGGGCATATATATAAAATAAATGAATGAACAGCTTGTCCGGTTACAGGACTACTTACTTGAGTATCTGGGCGATTGCAGCTTAGTCTTGCGTCCTCGGTCAAGTCCGGACACTTCTCTTGTGATCCGAAGAACAGTTTATACATCTCCACAGGCGTCGTGCCCATAAAATTTTGGAGAGCTCGTGGTCCCTCGGATTGAATTCCCACAGGCGGAGGCGGCGTTCTTGAGGCTGAAGGCGCCAGATCACCATAACCTGCGCCACTACAACCAGATTGATCCCTCTTTCACGGAGATCTCGAATGCGGCCCCTGCAGCAGGGAACGTCCTTGGGCGGCCCCAGTCGAGCCTTGTTGACCCATGATGCCACCGCTGTGGTGGACTGGAGGAAGGCGGGGCGCCGCCCATTTGGTGCCCCCAGGAGCGGTGATATAAAACCACTCCCGTTGCCACAAACCAAGCTCCTCTTGAAAAGAGCCCTCGGGCCATGGAGCATCAACACATTTGCTTATGACCGCCCCTCCGACTTTTCTGCTTGCTGCCCCTTGATCGTCTTTGGCTCCACCTTGAAGGTTTTGAGCCACAATCCAAAGTGGGGGGTAATATGGAGGAAGGCCTCACATACAACAATGAATGACGAGATATGGAGGATGGACTCCGGATTCAAGTCATGAAAATCAAGCCCATAATAAAACATGAGCCCCCGCACAAAGGGGTCCGTCGGGAGGCCTAAACCCCGAAGGAAGTGGGACACGAACACCACGTTCTCGCCAGGCTCAGGAGTGGGAATGACCTGCCCTGGAGCAGGCAGCCTATGCGAGATCTCACCGGTTAGATACATGGCGTCTCGCAGCTTTAGCACATCTTCTTCTGTGACGGAGGAAGACATCCATCGGCCATGCTGGTCGGAGCTGGACATCGTCGAAAGTCCGAAGCGCCTGAATCTGAAGCTTTGGGTGTTGGAACTCGAGGCGCGAGGCGAACTCGATGGAGGGTGTAAAAAGAAGAGGGCCTTGGTCTCACTATAAAGAGGTTGAATACCAAGAGCCCACCCCGTGGTCGATTAGGACTCGCCTTTGATAGAGAAGGCAGGCCAACAAGCACAGTTGGGTTACCCACGTCCGTATTGATGAGAATCCCAGAATAAGGGGGCACAATCTACGCTTTGACAAGACGTGCCAAGGAAACCGCTTCGCTAAACGCGCTGAGGTGGAACAATAAAAACAATTTGAGTGAAGGCTTGGTAGTGGTGCGACGTCACGCCACAAAATACGTCAGCAGATTGGTCTTGTGTAATATTATTCTCTCTACGGTGGTATGTGGAATTTATTTTTGCAGAGCCGGACACTATCCTGGTGTTCACAATCTTCTATAAATTATTCGGAGGAAGAACCGCCTTGCAATGCCGAAGACAACATGCGCGCCGGACTCGTCGTCATTGAAGCCTGGTTCGAGGGGCTAGTGAGGAGTTCGGACTAGGGGTGTCCGGATAGCGAACTATCAACATCGGCGGACTCCAAGACTATGAAGATACAAGATTGAAGACTTCGTCCCGTGTCCGGATGGGACTTTCCTTGGCGTGGAAGGCAAGCTTGGCGATACGGATATGTAGATCTCCTACCATTGTAACCGACTACGTGTAACCCTAACCCTATCCGGTGTCTATATAAACCGGAGGGTTTTAGTCCGTGGGGACGAACAACAATCATACCATAGGCTAGCTTCTAGGGTTTAGCCTCCTTGATCTCGTGGTAGATCCACTCTTGTAACACACATCATCAATATTAATCAAGCAGGGCGTAGGGTTTTACCTCCATCAAGAGGGCCGAACCTGGGTAAAACATCGTGTCCCTTGTCTCCTATTACCATCCGCCTAGACGCACAGATTCAGGACCCCTACCGAGATCCGCGGTTTGACACCGACAACGAGGAACAAGGGGCATAACGAGGATCGTTCCTCGGCGATCAATGCGGCGGCGTAAGCGCCGCTCCAAACCCCACCTCGACAGAGATAGCAGCCATACAGACCCAGCCATAGAGCAGGGTGAACCGGCGGACGACGAACATGTCATCGAGTAACCGTACGATCAGGGCAACTTGGATAAACAACCCGTCCCCGGCGAAGATAACAGTCCGGACGACCTCACGCCGGACAAGTTGCTGCAGCAGAAGAACCTCCAAAAAAGGCTCGTCGCCACCGCACATAGCCTGAAAAAGCAGAAACGGAAGCTCAAAACAGCGGAAGATGCACTCAGAATTAGATGGAGCAAAGTACTCAACACCGCAGACAAATACGGCGACAGTCGCCACACAAAGAGCTATCCGAAGCGAAAATTACTGCCGGAATTGGATGAAGAAGACCTAGAGCCTCCGCAATCAAAAAATAAGGAAGCCACCCGGTCGGATAAACGAACCCATGGCCAACATAGTGTGGCAAATGGCACCGCACACAAGCCGGCACGCGGTCCGCACAAGGATTCACATCAAAAAGATGGCCTAGCTAGATCTATCTACGGGCCAAGAAAGCAAGCTCTAGTAAGCAATGCAACGCATCAAGTATCCGAACATCACGGTACACCCAAATATAGGGGTGCCGCGCACCCCCTATGTTTCACCGATGAGGTGCTGGATCATGAATTTCCAGCTGGATTCAATCCCGTAAACATAGAGGCATACGACGGAACAACAGACCCTGGAGTCTGGATTAAGGATTATATCCTCCACATACACATGGCTAGAGGAGATGACCTCCATGCCATAAAATACTTACCCCTCAAGCTCAAAGGGCCAGCCTGGCATTGGCTTAAAAGCCTCCTCGAAAACACCATTGGAAGTTGGGAAGAGCTCGAGGATGCCTTTCGGGCAAATTTTCAAGGGACCTATGTCCGACCTCCAGATGCAAACGATTTAAGTCATATAACTCAACAACCCAGAGAGTCAGCCCGGAAACTCTGGAACAGATTTCTTACTAAAAAGAACCAGATAGTCGACTGTCCGGACGCCGAAGCCTTAGCAGCTTTCAAGCACAGCGTTCAAGACGAATGGCTCGCCAGACACCTCGGCCAAGAAAAGCCAAGAACAATGGCCACATTAACAAGCCTCATGACCCGCTTTTGCGCGGGAGAGGATAGCTGGTTGGCAAGATGCAGTATGTCGGGACCCTGATCCTAAGTCACACCGATCTAGCATGTAACACATCATATCACTTTGCGGCCTCACGCACGGTATTCCCACAGGTGTCGCCTTACCATGGCCGGGACCGTTTAGCCTTTTGGCTCACGTATATGATAGTGTCGCTAGCATCCATATGATGAGAACCGGGCCGACATGACTAGTCATGAACCAGTGGCACTAACCTATGGGGCAGGCATACATGAATCACATCGAGCATGTCGGTCATCAACGTATGAATTCGGGCTGTAGCACTGGGCTATGAGGACTCCGGTATCCGGGCTGTAGCGAGCAATGCAGGACTCGAATATCACCGCGTGACATTTCCCGAAGGACAGACATAGGAACAAAGTGAAACACATGCGGCTAGTCAAGTGTCCAAGCGGTAGTCTTTGGGCTAGCAGGACTTCGGTGACCCGGGCTGTAGCGGACTACTATCGCTCAGAAGCACGAGACTACATTTCCCCATAAGAGAGGCTACCAAGGATAAACAACTAGGTTGTCGGATCCCACACATAGCAATACAAGTTACACGTACGCATAACATGCAAGTATGTGCTGTACAACATGGCATCACAACATAACGCAAACTCATATAGATAAAGGCTCAGAAGAGCCACATAGCATTAAATACAAACAGGGGTCACATGACCCATCATTCCGAGCATACAAGCAATAAGCGGAAGCATTACATGTCTGAGTACAGACAACTACAAAAGAAAAAGGCTGAGAAGCCTGACTATCTACAAGACCCTCCCAAGGGTACAAGATCGTAGCTGAGGTAACAAGCTACTCGTCGAAGTCCAAGCGGAACTACTAGTAAGACCGAAATCTCCGCTGCAAAACATAAATAAAGCAACGTGAGTACAAAGGTACTCAGCAAGACTTACATCAGATCCTATTATACATGCATTTGTATCAAGAAGGTAATGTGGGGTTTAGTTGCAGCAAGCCAGCTTTGACTCTGTGGCTATCCTGTTCTACGACTACAAGAACTTCTTTGAGGTGATATGGCGCTGCACGAGTCCACTAGTCACCACACAATACACTACTATGGATTCATTCCGTCTCCATACGAGAAGGCCATCCATAGCACTCACACTGTCTTGAGCATTTTAGAGTATCCACTTCAAGTTGTCTATGTACCACGTAAGCATCCAAGAAGTCCATAGCGAGGACACGGCTATTCGAATAGATCATGATAACCTGCAGGGTGTACTTCTTCACACGCTCTCGCCACTTACCGCCATATACACGTCATGTATCTCGGCAACCTTCAAGCGGAAGCTTTGGCGAGGGTGTCGGCCACGACCGACTAACCACACAAGACTCTAGTCCAGGTTTATCGCCTATTCGGGTTCAATCCGCAAGGAGATCCGCCGGGTGTCGCCACGGCCCCAAACGATGTGAGCAGGGTTCCCAAGCCCACCATCCGGTGCCACTTGGTACACCGTGCCACACATGCCTAGTCTGTCCCAAGCCCACCCTGCGGGTGCCACTCGTAGAAAAATAGCACTACCTACAAACACCAGAAACTAGTTGCGACTCTGACAGAGATCAAGTTGGTTAATAAGTCGAGAGGGCTTGAGCGCCGGAGCCAGTGTGTGGTAGTATCGAGTCATTGGACGACATACATAGAACTTAGTGCTTAGGGCGGTTCAGTGAGACAACCCACCATGTACTCCTACATGGCCTCTCACCGCTACCTTTACCAAATCGTGTTCACACACTTCACTCTCAGCATCAGAACATATCGTAACACTCCAATTCATTCCCAATGAATCAGACTGACACAACTCTAAGAAATAGCAGGCATAGCATGGTAGGAACACAACATGGCTCAATCAACTCCTACACATGCTAGTGGGTTTCAACTATTTACTGTGGCAATGACAGGTCATGCAGAGGAATGGGTTCAACTACCGCAGCACAAAGTAGCGAGATGAATCGTTGTTGTCCTAATGCAATAGCGAGAGCAGGAGTGAGAGAGTAGGATTGTATCGGAATGAACAAGGGGTTTGCTTGCACGGTAAATCAACAAGAGGGCCTTTGCTTCACGCATGTGTACTCTGGAACGTCTCCGGAGCAGGACCTATCGAGAAGGAACGGTGCCGGCAATCAATACACAATCATATGCGACAATATGATGCATGAACATGGCATGTAGATGTGATGCTGTTTGAGCTAATGCAACTAGTATTCAATTTGAATGAAGTCCATTTGCACCAAAGGTTCAAATGCAACTCCAAAATAAGCTCTTATAAATGCCATTCATGTGTTTTCACCTATACAGCAAGCATAAGTTGTTTGTCATGCATGAAACTGATACAAATGGATAGATTGCATTTTTCTGATAATTTTTCATATATAAATTATTTCAATCTGAGTTACAGTTGAATTTCTATGAATTTGAAGTTTTGAATATATTCTGGAATTCCTGATTAATTTAAATCCAGAAAATAAATAATTGCGTCGGCATTCTGAGCATGGCGTCGGCCGAAGTCAACCGTGGCTGACGGTCAAACTGACGTGTGGGGCCACACGTCGGTGACCTGAGTTAAACAGGGGTTAGTTTAGTTTAATTAAAGATTAGGGGCACCTTGGGGCCCACATGTCGCGTCGGGTTAGGTTAGTTGGTGATTAGCTTAAGCTAACCACCTGACGGCGGGGTCCACCTGTCAGGCCGGCGAGGTCGTCGCCGGTGACCACGGAACACGGCGGTGTCCGCGTTACGGGCCACGGGGACGGCGTCTGAGGGCACCGGGGCGTAGCCCGGGCTCTCGCGCGTCTGGTGGGGCAGGTGGGAGGAGCTGGGGGGCCCGGGGCTCGCCGGAGGCGGAGCTTCATGGCGGCGGCCGGAGCTCGGGCTCGGCGGGCATGCGGCTACTGAGCTGGGAGGCAGGGAGAAGGGGAAACAAGTGGGGTGGCTCCTGAGGGACCGGAAGAGACGACGGCGAGCACGGGAAGATCTTGTGGCGAGCGGCGACGGAGATCCACGGCGGCCCGAGGAGGAAGAAGGGTCGGGACGGCGCTGCAGGCGCTTCCACTCGCGTGACTTGGCGGGGAGGTGGCCGGCGATGTGGCGGGGCTTCTGGACTCGAAGAGATGGCGAGGGAGGTGGTGGCAGCGGCAATGGCGTCTGACGGCGACAGTGGCGCTTCGGGTGCTCATGGGAGGCGAGAGAGAGGAGGGAGAGGACTGGGAGAGGGAGAGCGGTCAGGCGGCGTGGCGTCGCCCAGACGCATCAGCGGAGGGACAGCAGGCAGGGAGGAGGAGGTGGCGCAGGCTGGTGGCAAGTGCGCGTCGTCAGACGCGCCGCCCGTCCCTGGCAGGAGGAAGACGACGAGAGGGGGGGCCCAGATGGGCTGGGCTGGCCAGTGGGCCGGCCAGCCGCACATTCTTGGGCGATCAGAGCTAAGCGCTGTAAGGTTTTTCCTTTTATTTCTTTTTCCATTTTCTGACATTTGTTTTGATTTAATTAAAATACTAAATCATTTTATTTCCTTATGCCAATTTTTGCAGGAGCTAACTATATTATTCCAGAGCTCCTCGGCAACTAGCATAATTATTGGACATATATAATATATATAACATTTATATATCCAATGTAAATAATTATGCGTTAATTCCAAATGCCAAAAATAAATACTTATGGACTCCTAAAAATATTGGTTTGAATTTAATCTCTGTCCAATATTTTCAGAGAGCAACACGAGCATTTTCTTGGACCTTTTTGGAGCAATTTTTATTTGATCAATTTCCAAAAATGATTCTGAGGGTTTCACAAATCCTCATTTCAGAATTAAAAGAAATTTTAAACATGATGCACAACTGACTAGCTAGTCTAGGTCATACCAGACTAGGGATGTGACACAGTACCAGCGACCCAAGTACATCCGAAATTAGGGATGGAAACGGGAAACCGCGACGCAGCAAAGACCAGCGCCGGATCAAGGGAAACAGCCCAAAGAGCACGGCAGTCAACGCCGGATTCAAAAGCTCTCGGCAGAATCAGAAAAAGCTGTCCCTCAAGGATAACAGGGACGAGCTATCTAACCTAAACAAAATCGTGGACAATATATGCCAAATCCACAGTACTCCCTGGAAGCCTGCAAACCATGCCCACAGAGATTGTTGGGTCTTTAAGCAATCCGGCAAACTCAATGCCGAACACAAGGGGCTCGACACACCAAGCGAGGACGATGATGAAACCGAAGCGAGCACGGAAAACAAAAGAATTTCCCACAAGAAGTCAAACAGTAAACTCACTTCACGTGACAAAGGGAAAAACATAGTGGCGCCTATAGAGAATCGTGCCATACGGCCTATCGAGAGGAGTCCCGCCATTGGTTGTTAAAACCAATCACCTTCGACCAACAGGATTACTCTAGAAGTATCCGGAACGCAGGCTGGACTGCCTTGGTATTAGATCCGATAATTGACGGACTCCACTTTACACAAGTCCTAATGGACGGCGACAGTGATCTAAACCTGCTATATCAGGACACAATCCGCAAAATGGGGATAGACCCGACAAAAATTCGCCATAGCAACACTTCCTTTCAAGGGGTAACGCCAGGCCCAGATGCCCATTGTACGGGATCTCTCCTGCTAGAAGTCATGTTCGGCTCACCCGACAACTTCCGCCGTGAAAAGCTAACCTTCTACATCGCCCCATTTACAAGTAGCTATCAAGCACTACTGGGACGCGAAGCTTTCGCCTGCTTTAACACAATACCGCATTATGCATCTCTTATAGTTAAAATGCCCGGTCCGCGAGGCATCATCTCATTAAAGGGAAATATCGAGTGTTCCTCGAGCGCGGAAGATTGTGCGGCTGCCTTGACAGCCACACACTAAACCGGCTTCACTAATCAAAGCACCTAAACAGGTCGTTCAGACACCGAACATGGCTAGACGAGTCCGGCGTAAACATATAAGGGCTTACTAGCCGCATACCCCCGTACAAGGGGCTCCGCGCATGTACAACAAGAGACAATAAAGCTCAATTTTATTCATTTTTTGAATTGTACTTTGTTTATTTAATATAACGTACATTTTCGCACGATCTTTTTCAACTAAGTTCCTCTCTTTTACAGATGAACACCGTGCTACACCCGTCCAGGATACGGCACAACGAGACACAGGTATGAGGCGTGCGAGAGGGACCCGTTCAAGGATTCTTTTCAGATTAAGACCCTGCGTAAACCTTTTTTACTGTCTCTTGTTGATACACATCACCCGGTTTCTTGCTATAACCGAGGAGGAGGCTGGCGTCTTGGCATGTGGCCACGTCAGAATTTTGTGCGTACCTGGACACCAGGGGCTTATTACCAAGGGCGTTGTTTAGCCCGTTTTCATAAAGACCGAATACCTTAGGGAGTGTTTGGCGTCGCGAGTTTGGCCTTATATGCATCAGCTCCGAATCATGTCTTTGGTCAAATGTTGGGTTTTCCCGCCTCCTGTGTTTTGCTGCCTTACGTTCCGCTCTATCGGCTAGGGCGGCACCAGGAGAACTACTGCGATTGTGCCCCGGTTCGGCCAGGCGAGCACCTCAGTAGAGAAAGACGAAAACTGACTGCCGTGATATAGCGTGAGACTGGTCAACCACTCGATGACCTGCCGGAGTCTTTAGGGTTCCTCCGCACTAACGAAGGGCCGCTTCCCGGCCAGGCACACACGCGCCCCGAATTCGGGTGAGCGCGGTGCCCCTAGGGGCTATATAGTAGCCCCACTGTCAAACTCCTATGGCTAAGTGAAAGTGATAAAGCATTATAGTCCGGTTGCCTAGTTCGCTGCGCTATCACCTCCTTTATAGGACCAAGACGTTGGATCAAGTGTGAAAATCATATACAGGAACACCCCGCATTATATGCGTGGAAATGAAAGCCAAAGACTGCCATCTTTCGGGTTATATACACATATACATTAACGGCCGCTGGGAGGTATTTTAATTCTTGAAGGCACAAGTATAAAAGCTTTTATATTCCATGAAACATTGTTTTACAATAATACGTATTATTGAACATAATATCCTTCGAGCACTGCGTTTCTATTAAACGAGCGCCTGCAGAACTTCACGAAAATAGTGCTCTGCAGGTACTCGGCTCCCGTCCGAATCTTGGGATGCAACATCGGTGGCCTTCATCTCCGCCCAGTATGTCTTGACACGGGCAAGAGTCATCCGCACACCCTCTATGCACGCTGACCTCTTCATCGCATTGATATGCGGCACCGCACCAAGGAACTGCTGCACCTAGCTAAAATAACTCTTCGGCTCGGGCCTTTCTGGCCACAGATGACTCACGACATACTTCATGGCGAGTCCGGATAACCTATTCAGCTCCGCCCATGCGGCCAAATGATCGGTTAATGGAAGTGAGCGCTTTGGATTGTGGAACTGCGACCAAAAAAGCTTTTCCACTTCGTGATCCTTTTGATCTCGGAAGTGTTCGGCCGCGCCCGTGGCACTCGCCGCCAAGTCCAGATAAGTGTCCGCCGCACTCCATAACCGGTACAACGGAGCATATTTAGGATCCCCGAACTTCATCTGCAGCATAAAGGGCTTTCCAGCCGCGATATCTCCGGCCTGATGAAGCTCCTCCTTCATAGCTCTCATCACAGAGCGAGCATCCTTAGCCTCGGTAGTGGCCTTCTTCAGGTCCTTCTGTTCCGCCCGATCTTCTTTTTCAAGAAGCTTGCAGCGGTTGGCAGCATTTTTCAACTTCACAGCCATCTCGGCCATTTCCTTCTTGCTTCGGCAGTGAGCAGCCTGTTCGGCTTTCAGCTCTTCAGCCGCCTTTAAGGCAGCCGCATCACTTTTCCTAGCCTGCTCCTTGGCTCGGGCGAGTTCCACCCGAAGGTTCTCCACGGCAGCGGCACCATCTGCATCAAGCATACATGTTGTAAGGTACGGGCATCAAACCCCCTTACCAGGTGTCTGCGGAGAAATTACATACCTTGTGACTCGTCAAGCCGCTTCTTGACAAGCGCGATGTCGGCATCTGCCATGTCAAGTTGCCGCTTTAGCTCGGCAAATTCATCAGTCCGGCCAGCCACCGGACACTTCGCCACCTACATAGGAAGGGAGACATATTATACCTGGGATTATGATCCTCGGCGCGCCGTCATTTTTGACAACACACCGAGTCTTAGGGGCTAATATCTACACAGGGCGCGTCTTTTATATGCGGAACTATCAAAAGGTACATCATTTCGCGTACCTCAAAACCTGTCAGTAAACTCCTGACGGCCTCGTGCCACCCGCTATCCGCGGATGAAATCCTTTCAATCACCGTGCCCATCAATGCACGGTGTTCTTCTGAGATAGACGCTCGCCCGAGCAGATCCTTCAGCTCCTCCGACCGTGCACCGAACGGTGGCGGACTCGTCTGATGGCCTTTTTCGAAGGCCGGACACGGAGGGCTTTGGGGAGCCATACGACTGCTTTCCGGCCCTGCCGGATTCGGAGAAACCCTCCGTGACGACACCTCGAGGTCGCCCGCCCGCAAAGCGATGCGGCAGGGGAGGCGTTCGCTCTCCATCATCTTGGACGAAGATCACGAAGATGAGCTCACGAGAAGGGCTGAGATCCAAACTACAAGGTAAAATTTCGGTTATCTTCCTCAGAAATAGAACAGGGATGTTTCTTTTCTAAAACTCCCCTCTCTACTTAAGGCTCGGTGGAGGATTGATCCCCTTGTGGGCACAGTGCGGCCGAGGCGTCCCCCGGCGCAGGAACCTCTGACGAAGATATCTTCCCCCGCTTTGAGACCATGGTCTCCGGGTCTTCAGAGGCGGTCCTCTTCTTCCCCTGGACAGAGGAATTTTCGATTCCTCCTTCCCTGACAACCTCCTTCGGGGAGGCGGTAGCTTCCCTATTCCCCCCTTTGCCTTCTTCCAAAGGTGCAACCTCCAGCATCCTGGTTAACACGGGATCCGGCGTGGTCTTAGGGAGGGGGGCCGGACACCTGATCAGCTTTGCTTTCGCTATCCACTCCTGTTTAAGGGACATCTCTTTTAAGGGCAATTTTATGATATGTTTACGGATAGCGTGTCCGGGTACAGGGCTACTTACTTGAGCATCTGGGCGATTGCAGCTCAGACCTGCGTCCTCGGTCGAGTCCGGACACCTTGCTTGTGATCCGAAGAACAATTTGTACATCTCCATGCGTGTCACGCCCGTAAAATGTTGGAGGGATCGTGGTCCCTCCGGATTAAACTCCCACAGGCGCAGGGGGCGACGTTTGCAGGGCAGGGTGCGGCGAATCAGCATGACCTGCGTCACTACGACCAGATTGATGTCTCTTTCTAGGAGATCTCGAATGCGGCCCTGCAACAAAGGCACGTCTTTGGACGGCCCCCAGTTAAATCCTTTATTGACCCATGACGCTAGCTGTGGTGGGGGACCCGAGCGAAAGGCAGGTGGCGCCACCCACTTGGTTCCCCTGGGAGCTGTGATATAAAACCACTCTCATTGCCATAAGCTGAACTCCTCTTGAAAAGAGCCATCGGGCCATGGAGCGTCAGCATTCTTGCTTATAACAGCACCTCCGCACTCCACGTGCTGCCCCTCGATCATCTTCGGCTCTACTTTGACGGTCTTGAGCCACAATCCGAAGTGAGGAGTAATGCGGAGAAAGGCTTCGCACACGACGATGAACGATGAGATGTGGAGGATGGACTCCGGAGCCAAGTCGTGAAATTCCAGCCCATAATAAAACATGAGCCCCCTCACGAAGGGGTCCGTCGGGAAACCAAACCCCCGAAGGAAGTGAGATGCGAACACCACGCTCTCACCAGGCTTGGGAGTGGGAATAACCTGCCCTTGAGCGGGCAGCCTATGCGAGATTTCTCCGGTTAGATACGTGGCATCTCTTAACTTTAGCACGCCTTCTTCCGCAACGGAGGAAGGCATCCACCGGCCTTGAAGGCGGAGCGGTTTATCATCGAAGGTCGAGCGCTGAATCTGGAGCTTTGGGTGTTGGAACTCGAGGCGAGAGGCGGATTCGATTGAGATTGAAAGAAAGGAGTAGAGCCTTGGTCTCTTTATAAAGAGGTTGAATACCAAGATCCCTCCCCGTGACCGTTTGGGACTCGCCTTCGACTGAGGAAATATACCAACGGGCACGATTGGGTTACCCACGCCCGTATTGATGAGAATCCCGGAATAAGGGGACATGATCTCTGCTTCGACAAGACGTGCCAAGGAAACCGCCTCGCTAAACGCGCTGAGGTGGGATAGTAAAAACGATTTGAATAAAGGCTTGGCCGTGGTGTGATGTCACGCTGCGGAATACGTCAGCAGATTGGATTTGTGTAATATTGTTCTCTCTACAATGGTATGTGGAACTTATTTTGCAGATGGAACTCTATCCTTGTGTTCAAAATCTTCTATGAAGTATTCGGAGGAGGAACCCGCCTTGCAATGCCGAAGACAATCTGCGCCGGACTCGTCGTCATTGAAGCCTGGTTCAGGGACTCTTGAGGAGTCTGGATTAGGGGTGTCCGGATAGCTGGACTATAACCTTTGGCCGGACTCCTGGACTATAAAGATACAAGGTTGAAGACTTCGTCCCATGTCCGGATGGGACTTTCCTTGGCGTGGAAGGCAAGCTCGGCGATACGGATATGTAGATCTCCTCCCATTTGTAACCGACTCTATGTAACCCTAACCCTCTCGGTTGCTATATAAACCGGAGGGTTTTAGCCCGTTAGGACGAACAACAATCATACCATAGGCTAGCTTCTAGGGTTTAGCCTCTCTGATCTCGTGGTAGATCTACTCTTGTACTACCCATATCATCAATATTAATCAAGCAGGAGTAGGGTTTTACCTCCATCGAGAGCCGAACCTGGGTAAAAACATCGTGTCCCTTGTCTCCTGTTACCATCCGCCTAGACGCACAGTTCGGGACCCCCTACCGGAGATCCGCCGGTTTTGACACCGACAGTCACCTTATGAAAATCAGGTATTCCCAAAACCTTTAGGCGTGGAGCATTATCTTCCTGCTCGATCCCCTCCCTTATCTATAATTTTTTATTGCTCCATGCTACTTTACCTACTGTTTTAGAAAATATTGGGCTTTATTATCCACTTTTATATTATTTTTGGGACTAACCTATTAACCGGAGGCCCAACCCAGATTTGTTGTTTTATGCCTATTTCAGTGTTTCGAGGAAAAGGAATATCAGACGGAGTCAAAACGGAACGAAATCAACTGGAGAAGTTATTTTTGGAAGGAAAGCCACCCGATGGACTTGGAGTGCACGTCAGGAAAGAAGGGAGGTGCTCACGAGGGTGGGGGCGAAGAACTGGGGCGCGCCCCCCTACCTTGTGGACCCCCTTCGGTCCACCGACGTACTTCTTTCACCCATATATAACTACGTATCGAAAAACTTCCAGAACAGAAGATAGATCGGGAGTTCCGCCACCGCAAGCCTCTGTAGCCACCAAAAACCTCTCGAGAGCTTGTTCGGCACCTGAGGGGGGAACCCATCACGGTGGCCATCTTCATCATCCGGCGCTCTCCATGACGAGGAGGAGTAGTTCACCCTCGGGGCTGAGGGTATGTACCCGATAGCTATGTGTTTGATCTCTCTCTCTCTCTCTCTCTCTCTCTCTCTCTCTCTCTCTCTCTCTCTCTCTCTCTCTCTCTCTCTCTCTCGTGTTCTCTCTTGTGTTCCCTCTATGGCACGTTCTTGATGTATCCCGAGCTTTGCTATTATAGTAGGATCTTATGATGTTTCTCCCCCTCTACTCTCTTGTGATGAATTGAGTTTCCCTCTTGAAGTTATCTTATCGGATTGAGTCTTTATTTGAGAACACTTGATGTATGTCTTGTCTTGTTTATCTGTGGTGACAATGGGATATCACGTGCCACTTGATGTATGTTTTCGTGACCAACTTGCGGGTTCCGCCCATGAACCTATGCATAGGGGTTGGCACACGTTTTCTTGACTCTCCGGTAGGAACTTTGGGGCACTCTTTGAAGTACTTTTATGTTGGTTGGATGAATCTGAGATTGTGTGATGCATATCGTATAATCATGCCCACGGATACTTGAGGTGACAATGGATTATCTAGGTGACATTAGGGTTTTGATTGATTTGTGTCTTAAGGTGTTATTCTAGTACGAACTCTTTTATAGATCGATCCGAAAGAATAACTTTGAGATGGTTTCGTACCCTACCATAATCTCTATGTTTGTTCTCCGCTATTCATGTCTTTGGAGTGACTCTTTGTTGCATGTTGAGGGCTTGTTATATGATCTATCTATGTTATTATTGTTGAGAGAACTTGCACTAGTGAAAGTATGAACCCTAGGCCTTGCTTCCTATCATTGCAATACCGTTTACGCTCACTTTTATCATTAGTTACCTTGCTGTTTTTATATTTTCAGATTACAAATACCTTTATCTACCATCCATATTGCACTTGTATCACCATCTCTTCGCCGAACTAGTGCACCTATACAATTTACCATTGTATTGGGTGTGTTGGGGACAGAGAATCTTTGCTATT
The DNA here is from genome assembly GCA_021605205.1 of Aegilops longissima. NCBI lineage: Eukaryota > Viridiplantae > Streptophyta > Magnoliopsida > Poales > Poaceae > Aegilops > Aegilops longissima. The sequence continues at coordinate 70,435,777 of CM038676.1, forward strand.
TGGTTGCAGGGTTGCTTGAGAGAGACCATCTTCATCCTACGCCTCCCAAGGATTGATAAACCTTAGGTCATCCACTTGAGGGAAATTTGCTACTGTCCTACAAACCTGTGCACTTGCAGGCCCAACAACGTCTACAAGAAGAAGGTTGCATAGTAGACATCAAGCTCTTTTCTGGCGCCGTTGCCGGGGAGGTGAGTGCTTGAAGTTATATATTTAGATCTTGTAATCGAATCTTTTTGTTTCTTGTTTTATCACTAGTTTAGTCTATAAAAGAAAACTACAAAAAATGGAATTGAGTTTGTCTCATACGCTTCATCTTTTTAATATCTTTCATGAGTATGATGGAAAGGAAAATTGTGCCAAAGTGTTAGAAGAAGAATTACATAGAATTTTTGGCACTAAATATTTATATTATGAGCATGATTGCAATGTTGTTAATATGAATTCCTTGAATATCCAGATGCTAATGATATGCAAAGCCACAAGCTTGGGGAAGCTATGTTTGATGAAGATGATATGTTTAGTCCCCCAAGCTTTGATGAGCAAATTTACTATGATGAAAGCATGCCCCCTATCTATGATGATTATTGTGATGACACGTATGCTATAAAGAATAATGATAACCATGAAACTTGTCATCTTGATCTTAATTTTCAATCATGTGATAGTTATTTTGTTGAGTTTGCTCCCACTATTGTTGATGAGAAGAATTTTGATTGTGTGGAGAGTAGTAAATTTTCTATGCTTGTAGATCATGAAAAGAATGCTTTAGGTGCTAGTTATATTGTTGAATTCATTCATGACGCTATTGAAAATTATTATGAGGGAGGAATATATGCTTGTAGGAATTGCAATAATGTCAAGTTTCCTCTCTATGTGTTGAAAATCTTGAAGCTATGCTTGTGTTATCCTCCTATGCTAGTTGATTATTGTTCCCATAAGTTGTTTTCTCACAAAATCCCTATGCATAAGAAGTGGGTTAGACTTAAATGTGCTAGTCATATTCTTTATGATGCTCTCTTTATGTTTCAATTCTTATCTTTTTGTGAGCATCATTGAAATCATCATGCCTAGCTAGGGGCGTTAAACATTAGCGCTTGTTGGGAGGCAACCCAATTTTATTTTAGTTTCTTGCTTTTTGCTTCAGTTTATTAATAAATAATCCATCTAGCTTCTGTTTAGATGTGGTTTTACATTTTAATTAGTCTTTGTGCCAAGTAGAACCTTTGGGAAGACTTGGGTGAAGTCTTTATGATCATGTTGTAAAAAACAGAAACTTTTGCGCTCACGAGATTAGCTAGAACATTTTAATGGAGAGTTCTATTTAGTTGATTATTTTTGTAGACGATTACTAGACAAATTCCTCAGGTCCAACAATTTATGTTAGAATTTTTGGAGTTCCATAAGTTTGCGTTAGTTACAGATTACTACAGACTGTTCTGTTTTTGACAGATTCTGTTTTTATTGTGTTGTTTGCTTATTTTGATGAATCTATGGCTAGTAAAATAGTTTATAAACCATAGAGAAGTTGGAATACAGTAGGTTTAACACCAATATAAATAAATAATGAGTTAGTTACAGTGCCATGAAGTGGTGTTTTGTTTTCTTTCGCTAACGGAGCTTACGAGTTTTCTGTTAAGTTTTGTGTTGTGGAGTTTTCAAGTTTTGGGTAAAGATTCAATGGACTATGGAATAAGGAGTGGCAAGAGCCTAAGCTTGGGGATGCCCAAGGCACCCCAAGGTAATATTCAAGGATGACCAAGTGTCTAAGCTTGGGGATGCCCCGGAAGGCATCCCCTCTTTCGTCTTCGTTCATCGGTAACTTTACTTGGAGCTATATTTTTATTCACCACATGATATGTGTTTTTCTTGGAGCATCATTTTCTATTGTTAGTGTTTGCTTTCTGTTAATTAGATTAATTTTTTGCATCTTTAGTTTCAATAAAAAGCCAAGGATAGCCTTTGCCATGCTTATTTTGCTACTATACATGTTGCTGTTTGAAAACAGAAAGTTTACCGTTGTTGCAAAAATTCCCTAGAAAAGTCAGAGAGTGGTATAATGTTGAATCTTTATGAATACTGAGCTCTGATAAATTTATTACAGTGGGAATTTGAGTTAGGAAAGTATTTATACTCTTGCATTCTTTACAGACTGTACTGTCTTGGCAGATTGCTGTTATGTTTGCATTGTTTGCATATGTTTGCTTGTTTAATGATTCTATTTAAGGATAGGAGTATTAAATATGCAGATGCATTTAGTATGCAATGTTGAATAATAATGTTAGTGATTTGTTACAGTAGAAAATGATAAGGTTTTGCATGAGTTTATACTAACCTATCTCACGAGTTCTTGTTGAGTTTGTTGTGAATGAAGCTTTTGATAAAAAGAGAAACCATGATATGAGAGGAATTAAGGAGACACAAAGTTCAAGCTTGGGGATGCCAAAGGCATCCCAAGATAATATTTCAAGAAGTCTCAATCATCTAAGCTTGGGGATGCCCCGGTAGGCATCCCACCTTTCTTCTTCAACAACTATCGGTTAGTATCAGTTGAGCCTAAGTTTTTGCTTCTTCACATGAGTTGTGCTATCCTTGCATTGTAGTTTTCTTTAGCTTTGCTTGCTGTCTGAATAAAGTATCAAGATCTGAAATTATTAAATGGGAGAGTCTTCACATAGTTACATAATTATTCGACTACTCATTGATCTTCACTTATATCTTTCGGAGTAGTTTGTCGTTTGCTCTAGTGCTTCACTTATATCTTTTAGAGCACGGTGGTGGTTTTATTTTGAAGAAATATATGAATCTCATGCTTCACTTATATTATTTTGAGAGTCTTAAATAGCGTGGTAATTTTTCTTAAATAATCCTAATATGCTAAGCATACAAGATTTGTAAGAATTCTTATGAGTGTGTTGAATAGTAAGAAAAGTTTGATGCTTGATAATTGTTTTGAGATATGAAGATGGTGATATTAGAGTCGTGCTAGTTGAGTAGTTGTGAATTTGAGAAATACTTGTGTTAAATTTTCTGATTCCCGTAGCATGCACGTATGGTGAAACGTTATGTGATGAAGTCGGAGCATGATTTATTTATTGATTGTCTTCCTTATGAGTGGCGGTCGGGGACGAGCGATGGTCTTTTCCTACCAATCTATCCCCCTAGGAGCATGCGCGTAATACTTTGCTTTGATAACTTGTAGATTTTTGCAATAAGTATATGAGTTCTTCATGACTAATGTTGATTCCATGGATTATACGCACTCTCACCCTTCCTCCATTGCTAGCCTCTCTATTACCGCGCACTTTTCGCCGGTATCATACACCCACCATATATCTTCCTCAAAACAGCCACCATACCTACCTATCATGCCATTTCCATAGCCATTCCGAGATATATTGCCATGCAACTTTCCACCGTTCCGTTTATTATGACACGCTCCATCATTGTCATATTGCTTTGCATGATCATGTAGCACTACTAGAAAAAGGGCTATAGATGGGATTGACACTAATGGCGCACCACCTTCTGGTGCGCCATTAGAGTTGAAACTACTAATGGCGCACCTGGCTCACGGTGCGCCATTAGTATCAAAAAAAAATTGAACTAGTGCGCCTGTCCAAACATACTAATGGCGCATCCACAGGCAGTGCGCCATTACTAGTTGTAACTAGTAATGGCGCACCTGCCAGAGAGTGCGCCACTAATGTTGTTCTTTTATTATTTTTTTTATTCCTTTTTTTGCAAAACTACTAATGGCGCTTTTCGCACGCAGTGCGCCATTACTAGTTTAAACTAGTAATGGCGCACCGTGGTGTAGTGCGCCATTAGTATGTTTTTTTATGCAAAACTACTAATGGCGCACCACCAGGGGGTGCGCCATTAGTAACCTGGATTACTAATGGCGCATTTGTGGTTGGTGCGCCATTAGTAAGTGGGCAGCAACAAGATATTTTGGACAGCCTCTCCTCCCACACTCACTTTCTCCCCACTTCATTCTCTCCACCGCCTCCTCCTTGTCTCGGGTGCCTCCTCTTTTTCACCTCATTTCCACCATAAATTCATTCAAATTAAGTGGTTAAGTTACCTTGTTTTGCTAGGTAAGTAAGGGCGGAAGCTATATTTATGTTGTTCTCCCTACAACAATGTGCACATGCACTTTTTATGGCCTAGCTAGATCTATGTATGTTCGTGGTGTTGCATATGTTTGTGGTTTTGCATATGTGTTTGTGTTTGGAGGTGTACCAGTATTTGAAATGCGATAGTTGCCAATATTTTGCGGAATGTTGATTCATTTCCGTTTAGTGAGAATTTTGGCATTAAGCATTCTTTTGGTCCTATTTTTAGGAAAGTCATGCCAAATTTTTTCTTGGTTCTAAAATATCGTTTTGCTCTACCCTTGAGCGACCATGGTCCGCACGATGACCGAAGGCATCGTGAATAGGTTTTGAGGTCCGCTAAGGCGAGATGCTTCAAAAGAACGAGGCGGAGATAAGATGTCCGTGTCGAAGATGCAAGCTGAATAGCCTTATTGCGGACCCGGATTCCGGCAGGTGCGGGACCACCTGCTCTTGCGTGGTTTCATGGATGGCTATCGGTGGCAAGGTGATGAAGATGACTATGAAGTCGTCCATGGGGGCGGGCAAGAAATGAGGAAGGGCAGCAAGACAACCACCGCTGCTCGGTAGGCGAGAAGACGAAGAATCCCGGAGATGATCACGACGGTGATGTTGTACACGATCATCATGTAGAAGAAGATGCAGGACATGATGATGATGTTGGCGGAGCAAGCGAAGCTGGACCATCGATGGGCTGGGTGCAGGACCCTCATATTCAAGAGCTGCTTCTCAAGCGGACGGATAACGCAAGAGCTGCCGCCGAGAGAAAGCCAAGATGGATCAACTTGAGTTAGACGGTTACTCCATTGTATGAAGGATGCAGCCCGAGGATACCCTTTGAAAGTAACGCTCATGGCTCACGGAGATGAAGGTAAAACACAAAATGACCGACGATGCTTCGACGAGAACATGTCATTCGCACGAACGTCTTCCCAAGGGGAACAAGTGCCCGACCAGTTTGGAGGAGGCGAAGAAAATCGTGTGTCCTCTGGATTTACCGCACGTGAAATACCATGTGTGCATGAACAATTGCATCATTTATCGGGACGAGCACGCGGAGTCTACCATATGTCCGGTGTGCGGTGTCACTCGATACAAGAAGAGGAAGAAAGCTCCTCGAAAAGTGGTGTGGTACTTTCCGATCACTCCTCGTCTGCAGCGGTATTTCGCGGACCCTAAGGTAGCAAAGCTCCTGCGTTGGCACGCGGATAGGGAGGAGAAGAAGCGAGAAGATGACGCAAATGATCCAAAGATAGATAAAAAAGACAAGATGCTGAGTCACCCTAAGGATGCGAGCGGTGGCAAGCGTTGAACTTGAATACCCGAATTTGGGAACGATAGAAGGAACATCGTCTTGGGCACGAGCACCGATGGAGTCAATCCGTTTGGCAGCCGTGAGAAGCACACATAGCACTGGCCTGTGTTCGTGTGGATGTACAACCTTCCCCCTGGTTGTGCATGAAGAGGAAGTACATTCACATGAGTATGCTAATTGAAGGGCGAAACAACCAGGAACGACATCAATCTGTATCTGGGGCTCTGAAAGAGGAGATTGACACGCTGTGGAAAACGCCAGCCAATACGTGGGGGCCGCAGAAAGAATATTTCCCTATGAGAGCCGCACTGCTCACGATGGTGCATGACTATCTCGATTACGGATATCTTACGGGCAGGTAGTCCACGGATTTTCGGATGCGTAAGGTGCATGGATGACACAACGATCGCCAGCTAGATAGAGATCCGGGTCTTGAAAACCGTGTTCATGGGACATTGAAGGTGGCTTCGCGACGATGACCCGTGGAGGAAACGCAAGGATCTGTTCGATGGTGAAACCGAACCCAAAACGCCTGTCACGAGGAGCGGCGAGGAAATAGACAAGCTGTTGAAAAATTGGAAAGACCGACCACCTTGGGAAAGAAGCAAAAGGCGCCGAGCAGCTGCTGAAGGTATGGAAAATGAGGTCTGTTTTACGGGACTTGCCGTCTTGGAAGATCCACCGTGTGCCTCACAGCCTTGATGTCATGCATATCACGAAGAAGCGTGTGCGAGAGTCTGCTTGGTACCCTGCTCAACATGCCGAGAGGACCAAAGATGGGCGAAAGCAAGGGCAGACTTGAAATCAATGGGCATCGGTAGGAGCTTCACGCTATATATGATGATGATGATGATGATGATGATGATGATGATGATGATGATGATGATAAGGCGAAGCGGGACACGTAAAGTCGTGGCAAAGGCAAAAGGCCAAGAAGACCGGAAATGACTACCCTCCGCGTGCTTCACTCTAAGTCGGGAGGAGATCGAGCAGTTTTTCACCTGCCTCCTAGGAGTAAAACTTCCTTCTGATTCTGTGGGAAGATAAGCAGATACCTAGACCAGTGAAGCTGAAGTTCAGCGGGATGAAGTCTCACGGTATCACGTGTTGATGACGCAGATACTTCCGGTTGCAATCCGTGGGATCATGGAGCGCACGTCCGTGAAACGCTATTTGGCCTATGCAACTTCTTCGACGTCATCTCGGAAGTCGATTGGCGTGAGGCAACTCGAAGGCTACAGGAAGAGATCGTGGTGATACTATGCGAGCTTGAGATGTACTTCCGCCCGCATTCTTGACGTTATGGTGCATCTGCTGGTCCATATAGTGGAGGATATCATCCAACTCGGGCCGACGTTCCTGCACAAAGCATGATGTCGTTCGAAAGGATGAATGGTGTCATCAAAGGATACGTTCGCAACATGTCACGTCCAGAGGGAAGCATAGCCAGGGGCTTCGATCAAGAGTGCATCTCCCATCGCATTAATTATCTAGGCATCGAGAACCCGCTGGTCTGCCGTCAACAGGCACCTCGGCAGGCTCGCTGGATGGGGTCACCGTGAGGGTCGCCGCGAAATGCATGTCGACTTCGAGGGTCGACTCGCCGACTTTGAAAGAGCAAACCTAGTCGCGCTACAACACATAGACGTGGTCGATCCTTGGGTGGTAGAGCACAAAACCTTTATTAAGAAGACGTACAATGACCGAGGCCAACAGAGGACGGACGGAGATATACTCAAAGAGCACAACTCATGTTTCACGCGTTGGTTCAAGCGAAGCTTCGTCATACCCTTTACATGAGGATTCTTCGCGGAAGAACAACTCATATTCGCCTTGTCACAGGCGCCGAGCACAACCTCGATGACCTATGAGGCGTCACGATATCAATGGCTACACATTCTACACCGAGGCCAAGGACATGAAGAGCGATGGTTATCGAACTCCGGGTAACGATGGAATCCTACACCGTAACGACAAGGACAGATATTACGGAAGGATCGAGGAGATCTGGGAGCTGAGCTACGCTGGAGAGAAGGTCCGATGTTCCGTGTCGATGGGCCAAGAACGTCATAAAAGAAGACCGGTATTTCACCACCATGGTTATACGAAGCCAAATCCAAGACCCATGAGCACAAACGTCACCGAAAAAATGAGCCATGGGTACTGGCTTCCCAAGTGGACCAATGCTTCTTCATTACCGACCCGCCAAAGCCCGGTCGTGTTGTCGTGAGGAGAGGCAAAGGAAGATCATCGGAATGGATGGAGTAGCCAATGAGCAAGACTTGACAAGCACGGCGACCGAGGATCGAACATGACGGCGATGATGAAGTAGCAGCATACACCACAAGAAGAAGCAGGACCACCCTACCTAAAGGACGTCCGTTCCATAGAAGAACTCCATTTGCGAAAAAGAAGGGCAAGAAGATTGTGAACAGATAGCTAGCTAAGATCGATTGTATTTAAATCGAGACTTCATTTCTCGATTATATTTCATGGGCACTTTTGAACTATCATGAATATTTTTAATTTCATGGACACTCGATCTCGATCCTCCTCCATCTCGATCGCTATCCCACCTCGCCAGATCCGGTCCACCGGCCGCCGCCGCCGACCGCCCGCACCCTCTCGATTCCCTACTCAACCGCCGCCACCGACCCCCGCACCCAGATCTGGTCCACCACCGCCGCCGCCAAACCGCCGCACCCTCTCGATTCCCCTACTCAACCGCCGCCGACCCCGCACCCTCCCTACTCAACTGCCGCCGCCGACCCCCGCACCTCCCTACTCAACCGCCACGACCCCCGCACCCCCCGCACCCTCCCCCGCTCCACCGGCATTACTGTTTGATGATATTTTTAAAAATTATTACTGTCTTATAAAAAATATTACTGTTATGATTTAAACAAGTTTGAACATATTTAAACACAAATAAGTATCAAACAGCATTTTAAATGCATAAAAAATTGTGGAGCACAGGAATCGAACCAGGACCTCTGGTGTGAGAACTAGCTGCTGGCGGTCGAGCTAGTAGAAGACTTGACATGTATCAGGTCGGTGGTAGATAACTGTTGGCTCGAGCAGAAATTAAAAAAATACTAATGGCGCACCTCACCTGGTGCGCCATTAGTATGTATGTACTTATGGCGACCGAGGGTGGTGCGCCATTAGTATTGTGGCGCCTACTTCGTGCACCGATCCCTCTCTCCCTCGCCCGCCGCGATCCCTTCCCGATCTCCTCTCCCGACGCCACTGCCGTCGCCTCGACACCACCGTCGCCCGCCGCCCTCGACGCCATCGTTGCCGCCCGACACCACCGTCGCCCGCCGCCCTCGACGCCACTGTCGCCCGCCCTTGTGCCGCGCCCCAACACCATCGTCGCCCGCCGCCCTCGACCCGCTTGACGCCACCGTCGCCCGCCGCCCTTGACGCCGCCCGACACCACCGTCGCCCGCCGCCCTCGACCCCCTTGACGCCGCCGTCGCCCCGCCTCCTCGCCGCGCCGCCCGACACCACCGTCCGTCGCCCGCCACCCGAACCAGGAGCGGAAGCGCGGCAGCGTGCGAACGAGCGGAGAAGGCGGCCATCTAAATCCTCAACCTGTCGTCGACATCGCCGATTCCAGCTCTCGCAGCAAGGTATGCGGCTGGTTCGTCCCCCTGTCATGGCAGATTGATTTTTTTCGTAAACTAGGCTAGGGTTCGATGGATTATGGAGATTCATGGTGATTCATCGGTGAATAAATTCGTTCCAAGAACAAGATCATGGCCATTTCTGTGCTAGCTAGAGCCGTTGTCACTGTGCAAGGTTCGAACAAGTTGTCGGCGTCTTTGTGCTCTATACTTTGTATGAAAATAGCATCGCTAATAGTAATCACCGAGGATAAAAATATGAATGATATTATAGTTTTCTATTTTGTATATGCTCACCTGCATCTGCTCGGTATAATGTCTTTGGCGTGATAATGCAATTAAAAGCAATATTGGTTGAGAGAAATTGTTGTCTTGGTTAAGACAACTGATTTTCATACAATGGCAGCGAGTGCACAAACAGTGTGAGTGGTGTGTACTTATTTCAGAGATGATTGGTGTCGGCTCAGTGGCTGCCATTTAATCAAATCACAATTAAGTAGACTACTGATTCCTGAACTCTTTATGGTTTGTTGTTTCAACTCTTGAACTCTTGGATCTTGCATCCGTGTTTAGGTAGTAGAGTATAAAATCCAAATTCTTATGACCGAAGCATGAATGGTTGTTTTAATGTTGCTCTCTGTTAATGTCACTGAATCTGATGCAAATGATAATCTAAGCCCAAAAGAAAATTTTTCTAATTCAGTCAACGTCGAGCTGTCGTTCTCTGCTCATGTGGAACATTGCGTTACATTTTTGCATCTTCAGAAGTGCGGTTGTCCATGGCATGGAGTTTTTGTACTGTTGTTAAGGTTCAGGACAAGCCCGTGACTATCGTGTTTCTAGTAGCTAAAATCTATTTGTTCCTATTGGCATTGGCTTGATTGTTCTAAAACTCAGAACCTGTTGGACAATGACATTATTTGTAACGGCAGCATGAGAGGAGGAAGATTTTGGTTTCTTGTTACGTATTAATAACTTCCTATAAGCAATGCACCTCGATGATTTTGTCAAAAGCGTGTCGAGTCGATATTCTCAATATATTATTCTTTATCAGTTTACAAGTTGATTAATTTCCTCTGATTATTCTCAAATTCTTGAATTATTTGTAATGTCTTGCAGAATTATTTGTGCCTTTGTTTTTCCTAAGTTTAGGATGCACTCTGTTAGGTTTTAGAAAAAGTAGACGAGAGAGATTAAAGGGTTGTGACCAATGCTCCTCCGTCTGTAATGTGATACATTTTTGACAGTGTGTCAAAATGTCTTGCATTATGGGATGGAGGGAGTATTTGTCGGTATGTGACATACTTCTCCCATAAGCGTCGGTATGTGACATTATGGGATTAGGGGTTACAAAAACATCGAGTTACAAAAAGTTCAGATTGTAAAATGTTCATTTTGCAGCTAGTGCCCATTTTGAGTAATTGCTTAGAGGATGATCCTGTGTGAGCTGGTGGAGTGATTTGTTTTCTACATAAAGCTCTTTAGTCAGGCTGGTTTTCGTGAAATACACATGAAGCTTCACCAGCTCACGTGGGTGTGGGATCCATGTGACATGTGACATTGCATCCATGTCCACAGGATAATGATTTTGCAGGTACCCGAGAGGCCCTTGAGTTTGCGGAATGTCGATTAACTTCCGTTCCGGCAAATTGGTACTCCATATGTCCTATTTTCAGCAAAGGTCATGCTGAAATTTTCCGTGAATTTGAGCATGACTTTGCTAAAATAGGACATATGGGGTACTTGTGACTAATGCATGGGCCGGGTATCGTAGTAGTTAATTAAGTAGGATCAAGTGCCCGGCGTACTTGTGACTAATGCATGGCTTTTAGGGTGCCTCGGTGTCGATAAAACCGAAATGATGAAAGCTTAGGCTTTTAGGGTGCCTCGGCGTCGAAAAACCCTCAATGATAAAAGCTTAGATTTTAGGATGCCTCGGTGTCGACAAACCCTAAATGATGAGACCATGATCTTGTTTGTTGACAATAACCAACTTTTGACCAAGCTTTGTTTCTATTTAGAGAGAAACATGGCCCACAACGATGAGGCCGGGGTTGGGCGGCAAGGCATTCAGGAGCTGTCCCGGAGATGGAGGAACAACCTCACTTGTATGAGGCCGCCGCCTTCCCCACCGATCCTGAGACCACCGATGGTGCCGCCGAGGATGACTACACCGATGCCACCACCGATGGTGCCGCCGAGGATGCCACCATCGATGATGGCGGCGACGCACGGATGGCAGCCAACCGAAGAGGCAGCGAAAGGACGGCGCCCGACCGTGCTCCGCACCCTCAAGGAGGAAGTTCTTGAAGTGGACTCCAGCGGAATCCAACGGCGCCCGAGCGAATAGTCAAGGGTACTCGCTTCAGCTCGGGTGCATTGTCCGAGCACCGTCTCGATCAACACCGAGAACACGAGGCATCGTGACAGAGGGAATTTGCGCAACCTCCTCTTCACGAAGCTGCACGAGCGATACAAGTTCCCGCTGAATTTGCAAACACAAGCCTCAAAGGGAATAAAGTGAACAATGCTGCCCTCACGAAGATGAGCAAGGCCCTGTCTACTTGGAAAAGCAATGTGAAAAGAATGATCGAGAAAGGTGAGAGTTATCGGAAGATCAAGGAGAAAAATCCTTCGATCACGAAGATGACTACTAGCGACTTCAAGATCAATTGCTCGAGCACCGCAAACTCCCAATCAAGTGAGTGGGGAAACAAATGCGGAGCTGAACATAGGGGAACACACACTCGGTCCCGGCGGTTCTGAGTGGCGGAGCCTATATGGGACAAGGAGGAGGCGGACCATGCCGAGCAAGGCCTATAGCCCCTCTTGATAAATCGGTGACAAGCGGACCAGGAACTTTGTCGGGGCCTGGTACAAGAAGGACCGAAAACAAAGGAGCTTACCACGGATCCGAAGACCAGGCAGCTTGAGCTTGTTACGGTAAGGAATACACCCCGCGTAATTAGCTCCATATGGTTGCATTCTAATTAATGAAGCCAAATTTCTAAATGGTTCACATTCCTTCCATGGTATTGAAAGCGATGGAGGGGTCGACTAAGAGCAACCCTTGGGAAACCACTCTAAATAGGGGTTGAATGTAATGAAGAACAAGGATAAGCTCGATAAGCCGGCGTCGGCTGGTCGTGTGGCGGCAAAGTCTTGTCGACAAAATGGGGTCATACTATACGCTGGTGTGCGGAAGGAGAAAAGACCAGCTCGGAAAGCCGGTAGCGAGAGGTTCAAGAACTCAAAGGCACGGTGGCGCGGATTCGGAGATTGTCCAAGAGCAAGTGGAACAACGACTCGGGCGGCGATCACCGCCATTGTGCCTACCTTGATCTCGGGGTTGAGTCGTGGATTGCGGGCGCCAACGAGGGCCGCCCGATTCCTAGCTTCACGGCTAGCAACTCGCATAATGCGATGGCGGGGCCATTGGTGCCTCCGCGGAGGTGGCATTAGTGTCTCCGGCGCCGCACGGAGCTTAATGCACCGGGTGTCGCCCGGCGGCACCTCTGCGCAGCAAGCGGCCCCTCCGTCATCTGCCGCCCGCCGTTGGCGGTGCCTCTACGATAGCCGAGCTCGGCGCCATCATCACGGTAACTAATTAAGCCTCTCGGCGAGGACTTCATCTCCTTGCCTTTGGTGGGCATCCCCGGCGCCCTACATGTTTTCGCGGGCGCCGCCGACGTTCCGTGCACTCTCCTCCGCCGTGAACAACGAGTTGGTCGATGTCGCCAAGGGCAAAATAGTTCAACGGGCAACCCCTTGTTCCACGGTACCCAAATGCCACCCAACTTGTTTAGGGTTCAACTGGTTCGGTGCTGCCAGGCTCGACGAGTTGTTACCTCGAATCGACCCGTCGGGGCCGGCGATGATGGCGTGATGACCCTCGGCGATGCTTGAGCTGGCCCTGCTTTGGCGAAGAGCCAGATTCGTTTGGGGCGGGGACACCACCCAAAGACAACACCGCCCGATCGTGCGGCGCCAAGTCGGCCCCATGGCAAGACCGCCGCCAGCGGTGCGGACATCCCTATGCCATGGATCCAAACATGCATATGGCACAGGATCGAACGACAACGGCGGCAGCGATGATACATTTGGCAGCGTCGATCAGTACTTTGCCGATCATGGAGTGCGATGGCGACTTCATGGGGCCTCCTTCTCAAGAACCAAACCCAACAAAAGGCGTGTGCGATCTAGCTCGTACGCGGAGAAGCCAAGTTGCAACAGCGCCGTCGGCGTTCAGCTCTCGTGAGAGCGCCTCCAGCTGCCGACTTCACCGAGCCTCGGATAGGCGAGTGCGAAATATATTAGCCCCAACACACTCAAGAAGGCGGTCTGTGAGCAAAACTCGTTCCCATTACAGGAGAAGAAGAAGGCGCGCAAAGAAAGACTAAGAAGGGTGCAAGCCAGCCGGCACAGAGATGCGATCCGTGCTCGGGACAGGCCACCTTCACCGCAGGATATCTCGAGGAGGGTGCATGTGGCGGGTAGGGCGATGCTACCGACAAATATGCTCAATGCTGCAACGGTGCTATCGGAGTCTGCATGACAGTGTTCTTTCTTTGGAGAAGCGGCGTCTCGTGGAGAAGGATGTGGCATACCCAGTTTTGCGGCCAAGGTGCGGAGGGCAAGGGCTTTGTGGATAACTCCATCGGGCGTCACGATCGTCCTGCGTTTTGATGACATCCACGCTATGTTGAACCTTCATCCGCTGCACTACACCTTCGTTCGGCTATTTTCGCGAGTATGGAATGCGGATCATTCGCGACAAGACCCGGACATCGTGATAGTCGACCCCTTCTACATGCATGCCAAGATCTTGGGCAGCGGGGACCGGCAAGTCGTGAGTTCTTACCTCGAAGGCGTTATTACGGCAAACCAAGATAAGGATAACTTCCTCGTGCCTTACTTTCCGAGTAAGTCCTCCCTCAACCGCCCGTAACATATGAATTCTTACATTTCGATCATTTTCTTTTAACATTCCGTGTTTTCTGCAGTGACACATGTTGCACGCTCATCCTCCTAAGCCCCAAATATTCCATGGCCACGTATTTCGACCGGACCGTCGATTGAGCGTAGACTACACAAATGTCAAGAAGGTTCTTGATGATGTTCTCCCGGCTCGCCAAATCTGGAAGCACCTTCACCAGGCCTATTCGTAAGTCACGGCAACCGTGTTCTCCCACAATCGATGTTCGCTGCGTCAAGCAGCCGCTTTGGCGATCGAAGGGTGCCTACTATGCCATCCATCACATGCGAGCGATCGTGCGGGACCATCATCAACTTCGCTACCGAGTAAACTCAAAGATTGGGCGCGGCGTGTCGGCAATCCAGGACGCGGACCTCCGACAAGAATTCTTTCGCATCCAATCGGAGTTTGCGGAAATCATCCATCAAGATGTCGCCTTACCTCGGGGCAGTTCTACCTCGAAATCAACCGTCCAACGGTGACATCAACACAATGCTACAAATGCAGGTGACAACGCCCGTTATTTCATGACTCCCATGATAGGCGGCGGCTTCATCCGCTCCGGTCCCTTGAGTCGAGTCGAAAGCGGTGATCTTGTGTCTAGTTCGAAACATCGATTGGCTCATGTTGTAATTAAACTTTAATGAACTTGTAGTATGTCTCTTTGGTTTGAGAGTCGTTCAACTTAGATGTAATCGATGCTATTAATGTCTTGCTTTTCTCTTCCGATCGTTATGTTGCATACTTATATATTGCTTATGTATTGTGCGTGAATTGGTACTAACGTTTACGTTTGGCTAGTGCATAGCGATGCCGGCGTATGTAGTGTACAAGGGTAAGGTTCCCGGAGTCTCGATGGTGGGAGGAGTGTCGGAGATAGGTTCACCGATTCAGCGGTAACAGTTACAAAGGTACACCACTAGGGCGAGGCGAATCTAGATACACCTGCTATCTAGCGGGAGAGGGAGGGGCGTTGGAGGAACCGGATGAAGGCGAGTTTCATCGTGATGATGCTCATCGTGATGACCGCAGCTCTCTTCTATGTGATGGTAGTTTAGATGATCGATATCGACTTGTAATGTGAAGACAAACTCGCTACTCGCGGTCTCGAGACTTGTAATATAATGTTCTATCTTTGTTCGGTCTTTTCAATTGGAGATTAATATGATGGTGTATTAGGAGACTAATATGATGAATTGTATTCAAAGACTAATCTTCTATTGTATTCGATGAATCTGTTGTTGATGTGTGCTGTCTATATTTTGTCAAATTATACATTTTGTAACCTGTGCAAAAAACAGAAAATAAAAATAAAAAAACCTAATATTCATACTAATGGCGCATCACATGACAGTGTGCCATTAGTATGACAAAGCATACTAATGGCGCATCATGGTGGGTCGCCATTAGTATCTGTGATTACTAATGGCGCATCTCGTGGTGATGCGCCATTAGTATATAAGCACCAGGTATACATGGCCTGGGAGGCATACTAATGGCGCACCGTAGCCTATACTAATGGCGCACGGTGGTGCGCCATTAGTCTCAGATACTAATGGCGCACCATGCAGTGCGCCATTAATAAAAATTACTAATGGTGTGCTAGTAATGGCGCACCAGTGATGCGCCATTAATGGCCAAATTAGGTGCGACATTAGTAGCGGTTTTTCTAGTAGTGTAGTTGGCATCGTATTTGTGGCAAAGCCACCGTTCATAATTCTTTTATACATGTCACTCATGAGTCATTGCACATCCCGGTACACCACCGGAGGCATTCATATAGAGTCATATTTTGTTCTAAGAATCGAGTTGTAATTGTTGAGTTGTAAGAAAATAAAAGTGTGATGATCATCATTATTAGAGCATTGTCCCAAGTGAGGAAAGGATGATGGAGACTATGATTCCCCCACAAGCCGGGATGAGACTCCGGACGAAAAATAAAAAAAATAAAAAAAAGATGCCATAAAAAAGGAAAAGAGAAAAGGCCCAAATAAAAAATAAAAAATAAAAAAATGAGAGAAAAAGAGAGAAGGGACAATGCTACTATCCTTTTACCACACTTGTGCTTCAAAGTAGCACCATGATCTTCATGATAGAGAGTCTCCTATGTTGTCACTTTCATATACTAGTGGGAATTTTTCACTATAGAACTTGGCTTGTATATTCCAATGATGGGCTTCCTCAAATTGCCCTAGGTCTTCGTGAGCAAGCGAGTTGGATGCACACCCACTTATTTTCTTTTGTTGAGCTTTCATATACTTATAGCTCTAGTGCATCCGTTGCATGGCAATCCCTACTCACTCACATTGATATCTATTGATGGGCATCTCCATAGCCCGTTGATACGCCTAGGTGATGTGAGACTATCTTCTCCCTTTTTGTCTTCTCCACAACCACTGAGGGAGTCCTGGATTCGGGGGTGTCCGGATATCCGGACTATAGCCTTTGGCCGGACTCCTGGACTATGAAGATACAAGATTGAAGACTTCGTCCCGTGTCCGGATGGGACTTTCCTTGGCGTGGAAGGCAAGCTTGGCGATACGGATATGTAGATCTCCTACCATTGTAACCGACTCTGTGTAACCCTAACCCTATTCGGTGTCTATATAAACCGGGGGGTTTTAGTCCATAGGGCGAACAACAATCATACCATAGGCTAGCTTCTAGGGTTTACCCTCTCTGATCTCGTGGTAGATCTACTCTTGTACTACCCATATCATCAATATAAATCAAGAAGGATTAGGGTTTTACCTCCATCGAGAAGGGCCCGAACCTGGGTAAAAACATCGTGTCCCTTCTCCTGTTACCATCCGCCTAGACGCACTGATTCGGGACCCCCTACCGAGATCCGCGGTTTGACACCGACATTGGTGCTTTCATTGAGAGTTCATCGTATGCGTCATCTTTAGGCCCGATGGCTCCTCCGATCATCAACAACGATGCGCTCCTCGGTGAGACTTTTCTCCACGGACAGATCTTCGTATTGGCGGCTTTGCTGCGAGCCAATTAAGCAGCCATCTGGAGCAGATTAAGCTACGCCCCTGGCCATCACGTTAGATTTGGAAGTTTGAACTACGGCTGACATCCGCGGAGACTTGATCTTGACGGGTTCGAGCCACACCAAGCACGCTACTGCATCACGAGGGCATGATCTAGCTCTGCCGCGAGCGGTGTCTGGAAACGCACAGAGTCCGCTCCGACCTTTAGCTCGGAGCCGACCGCGCCGATCGAGGGCGGGTGGCTGGACACCGCCTCGGGGCTGCAATCTCTACGGCGATTGAGCCGTACACCTACCCGTCCTTTTGGCTTCGTAACTCCAAGGTGCGGACTCCTCTCCGGACTCCTAGCCTTCAGCCCCGCTAATCGAATCCGATTGGGCGCCGATCATGGAATTCACTGCCGCGGACATCTTTCCTTTTCGCCCTTTAGCGACATTCTGAATTCACTAAAGTCTCTCTCTTTATCGGAGAGCCCTGGCGGATTATGGTCGGGAAGGCTAGGATGCGGACGACAAAGAAAATCAAAGCCCACCCACCACCCACCGTAGCCCGCCGATGATTTAACCGACATGCTCGACTTCGACTCAAGACATTGGCGGTATGGACGGCGATGCGAGGAGCGACCAGAACCAGCGCCCACGAGGCCTTTGGAAAACCACCTCGTCATCGACATATACATGGTGGATATCCCAAAAGATGGGAATGGCGATGGAACAGCGGAGGATGACCCCTCAAGAAACAGCCTAAGCACCGGTGTCGTGGCGCGCTCTAAATCCCGCCATAGCAAAAGCGGTGATTCGGCACGGAGACAATAACACCCGGACGATGTGAAGACAACCCCCTCCAGCAAGATTCGGCGCAGGAGGATGGAGAAGCCATCCCTCATGAGAGAGCGGCAGAAAAAGTGGTAGAGGACGATAATTACATGCCTCCCTCCGAAGATGAGGCACGCCTCGACGACGACGAATTCATCGTGCCCGAGGATCTCGTCAAACAAGAGCGTTTCAAACGCAGGCTCATGGCCACGGCAAGCAGCCTCAAGAAAAAGCAGCAACAGCTTAGAGCTGACCAAGACTTGCTAGCTGACAGATGGACCGAAGTCCTTGCGGCGAAGAGTATGAACTCGGCGCCCTCCAAAAACTACCCAAGGCGCAGCTGCTACCCCGATTAGAGGAGGAAGCACCCAAACCTACATCACCAGTGCATGATATGGCTGACCGGCCACCTCGTGGCCGCGACAGAGAGGCCTCTCGTCCGACAACTCAAGCCACACCGCGTCGCTGCTCAAAAAATACAAAGGCGCGGGGAAATGCACCAGACCTGCGAGATATATTGGAGGACAAGTCAAGGCAAACAAGATCGATCTACGGATCGCGTGGGCGCCCCACGACACGTGACGATAACCGTCACGCCAGATATGGCAACTCCGGCCAGGCCGAACACAGTAGACAAAGCTCATTTGAGATGTGTCGTGATATAGCCCAATACAGAGGCGCCGCACACCCACTATGCTTCACAAATGAAGTGATGGATCATCAAATCCCTGAGGGTTTCAAACCCGTAAACATTGAATCATACGATGGCATAACAGATCCTGCGGTTTGGATCGAGGACTATCTCCTTCACATCCACATGGCCCTTGGTGATGATCTACGCCATCAAATACCTCCCACTCAAGCTTAAAGGACCAGCCCGGCATTGGCTTAACAGCTTGCCGGCGAGAGTCAATTGGTTGTTGGGAAGACACGGAAGCCGCATTCCTCGACAATTTCCAGGGCACATATGTGCGACCACCAGACGCCGATGACTTAAGCCACATAATTCAGCAGCGGAGAATCGGCGGACAATTCGGACACGGTTCCTAACCAAGAAAAATCAAATCGTCGATTGTCCGGATGCCGAGGCCCTTGCAGCCTTCAAACACAACATCCGCGATGAGTGGCTTGCCCGGCACCTAGGACAGGAAAAGCCAAAATCTATGGCAGCCCTCACAACACTCATGACCCGCTTTTGCGCGGGACGGGACAACTAGCTAGCTTCGTAGTAACAACATGACCAAGAGCCACAGTAATTCGGATACCAAGGACAGCGATGGCGGTCGCGTCGCAACAAGCACAAGCACCGCAATACGGCGATAATCTTTGAGGATACGGCGGTCAATGCGGATTCAGAGGCTCTAAACCCGTCGTGGAAAAAGCCATTTAAAAGAAATACTCGGGCCCGTCCAATTTGGACCGAATACTCGATCGCTTGTGCGGATACATGGCACCCCGAACAACCAGCCAATCACACCAATAGGGATTGTTGGGTGTTCAAGCAACAAAGCAAGTTAAATGCGAAAACAATGACAAGGGGTTGCATAGCGATGGCGAGGAGGAGCCACGACCGCCAAACCATAGAGGACGAAGGGCTTCCCCCATAAGTGCGGACGGTGAACATGATATACACAACCCACATACCCAAAGGGGCGGAAGCGTGCACTAAGGGGCGTATATGCGATAGAGCGATCGCCCCAAAGTTCAACCCTGGTCTTCTGCTCGATCACTTTTGATCGAAGGACCACCCACTAGCATCCGCCATGGCAGATTCGCCACATTGGTTCTAGACCCAATCATTGACAGATTTCATCTCACTAGAGTCCTAATGGGCGGCGGCGGCAATTTGAACACTGCTTTATCGGGACACGGTCGCAAAATGGGCATAGACCCATCAAGGATTAAACCCACGAAGGCGACCTTTAAAGGCGTCATACCAGGTGTAGAGGCCAAGCTGTATAGGCTCGATTACACTTGAAGTGGTCTTGGATCCCGGATAACTTCGAGCGAGGAGTTAATCTTCGACATAGTCCCGTTCGCTTGGCGGCTATCATGCCTTTGCTCGGACGAACCACATTTGCAAAGTTCAATGAGGTGCCGCACTATGCATATCTCAAGCTCAAGATGCCAGGTCCTCGAGGAATCATTACGGTCAATGGAAACACCGAACACTCTCTCCGGACATAGGAGGATACGGCGGCCCTCGCAGCGGAAGTACAAAGCAGCCTCTGAAGGCAATTCTCGAGTCTGGCTGTTAAACGCCCAGAAACCATCAAGCGCGCCCGGAGTAACCTACAACAAGACCGCCTGGCACGTTCCGAGCATGCATAGCAATGCAGCCCAAGCCCCAGCCCTCGCGAAATTGCGAAACTAGTACTACGCGTACATAATTACGCTCTAGAAATACCATGGGCACAGGGGAAGGGGCAAGACCACGGCATGCCCAGAATGCGGCTCAACCGCACCAGGGGCTCCCGATTGTGTCGTTCTTTTCTTCTTTTTTTTACTTTCAGGACTCCATTCTCACGAAGCTATGTCCGGCATTAGAATCGCCGAACACATGATGCAACAGCCGGTGAAAGCGACTCGTCAGTGTCCGGTGCTCTCATTACGAGCAATATATCTGTTTTACACACCATCCCATGGCTTACCCACGGAGAGACATGTTAAAAGTCCGTCCCTTGCTTATCGCACTATTTGTATTGTTCGCTCTTCTGCAGCCCTTTTGAATAAACAATATATAGCTTACGCCTATTATTGAATTCCCTTTTTCTATATATATATATATATATATATATATATTCATTTATGACATTGTGCAACCGTACACTTTAGTACAGGCAATACACCAGAGGGCTTAAGTACCCCATAACATGGTGTGATAAGTCGAACACTTTCACAAGTCGGCACCCGAACTTATAGCATTATATGCATCGGCTCCGAATCATGTCTTGGGTCAATAGTTGGGTTTGCCCGGCTCCCATGTTTTGGTACCTTACGTTCCGTTATACCGGCTAAGGTAGCGCTGGGAGAACCACTATGATTGTTCACCGGTTGAGCTGGGTTAAGCACCTCAGTGGAGAAAGCTAAAACTGACCGTCACGATAGGGCGAGATCTGGTCGCTGTTCGAGAGGTTTTCGAGTCCCTAAAGACTTATGCCGCTTAGAGCGAGGAGTCGGCATTGTCCGGCCTAAGGCATGGATAGCGCCCCGAACTCGTTTGTCACATCCCTAATTCTGGTATGACTTAGGCTAGCTAGTCATTTGTGCATCATGTTTAAATTCCATTTAGTTTTGAAATGAGGATTTGTGAAACCCTTAGAATCATTTCTGGAAATGACCCAAATAGAAATTGCTCCAAAAGGGTCCAAGAAAAAAAGCTCATGTTGCTCTCTGAAAATATTGGACAGAGACAAAAAATCAAACCAATATTTCTAGGAGCTCATAAGTATTTATTTTGGGCATTTGGAATTAATGCATTAATTATTTGCTTTGGATATATATTGTTTTATATATAATATATGTCCAAAAATTATGTCATCTATTGAGGAGCTCTGGAATAATACCACTAGCCCCTACAAAAATTGGCATAAGAAAATAAAATGGTTTAGTATTTTATTAAACCAAACAAATGTCGGAAAAATAGAAAAGAAAACAAAAGGAAAAACCTACGGACTTACTGCTGGCATCAGGCGGTTTGGCTTGGCTTGGCCCAGAAGCCCGCCCAGCCCACCACCCGTCGTCCTCCCTGGCGCCCGATCGGCCAGGCGTGTGGCAGCCAGCAGCAAGCAGGCAGGCGCCACGCCACCAGCTCGCCTGCCTGCCTCCCCTGCCAGCGCGACGCTGCGATACCTCTTCTCGGTGCCGCCCCGATCCCCCTGGCCCCACTCCCTCTCTCCCGTGCCTCTCCCCTCCTCTGGCTCCCTCTCTCTCTCTTCACCGAGCGCACCGGAGAGCGCCACTGTTCGTCGCCGTGGCCACCGGCCACCCCTCGGCCTGCCGCTGCGCCCAGAAGCACCGCCTCATCTTCCTCGTCCTCTCCACCGAGCTACACGACGCCGGAGGCCCTGCTTCATCGAGACCGTCGCCATCTTCGCCTCCGACCGCCGTGGATCCCCATCACCGCCCCGCCGTCTCCAGTGCGTCCCAGAGCTCGCCATCAAGCCCGTCGAGTCCGCGGTGAGCTCCGCCACCGTTCCCCCTCTCTGCTTAGTCGCTCGCGCGCCGTAGCATCATTCCCCCACCATGGCCGTAGCGCCTCGCCGCCGTCCATGTCGCCGTCGTCGTCTCGGCCCGCCTCCGCCCAAACCGAGCACCCCATCGTGCTCCTGGTGCCATGAGGGTGCCATAGAGCCCCTCTGGTGGCCTCCAAGTGCCCCGCAGCCCGCTCCCGCTCGAAACCGAACTCCGGCTGCCGCCCGAAACCTTTGCCCGTGAGCTCGGCCACCCTCCTCCTCCTACTTGCCCCACGGATCTTGCGAGAGCACGGGCTCCGCCCAGATGCTCCCAGCCGCCGCCCGTGCCTGCGGCGTGGGCGCCGCCGCGTCTAAGTCGCCGCCGGCGACCCTAGCCGGCCTGACGTGCGGGCCCGGCCTGCCAGGTGATTAGCCTAAGGCTAATCACCGTTTAACTAACCACTGACACTGACCAGAGGACCCCGCGCCCCCTAATCCTTTTAATTAAGCAAATAACCCTCTGTCTAACCCCTTGTCACTGACGTGTGGACCCCACACGTCAGGTTTGACTTGGTCAGCGCCTTTGACCTGCTGACGCAAGCATGACGCAGTGCTGATGTAGTATTTGATTTTCTGGTATTAAAATAAATCAGGAAATTCCAGAAAATATTCAAAACTTCAAAAAATCATAGAAATTCAACCGTAGCTCAGATTGAAATAATTTATATATGAAAAATCATCAGAAAAATGCAATCTATCCATCTGTACCAGTTTCATGCATGAAAAACCAAGTTATACCTGCTGTATAAGTGAAACACTAAAATGGCTTTTATAAGAGCTTAATTTGAAGATGCATTTGAACCTTTGGTTCAAATGGACTCAACCAAATGAATGCTAGCTGCATTAGCTCAAACAACATCACATCTACATGCCATGTTCATGCATCATATTGTTGCATATGCTTGTGTATTGATTGTTGGCACCGTTCCTTCTCGATAGGTCCAGCTCGGAGGCGCTCGAGAGTACACATGCGTGAAGCGGTGCCTCCTTGTTGATTTACCGAGCAAGCAAACCCCTTGTTCATTCGATACAATCCTACTCTCTCGCTCCTGCTCTCAGTTTTGCATTAGGATAACAACGATTCATCTGCTACTTTGTGCTGCGGTAGTTGAACCCATTCCTCTGCATGACTGTCATTGCCACGATAAATAGTTGAAACCCACTAGCATGTGTAGGAGTTGATTGAGGCATGTTGTGTTCCTACCATGCTATGCCTGCTATTGCTTAGAGTTGAGTCAGTCTGATTCATTGGGAATGAATTGGAGTGTTCTGATATGTTCGATCTTTGAGAGTAAAGTGTGTGAACACGATTTGGTAAAGGTAGCGGTGAGAGGCCATGTAGGAGTACATGGTGGGTTGTCTCTTTGGAACCGTCCTTAAGCCTTGAGTTCTATGTATGTTGTCCAATGAATCGATACTACCACACATTGGGTTCGGTAACTCGACCCTCTCGACTTATTAACCAACTTGATCTCTGTCCGGGAGTCGCAACTAGTTTACGGTGTTTGTAGGTAGTGCTATTTTTCTACCAAGTGGCACCCGCAGGGTGGGCTTTAGACAGACTAGGCACATGTGGCCTGGTGTGCGAGTGGCACCGGGTGGTGGGCTCGGGAACCCTACACACATCGTTTGGGGCCGTGGCGACACCCGGCCGGATCTCCTTGCGGATGGAACCCGAATAGGCGATAAACCTGGGCTAGAGTCTTGTGTGGTTAGTCGGTCGTGGCGACACCCTCGCCGAGCTTACGCTTGAAGGTTGCCGAGGTACATAGCGTGTACATGGTGATAAGTGGTGAGGCGTGTGTGAAGAAGTACACCCTGCGGGGTTATCATGATCTATTGAATAGCCGTGTCCTCGGTTATGGACTTCTTGGATGCTTCGTGGTACATAGACAACTTGAAGTGGATACTCTAAAATGCTCAAGACAAGTGTGAGTGCTATGGATGGCCTTCTCGTATGGAGGCGGGAATGAATCCATAGTAGTGTATTATGTGGTGACTAGTGGACTCGTTAGCGCCATATCACCTCAAAGAAGTTCTTGTAGTCGTAGAACAGGATAGCCACCGAGTCAAAGCTGGCTTGCTGCAACTAAACCCCACATTACCTTCTTGATACAAATGCATGTATAATAGGATCGATGTAAGTCTTCTTGAGTACCTTTGTACTCACGTTGCTTTATTTATGTTTTGCAGCGGAGATTTCGGTCTTACTAGTAGTTCCGCTTGGACTTGACGAGTAGCTTGTTACCTCAGCTACGATCTTGTACCCTTGGGAGGTCTTGTAGATAGTCAGGCTTCTCAGCCTTTTTCTTTTGTAGTTATGCGTACTCGGACATGTAATGCTTCGCTTGTTGCTTGTATGCTCTGAATGATGAGTCATGTGACCCTGTTTGTATTTAATGCTATGTGGCTCTTACGGGCCTTTATCTATATGAGTTTGCGTTATGTTGTGATGCCATGTTGTACAACACATACATGTTATGCGTACTTATAGCGTGTATTGCTATGTGTGGGATCCGACAACCTAGTTGTCTATCCTTGGTAGCCTCTCTTATGGGGAAATGTAGTCTAGTGCTTCCACGAGCCATGGTTGTCGCTACAACCCGGTTTACGAGTCTGCTAGCCCAGCACTCTTGCTCGGAACACTTGGTGGCGGCATGTGAATCACCGTTCTGTGTACGTCCCGGGAAATATCACGCGGTAACATCCGGAGTCTGCCTAGCCTGCTACAGCCGGGTTCCCGAGTCCTGTTAGCCAGTGCTACAGCCGGATTCGCCGCTGCTCTCAACCGACATGCTTGATGTTGATTCATGTATGCCTGTCCCCATAAGTTGGTGCCACTTTGGGTTCACGACTAGTCATGTCGGCCGGGTTCTCTGTCATATGGATGCTAGCGACACTATCATATCGTGAGCCAAAAGGCATAAGCGGTCCGGGCCATGGTAAAGCGACACCGTGGGAATACCGTGCGTGAGGCGCAAAGTGATATGATGTGTTACATGCTAGATCGGTGTGACTTAGGATCGGGGTCCCGACAGCTTTGGTATCGAGCTGTTGCTGTAGGATTTCCAAGCCAACCTGGTGAAGTTGAGTCTAGAAATGCTTTAGTTATGTAGGGAATTGATTGTGGAAGGAGCGTAAGGCTCTTTTTACTCCTTATATCTCATGCCCTTACAGTGCGAGTCGTCCTATCTTTCCTACGGGGTTAAGGAACTAGGCTTTCTCTTACATCAATCATGATCACGTGTTACTACTCCGTAGTCTCTTAGGATTGGTTGATCGAGTCATATCGATTCGAGTACCTCGGTGTAGCCTGTTTAGTAATATCTCGAGAACCTTGAGTGATGATGTTGAGTATGGTGCTACCCGTCTTTTGCGAGAATGTCTCATTTGAGCATTTCTTGCCGTTATGCTGCGGAATTGTGCTAGGAGTTTGGGAGATACTAAATTCTTGTGCTACCTTTTGCATCCTATAGTTGATGTTGAATCCATCCTTGTTTTCCTTGGTTTCGCTCTTGAGGATGTTGCGGATAACGAAGTTACATTGCTCGTGGCGGAACCGTGGAGATGGTAGGGATGAGGATCCTCGACCAGCCTTCATTGGCGAGTTCATGTTAGAGATGGAAGAAACAAGCGTGAGTCTAACCGCTTGTTGGCGCGTGTCGAGAGAACACCGCACATCAGTCCAAAGTGCGTAACCATTCATGATTTCATTCGCTTGCACCCACCTACCTTTCATCATTCCATCGAGCCACTCGATGCGGATGGTAGCTCCGTAGCATCACTCATAAGTTGCGTTCCTGACGTAGCTGAAAGTGACAAGGCCACTTATGCTGCATATCACCTGGAAGGTCCTGCTAGTCTCTGGTGGCAGAACTATGAGGCTATGTTTCCAGCTGGTCAAATTCCAACTGGGAGAGATTTCACTTGAGGCTTTTCGTGAGCATCACATTCTGAAGCCCTCATCGATCGCAAGAGAAGAGTTACGTAGTTTCACCCGAGTAAGATGGCTGTTGATGCTTACTGATGAGAGTTTGAGAACCTTGCCGCTTCGCTCGGAAGAGGTGTCCATGGGCGCCAAGAAGCGAGCTAGGTTTGGAAGGTCTCAACCCCAAGTTGTGTCGTGATCTCCACCTACATCATTGTGATACATTCCGGCTCTTGTGAACAAGGCCATTAATGCGAGACAGCTCAGCTCACTTACGAGGAGTCTCGTAAGCACACCCGTGAGTTGGGATCTTCTTCGGTTCGGGCTCGTGAAGCGCGGATTTGGGTTCAAACTCCGCTCTTCCTCTGGATATACACGAGGCCATCCTATGTGGTGCCTCACCCAGTTCAGCGATATGCTCCACCCGAGCCTATTGGTAGACCGCTTGTCAATGCGGGTCCACGTCCAACCGGGGACTTGCTTCACATGCGAGAGCGAGGACACTATGCGTGGCGCTCTCGGGCGATTATGCTCCACCCGGCCGAGAAGGCTGGTGGCTGTGTTAAGCCATCACGCAAGATGATCAATGTTAAGTCAGCCCCCCGAGCGTGGGCGTGTGCATCACGTCTCGACTAAGGATGCTCATGATGATCCGGATGTCATTCTTGGTACACTCCTTGTCAACTATCATCCGGCTTGGTTCTATTCGATCTGGGAGCATCTCACTCCTTCATCTCTGAAGGCTATGCTCGTTGCACGACATGTCATTACGTGATATGCCAACTCCACTTGAAATCAAACCCGGGGTCTAGATGGCAAACCACTAGAATCAGCTATGGTAATGAAATCCTTGTTGATAAACTTGTATTCCTTGCATCACTTGTAGCCCTCAAGTCCTCGGATATTAACATCATCTTGGGTATGGGTGGATGACAGCTCATCATGCCAAGATTGATTGTTACACCAGATCTGTTCAGCTTACACACCCATCGGCAAGATAGTCCTTTATCTCCACTAGAGTTGCAAGCGTCAACTCTATTATCTTAATGCCAGCCCTCTTCCGGACCTTGAAGATATCCGGTAGTCCGTGACTTTCCGGATGTCTTTCGGAGGAACTGCCGGTGTTCCACAGCGGAGATGTAGAGTTAAATCATAGATCTTATCGAGGAACGCTCCAATCTCTAGGAGACCTTACAAGATGGCACCCTTAGAACTAGCGAGTTTAAGAAATAACTTGATGAGTCCTTGCAAAAGGGTTTCATCCGTCCTAGTTCTTCTCCTTGGGCTTGCCCCGTCCTCTTCGTCAAGAAGAAGGATGGTACGGACCGGATGGTCGTAGATTATCGTCCCGTTAATTTGGTCACGATAAAGAACAAGTATCCGCTCCCTAGGATCAACGACCTGTATGATCAGCTCGCTGGATCCTCAGTCTTCTCCTAGATGGATTTGAGGTTAGGCTACCACCAAATCAAGATCAGAAACGGGGACATCCCCAAGACATCCTTTGTCACTCGCTATGGCCAGTACGAGTACACCGTCATGTCCTTTGGTCTAACCAACGCTCCAGCTACATTCTCTCGCTTGATGAACTCGATCTTCATGGAGTACTTAGATAAGTTCGTCGTGGTTTACCTCGATGATATCCTTATATACTCGAAGAACGAGGAAGAGCATGCGGAACATCTTAGACTTGTGCTAGAAAAACTCAGAGAGCACCGCCTTTATGCCAAGTTCTCCAAGTGTGAATTTTGGTTGCCAGAAGTGACCTACCTAGGCCACGTAATCTCTGGTAAGGGCATTGCTATCAATCCCGAGAGAGTTAAGGCCGTTCTTGATTGGACTCCACCTGAATCCGTTAAACAAGTTAGGAGTTTCCTTGGTTTAGCCAGCTATTGTAGCCGCTTTGTTGAAAACTTCTCCAAAGTAGCCAAACCCCTCACGGAACTTCTCAAGAAAGATAAAAAGTTTGAGTGGCCCCCAAGTGTGAGTACAGTTTTGAGGCTGAAAAGGCAGTGACTTCTGCTCCCATACTTGTGCCACGGTTTCACTAAAGACTTTGTTATCTCTTGTGGCGCCTCACGACAAGGACTAGGTTGCATTCTTATGCAAGATCGTCATGTGATTGCCTATGCATCTCAACAGTTGCATCCACATGAGGATAATTATCCTACACATGATCTAGAGCTTGCGATGCGTAGTCTATGCACTTAAGACATGGCGACATTACCTTCTTGGTAGCGTTGCGAGATTTACACGATCACGAGTCTCAAGTATATCTTCACCCAACCAGATTTGAACCTTAGGCAAAGGCGTTGGATGGAGTTGATCTCGATTATGACTTAGGGATTACCTACACTCGAGCAAAGCTAATGTCATGGCTGATCGCTAAGTCGTAAATCCTATTGCAACAATCTCATGTTGCGGCAGGGCCAACCACTTCTCCATGAGGAATTCGTAAGCTTAACCTTCACATAGCTCCTCACGGTTCCTTTCTACCTTGGTGGCGAAACCTACTCTTGTGGATCATATCATAGAAGCCGGAAGCATGATACGAGGATTACGGGATCAAGAGAAACATTGCCAAGGGTATTGCTGGTAGTTTCTCTATAGATGATCGAGTGTCGTTTTCTTTGGGAACCTTTGGTGGTCCCCAAGAAGCGACATCTTCGACAAGCGATTCTTAAGGAAGCTCATGAATCCTCTCACGATTCATCCGGTAGTACTAAGATGTATCACGACCTCGCCGGAGGTTCGGTGGACTAGGATGAAGAGAGAAATTGCTCGGTTTATTGCTAAGCTGTGGCGTTTGTCGTCGCGTTAAAGCGAGCATCAAAGGCCAGCTGGCACCCTTCAGCCTTTAGCCATTCACGAGTGGAAATGGGATAAAGTTGGTATGGACTTCATCACCGGCTTTCCCGGGACCAAGAAAGGGAATAATGCTATCTTCGTAGTCATTGATCGTCTCTCCAAAGTGGCGCACTTCCTTCTGTTCGAGAGAGTATCACTGCTAGCCAGCTTGCTGACTTATACATTTCTCAAATAGTGTCCCTTCATGGTGTTCCACTAGAGATCAATTCAGACCGTGGCGGTCTTTTCACTTCTCATTTACGGGAGAGTTTCCAAACTGCCATGGGCACCCATCTTTCCTTGATGCCGCTTTCCACCCTCGGTCAAGTGGTCGGTGGAAAGGTCAATCAAATTCTCGAAGACATGCTTAGAGCTTGCGTTATCTCATTCGGTATGGATTGGGAGAAATGTCTTCCTTTTGCGAGTTTGCTTATAACAATAGCTATCAATCCGGTCTCAAGAAAGCTCCTTTTGAGATTCTCTATGGGCGAAGATGTCGAACACCTTTGAACTGGTGAAACCGGTGAAAGACAATTCTTTGGACGGACATGATCCGGAGGCGGAAGAGCAAGTTCGCATCATTCGTGAGAATTTGAAAACAGCCCGATCTTGTCAAAAGAGCGATATGATCGTCATCATAAGGATATGACTTATGAAATTGGCGACAAAGCTTACCTTGGGTTACTCCTATGAAGGGTACCCATCGTTTGATATCAAGGGCAAGTTGGCTCCTCGTTACATTGGTCCTTTTCGCATTCTCGCTAAGCGAGGAGAGGTTGCCTACCAGTTGGAACTACCCCACATCTTTCGAGTGCATGATGTCTTCCACGTCTCTCAACTCAGCGTTGCTTCTCGGATCCTATCCCGGAGTGGACCACAGGCACGCTTGATCTCCAAGATAACCTCACATACCGAGAGTACCGGTTCGCATTCTTGATCAAGCGAGGCGTGTTACTCGATGTCAGAACAACAAGTTTCTCAAGGTTCAGTGGTCTCATCATTCCGAGAGAGAAGCTACTTGGGAGCGAGAAGATCATCTTCGATTGGAGTACCCCACCTATTTTCCATCGACCCCTGAATCTCGGGACGAGATTCTTTCAAGTGGGGGCGAGTTGTCACATCCCTAATTCTGGTATGACCTAGGCTAGCTAGTCATTTGTGCATCATGTTTAAATTCCATTTAATTTTGAAATGAGGATTTGTGAAACCCTCGAATCATTTACGGAAATGACCCAAATAGAAATTGCTCCAAAAGGGTCCAAGAAAAAAAGCTCATGTTGCTCTCTGAAAATATTGGACAGAGACAAAAAATCAAACCAATATTTCTAGGAGCTCATAAGTATTTATTTTGGGCATTTGGAATTAATGCATTAATTATTTGCTTTGGATATATATTGTTTTATATATAATATATGTCCAAAAATTATGTCATCTATTGAGGAGCTCTGGAATAATACCACTAGCCCCTACAAAAATTGGCATAAGAAAATAAAATGGTTTACTATTTTTATTAAACCAAACATATGTCAGAAAAATAGAAAAGAAAACAAAAAGGGAAAAACCTACCTGGACTTACCTGCGGCCTGGCAGTGTGCGGCTTGGCCTGGCCCAGCAGGCCGGCCCAGCCCACCACCGCCGTCGTCCTCCTGGCGCCAGTCGGTCAGGCGTGTGGATAGCCAGCGCGGGCAGGCGCCACGCCACCAGCTCGCTTTGCCTGCCTCCCCCTTGCCGTGACGCCCGCGATGCCTCTTCCAGTGCCGCCCGATCCCCTGGCCCCCTCCCTCTCTCCGTGCCTCTCCCTCCTCTGGCTCCCTCTCCCTCTCTTCACCGAGCGCACCGGAGAGCGCCGCTGTTCGTTGCCGTGGCCACCGGCCACCCCTCGGCCTGCCGCTGCGCCCAGAAGCACCGCCTCATCTTCCTCGCCCTCTCCACCGAGCTACAGACGCCGGAGGCCCTGCTTCATCGCCACCGTCGCCATCTTCGCCTCCGATCGCCGTGGATCCCCATCACCGCCGCGCCGTCTCCAGTGCGTCCCCGAGCTCGCTATCAAGCCCGTCGAGTCCGCGGTGAGCTCCGCCGCCGTTCCCCCCTCTCCGCTTAGTCGCTCGCGTGTCGTAGCATCATTCCCCCACCATGGCCGTAGCGCCTCGCCGCCGTCCATGTCGCCGTCGTCGTCTCGGCCCGCCTCCGCCCAATCCGAGCACCCCATCGTGCTCCTGGTGCCACGAGGGTGCCATAGAGCCCCTCTGGTGGCCTCCAAGAGCCCCGCAGCCCGCTCCCGCTCGAAACCGAACTCCGGCTGCCGCCCGAAACCTTTGCTCCGTGACTCCGGCCACCCTCCTCCTCCTACTTGCCCCACGGATCTTGGCGAGAGCACAGGCTCCGCCCCAGTGCTCCCAACCGCCGCCCCCGTGCCCTGCAGCGTGGACGCCGCCGCGTCTAGAGGTCGCCGCCGACGACCCTAGCCGGCCTGACGTGCGGGCCCGGCCTGCCAGGTGATTAGCCTAAGGCTAATCACCGTTTAACTAACCACTGACACTGACCAGAGGACCCCGCGCCCCCTAATCCTTTTAATTAAGCAAATAACCCTTTGTCTAACCCCTTGTCAGCGGCGTGTGGACCCCCACGTCAGGTTTAACAGTGGTCGCGCTTTGACCTGCTGGCGCAAGCATGACGATCTTGATGTAGTATTTGATTTTCTGGTATTAAAATAAATCAGGAAATTCCAGAAAATATTCAAAACTTCAAAAAATCATAGAAATTCAACCGTAGCTCAGATTGAAATAATTTATATATGAAAAATCATCAGAAAAATGCAATCTATCCATCTGTACCAGTTTCATGCATGAAAAACCAAGTTATACCTGCTGTATAAGTGAAACACTAAAATGGCTTTTATAAGAGCTTAATTTGAAGATGCATTTGAACCTTTGGTTCAAATGGACTCAACCAAATGAATGCTAGCTGCATTAGCTCAAACAACATCACATCTACATGCCATGTTCATGCATCATATTGTTGCATATGCTTGTGTATTGATTGTTGGCACCGTTCCTTCTCGATAGGTCCAGCTCTGGAGAGTGCTCGAGAGTACCTGTCTGTGAAGCAGTGCCTCCCTTGTTGATTTACCAGGCAAGCAAACCCCCTTGTTCATTCGATACAATCCTACTCTCTCGCTCCTGCTCTCGGTTATTGCATTAGGACAACAACGATTCATCTGCTACTTTACATTGCGGTAGTTGAACCCATTCCTCTGCATGACTGTCATTGCCACGATAAATAGTTGAAACCCACTAGCATGTGTAGGAGTTGATTGAGCCATGTTGTGTTCCTACCATGCTATGCCTACTATTGCTTAGAGTTGTGTCGGGTCTGATTCATTGGGAATGAATTGGAGTGTTACGATATGTTCGATCTTTGAGAGTGAAGTGTGTGAACACGATTTGGTAAAGCTAGCGGTGAGAGGCCATGTAGGAGTACATGGTGGGTTGTCTCTTTGGAACCGTCCTTAAGCCTTGAGTTCTATGTATGTTGTCCAATGACTCGATACTACCACACATTGGGTTCCGTAACTCGACCCCTCTCGACTTATTAACCAACTTGATCTCTGCCCAGAGTCGCAACTAGTTTACGGTGTTTGTAGGTAGTGCTATTTTTCTACCAAGTGGCACCCGGCAGGTGGGCTTAGGACAGACTAGGCACATGTGGCCTGGTGTACCGAGTGGCACCCGTATGGTGGGCTCGGGAACCCTGCACACATCGTTTGGGGCCGTGGCGACACCCGGCGGATCTCCTTGCGGATGGAACCCGAATAGGCGATAAACCTAGGCTAGAGTCTTGTGTGGTTAGTCGGTCGTGGCCGACACCCTCGCCAAAGCTTCCGCTTGAAGGTTGCCGAGGTACATAGCGTGTACATGGTGATAAGTGGTGAGGCGTGTGTGAAGAAGTACACCCTGCGGGGTTATCATGATCTATTGAATAGCCGTGTCCTCGGTTATGGACTTCTTGGATGCTTCGTGGTACATAGACAACTTGAAGTGGATACTCTAAAATGCTCAAGACAAGTGTGAGTTCTATGGATGGCCTTCTCGTATGGAGGCGGAATGAATCCATAGTAGTGTATTGTGTGGTGACTAGTGGACTGCGTGCAGCCATATCACCTCAAAGAAGTTCTTGTAGTCGTAGAACAGGATAGCCACTAAGTCAAAGCTGGCTTGCTGCAACTAAACCCCACATTACCTTCTTGATACAAATGCATGTATAATAGGATCTGATGTAAGTCTTGCTGAGTACCTTTGTACTCACGTTTCTTTATTTATGTTTTGCAGCGGAGATTTCGGTCTTACTAGTAGTTCCGCTTGAACTTCAACGAGTAGCTTGTTACCTCAGCTACGATCTTGTTTCCTTGGCAGGGTCTTGTAGATAGTCAGGCTTCTCAGCCTTTTTCTTTTGTAGTTGTCTGTACTCAGACATGTAATGCTTCCGCTTGTTTCTTGTATGCTCTGAATGATGGGTCATGTGACCCCTGTTTGTATTTAATTCTATGTGGCTCTTCTGGGCCTTTATCTATATGAGTTTGCGTTATGTTGTGATGCCATGTTGTACAACACATACTTGCATGTTATGTGTACGTGTAACGTGTATTGCTATGTGTGGGATCCGACAACCTAGTTGTCTATCCTTGGTAGCCTCTCTTATGGGGAAATGTAGTCTAGTGCTTCCTTGAGCCATGGTAGTCCGCTACTGCCCGGTTTACCGGAGTCCTGCTAGCCCAGCACTCTTGCTCGGAACACTTGGTGGCGGCATGTGAATTAGTTCGTTCCTGTGTTTGTCCCTTCGGGGAAATGTCACGCGGTAACATCCGGAGTCCTGCCTAGCCTGCTACAGCCCGAGTTCCCAGAGTCCTGTTAGCCCAGTGCTATAGCCCGGATTCGCACGCTGCTGACCAACATGCTCGATGTTGATTCATGTATGTCTGTCCCCATATGTTGGTGCCACTTTGGGTTCACGACTAGTCATGTCGGCCCGGGTTCTCTGTCATATGGATGCTAGCGACACTATCATATACGTGAGGCGCAAACGGTCCCGGGCCATGTTAAGGCGACACCCGTGGGAATACCGTGCGTGAGGCCGCAAAGTG
This sequence comes from Aegilops longissima, assembly GCA_021605205.1. Classification (NCBI taxonomy): domain Eukaryota; kingdom Viridiplantae; phylum Streptophyta; class Magnoliopsida; order Poales; family Poaceae; genus Aegilops; species Aegilops longissima. The sequence goes on from CM038676.1 coordinate 70,469,778, forward strand.
ATATGATGTGTTACATGCTAGATCAGTGTGACTTAGGATCGGGGTCCCGACATCGGTCTTCCGAATACTAGGGGCTTCGCCGAAATTTAAAATTATAGAATTCTATGGCTAAGTGAGAGTGTTCAAGCATTATAGTCCGGTTGCCTTGTTCGTTGCGTTGAGCGCCTCCCTCGAAGGACCCAAGAATGGGAACAAGAGAGCTCAAGTTTATCCCGAACACCCCAGCACTCGTGGCATGGGGGCTGAAGCCGACGACTCGCCATCTCTCAAATTTAATAAACAGACGCACATAAGGTAATATTTTAAATTCAAAAGTGTTGCTTCGCGCATATGAACAAGTTTTCAGCGCAGAGGATAACAAATGCGAGTCTACTCAAAATTATATCTTTGGAGCATTCATCCGTATAAGGCAGGCACCCTTGGGGCGCCCTCATAATACATTTCAGGCTTGCGATGCTCCTTCTTGGTGGTGGTCCGTCCGTCACAAGCTTCTCGGCGTCCATCTTGCCCAGTGCACCTTAGCAAGGGCAAGGCCCTCTGAGCACCTTGATGCAGACGGAGGCGCTTGATGACTTCAACCCATGGACAGGCGTCCACCGGCCGCCTCACCAGCCCGAAGTAGCTCCCAGGCATGGCTTCCTTAGGCCACAGCCAAACTATGAGGCCTTTCATGGCCTGTTCGGCCACCTTATGGAGCTCGACCAGCTGCTTCAACTGGTCGCTTAAGGGCACCGGGTGACCGGCCTCAGCATACTGAGACCAGAACACCTTCTCCGTCGAGCTTCCCTCCTCGGCTCGGTAGAATGCGGCAGCATCAGCCACACTGCAGGGCAGATCTGCGAATGCTCCTAGAGAGCTCCGGATTCGGGTAAGTAACAGATAATTCACTTTCACATGCTTGCTTTGCATATAGAATGCCTTACCCGCCGCTATCTTCTTCATCGCCTCAATCTCCTGGAGGGCTTTTTGGGCTTGGCCTTAGCGGCCTTGGCGCTCTCAAGGGCGAGGCGAGCTCGGACTCTCGAGTCTTTGATTCACGCTCAAACTCGTGTGTTTTCCATGAGAGCACGGAGCTCTTGCCGCACCTCCGCCACCCGCGCCTCCTGCTTCTCTCGCTCGGGCGCTCCGCGGCCGCATTGTTTTCGGCCTTGGACACCGCTTCCTTCAGGGTTGCCACCTCGTTAGTGGCCCCTACAATATTCACGTTATTCCTGTCATTTTTTGCACACACATCTTTTAAATACTCCCATAAGGTATTACTTACCTTCCTTGTCCTCGAGCTGCTTTTTGGCAAGTCCGAGCTCGTTCTCGGACCGCTCGAGGCTCTGCTTTAATGCATCAACCTCCACAGTCAGTTCGGCAGAGGTCAGCAACACAGCCTGCATTCCCATATTGACATACTTATATTAGACTCCTGCATATATCTTTTTAGATCCTCAGTTCGGCTATTTCTTTCCGAACACCAAACTGAGCATCAGGGGCTACTGTCTGTGCGGTAATATTTTTACATATCTTAAATACATACCTCAAAGCTTTGTTAGAAGGCTGGCACGAGCTTGATCAGCCCGCTCTTGGCGGGCTGAACTTCTGGATCACCGTGCTCATAACAGTGCGGTGCTCCTCGTCGATGGAAGCGCCGTTAAGAGCCTCCATCAAATCATCTGGTGCCTCCGGTAGGACGGAGGTCACCAGTGTCGCAGTCTTGCCCTTCTTATGAAGGTGCTGTCGAACTCGGAACCGAAGGTTCGATGCGAATCGGCGCAGGCGGACTTGAAGCCCTTCGGGTTTTATCCCTTTGAGCCGGGTTAGGGAGGTCGCCTTCTTGGCGCCTCGAGGCCACCTCCTCCTAGCTGGGCCCCTTTTGGGACTTCACCAAGCGTCATCCGCGGCGGGAGGAGACGAGGCAGTCGGAAGTGAGGTGCTATTCACCTCCGATGAATCCAGGGAGCCGCTCGATGAATAGCCGAGCCCGTCCTTGGGCGGGCTGCACAGTTATACTTGGCATTAGAAGATGATGTGCAACAAATGGACCGCCATGAATTATTCTGGTGTCTGGACACTTACGATTTCGCCAGGGGCTTGGTCCTAGGTGCCCACCCCTCTTTGCCATCATCGGCATCGGCGGTGTAGTCCGGAGGAAGGGTCCTTCCCTTCTTGGACCCTCCGGCCTCCCCAGTTGGGGCGGCCTTCCTTTTCTTCTCTCCCCCACCGGGAGAGGCCTCTTCCTCCTCCTGCGTCTTGGGAGTACCCTCGAGTCATCGGACGATGAGTCCAAGCAGCACTGGCGCCGGGAACTCCTTGAGTTCCGTGGCCTTCTTCTTAGCCTTCTTCTCGGCACCACCGGAACTAGTAGCCCGTCAATCGGGCGTCCGCTGGAGTCTTCGGCAAGGGAGCTCGACATTTAATCTGTCGGGCGTCTTCAGCCAGTCTGTCAAAGGTGAGGAGTTTTAGATCCGCAAAGAGTCAAACTATGAAAAAGAGTCCGTAAAGGGTAAAATAATTTACCTCGTTGGCTTGATGCTACGAGCTGAATCCGCGATCTTGATGGCGGATGCGGAACTTCAGCGCCCTTGAACAGCACCTTCCGAGGCATCTTCGTGCGTAGTGTCGAAGAGCGGCTCAGAACCGGTCTTGTGCGGATCAAACTCCACAAGTTGAAGGCCCATTGCTGGCATGGGAGAATCCGGCGGATGAGCATCACGGATTACGTTGACAAGCTTGAGATTCTTGTCCACAGGTTTCGAGCGCAGGTTTGGAGTCCGGTCAGCTCTTCCGATTACCACGTCGGGCCGTCTCTTTCCATGAGGTGAGCCGTGTAGGGAAGCAGATCAAAATTGGGGCCGCCGCCCATTGAGAGTCGCTGGCTCGGTGATGTAGAACCACCCGATTGCCACCCCTTTACGGTCTCCACAAAGGCCCTCGAGCCATAGGGCGTTGGCCATCTTGCCCACCATGGCACCTCCGCACTCCGGCTTGGCGGCCGCCCTACCTTGGCTTGACATTGAAGGTCTTCAGCCATAAGCGAAGTGGGGCTGGATCTGAGAGGAAGGCCTCGCACTGACGATAAACGCCGAGATGCTGAGGATGAAATTCGGGGCCAGATCGTGGAAATCTAGGCCGTAGTAGAACATGAGCCACCGGACGAATGGGTGAAGTGGAAACCCTAGTCCGCGAAGCAAGTGGGGGAGGAACACAACCCTATCATGGGGCCTGGGGGTGGGGATGAGCTGCCCCTTGTTGGGGAGCCTATGCTCGATGTCGCTGGACAAGTATCCGGCCTTCCGCAGCTTTTTGATGTGCCCCTCCGTGACGGAGGAGGCCATCCACTTGCCTCCCGCTCCGGACATAGTTGGAGAAGGTTGATGTGAGATGTGTGGACTTGGGCGCTGGAGCTCGAGTGCGCGGAAATGGATAAGCAAAGGAGGAAGAAGGCGTGTGTGAAAAGGTGGATCCTTATCCCCTTATATGGACGGACAAAGCTATGCGTCCCCACCGGCCTGATAAAACTCGCTTATCTCCCGAGCGCCGTAATCAATGGTGCGGTTGGGTTACCCACGCCCGCATTGATGAGAATCCCGGAATAAGGGGACACGATCTCTGCTTTGACAAGACGTGCCAAGGAAACTGTCACGCCCAATATGCGACCCTATCCAAAAGGAACTCGACGGTCCCACCAAGGATAGACCCGCATATTGAAACGCTTTTGCAAGGTGGATATCATTACATCAACATTACATAATACATAGGGATACATACATAAGGCACAAATGCCACAAGAATACAACAACATCATATACAAGATCAACATCCGACTACGGATGAAACATAAACAGAAGCTCAAACGACATCCACCCTGCTAGCCCAGGCTGCCGACCCGGAACCTAACCCTGATCGAAGAAGCGGAAGAAGAACCCAAGACAAGCAAGCATCGCTCTCGCGTCATGATCATCATAAACCTGTACCTGCAACTGGTGGTGTAGTAATCTGTGAGCCACGAGGACTCAGCAATCCCATTACCATGGGTATCAAGACTAGCAAAGCTTAATGGGAAAGGAAGGGGATAAAGTGGTGAGGTTGCAGCAGCGGCTAAGCATATATGGTGGCTAACATACGCAAATGAGGCGAGGAGAGAAACAAAGGGCGGTCGTCAACTAGTAATGATCAAGAAGTGATCCTGAACTCCTACTTACGTCGAGACATAACCCAAGAAACCGTGTTCTCCTCTCGATCAACCCCGAAAAGAGACACTCACGATTACGCTTTACGGTTGGTGTATTTTAGAAGAGTTTGCTTCAAGTTTACTACAACGGATATTAACAAATTCCCATCTGCCACATAACATGGCACGGCTCTCGAAAGTTTATACCTGCAGGGGTGTCCCAACAGCCCATGATAAGCTCTCGCGATCAACGAAGGATATTCCTTCTCCCGGGAAGACCGATCAGTCTCGGAATCCGGCTACAAGACATTTCGACGACAATAAAACAAGTCCAGCAAGACCGCCCGATGCGCCGACAATCCCGATAGGAGCTGCACATATCTCGTTCTCGTGGCAACACCGGATGAGACAGGCTACTGAGTAAAACCAATCCTCAAGTTGCCCCAAGGTGGCCCCTTGGCAGCGGCTCGGTTCGGGCCAACACTTAGAGAAGCACTGTCCGGGGGCTAAATAAAGATGACCCTCGAGAGAGCGACTCCCAAGGGAAAAGTAGGTGGTGGTGAGGCAAATGATAAAACCAATGTTGGGCCTTGCGGAAAAGTCTTATTCAAAGCGAACTGTCAAGGGGTCCCATAAATCACCCGACCGCGTTAGGGGCGCAAAATCCGGGAACATAATACCGATATGACGGAAACTAGGGCGGCAAGAGTGGAACAAAACACCTGGCATAAGGCCGAGCCTTCCACCCTTTACCAAGTATATAGATGCATTAATTAAATAAGATATATTGTGATATCCCAACAAGTAAACATGTTCCAACAAGGAACAACATCTCCATGTTCCAACAAGGAACAAACTTCATCTTCACCTGCAACTAACAACGCTATAATAGGGGCTGAGCAAAGCGGTAACATAGCCAAACAAAGGTTTGCTAGGAAGGGTGCAAAAGGTTAGGGGTTCATGGCAATTTGGGATGGCTTGATAAACAGGTAATAGGTAGCGCAGCAAAGTGATAGAACGAAGCAACTAGGATAGCAATGATAGTAGTGATATCCAGGGTAGCGGTCATCTTGCCTGGAATCCCGCAAGGAAGAAGAGCGAGTCCATGAAGAAGACGAACGGATGAAGCCGAACCAAGCGTAGACGAACGAATCCTCATGATCGCAACACAACAGGAACTAACAAGAAGAAGCACACAACAAAGTAAACACACCACACATAGACAAGACATGATGCACAACCAAGTATGATGCATGACAAGACTACATGAAGCTACTCATGGCAAGAGAGGATGCAAACAAGAGCAACACATCAAACCAAGTTTAAATGAGGCCAGAAACAACATATAACAATTCCGGTAAGTCCTCATATGCATTATTTCGAACTTGTTCCAGATCTGAAAAAGCCTTATGTTCAAGTTGTTAAACAGCAAGTTAAGATGCACCACGATGATCTACACGAAATTCTAGTCAAGTTACATATAAAGTTCATTAGATTCGGAGCTACGGGCTAGAAGATATGAGCAAAACAAGATAAGCATGGCATTGATGCAAAATTCATACAAACATCAAGCAAACACCCCAAAACAAGGATGCAACATGATAATATGAAACTACATGAAAAATCAAGCAAGTTTCATATAGAGCACACTCAAAACGGAGCAACGGTTCAACACATACACCCTATACAAGACATGGCAACAATCTGTCCAAAACAGCAACTAGGCATATTGCAAGCATCAAAACAACATGCTACAGGACCTCAATATGAAAACAAAAGGCATGGGCATGATGTACAGGTAAAGCATTACAAAACATGAACACTGAGCTATCTCCAGAAATCACTAGAACATGCTCAAAATGACATGGCAAGATTGCAAATAATAACAGTTTGGGCATTGGCGAAATAACATCAAGGTTGCAATGTTTAGAGCTATCAAAATACATGTTACAGGAACTTATCATGGCAAATAAAGGCATGGCATGGATCTACTCAAAGCATAGAACAAAAGTCCCTTCTGACCATAAGCCAAAAAGGATCCAGAAAATATGATGGCACCCATGTAAACATGGCAAGTTATATTACAGATTCATACATGGCAGGAACAACGACAAGTAGGCATGTTGGTGAGCTTGAATCACTCACCACAGAGCAATACATGATAAACTAAGCATACATACAACAAGAAGACATGGCATAGAAGCTATACATGGCAAGAACAACATCATAGCATGCAAGGATCAACTACAACAACCTTGGCAAAATTGAATAACATGTAAACAATCTGCCAGGAAACATTTTATAGCAAAAGTAGAGCTCGATTGACTCAAGCTATGGCACTCCATAATTGCAAACAAGGGCATGGATGGATAGAGCAAGACATGTAGAACAAAACATCCTTACTGAAGTATCTCAAAATATGCATGGATCTCTCTGTAGCATCAAGTTAACATGGCATCAAAATATCAGCAAAACAGGGCTGAAAACAACAATATCAGGAAGCCTACTTTGCATGCTTGTGCTAGTCACCACATAGATCACAAAAATACATGGCATACACCCCTGTAAAGATGGCATGGCATATTACAAAACACATGTAGGACTCAAGTTCATAGGGTGCACACATCAATCATGGCAAAAATGACAAAAGTGCATGTCCTGATAAGAAACAGAAACTAACATCACATAGCACTCTTCTAACAGCATTTCGGGCATCAAGATGAGCTCAAATGAAAATGATGCAATGAGATGAAATGATCTACTCTTGGAGGCGAACATTTTGACATATTACACGCCCAAAACGGAGCAACGATGACAGAGTTATGGCATGATGAAAATGCAACAAAAATGCAACAATTTCAGGGACTTAGTGAAAATTTGCACCTCGGGAAAAACGGGATGGAGGAGACCCGGGACGGAGAGATCCAGGGACGGGGCTGGCGTTTGGATCCCGGGGCAGGTGGATCTCATCCACCGCCCGGATCTCGCCGAGCGAGCGGGCGGCGGGGCGTCCGGTGGGCGGCCGGCGACGGAGGTTGGCCGGCGCCGCGCGGCGCCGCGGAGGGCGGAGGAGAGGAGGAGGCGAGCGGCCGGGAGGAGAGGAGGCCCGCCTGGGCGGGCGAGGGCGCGGCGACCGGGCGCTGGGCGCGCGGCGGCCGGCGGCGACGACCGGGGCCGATGGGGAGGCGGCGGATCGGCGGGCCCGATGGGAGGCGCCGGCCGGGAAATCGGCGGAGGAGACGCGGCGCTCGGGCGGGCGGCGGCGAGGTCCGGTCGCCGGAGGACGGAGAGATCCGGTGAGGCGGCGGTGGCGCTGGCGGCCGGCTTCGGGCGGGGCGGAGCGGTCGCGGCCGGGCGGGGGCGGGCGGCGGCGGCCGGCCATGGTCCTGGCGGCGGAGGAGAGAGAGGGGGCGGCAGCGATGGCGTGGCGCCTTGTGAGTGGCTGAGGAGGCGGCGGGCGTGTCCGCGCGCAGTCTGGACAGCGTCCGTATGTGGAGGAAGAAGAAGGCTAGGGTTTCGGGGGATTTCATCCCCAAATTTCGAAGGGGGGGACTAATTTATAGGGAGAGGGAGCTAGGAGAGTCCAAATGAGGTGCGGTTTTCGGCCACGCGATCGTGATCGAACGACCGAGAGCATGGAGGGGAGTTAGATGGGTTTTGGGCCATTTAGAAAGGGGTGTTGGGCTGCAAACAAAAGAGGCTTTTGCGGTTACCCGGTTAACCGTTGGAGTATCAAACGACCTCCAAATGATCCGAAACTTGACAGGCGGTCTACCGGTGCTATACCAAGGCCGCTTGGCAAACCTCGGTCCATTCCGAGACCATTTAACACCCGCACATGAAAAGAGGTAAAAGGGGGCGCCGGGAGACATAGGAGTGCCGGATTGCAAAACGGACAACGGGGAAAATGCTCGGATGCATGAGACGAACACGTATGCCAATGCGATGCACATGATGACATGATATAAAATGCAGATGATGACATGGCAAGGAGAGATACGCAAGCACATGACATGGCAACGACGACGAATAACTGGCAGACACCTGGCGCATCAAATCCGGGGCGTTACAGAAACCGCCTCGCTAAACGCACTGAGGTGGGACAGTAAAAACGATTCAAATGAAGGCTTGGTCGTGGTGTGATGTCACGCTGCGGAATAGGTCGGCAGATTGAACTTGCGTAAATATTATTCTCTCTACGGTGGTATGTGGGACTTATTTTGCAGAGCCGGACACTATCCTTGTGTTCAAAATCTTCTATGAAGTATTCAGAGGAGGAACCCGCCTTTCAATGCCGAAGACAATATGCGCGCGGACTCGTTGTCATTGAAGCCTGGTTAGAGGGCTCTTGAGGAGTCTGGATTAGGGGTGTCCGGATAGGCGGACTATAGCCTTTGGCCGGACTCCTGGACTATGAAGATACAAGATTGAAGACTTTGTCCCATGTCCGGATGGGACTTTCCTTGGCGTGGAAGGCAAGCTTGGCGATACGGATATGTAGATCTCCTACCATTGTAACCGACTCTGTGTAACCCTAACCCTATTCGATGTCTATATAAACCGGAGGGTTTTAGTCCGTAGGGCGAACAACAATCATACCATAGGCTAGCTTCTAGGGTTTAGCCTCTCTGATCTCGTGGTAGATCTACTCTTGTACTACCCATATCATCAATATTAATCAAGCATGAGTAGGGTTTTACCTCCATCGAGAGGGCCCGAACCTGGGTAAAAACATCGTGTCCCTTGTCTCCTGTTACCATCCGCCTAGACGCACAGTTCGGGACCCCCTACCCGATCTGCCGGTTTTGACACCGACAACCACCATTATATTCCACATATAGTGCTATATCCATGGCTCACGCTCATGTATTGCGTGAAGATTGAAAAAGTTTGAGAATGTAAAAAGTATGAAACAATTGCTTGGCTTGTCATCGAGGTTGTGCATGATTTAAATACTTTATGTGGTGAAGATAGAGCATAGCCAGACTATATGATTTTGTAGGGATAACTTTCTTTGGCCATGTCATTTTGAGAAGACATAATTGCTTTGTTAGTATGCTTGAAGTATTATTATTTTTATGTCAATATTAAACTTTTGTCTTGAATATTTCGGATCTCAATATTCATATCACAAGTAAGAAGAATTACATTGAAATTATGCCAAAGTATCACTCCGCATCAAAAATTCTTTTTTATCATTTACCTACTCGTGGACGCAGTCTAGCAGGAATTAAGCTTGGGGATGCTTGATACATCTCCAACGTATCTATAATTTTTTATTGCTCCATGCTACTTTATCTACTGTTTTAGGAAATATTGGGCTTTATTATCCACTTTTATATTATTTTTGGGACTAAACTATTAACCGGAGGCCCAACCCAGATTTGCTATTTTATGCCTATTTCAGTGTTTGAGGAAAAGGAATATCGAGGCGGAGTCAAAGCGGAAGCGAAATCAACTGGAGAAGTTAGTTTTGGAAGGAAAGCCACCCGATGGACTTGGAGTGCACGTCAGGAAAGAAGGGAGGTGCTCACGAGGGTGGGGGCGCGCCTCCTGCCTCGTGCCCCCCCCCCCCTTCGATCCACCGACGTACTTCTTTCACCCATATATACCTACGTATCGAAAAACTTCCAGAACAAAAGATAGATCAGGAGTTCCGCCGCCGCAAGCCTCTGTAGCCACCAAAAACCTCTCGGGAGCCCGTTCCGGCACCCTGCCGGAGGGGGAACCCATCACCGGTGGCCATCTTCATCATCCCGGCCTTTCTGCATGGCGAGGAGGAGTAGTTCACCCTCGGGGCTGAGGGTATGTACCGATAGCTATGTGTTTGATCTCTCTCTCTCTCTCTCTCTCTCTCTCTCTCTCTCTCTCTCTCTCTCTCTCTCTCTCTCTCTCTCTCTCTTTTGTTTTCTCTCATGTTCCCTCTATGGCACGATCTTGATGTATCCCGAGCTTTGCTATTACAGTTGGATCTTATGATGTTTCTCCCCCTCTACTCTCTTGTGATGAATTGAGTTTCCCTCTTGAAGTTATCTTATCGGATTGAGTCTTTATTTGAGAACACTTGATGTATGTCTTGCCGTGTTTATCTGTGGTGACAATGGGATATCACGTGCCACTTGATGTATGTTTTGGTGACCAACTTGCGGGTTCCTCCCATGAACCTATGCATAGGGGTTCGTACACGTTTTCTTGACTCTCCGGTAGGAACTTTGGGGCACTCTTTGAAGTACTTTTATGTTGGTTGGATGAATCTGAGATTGTGTGATGCATATCGTATAATCATGCCCACGGATACTTGAGGTGACAATGGAGTATCTAGGTGACATTAGGGTTTTGATTGATTTGTGTCTTAAGGTGTTATTCGAGTACGAACTCTTTTATAGATCGTCTGAAAGAATAACTTTGAGGTGGTTTCGTACCTACCATAATCTCTATGTTTGTTCTCCGCTATTAGTGGCTTTGGAGTGACTCTTTGTTGCATGTTGAGGGCTTGTTATATGATCTATCTATGTTATTATTGTTGAGAGAACTTGCACTAGTGAAAGTATGAACCCTAGGCCTTGTTTCCTATCATTGCAATACCGTTTACACTCACTTTTATCATTAGTTACCTTGCTGTTTTTATATTTTCAGATTACAAATACCTTTATCTACCATCCATATTGCACTTGTATCACCATCTCTTCGCCGAACTAGTGCACCTATAAAATTTACCATTGTATTGGGTGTGTTGGGGACACAAGAGACTCTTTGCTATTTGGTTGCAGGGTTGCTTGAGAGAGACCATCTTCATCCTACGCCTCCCAAGGATTGATAAACCTTAGGTCATCCACTTGAGGGAAATTTGCTACTGTCCTAACAACCTGTGCACTTGCAGGCCCAACAACATCTACAAGAAGAAGGTTGCATAGTAGACATCAGAGACCTATTTCCGCTATACAATACTGGAGTACTCATGTTCCTACTACTACTAGTAGTAGTAGTAGTAGTAGTACAATTGTGGTACACTTGATGGTCAAAATACTATTCATCCGGTCCTCACAGTGAAGTGACAACACCTGCTACCGACACTAGCCCAGGTGGCGTGTTGAGTTACCAAAGTCAGCCTCACCACATGCCTTTGTGCAGTCTGTCACCGCTGTTGTACAGCACATTGGCGCCTCGCCTCGTCTCCCTCTCTGCTCCCATAGCACCCTCCATCTCCATCTCCTTCTCCGTCTCCATCTCACTGTGCCCCGTGTACCATCGCCTCACTCGCCTCCCCAGTACCACTATTCCCTCGCTAGCCGCTCCAAAGACCGACATCCTTCTCCTCGTAAATCAAGACCCTTCCAAACTCCACCATGGCGAGCGCGAACCGCGCAGCATCCATATGAGCGCGATTGGAGCAATCTCCCAAGTGACATCCTCGACCTCTATTGTCCGTGTATGGATATGTTGGCGCCTGCGGCTGGCTGCATGCTCGAGGACATGCACACAGCCATCGTCGAGCGAGGCCTAAGCTTTCAAGACACCCGCTTGCTGCTATCTGGTCTTGCAAGATTGGCTCACCATGATACGGAGGCGTGCGTGATGCCCCTCGACTTCAATCTGATCTCCATTAGCCGAAACTTCTTTGCAGGTATGTAGTGGGTCGCCGTACATCATTTCCCTCGACATCGATCCGATCACCATTGCCCGAAACTTCTTGGCAGGTATGTACTGGGTCGGCATGAACTCCCACTAGATGGCTGCCTTCAGAGAAGACAGTAAAAAGTTGGTGCTCGTGAACTTCCAGACCTCCCATGAGATTATCCATCCTCCGTTGGATTATATAGAGTATTACCATCGCGGTCCAAGTCATGTAGATTACTACGTCAGTTGGACGGACCTTGTTTTGCAGAAGATTGTAATTTGCCAAGTGCCTACACGACATGCGAATTACGCAAAATTCAAGCTAATTGCCTTGTTCGACCGCGGACTCGCCTATCTTTACGTCGGTGCCTTCTTTAGCTGGAGACAACTCGGCTCGCAGTGGATCATTGTCAAAGCTGATACACACTTCTGTGATGCTATTGAACACAATGGCATCATCTACGCGATCGACAAAGCAGATGGCACCACGTATTGTTGGGACGGCACGTGTAAGTTGTTTCCATCTCATGTTAATGATGACGCCATGACACTGTTTGAACCTTTTGTGATGATTGGCATATCCCTGTTTGAGCAGAATTTGAGTAGAACTATGGCAATGTATTAGAGACACCGTAAATCAGCTATATTTGGAATGAGTTAATTCATGCGATTGTGACCATGTCATTACAGCCAATTTGTACCCTGAATAATCAAACGGTTAGGAATATATGGATATTATCCTTATTTTACAGTAATCTATATACTACTACTAAATATGAGTGTGTATCAATGGCCATGTTAATTTCCTCGTTTTCATGATGTATAAACATGCACCACACTGTTGGTTTCATCTAACCATACATTAGGGAAGTAAATGTGCATATGGAGAACTCTATATTTGGAAGTAGTGAAATCCTGCAACGCTTACCATGTGTACATACCTATATTCTCCCTCCAGCAATCAATGGCTAGAATAATACCCTCACAAAAAATTTGCCCACAGAACACGAGTATATAACAATGCATGGTCTGTTAGTTACCTTGAAGAATTTGTTTGTGAGGACAGAACATGATTACTCCCTCCGTTCCCAAATATTTGTCTTTCTAGAGATTTTAACAAGTGACTACATACAGAGCAAAATGAGTGAATCTACACTCTAAAATATGTCTACATACATCCGTATGTTGTGTCTATTTGAAATGCCTAGAAAGACAAATATTTGGGAACGGAGGGAGTACATAACATGCATGACATGGTAGTTTCCTGTGAACAATCGATTGCGAGATAACATGAGTATAACCATGCATGGCACTTCTATATTTTCGAACCCAGTATACATTTCCCTATATTTTCCTCCTAGTTCCAACAAGGACATATCAATGATGTTTCTTGCATAATCCTACTCATACTCTGAACAATGCTGATCTTACATTAACAATGCATGTCCTTTTTGATATGATGCAATGTCCCTACAGTTACTGCCCTTTGTAATCACACCACCTTTGCCAAAAACAGGGAAGCACAATTAGTTCCTCGCTCGATCAGACGACGGCAAAAGACGATGATCATTCGGACACATGAGCGGAAAAGTTATATTGCAAAACCCCATCTGTATACAAGCATTGTGTAATCGTGAGTATCCGGACGATGGTTATTCGTCTATGAGTAGGATACCAGCTTGTTGGGGCCTTTAGGATTTTTTAGTTAGAGCGGGTAAACAGCCTTGGTTCACACTCTCTGTTTCTCGGACTCAATTATCGATTAACCAGGAAATCACCGTTGGCAAGGACCTTGATGGCGAGAGGCTCTGTTTGCTATGGAAAACTGTGTCTACGGCGAGCCCTAGGAGTTCGGGAGCAAACTCCCCGATTGTCAACGATACAGCCTACAGCCAAAAGAAGGTGAGAATGACAAAGGCATCCGGATTAACTTTGATCCTTGGATGTCTCAATTCTGACGAGCGATGATGTGGTTCAAGCCTTGAGGTTGATAGGTAATTGGGCTGTTGCATTGAAAGGGTGGAATCTTGGTGTCTCCCGATCCTTTGATCATTGAAGCGGGCTGCAAATTATGATGGTGTTGGATCATCTCTTGAATGACTTTGTTGTCTTTGCTGCTGGTTCTGTATGGGTAGTTCTTTCTTTTGTTATGCATATTCCTTGTCATTTTTTCATCCTCGTCTATGTCACTCTTACTATGTAGTAGTTGCTACATTTAGAATGTCATTCTAAATGCGGATCACGAGAGTCTGAGCGCTGCAGATGGGTGCGTTTTGGTGGTGTAGCAAGACTTCTTATGAACTATCATGTCTTGCTGTTTATGTCAGTAGTAGTCACTAGTGAGTGTTTGAATGTTGTATATATCGTTGTTTTGAACTATTTATTGTCTCGAACTACTGGTGGGCTAAATGAGGGCATCACCATTCTCCGATGTTGAGTATATCTCCTTTTTCAAGTTATATAATTTGAGCTCAGTGTCTTTTCGATGATGTACACTTGTTTGGGCCAGTGAGGTGTCGTTGAATATGGGCCGAGTACTAACGCAATGCCAAACAGGTCAATTATGACTCTCAGACCAGGCTCTCAAAAGATCCTGAAAAAAAAGGTCGGGCTCTCCAAAAAAGAAAGAATAAGGACTCTTAGGCCGACATGTGGGCGCCACCGGTGTTTTCGTGCGCTTGCTCAGCGAGAGCATATTGGCGCGTGCTCGAAATTCATGCTACCTTCTCATCCCCAGTCTCCCGCCCCTCCCCCACCTCTGGAATCTCGATTCCTACTCCAGTTCCCCCAAATCCCCCTCCTGTACTCTCTGTACTCAAGCGCACTATCATGTCGCCGGTCAACCCGGATCTCCGAGCCGGAGATCCTGAGGTCCGTCCTGCCTTCAGCCGCTATGTCTGTCGCTCAATAGTGGCATGGCGGCGCTTGACGACCAGTTTGCCGACAAAGTGCTGATGGTAACTGAGGGAGTCCTAGACTAGGGGGTGTCCGGATAGCCGAACTATCATCTTTGGCCGGACTCCTGAACTATGAAGATACAAGATTGAAGACTTCGTCCGTGTCCGGATAGGACTTTCCTTGGCGTGGAAGGCAAGCTTGGCGTCTGGATATGTAGATTTCCTACCATTGTGGCTGACTCTGTGTAACCCTAACCCTATTCGGTGTCTATATAAACCGAAGGGTTTTAGTCCGTGGGGCGAACAACAATCATACCATAGGCTAGCTTCTAGGGTTTAGCCTCTCGATCTCGTGGTAGATCTACTCTTGTACTACCCATATCATCAATATTAATCAAGCAGGGTAGGGTATTACCTCCATCGAGAGGGCCCGAACTGGGTAAAAACATCGTGTCCCTTGTCTCATGTTACCATCCGCCTAGGCGCACGATTCGGGACCCCCTACCGAGATCCGCCGGTTTGACACCGACATTGGTGCTTTCATTGAGAGTTCCTCTGTGTCATCACCTATAGGCCCAATGGCCCCTTCAATCATCAGCAACGACGCAGTCCAGGATGAGACTTTTCTCCCGGACAGATCTTCGTATTGGCGGCTTTGCGCTGGGCCAATTCGCTAGGCCATCCGGAGCAGATTGAAAGCTTCGCCCCAGCCATCGGTCAGATTTGGAAGCTTGAACTATCGGCCGATGTCGCGGAGATTTGATCTTTGTGATTCGAACCACAGCCGAGAGCGCCGCCTTGTCTCGATGGGTGCGATCTAGCTCTGCCGCCCGAACAGCGCCACAGAGGCCGCACCGATATCCGCTCCGACCCTTAATCCGGAGCGGTTTAGCCGATCGAGGGCGGTTGGTTGGACACCGCCTCGGGGCTGAAATCTCGAGGCAATTGAGCGAACACCATCCTCGTCCTTTGCAAAGCTCGTGACTCCTGGTGCGGACTCCTTTACGGACTCGAACTTCCGCGCCTCAACCGGTCGAATCCGGTGGCGCCGTTATGGAGTTCACCGCCACGGACATCTTTCAGCACTCGCCCTTTGGCGATATCCTGAACTCATTAAAGTCTCTCTCTTTGTCAGGGAAGCCCTGGCCGAACTATGGTCAGTAAGCTTGGGATTCGGACGACGAAGAAATTCAACCCATGGTCTTCCTGCCCGATCACCTTCGATCGAAGGGACCACCCCACTAGCATCTGTCACGGCGGTTTCGCCGCATTGGTTCTTGACCCAATTATTGACGGATTTCACCTCACCAGAGTCCTGATGGACAACGGCATCAGCCTGAACCTGATTTATCAGGATATAGTGCGCAAAATGGGCATAGACCCGTCAAGGATCAAACCCACAAATACGACCTTTAAAGGCGTCATTCCAGGTGTAGAGGCCAACTGCACAGGCTCCGTTACACTTGAAGTGGTCTTCGGATCCCCGGATAACTTCCGAAGTGAGGAGTTAATCTTCGACATAGCCCCGTTCCACAGCGGCTATCACACACTGCTCGGACGAACCGCATTCGCAAAATTCAATGCGGTGCCGCACTACGCGTACCTCAAACTCAAGATGCCAGGCCCTCGAGGCGTAATCACGGTCAATGAAAACACCGAACGCTCCCTCCGAACGGAGGAGCATACGGCCGCCCTTGCGGCAGAAGTGCAGAACAGCCTCTTAAGGCAATTCTCCAGTCCGGCCAATAAAACAATCGGACACTGTCAAGCGCGCCCGGAGTAACCTACAGCAAGACCGCCTAGCACATTCCGAACAAGCGTAGTAATGCAGCCCCAACCCCAACCCTCGCGAACTCGCGAAGCCAGTACTACGCGCACGTAATTGTGCTCTGAAGCACCATGGGCATAGGGGACGGGCCACGACCACGGCACGCCCAGAATGCGGCTAGACCGCACTAAGGGCTCCCGTTTGTGTCATTCCTTTTTTTTCTTCCTTTTACTTTCAGGACTCTGTTCTCCACAATCCCTGTCCGGCATTCGCGCCGAATACACGATGCAACAGCCAGGGAAGCAGAAAACTGTGTCGAGTATCCAGGTGGTCTCTATTACGAGTAGTATACCTGTTTTACATACCACACCACAAACTTACCCCTGGAAGGGGGACATGTCAAAAGTCCCGTACCTTTCTTATCGCACAATTTGTATCGTTCTGCTTTTATTTGCAGTTTCTTTTGAATAACCAATATATAGCTCTTGCCTATTATTGCATTCTTTCCCATTATATATGTTCATTTATGACATTGCGCAACCGTACAATTTGGTACGGCCAATACACCAGGGGCTTATGTACCCCAAAAACATGGTGTGACAAGTCCGAACACTATCACAAGTTCGGCACCCCGAACTTATAGCATTATATGCATCGGCTCCGAATCATGTCTTGGGTCAATAGTTGGGTTTGCCCGGCTCCCATGTTTTGGTACCTTACGTTCCGTTATATCGGCTAAGGTAGCGCTGGGAGAACCACTGCGATTGTGCCCGGTTGAGCTGGGTTGAGCACCTCGATGGAGAAAGCTAAAACTGATTTGTCATGATAAGGCGAGAGCGATCGCTGTTCGAGAGGTTTCTTTGAGTCCCTAAAGACTTATGCCGCTTAGAGCGAGGAACCGGCATTGTCCGCCAAGGCGTGCATAGCGCCCGAACTCGGTCTTCGAATACTAGGGACTTAGCGAAATTTAAAATTATAGAATTCTATGGCTAAGTGAGAGTGTTCAAGCATTATAGTCCGGTTGTCGGTTCGTTCGTTGGCGCCTCCCTCGAAGGACCCAAGAATGGGAACAAGAGCGCTCAAGTTTATCGAACACCCGGCAGACTCGTGGCATGGGGGCTGAAATAACGACTCGCCATCTCTCAAATTTGATAAGCGGCCACCACGAAGGTAATATTTTAAATTCAAAAGCGTTGCTTAGCGCATATGAAAAAGTTTTCAGCGTCAGGATAACAAATGCGAGTCTACTCAAATATTACATCTTTGGAGCATTCACCGCTATAAGGCGGGCACCCTTGAGGACGCCCTCATAATACTTCTCGGTCTTGCGATGTTCTTTGCGGCGGCGGCTGTCTGTCACCGGCTTCTCCACGTCCAGCTTGCCCAAGTGCACCTTAGCACGGGCAAGGCCCCTGAGCACCTTCAATACAGAGCGGGCGCTTGATAACTTCGATCCATGGACAGGCATCCACCGGCCGCCGCACTAGCCGAAGTAGCTCCCGGCATGGCCTCATTTGGCCTGGCCGAGCTATAAGGCCCTTCATGGCCTGTTCGGCGACCTTGTGGAGCTCGACCAATTGCTTGATTGGCGCTCAATGGCCTTGGGTGTTCGGCCTCGGCATCTTGAGACCAAAACACCTTTTCCGTCGAGCTCCCTTCTTTGGCTCGGTAGAAAGCGGCGGCATCGGAGACACTCATGCGGCAGACTGCTGAACGCTCTGGAGAGCTCGGATTCGGGTAAGTACTAGATAATTGACTTTTACATTCTTGCTTTGCATAAAGAATGCCTTACCCGCCGCGATCTTATTTATTGCCTCAATCTCCTGGAGGGCTTTGTGGGCCTCGGCCTAAGCAGCTTTGGCACTCTCAAGAGGCGAGGCAAGCTCGGACTCTCGGGTCTTCGAGTCACGCTCCAAACCCTCGTGTTTTTCCACGAGCACAGGAGCTCTTGCCGTACCTCCGCCAGGCTGCGCCTCCCCTTCTCTCGCTCGGTGCGCTCATGGCCGCTTTGTTTTCGGCTGCGGACACCGCCTCCTTCAGGGTCGCCACCTCGCTCGTGGCCCCTGCAGTACCCATGTTATTCCTGTTATCTTTTGCAACCACATTTTTTAAATTCCATAAGGTATTACTTACCTTCCTCTTCCTCGAGCTGCTTCTTGGCTTTGCCGAGCTCGTTCTCGGACCGCTCGAGGCTCTCCTTAAATGCATTGACCTCCGCAGTCAGTGCGGCAGAGGTCAACAGGGCAACCTGCATACCCATATTGACATAATTATGTTAGATTCCTGCTTATATCTTTTTAGATCCTCAGTCCGGCTTTTCTTTCCGAACACCGAACTAAGCACCAGGGGCTACTGTCTATGCGGTATTCTTCTTACATATATTGAAAACTTACCTCAAAGCCTGTTAGAAGGCCGTTGCAGGCTTCAGTCGGCCCGCTCTTGGCAGACTGAACTTTCTGGATCACCACATTCATAACAGTGCGGTGCTCCTCCTCGATGGAGGCGCTGTTAAGCGCCTCGAGCTATCCGGTGCCTCGGTTGGGACGGAGGACACGGCATCTTACCCTTCCTACGAAGGGCCGCTTGCGGACTTCAAAACCGCTGAAGGTTCCGGTATGGAGTCCGGACAAGGGTCGGGCTTAGAGCCCCTGGGGGTCTCGCTCCCCTCGCGCCTGGAGTATGGGAGGCTGCCTTGCGGCGCCTCCTGCGCCACCTCCTCTTGACCAGGCCCCCCTTGGGGCCCCACCTCGGTGTCGTCAGCAGCGTGAGGTGAGGAGGCGGCCGAAAGTGAAGTACTCTCCACTTCCGACGAATTCAGGGACCCGCTCGACGAAGCGGCGAGCTCATCCTTGGGCGGGCTGCATGATTGTTCGGCATTAGAGAACACTATGCAATGAAAAAAATCCATGGGTATCCGGACACTTACGATCTCGCTAGAGGCTTGGCCCTCAAGGTCCACTCCTCCTCGCCGTCGTTGGCGTTGGTGGAGACGTCCGGAGGAAGGGTTCTTCCCTTCTTGAACCCTCCGGCCTCCCCAGCTGGGGCGGCCTTTCTTTTCTTATCTCCCCCCGCTGGGGGAGAGGCTTCTGTTTCCTCCTCCTCGTTTTCATGGGAGGAGTCCGCCTCCGAGTCATCGGACGATGAGTCCGACAACACCTGGCGCCGGGCACTCCTTCGAGTCCCTGTGGCCTTCTTCTTGGCCTTCTTCTCCGGCACCACGTAAGGCGCCGGAGACAGCAGCCCCGCCAAGCGGGCGTCTACTGGGTCTTCTGGCAAAGGAGTCGGACAGTTGACCTGCCCGGATGTGCTCCACCAGTCCTGTCAAAGGCAAGGGAGTTTAGATCCCGCATAGAGTCAAACTATGAAAAGCAAGATTCCCGTGAAGGGCAAAATAGCTTACCTCGGTAGCTTGACGCTGCGAGCTGAATCCGCAATCTTACATGGCGGATGAGGGAGCCTCGCGCGTATGAACGGCACCTTCCGGGCATCTTCGTACATAGTGTCGAAGAGCCTCTTGAGGGTTGGATGCTGTGCGGATCGAACTCCCACAATTTGAAGGCCCGTTGTTGGCATGGGAGGATCCGCAGATGAGCATAACCTGGACCACATTGACGAGCACGATATTCTTGTTCTCCAAGGGTGCATGCAGGTTTGGAGTCCGGTCACTCTTTTCGAATTACCCCACGCCGGGCCGTCTCCTTCCAAGAAGTGAGCGGCGTGGGAATACCGAACCGAATTGGGGCCGCCGCCCATTTAGGGGTCGCGGCTCGGTGATGTAGAACCACCCGATTGCCGCCCCTTCACGGTCTCCACAAAGGAGCCATCGAGCCATAAGGCGTTGGCGATCCTGCCGACCATGGCGCCTCCGCTTTCTGCTGGCGGCCGCCCACAAACTTCGGCTTGACATTGAAGGTCTTCAACCATAAGCGAAGTGGGGCTGGATCAGAGGAAAGCCTCGCATACGATGATGAACGCCGAGATGTTGAGGATGAAATTGGGGCGAGATCATGGAAGTCTAGGCCGTAGTAGAACATGAGCCCCGGACGAATGGGTGAAGTGGAAAACCCAGTCCAGCGGAGGAAGTGGGCAAGAAATCGACCGCTCATGGGGCTCGGGGTGGGGATGAGCTGCCCTTCGTCGGGCAGCCGATGTGCGACGTCGTCGGACAAGTATCCGCCTTCCGCAATCTTTTTACTTGGCCCTCCGTGACGGAGGAGACCATCCACCGCCTCCGCTCCGGACATGGTGGAGATGGTTGTGAAGGATGTCTTGACTTGGGCGCTGGAGCTCAGAGTGCGGAAATGGATGAGCAAGGGAGGAGGAAGGCGAGGTGAAAAGGGTGGATCCTTATCCCTTATATGGACGGACGAGGCTATCGTCCCCACCACTGATAAAACTCGCTTATCTCCCAAGCGCCGCAATCAATGGCGCGGTTGGGTTACCATGTCCATATTGATGAGAATCCCGGAATAAGGGGCACGATCTACGCTTTGATAAGGCGTGCCAAGGAAACCGCCTCGCTAAACGCTACTGAGGTGGAGCAAAGTAAAAAACGATTCGAATAAAGGCTGGCCGTGGTGTGATGTCACACCGCTGAATACGTCAGCAGATCTGTGCAAAAAATTATTCTCTCTACGGTGGTATGTGGAACTTGTTTTGCAGAGCCGGACACTATCCGTGTGTTCAAAACCTTCTATGAAGTATTCGGAGGAGGAACCCGCCTTGCAATGCCAAAGACAATATGCGCGCCGGACTCGTCGTCATTGAAGCCTGGTTCAGGGCTCTTGAGGAGTCTGGACTAGGGGTGTCCGGATAGCGAACTATCATCTTTGGCCCGGACTATGACGATACAAGATTGAAGACTTCGTCCGTGTCCGGATAGGGCGTTCCTTGGCGTGGAAGGCAAGCTTGGCGTCTGAATATGTAGATTTCCTACCATTGTAACCGACTCGTGTAACCATAGCCCTATTCGTGTCTATATAAACCGAAGGGTTTTAGTCCGTGAGGACTAACGACAATCATACCATAGGCTAGCTTCTAGGGTTTAGCCTCTCTGATCTCGTGGTGGATCTACTCTTGTACTACCCATATCATCAATATTAATCAAGCAGGAGTAGGGTATTACCTCCATCGAGAGGGCCCGAACCTGGGTAAAAACATCGTGTCCCTTGTCTCCTGTTACCATCCGCCTAGACACACAGTTTGGGACCCCCTACCCGAGATCCTCCGGTTTTGACACCGACAGTAACCATCAACGGCGACCGGCCTCCCGTCTCGCCAGACGACCTTGTCAAAGCTCTTGGCATTGCGCACGGCATCCAAATAAGTGACTTGCTCGTCGAAGTCCGTCCGCCACTGGCTGATTTCTTCATCAGGTTCCGGACAAGTTTCGACTGCAGTCTTGTGTTCGAATCTTCCCGGCGTTTGTTCTGCGATGGCGCGCTGGTGAGCTTTGATCGGTGGTACCCAGGATGGGGCTCGGTGCCCTCTGAGCTGGAGTTTTTAACAAAGCTTACCTTCCACGGCATGCCTCGACGTGCTTGGAATAGCGAGTCCATGAACGAGCTTATCAACGACCTTGGAGGTGAGCTCGTAAGTATGTTTGTTCCTCCGCACGGTGGGCTCGACGGTTATGGCATGGATGAAGAAGCCATCCACCATACCGAAGGTGATTGGTGTTGAGATACCGGTGCAGGAACCGGGGTTGTACTATTTGTCACCACCAAGGCCGTTGCGGACCACGTTAGGGATGTACCTGTATCGAGTGTTCGTGCATGCCGAAGAAGTGGTCAATCCATCAATCGAAGTCCTGCCGCCACCGCTGGTGCCAGGGTCCATCGACGACGTCCATTACAGGAGTCAACGCCAGACTTTCCCCGTGTTGCTCGGAACAATGGATGGCACAGGGCCTACTCCATCGCGCGGCGGAGGCCACTGCTTCTTTGGGAGAAGAGGCAGGGCTGGCTGCTGGATGTGCTCTAATTGATGTAACAAACCGAATCTTGTCGGATACTAGTTAAATCCGAGCTATGGGTGTGAAGCAGCGATATGCCGATACATTTGATTGTGACCTGTTCTAATTTTGTACCGAACTTTTTTAGAAAGGGATGTACGTCAACTTAATGTGCTAGCAGAACTTATTGTGTTGTCTGTCATTTTCTTTGCACAACATTCAAGATATTTCCTCGTCATTGATAAAGGCGATGAACCGTTATGTACGACTTTGTTGGTTTCGACATAGCCCTTCCCGTAGCGATCCACCGCTTCCATCCTGATTATGCCGCCTGCGTGAAATTTTTGTATGCAAGTTCAGTGTGCTATGATGTTCTATATGATTGTGTCAACTATATAAGTTTTTACTGAGCATCAGCAATGCATATGGCTGAAAGATGTATTTACGAGCATCGACCGATGGGTCTCTCTCTATCTCTCTTTCTCTCTCTATCTCTCTCTCACACACACACACGCACGCACACACGCACACACACGCGCACACGCACAAGTGGGACCCGTTGAATTATTTATTTGCTCGTGACAGCTTTTAATTAGGTTCCATTGTAATCTAACTTTTTTCTTAAGTTATTAATTGAGCTCAGTGACTTCAAAAAGTTGTACAGAAGCCTTGTTTGGGCCTTTTCTGCATCGCTGAATGTGGGCTGAGTAACCATGTTAGGTTGTACTGTACTACACAGGCCTTTTTTTTCAACATCAGCAATGCAACTGGGCCGACAGTTGTACACAATATCCGGGTCAACTTGTTATTCTCCGCCTCGCTGGGCTGCAAACTTTCCTAGGAGGTATGCATTAAGCTTAACAAGAAAATGGACTTTAAGAAATAATAAATGGGATATAATTATAATAACTGGACAGTTACTATGCACCAAACACGTAATTAGTTTGAAAAATATATTATTTTTGGAATTTGAAAATTTTAATTTCATTACTTGTTGCGCGCGCAATATTTCGTTGGATTTTAACGTAATACAACTTTATTTTGAAATTATATTTAACCTGACTAGAAATTTCGGATAAAAATATTTCGGATCCCATCAAAATGTGGGATTTTTTTTTTTGAATGCTGTTTTGAGCGGTTGTTTGAAATTATTAATCGTTGTCCTAGCGAGAAGTTGGGTTGTACTTTTAACAAACTGTAAATGGGCTATAGTAAATTCCATTAGAATTAAAAAATGGGTTGTACATTCTTACAAATCGCAAATGGGCTATATGTTCTCTGCCAAATCCGAGCTATGGGCCTACTAAGTTGACGCGTACCAAGGGCTTTGTCAACTTAGTCAATATAAAAGATTCTAGCTGAAGTGATCGTACGATGTCCATCCAACAGTCGTAGTGCTTCTTCAACCTCTGGTCTTCTTGCTCCAGCCGCCCAAAGCAGCGTCGGTCGTGTCGCGTGCTCCTGCCTCCCGTGGCCGGCCGTGATGCCACAGTCCTCACCGCCCCGTACTACTCCCACCGCTGGCCAGTCCATCCCTCTACTCACCCACACCCCCTGTTATTCTATGGCGACAACAGCCTCACACTGCAGCCGAACCAGTGAACCCTCGTACTCTTCTCCGCGCGGGCTTCCACTGCTGCGCCTTCCCCGGCTCCGCGTCGTCCCCTTCCTAGGCCTCGCCGTCGTCCATACCACTGCCCTAATGCTCTCGGCGCGGCGTGGTCAACGTGGTCAACGACCGACTTCCATCGGAAGAGTCTTGACGTGGAGAGGCTCGATTTGGGTCCAGCGGCCGCAAGGAAGTGCCTCCTTATTACGCGTAAAATAATTATTCCTCCACCTGACAGCAGGGACCCACCGGACGGGCCACCTTATTTCGTGAAAAAAACGTTTCCCCCTGACTGTTGGGACTCACCAGACGGGCCAGCGTATTTTGCGAAAAAAAACGTTCCCCCCACTGTCAGCTCGGACCCACCGGAAGTTCCTCCTTATTACGCACAAAAAAATGAATACTCCCCCTGCTAGCTGGGACCCACTATGGTGGGAGGCTGACTTGTGGGCCTACTAAGTTGACTGGGACGGGGGCCTTTGTCAAATTTAGTCAATATGAACGATTCTAGCTCCAGTGACCGTAAGATGTCCATCCAACGGCCGTAGTACTTCTTCAACCTCTGGTCTTCTTGCTCCAGCCGTCCAAATCAGCGCCGGTCGTGCCGCATGCTCCTGCCTCCCGTGGTCGGCTGTGCTGCTGCGGAGGCCTCACCGCCCCTACTATTCCCACAGTTGGCCAGGCCCGCGGCGACGGCAGCCTCACACCGCAGCCGAACCAGTGAAGCCTCGTACTCCTCTCGGCGCGGGCTTCCACTGCCGCGTCTTCCCGGCTCCCCATCGTCCCCTTCCTAGGCCTCGCCATCGTCCACCGCCCTGGTGCTCTCGGCGGGGCGTGGTCAACGTGGTCAAGGAATGACTTCCATCGGACGTGGACTGTACGTGGAGAGGCTGACAGCTGGGTCCACGGCCGCAGCAAGGAAGTGCCTCCTTATTACACGAAAAATAATGATTCCTCCACCTGACAGCTAGGACCCACCGGATGGGCCACTGTATTTCACGAAAAAAAACATTTCCCCCTGACTGCTGGGACCCACCAGCTACATCTTCGGATGCAAGAAAGTGCATCCAGGCAAAAAAAAAACGATTCGCCCCCCTGACTGCTGGGACCCACCAGCTACATCTTCGTAGGCAAGGAAGTGCCTGACAGTCGGGACCCACCTGGTCGAAGCGTACGTAGCGTTGTCATTCTGGTCACGAACGTGTACGTACATATATACTGGAGGATGTAGAGGCGCGCACGTGTCGTAGTAGAGGCGCGTACGTGTCGTAGTAGAGGCACGCACGTAGCATGTACACGTACGTACAGCGGCCAGGGTGCAAGAAAGAAAATACAGCCACGTATGTGTACATACGGGCGGGGTCTCGAACGCCTACTCGCGCATACGTACGGCCAGGGCTCGTGTACATGGCTGGGTCAGAACAGAGAAACAGCGTCGTCGTCGTGTTCATGGGGAGGCAACGGAATGCGTCGTGTTCATCGAGAGGCAACGGAA
Organism: Aegilops longissima; assembly: GCA_021605205.1. Classification (NCBI taxonomy): domain Eukaryota; kingdom Viridiplantae; phylum Streptophyta; class Magnoliopsida; order Poales; family Poaceae; genus Aegilops; species Aegilops longissima. The sequence continues at coordinate 70,495,276 of CM038676.1, forward strand.
TGCGTCGTGTTCATCGAGAGGCAACGGAATGCGTCGTGTTCATCGGGAGGCAACGGAACGCGTGGGAGCCAACCGGCTGGGTCGGAACGGAATGCGTGACCGTGTTCATCGGGAAGGCTTGGACGGAACAGGCGATGGAAACGAGGCCTGGCGTACCGCACAACGGAGGAAACAGACCTCCTACGTTCGGAACGGGGTCTTGTTGATCGGGAGGGTGCGCGTCATCGCCAAAAACGGAGGAAACGGACCTCCTACGGTCGAAACGGGGTCTGTTGATCGGGAGGGTGTGGCGTGCCGCCAAACGGATTTAAACGGACCTCCTACGGTCGAAACGGGGGTCCTATTGATCGGGAGGGGTGTGGCGTACCATAAAACGGACGAAACAGACCTCCTACGGTCGAAATGGGGGTCCTGTTCATCGGGAGGGGTGTGGCGTACCGCAAAACGGGACTCCACGGGATATTGTTCATCTCCATCGTCAACCTCCTCCAGCCTCCACGGGCTCCTGTTCATCCAGCCTCCACCGCGCGCTACTCCACCGGCTACTGTTCAACCACCCCTCCACGGGCACCCCTCCACCGTCTCTGTTCATCCAGCCCTCCACACCACGGGTCTGTTCAACCACCCTCCACGAGCACCCTCCATCGTCTACTATTCATCCAGCCCTCCACCACACCAGCCGGGTCCTGTTCATCCAGAGGCAACGCCACCGCCTTTATTCATCAACCCCCCGCACCGCTCACTGTTCATCCAATTGATCGGCTTGATTAGCAGCAGAGCGAAGAATCGCTCGATCGAGTTCGATTAACAGCCATCGATCGATCGCTCGGGTTCGAGAACGCGTAACTGCGGTCAATCGCCGGGTTGATTAGAGCCCAACGACGCTCGGGTTCGATTAGAGCTAACGCCGCACACACGCGCAGACGTGTACGAGAAACGCGCATCGCTCGGGCCCGACCTCCCACCGTAACTGGAACTCTCGAAAATTTTCCTCCCCTCGCTTCTAACGGTTTTTTCCGTCATGGACGGCCCAAAGAATGTCATGCAGCTGCATCTCCGCCCGCCAGGACAAAAAGCCCACTTTCATCATGATTTTTGTCATAGAAGTAGGAGCCCACCACATCTATGATGATGCCGGGTTTTGTCATAATTATCGTCATAGAAGTGTCATATGTATGACAGAAAAAAAATTCGTTCGGCCCAAAATGTTATGGATGTGTCTTTTTTTTGTAGTGTATGCTTCTTGATGCTCCCATTATGTTTCAATTCTTTACTTTTATGAGAGGATCGTTGAAATCATCATGCCTAGGTAAAAAGGGATTAAAGAAAAACGCTTGTTGGGAGACAACCCAATATTTCTACCTACTGTTTTGTGTGTTCACATGATTAAGCTACTCTAGTAATCATGTTTTATAACTTTTCTTTCAATAAAGTGCCAAGTAAACTGGAACATGCTTTTGATCTGAAATTTTTACACATGATTGACATACAAATTGCCTAGGTTGTCCTAATTTTTTAGAATTTTTAGAGTTGCAAAAGTATGGTGTTTGTTCAGATCATTACAGACTGTTCTGTTTTTAACAAATTCTGTTTTCAATGCATATTTTGCTTGTTTTATAGTTTCTATGGCTTATATTGGTCAACATAAATTGTAGAAATGATAGAGTACAGTACGCATTATGTGGAAATAATTATGACTTGTCTTGACAATACCAAAATGAGTGATTTATCCATTATCGAATCATGGCCAAATATTATAATGACATGATCACCCTTGAACTTTATAATGAATCTAGTTTATTTTTGGGGTGTGAAGAAGTGACACATAAAAACAATTAGTTTAAAGTAATCATCCCGATGGAGAAATTGAAATCAACCGAAGGAAATTTTATTTGTTTTGTGTGGTATATTGCAATGATAATGCTTATATAACCAATCTATCTATCTATACCTATACTAATTAGAGACTCCCAAGAAATTACCACGTTAATTAGTAATTAAGGGCCGCTCATCTCTGGTGGGACCGAATTATGACGGTGGAGATCAAGAAGTATATCTAGGACCCAAATCTTATATTCTTTTACGAATTAGATTAGATCTAGGCCTGATTTTAAAAGAAAATATTGAAAGCACCAACGGAGGCTTCACGTTAATTATCAGAAAACACACAAAGTTTAACATAGGATAAATCTATTCTTTACCTAATAATAAAGATAATTGGTTTTCTGTCGTCCGTCATAAGAATTACCCCCGTAGTTGCTAATAATTACCCCCTTGCCACCGGTAAGTGAAGAAAAAAACGATTCGTTTTTTCCCTTCTCAAGTGGCCGCTGGCTTTAGTTTATTAAAAGTGAAAGTCCCTTGTATGCCAGAAGCGTTTGTGTAGCACAATGGCTTGTGCCTCGCGGCTGCAAGGGGGAGTTCCGGGTTCGATACCTGGTTCTTACATTTATTTTTTTGTTTTTATTTCTTTTATCCTTTGCTTTGTTTGGGACTCAACCTGCAGCTCAGAAAAAGAGAGCCGAGAAAATTAGTTGCAACACGCTAGATGTTTGCAAATGCATAAATTGACATCATTTTGTTAGCCATTTTGATCGATCTCACATTTAACTGATAGCTTCAGTTTAGTTTATACAACTGGAAAAAATCACAGTGCATGATGAACACAAAAGGTGTATCATGCATCAGAAGAAGATTCACTTACTTTCTCAAGTGAAATCAAAAAACTGGCCCTGTAGTTAATCAAACAAGCAAGCAGTAGCAGTATTATGCTATTTAAGAATAATACAAGTCAGCTAGCACCATTATTCTTTTATCCTTTTCTTTGTTTGGGAGTCAACCTGCAGCTCAGAAAAAGAGAGCCGAGAAAATTAGTTGCAACACGCTAGATGTTTGCAAATGCATAAATTGGCATCATTTTGTTAGCCATTTTGATTGATCTCACATTTAACTGATAGCTTCAGTTTAGTTTATACACAACTGGAAAAAATCACAGTGCATGATGAACACAAAAGGTGTATCATGCATCAGAAGAAGATTCACTTACTTTCTCAAGTGAAATCGAAAACCTGGCCCTGTAGTTAATCAAACAAGCAAGCAGTAGCAGTATTATGCTATTTTAAGAATAATACAAGTCAGCTAGCACCGTTATGGAATTGTGTTTTTGGTACTTACCTTTAATGTATATATTGTATTTTGGGAATGTCTAGGGCACATCTAGATGTGCCCTACTTATTGCACATCTAAGTGAGTGAATCAAGCATGAAGAGGAAAAGAAAAAAGAAAAAGAAATTATCCGCACGAATCTCAATGTAAAATCAATGATATAGGACTTAGATGTGCAATACTAATGGCACATCTAGATGTGCTTTAGCAAAACTGTTGTAATTTACGTTCTTTTGCATATTTTGGTTCCAACATTAGCATATTTCTGATCTAGATTATCAGATTAGCACATGTACACTTAAAAAAGAGTGTTAAGGCAATCATGTAGTGCTGCATATAACATGGAATTCAAGTTCTGACCAAATCACTAGAAACATATAGCAGTCTTTCTTCCAGATGATCGATAGAAAAATAAAATTAGGAGGAAATACTCAAATCACATAGCAATCGAATTTCAACCCTAATAACAGTTCGTCAATTATCATTCAGTTGAGTAAAAATCGAGCACAATTCCATATATGTGTGTGTGTTAATTGATGGTGGTCTGATCTATTTTTATTGACGTTCGTATCAGATACCGGTAAAATATCCTTCATTTTTATTTCAGTTGTTTTACTGAGATTATTTTCCTAGGAAACTACCATTGCATGTGTAGAAAACATAACATCATAAAATACAACATCTCGTCTTTATCTTGGCGAGTCCGATTATGCATATATTATTTTGAGATTATATGACGAGCAATGGTAGCGCGAACAACTTTATTCGAACCATGATCTTACTTCTTACAGAAGATATATAGATGAAAAATATAATGTACAATACTCCTAAGGCGGATATGATATTACGCAATGGTATGTACACTTTCATGTCATTGTACACAATAGTAAAAAAGGCATCAATCCAGATACGACGAGGAGGTAAAAACACATACTCCATCCGTCTCAAAATAAGTGTCTCAACCTTAGTACAACTTTGTATTAAATTTAGTATAAAGTTGAGACACTTATTTTGAAACGGAGGGAGTATAATCCTTTCATTTTTTTATGCATGTTTTCACACCATGACAATATTTTAATAGCATGTTCCCCGTTGCAACGCACGGGCAATTTTCCTAGTAGCTAACTATACCCGTTGGATGAAACTTCACGGTTACCTCTCCTGTTTTATTTTCTCTTCTGTAGGAGGTGTCCTTTCGTGTTGTCATAGGCATATGTATCCTTGCTGATCTCTCATCCTTCATTAAAAAGGACAATCTATTGGAAAGAATCCACCCATATCATGTCCAAAGGAAAGTCTCCATTACTTTGCCGCCTGAGAAACCAGCCGCTCTTCCTCATCTTCCACCTTTCCGAGTCACTAGTAGAAAAAGGACCTTATGTGAGACACATTAGTCCGGGTTCAATTTTAGCCCGGTACTAATGATACCATTAGTACCGGTTCGAACGGCTATGCATTGGTGCCGGTTCGTATTGAACCTTTAGTACCGGTTCGTGCCACGAACCGGTACTAAAGGGGTGGTGGCAGGCTGGCGTCGGGCGGGCCCCACGAGCCCTTTAGTCGGTTTGTGGCACAAACCGGTACTAAAACCAACCTTTAATGCCGGTTCGTGCCACGAACCGGCACTAAAAGGGCCTAACCTATAGTCCCGGTTGGAGACACAAATCGGGACTATAGGGCAATTTTCAAACTTGGAAAAATCATAACTAAATCATCCTAATTCAGAAAAATACATGTATAATATATCAAAATTTGCAGAACAAAAAGATTGATCCGCTGAAACAACAAGTTTTCCGTTTCGACCATTTTTTAAAATCTCAAAATTCCAAAGGGAAAATAGAGTTTTTGGACGTTTTAGACATTTTTAGACGTTTTTAGCGTTTAGTGCTAGGGTTTAGATTTCAGAGTTTAGGGTTAGGTTTTATGGTTTAAACCCTTAGTTTTTACTGTTTAGCATAGAGTTTCCGACGTTTTAAGTCCCGGGTTTAGGGTTTAGGATAATTTTTGAAATGAAAAAATTGTAAAAGGAAAAAAAAGATATGCTCTAATTTATGTTTTTTAAATTTTTGGTTAAATCTTGTCAAACCGGTCAAACAACTGATTCAAGAAATATAGAGTGTTACTAAATAATTACGCAATAATATTAGTGTTACTAAATAGTTTTTTCGAATTTTGGTCAAATGTGGTCAAACTATGGTCAAACTACTTATTCAAGAAATATTAGTGTTACTACATAATTATTGTTTTTTAAAATAATAGTTTCGAACTCAAACAGTGAAACGTGTGACTTCATGCCCAAGCTAAACTCCTAAGGGTTAATAGGATTCACATCTTATTATTGTCAGGAAAACAACAAGTGCGGACTTGGAAACGAGGGAGAATAGGATTTGGAATGAGTGATCCACACTCGAGCAGTTAAGATGGGTGATTAGAGACTTTATGCTTTTTTGTTGATGATGTACTCATTCTTATTAGTAAAGTGGAGACAAAAGTTATACTTGTGTCCATATAAATGCCACGGAAAAATCTCCTAATGTTCTTGATGCTTCCAACACGGGGTCAACTATCTAGTAAAATATATAGATGTGGGTAGCGAGTATGGTTCTCTACTATTAGCACTGAGCATTCTAGATATGTAATATCAAACTGTTAGGTTAACATTAGATTACAATCACAAATAGCACTAACTTTAATTAGATACACTCGGATGCTATTTCATGCATGAATTCTTATTTCAAATATAAATTAAAAATTATGTAGCTTTGATGACACCACACATATGATTACATCAGTTTACTAGCCAAAGTTCCATACTAGCTTGAAATTTGCATTCTTCGATCTTTACGGTGATAATAATAAATGCCACGCATGATTTCCGTCTAAATTTGTAGTAAATAATGTGAACAAAATATAGACTCCTCCAATATATTGTTATTTACACTTAGATGTTAAATTTCATTTTTAATGCCTATGTACGTACAGTAGCATTAAATTAAAATATGTGGAAAGCTCTATATCCGTCAGGTTACAAGGCTCCTTTCTGCCCTCTTAAAATGCTCGAACCACCACCACCGGCTTCTGGAATGCACATGCACGTACAACTATGGCAGATATGTTGTATACAACCTATACGTGACAACATGCATACTCCACGGTACAGAGTCTTGAATTAGTTTTCTCCTTATCTACCAGAAGCTATTAATTAGAAGACAACTTATCTTAATGTGATATCCTATTAGTTCATAAAAAGCTCTGTTTTAAATATTTTTATGTGAGACATTGGTGACAAAAGAGAAACTGCAAGGAGTAATATGTTATATATGACAATATACGCTGTGATTCGTATTTAGAGCTATTTCTTGCACTAAATTGGTATTTATAGCTCCAAGAGTAATTACATGGCTAAATTAGAAATTTGTAGATATATACTTGAGCCTTCAAAAGGCTAAACATTGCCAAAATTTAAGGGTCAGTGTACTTATGTTGTTCTTTGCAATCAAGGGTTACTCAACTTAAGCTGACATGTGAGTGTTTTCCTGTATTTTCATATGGAAGAAGTCTCGAGAGTATACATGACTGATCTGGGAATCTGAACGTCTTATGATGTAATCCATGTGCATATCCAATTGTTAAGCAAATTATTGAAGCATCTCGAGCATCCTAGATGCCTATTTCATTCATCATTTTTTGAGTGGTATGGTTGGGCTAATGGACGTGAGTAATTTTTTCTTGCAATGAAGCTAATCTACTAATCCCAATGGTTACGTATTTACCACGTTGGTAGCAGAACTATCAAAGAAGCATCTGCTCAGCCGCTGACCTTTGGTTCTACATTGGTAGATCGCAGATGACATTGTTTACAATGGTGACTAAAATCTCATTACCTCGCAACATTCCTGTTTGCAAGTGTGGATTTCTTAAAAGCCCAACCTGTATTCTTCATTGGTTGTTCTTTCTATTGTTAGTAAAAAATAGATCAGTGGACAATCCATTTTTTTGATGAATATTCTTTCCTTCGTTTTTCTCTTTGAAACATTGGCGAATAAACAGGTTCATATAAATAAAGCATATGACAAAATCAAAGCAAACTGTTTGTCTGTCGTTACATATGAATATGTAGATTAGTAGTTTCATGTGTTGAGAGATTGGTGTCATTTTAGTCTGCAGTTGGGAAAGTATTCACTACGTGGAGGCTATACACAGACCAGAGGATTCATATGTACATAAACGATGAGTTCCTTTGTCAGATTATGCAAAACCTTCCTGAAGCATGTAATACGATGTGTAAGATGGCTGAATTTGTGTTCATCTAGCCATAGTTTTATCATTATTTGAATTTATATATGCTTTCTGTATTTCATTATTTGAATTTATAATTTCTTTAAATCATACCTAAAGTTCAGATGCAAATATGTGGTACACGACCACTCAAACTGATGTATTTCATGTCTCCCATTGAGGCGCTGAGGTTATTAATTTATCCTTAGTTTCGATCGCTCAACTCATCATCTCTCTGCTGCAATAGGATGTGTATCCTTATATATTTATTTATTGTAGAATTCTGTGTTGACCAGTTATGTTTGTTTCTGGGAGATATGCCTTTATTGAAGTTTATCATGTAATTTAATCAAATACAAGGATATATTTTGGCAAAAGGCATCGAATCCAAAGAAATATGTTATCCTGACATAGTTTGAGAGATATGAACGGTTTGCACCGATTGCCAAGTCCTTGGTCGGGTTCCTTTCGGCGGGCACTCGACAAAAGAAATCTTTGGTAAGTACAAATCAGTAATTTTTTATGGTATTTTTGCCAAATAAACAATGTAAACCATTGCATGTTATTAGTAGTAAATATTATATGTCTAATCTTAAAAACCTCCACCATAGTTTTTATATCTTTGTGCTAATTAATACAAAAAAAATCATGACTAACCCGTGCAGATGCACGGGTTGACGACTAGTTATATAAATAAATGAACACTAATGAAATATAAAAGGAATGATGTTACTACTAATGAAAGGAAAAATATATCACAATTCCCTCTTAATGTTTTCATGATGAATCAGGTAATGAGGAGAAGCTTTCTTTTCAACCAATCTCTTCAATACGGAGCTTGAAAAATTAATTAAACCCATATTTAATGTGAAGAAGAAAAAGAAAAAGAAAAGAAGAAGTAAAGGAAAAAAGGTACCTCACTCAAATAAGGTTGCTCCTATGGTTGTGTCTTATGTAACTAAATCACGAATTATGGAAGATGATACACTTGATGAAAATATTAATTTTTATTATGAAACTATGTGTGTAGGCACTATGATGTTCTTATCTTTGTTGGCTTTATTAATTGAGAACGGGGCGCTCCTTGTGCCTTTTATCTAAAAAGAAATAAATTAAAAGGGCACATTAATATGTGGAATGCTCTGTTCTTTTATGTATCTATATACCTAATAATAAACGGGCTATTTCTTCTGACTGTACGTCACAGAAATTGCCTCCAAAGTTGCAAAATATTACCCACCAATGTAATCTATAAGTTTTTTCTTTGAGGGATAATGCCGTCTATAAGTTTTTACTTTGAGGGACAATGCCGTCTATAAGTGACAAAAAAGTTTCACACAAGGAATGCTCCGTCTGGGCTGGCCCATGCAGTAAGGACCTCCTATACTGCGCTCCGCACGCTGTGAGAAGACACAGCGTGCCCGTTTGGGCCGGCCCATATCCAGGTGGCCTGTTTTTTCAATTATGTTTTTTATTTGTTCTTTTTCTTTTAAGTTTTTATTTTTTTTATTATTTAAATAATTTGAGACTTCAAAAAATAAGAAATAAAAATGATTATTTTGAAATAAAATGTTTAACAAATCTTTAATTTTTTGTGGATTCAAAAACTGTTCATGATTTTGGAAAAAAGTGTTTCCTTGTTAAAATAATATTCACAATTTTTAAAAAGAATGTTCGAGAATTCAAAAAATATTCAGGATTTTTAGAAGTTCATGCATTATAAAATGTAATGAAATTGAACAAAAGTTCGCCTATTAAAAAAATATTCAAAAAATGTTTGTTACTTACAAAGTTGTGTATTCATTCATAAAATGTTCGCTGATTCAGAAAATGATCATGCATTTCAAAAAATGTTCGTTAAATCAAAAAAATATTCGTGAATTTCAAAAATGGTTCCACCAGTTTCCAAGAAATGCTCGTCAAATGTTCTTCATTTCAAGACAATTGTTGAGAAAAATGTTCACAACTTGAAAAAATGCTTGCAAATAGTATGAAATGTTCAAGAATTCAAAACATTTTTTTGATTTTAGAAAATGTTCTAAAATTTGTAAAAGTGTTCACGAATTTGAAAAATGTTCACGGTTTCAAATATGTGCACGAGTTTAAAAAATGTTCATGATTTCAAAATTTATCCAGTATTTCACAAAATTAAGAGTGATAGTGTGTCTCGGTGATGCAGAAAAATGTAGTCATAATCATTGAAGATTATGAATTTTTTTTCTCCCGTTGTAAGAGCATCTCCAACAGCCGCCCAACGCGCGACGCGCTAAAAAGTACTTTGCAGCGCATCCATCGCCTGAAAAAACGCGACGGGCAGCGCTGGTTCCAGCAGACGCGCTAAAATTTAGCGCGCACGCGTAGCTCCAGCAACAGCGCTAAAATGCAGCGTGCGCTATCGCACGAACATTGCGTACATATTTTTTCTTAAACAATACATAATAAAATTCATAGATAAAAACGATACATAGATATTTTACATAGTTCCATAGCATAGATAGATAAAACTACGGTGCAACGACATTAAAAACGACTAGATAGTGCAACTACAACCTACTTCTAGTCGTCCTCAACATCATCAGCAGCAGCATCATCATCATCCTCGCTGGTCTGGTCCGAGGTATCGAGCCACATGTCCTCCCAATGAGGATCATTATCCGTAAAGATCGACTGCCCACCTGCTTCAACGATATCGCACTGCGATAACGGTAGGGCCTTCTGCCAACGCCTATCCAACCGATCCGTGCGGCGCTTTGCCGTCCTCTCCGCCCAGTAGGCTTGCTCGTTGGTGACGTCCTCCGCGTGGCGCCGGCGCCACTGCTCCATGCCTCGCTCGTCCTCCTTGGTGATGAGGAGGCGGCGCTGCCGCCGAGTGTGCTCCGCACGATCCTGGTCCGTGATAAGATGAGGCAGAGGGGCGACGTTCTACGCCTGCTGGCGCGTGTAGACGTCCTAGAAGTTCATCTGCGCGCGCGGCCTGTCTAGGCGCCACGCCGTCGCATCGTACGCGTGGGCGGCCTTGTGCACAATCTCGAAGGTGCCGAGGCCGAGCCGGACGTCGCCAGACCGGATCTCAGCGTAGTACCAGCCGTTGGGGCGCTGGCGGACGCCGCGGTAGCCCGACGCTCCTCGGCGACGCAGCGGCATGGTGGTGCATCGATGGCGGGGCGCTGGAGCGGCGAGGAAGCAAAGGGAGCTACGAGGAAGCAGGGGAGAGCGCACTTGGCAGTGTGGATAGCCGCGTGGCGAGCGCCGCAATTTATAGGCACGCCGGAAGTGGGACGCCAAATCTAGCGCGCGAGCTGCCGCTTTTTCCCACGCGCGCAAACGTTTCTCGCGCGCGCTAGTTTCCCGCCACCGCTGGAGCGCGCGCTAAAAAGCCAGTTTACCGCACGCGCGTCTTTTCGCGCGGCTGTTGGAGATGCTCTAATGCCCGGGTCCTTTTGCTAGTTACACCAATGGGTTTTGGACCATCCATTTGATCTAATCCATTGTGTAATCTGTGTGCTGTGCATGCAATGCAACATGCATACGTGTATCAAGACATGTACTAGCAGTATCTCTGCATGTACCCCCGTAAAAAAAAGTATCTCTGCATGTAAGCAAGTATTGTACTCCTACCTGTTTTGCGTACTTCAGAAGCGTCGACGCGTACCGGGGGTCGGCGGCCGGCCCCGTGAACGCGACGGAGGCCGTGGCCAGCGCCGCCGCTGCGGCGAAGTCGGAGCCCGGGTGGGTGGCGTTCATCATGTAGGCCCTCTGGGGCGTGTCCATGTCCTCCGGCTGCTCCCAGTATGCGTGGTCAGAGTCGTCGTCGCCGACATTATCGTAGAGCACATCGGGGTGGCCGTGCGCCTTGGCCTTGGCCAGGTTGTCGGCGCCCCAGCGCTCGGCCTCGAGCGCGTGGCCCAGATCCCCCGCTGCGGCCAGCCGGCCCCCATGCTCCACCACGCTCCACGACAGCATTGTAACCATGAACGCCATCAGGAACCCGAACTTGACGTTGTCGCCGGAGTCGTAGTAGCCGCACGTGAGATCCACCTGCACAACGATCGATCAAACATGTCAGCATCATGCACGAACCAAACACGTACAACCTACTTAAAATGCATGCATCGCCGACGTGCTTACGCCGTGGTCGGCGCCGTCTCTGAGGGCCGAGTGGCCGTGCCACTGGACGCGCTGGGTCGGCGGCAAACTGCCGGAGCGCTGCGCCTTGAAGTAGAGCAGCGACTTGGTGAGCGCGGCGGCGTAATCCCGCTGGGCGGCTTCGCACGCCGTGGTTGCCAGTAACCCTACCACGGAAGCAACGAGCAGCACACTAGCCCGAGCTACCATCGTCATACCGTTGCCAATTAGGTCATACCGTTGTATTGCACCATACCGCGTTATGTGTGCAGTGGAGTGATCAGCGAGTGTTATAGGCGCAATGTCAGCGTCCCCAAGTGCGTCCCCGCTACAGAAGAACAGAAGAAGCTGGAAGCACGCGATCAAGACCCTGTAGCGATTCCGGCAAGCGAAGCAAGCGCGGGAGGAAGCGTTCAAGCTGAAGGCCCGGCCCAACGGCCCAAGCGCGAGACTAAACCACCTAAGTGGCTGAATGACTATTCCACGGCCCGTTAACTGTGTTAACGGTCGATAGATAAATAGCTCTCTCGCTTTCTCTGTTTGACTTGGTTGGAAAGTGGATGACGGCTTCGGCCGGTGTAATCGGATAGCTGTGTGGGTGGTCGGGTGGATAGCTACCAAAACTTTTCCCCCAAATTCGAATTCCGAATCCCTAGTTTCCCCCAATCCAGTGTGTTGCTTACAGTTGGTATCAGATTCAGCGGTCCTGGAGTTGCCGCGACATCACCACGGGACACGGTGGCGTGATCGGCGACGAGCAGAGGCGATGGATAAGCTGTCCGAGGACGGGCGCGGCGTCTACACGCTCCTGCGGGCGGACTTCACTGCCGATCTGGACCAGCGCTTCAAGGAGCACCGTGAGAATCTCCTCCTCGCCGTCGACAAGCTGATTCAAGCGAACACGACCATGCTCAATGGGCCGCTGTCGGCGCGGGTCGACGGTGTGCGCGATGAGATCAACCTCAAGCTCGAGCAGCTCCGCGGCGACTGGCCGAAGGAACAACCAGGGCGCGCCGAGACTTCATCGTCCCGATTGGCTGGGAGTGGTCGCGGTACTGCTTCCGACTCTCTTGGCATCGACCAGGAACACCGGGGGAAGGCACATAATACTTATGTCCCTCCTCCGGTCAGAGGTGCGCGTGATTCCAATTTCCATGTTCGTTCCCCTCCTGTCCGTGATTCGACTCCTCCAGATACTGCTGATGCTTTTTCATTTGGTGTTCGGGCTAATCTTCCTCGTTTCGACGTCACGAATCCGCGGCTGTGGCAGTCTCGCTGTGAGGATCAGTTTTGACTCTGGTGTACTCCTCAGCATAGATGGGTTTCACTGGCAACATCGCAGTTCGAACGAGCAGCAGCTCGTTGGTTGGAGTCCGCGCAATGCAGATCTCCTCATGCCAATTGGTCTGAATTCTGCTGCAGTTTACAGAGTCGCTTCAGCAGGAATCAACATCAGACTCTGCTTCGCCAGTTGTTCGTATTTCACAAACTACTACTGTTGCTGATTATGTTGATAGGTTTGCTGATTTGTATGACCAGTTGTCCGCATATTAGGAGGCTCCTAATCATCTGCATTACACGATGAGGTTCCTGGACGGCCTCAAACCGGGCATTCGTGTTGCTGTCGCTCTCCAGAAACCAAAGGATCTCGACACTGCTTATGATCTCGCGTTGTTACATGAGGAGCTAGGGGAAGGGGTTACACCTCTCAACAATTTCCATGGCATGAAGTCTGGACCGCACCCACTCCCTCTTCCTCCCAAGTCTCGTCTGACTGAAGATAAGCGACAGTCTGAAACACTGAAAACCTCCTCTTCTGATGATAAATGGTCTGCTCTTCGTGCTTATCGCAAATCTAAAGGACTTTGTTTTGTGTGTGGGGAACACTGGTCAAGAGATCATGTGTGTCAATCCACGGTCCAGTTACATTTTGTGCAAGAACTGATTGATCATGTACATGCCATGGACAATGTTCAGTCTGACTTATCTGACGCTGATTCAGTTTCTGTTCATAGTATGCACCTGTCAGCGGCAGCAATTGGCAAGGACCCCAATGCTCCTTCACTTCAATTGGAATTGCAGCTGCAGAATCGTTCATTGATCTTCCTGGTGGACTCTGGTAGCACCCACTCTTTCATTGACAGTGCTTTTGCTCCTCTTCTTCTGAATGTGCAAGATACAGTTGTAGTTTCAGTTACTGTGGCTAGTGGTACTTCGTTACAGTGCTCTAAGATGTTGAAACAGTGCCAGTGCAGTTGCTGTGACAACCAGCTTTCCTATGATTTTAGATTACTTCCCCTGCCCACTTATGATGGAATCCTGGGTTTGGATTGGTTATCCCAGCATAGTCCTATGCAAGTAGACTGGGTTCAAAAGTGGTTATCTTTCAGACATCAAGGGCGTACAGTAACTTTCACTATAAAAAAAGACACATCCGTGACATTTTGGGCCGAACGGATTTTTTTTCCGTCATACTTATGACACCTCTATGACGATAATTGTGACAAAACCTGGTATCATCATAGATGTGGTGGGGTCCTACTTCTATGCAAAAAATCATGACAGAAAATGGGCTTTTCGTCCTGGGCGGGCCGGAGACGCAACTGCATGACATTCTTTCGACCGTCCATGACGGAAAAACCTTGGTAGAAGCGAGAGCGAGGAAAATATCGGGGTGTTCGCGGTTACGGTGGGTTGTCGGGGCCGAGCAATGCGCGTTTCTCTCGTACACGCACGCGCGTGGGTGCGAGGCGTTGGGCTCTAACTGAACCCGAGCGAGGCGTTGGACTCTAATCGAACCCGGCGATTACTGCGAGCTACGCGTTCTCGAACCCGAGTGATCGATCGATGGTCGTTAATCGAACCGGATCGGCGATTCGCCGCTCTCGCTACTAATGAAGCCGATCGATGCCGCCTTTGGATGAGCGGTGGCGTTCTTTGAGGGGTTTGGATGGCGGTTCTGGTGGGGGTGGATGAACGGGACCCGTGATGTTGCCTCTGGATGAACAGGACCCGATCAATCGAGCGGTTGGGGCTGGATGAACAGGACCCCTTGGAGGACTAGATGAACAGGACCACCCGTGGAAGGCTGGATGAGCAGTGAGACGGTGGAGGGCTGGATGAGCGATGGCCGTGGAGGGTGGTTGAGCAGAGCCCGTGGAGAGGGCTGGTTGAGCGATGGCGGTGGAGAAGCGCGGTGGAGGCTGGATGAACAGGACCCGTGGATGAGCGATCGCAGTGGAGGCTAGAGGAGGTCGACGGTGGATGAGCAGTAGCCCGTGGAGGCCGGAGGGGTCGAGGTGGAGATGAGCAGTATCCGTGGAGTCCGTTTCTTGACGCCACACCCTCCCGATGAACAGGACCCCTGTTTCGACCGTAGCGCTCCAACACAAGTCTGCTTCCTCCGTTTTGCGGTACGCCACACCCCTCCCGATCAACAGGACCCCCGTTTAGACTATAGGAGGTTCGTTTCCTCCATTTTGCGATACGCCAGACCCCTCCCGATGAACAGGATCTCGTTTTGAACGTGGCCGGTCGAACACAAGGCCGTTTACTCCATTCTGTGGTACGCCAGGCCTCGTTTCCATAGGTTGTTCTGTCCAAGCCGGTTGGCTCCCACGCGTTCCGTTGCCTCCCGATAAACACGACGCATTATGTTGCCTCCCCATGAACACGACGATGATGCAGTTTCTCTGTTCTACCCAGCCATGTACACGAGCCCTGGCCGTACGTACGCGTGAGAAGGCGTTCGAGACCCCGCCCGTATGTACGTACGTGGTCGTATTTACTTTCTTGCACCTTGGCCGCTGTACGTACGTGTACCTGCGACGTGCACGCCTCTACTAAGACACGTGCGCGCCTCTACATCCACTAGTATGTACGTACACGTTCGTGACCAGAATGACAATGCTACGTACGCTTCGACCAGGTGGGTCCCGACCGTCAGGCACTTCCTTGCGTGCGAAGATGTAGCTGGTGGGTCCCAGCAGTCAGGGGGACGAATCGTTTTTTTGTTGTCCGGACGCACTTCCTTGTGTGCGAAGATGTAGCTGGTAGGTCCCAGCAGTCAGGGGGGAAATGCTTTTTCATGAAATATGGTGGCCCGTCCGATGGGTCCCCGCTGTCAGATGCAGGAATAATTATTTTCCGCGTAATAAGGAGGCACTTCCTTGCGGCTGCCGTGGACCCAGCTGTCAACCTCTCCACGTACAGTACTCTTCCGATGGAAGTCGGTCGTTGACCACATTGACCATGCCGCGCCGAGAGCACCAAGGCGGTGGACGACGGCGAGGCCTAGGAAGGGGACGACGTGGAGCCAGGGAAGACGCGGCAGTGGATGCCCACGCGGAGAGGAGTATGAGGGTTCACTGGTTCGGCTGCGGTGTGAGTCTGCCGTCGCCGCAAAATAACACGGGGTGTGGGTGAGTAGAGGGATGCCCTGGCCAGCGGTGGGAGTAGTAGGGGGCGATGAGGCCTGCACGGGAGGCGGGAGCGGGCGGTCCGCCAGCGCTGGATTTGGCGGCTGGAGCAAGAAGATCAGAAATTGAAGAAACACGACGACCGTTGGATTGACATCCAACGGTTACGTCTGCTAGAATCGTTTGTTGACGTATATAATAACTAAAAAAATCTTGCATACGCGTCAACTTAATAGGCCCTTAAGTCAGACCATTCCCTCTTTCTTAATAATTTATATATATCTCATTGCGACTTCTTATGCAATTTATTGTAGTCCGATTTTTTTGGTTGGCCAGGGCCAACTTCGCATATTTCTGTGGGTTCCAAACTATTTTTAATACCGAAATGTCGAGCCAGATTTAAAGTACTTTGAAGATATATTTAAATTAGGTTAATGCCTAGTGAAACAGGAATCTGAAAATGTGAAAAAATTCAGAAATTATAAAGTAATTGCCAATTTGTCATCTATTTTTATATTTACAACCCATTTCATATTACTTTCAAGATTTGTAGTCGTCTTGAAAGAGTTGCAGCCCATCAGGGCGTAGAAAAATAAATAGGCCTGGATTGGGTATTCTTCATAGAAAATAAACTGAGCTCATTTTCGCAAAGAAAAAATAGATGGGCTGGTCACATGGTGAACATAAAATATAAGCCCGGGCTAGACGGGCCACAGCCCAGTTCAAACCCTGCTTCGTCTCAACAATAACAAAAAAATACTACTCGAGCAGCTACATCCCAGGTGTCAGCCGATCTTGTGCCGTTCTCTTGTCTATTGACTATATATCCTCACAATGTCGTGGGTCCCAGATGTCAGGAAAACACTAGGAGGAAGCATTTTATTTTTTCATACGTTGACATGGTGGGCCCGTACTGTCATCCTCTCCACATACTTCTGCCGATTCCTGTTGTTTGTTGACCATGTTGACAACGCGAGAGGGCGGCGCCGCGGCGAGCGCACCAAAGCGCATGGAGGATGACGGCGAGGCCTCGGACGTCGGCATTAATGATTTAGGAGACGGTGGGGCGGCGATGCATGCGTTGAGGCGCAGCCAGCCATGGGAGGCGGAAGCGAAGCGACCCACCGGCGCTGGTTTGGTTTTGGCGGGTGGAGGAAGATAAGGCGAAGAAACACGATGCATCAGAAAAGCAATAGGCGTGCTTAACAACCTTAATGAAACCAGCAGGGGCACATAACAACCATAGCTGAAAGCGGTATGAGTATTTATCTGAGTTCAACCGTACAAAGCGCCTCGAACCACCATCGAAGCGGGAATTTGCCATCAGCCGACTCTTTGCCATCTCGCCGGTGATGGCAAAGAACGTCTTTAGCATCTGCTTATAAAAAACAGATGGCAAAGAAGCGACAGACGGCAAAGAACATGGTTGCCATCAGCCAATTCTTTGCCATCCGCTAGTGGATGGCAAAAATCTTGCCATCTGCGGCCAGATGGCAAAGAGGTTAACAAATCTGTGGCCGTCAAGAGGGCAGCGGCGTACCAGCCCACCTCTTTGCCATCGCGCCACAGACGGCAAAGATTCTTTGCCATCTATTTGGCGAGATGGCAAAAAATGGGACTATCTCATCCTTGCTAAAAAAAGCAAAGAGTGAAAAATTAAAGAAAAGAAAACCTGACCTCCTAAAAAACCCAGCCACCCCGCCGAATCGGTCTCGGGCTCTCGGCCACTCCGTGCGTCTTCTTTGGATAGGGTTTACCGCCGCCCTCACCGGTCGCCGCCGCCGCCCTCACCGTCGCCGCCGCGCCGGTCCATTCCCGCCCCACCCCATCCCGCGTGGAATCCCTTTGACTCCCAGCCGCCCGCCGAGCGCCCACCCGCGCGCTGCCCGGGCAACGCCTCGCGTCGCCCGATCCGCCGCCGTCCGCCTCCTCACCCAGGTTCGTCCGGAGCTCCTCCTCCTCCCACCGATACTGCCTCTGCTTGCTTGCGATTGCCGCTGGATCCGCGCTTGCTGCCGCTCTGGGCCGGGGAATGGCCGAATCTCCGCCCCGGGGACCGGGGAATGGCCGGATCTCGTCTGGGATTCAGTGTTGAAAAACTTGAAATGGTAGCGGTAGGTGGCGGCTTGGATCTCACCAGCAATGGACTGTGCAGGTCTCCTACCCAGGAGGAGGACTAGGAGGAGCAGGAGGAGGGGAGGCCTGGCTGGCGCAGCAGAGGCTCCCGCCGGTCCCCAAGCCTAAACGCAAGGTGAGCTCGTCCCTTCTCTTCTTCCCTATGGATCAGTGTCTGGCTCATGTTCTCTTACGTACATGTGTGCAGTTTATTTTGAGTACTTGTTGTGTGCAAAATCCTACCTGGCGCATGTTGTTGGTTGTTTAATTCTGGAATCACAAGTTAATGCATTTTGCTATGTGGGTACTGCAATCTTATATGGGCAACAAGTTCAATATGGTTTTTAGAAAAGGAAAGTCCAATCTGGTTTTTAGAAAAGGCAAGTCCAATCTGGTCACGTAGCTAGGCAAATACAATTTGCAATTCCTGCCTTGCCGTAACAAGCTTGATTTGGTATGGTAGAAAAATAGAACTCCTAATATCTCGCCCTCCCCCGAGGGTTATGTGCCACTCCACGCCGGCAAGGCTTAAGCCTTCTTCTTCACGTTATTTTTTTCTAATAAGATCACCGTTCGTAAAGAAAAATCCCATAGATCGTGGATCATCTAAAGCAAAAGCCCTAGCGAGTCTGCCGAGGCCTAGCGAGTCTGCCGGCTCTGTCGTCCTCATGCCGCCGCCATGCCTGTGCTTGGGCGCTATCTATTGTGGCTTCTTCTCCACCAACTCGAGCAATTGATCTCCTCTTTTCCCATGCCGTCATGGTATCCTTGCTGACATGTGTTCGGCCATTATGTCCTGCAGATCCACCCACACCCTCTCCATTGCCACTCCACCGGTCGCGTAGAGAAGATTGAGAAACGCAGCCTAACGCCGGTGTCGAGCTGATTCCGGGGATGATTCCACTCAAACGTAATGAGCATATATGAACAGGTTTGCAGTACGTCCATGCCTTTGGGGCATCTGGAGCTTCACATAATTGCTAATTAGTGGCTGGGATTTTGACGTCGCCTCTTATACATATATAGAGTTGCACTGTGATTAAATTTATATTGCTTTAATAATGTTCAAGCTTGGAAAATGATGCTTAGTTCTAGACAATGGAAATAAGTTGTCATTATTTCGGAACTTATCCGTGCACCGAGACTTGCTACTTTGATTCTGTTGTTTGCTAGAGAGAATAGCTATGTAACCTGGCCGACCTCTCTAACCTCATTTATGAATTTGGTTTCTTAGAGTTCAACCATGTCTTTCAAAAATCAAACTAAAACATATTACATTTATTTATCCCACTGTTTATAGGCAATCTGGTCATACCTTTGTAGTTCTATTTGGAAGACAGTTAGAGAACATTAGCTACCAACAATAGCACTATTTTTTGTCCGGCGAGGACATCGACATGCAGCCTGCTACGGACTCCACCACCAATCATCCTCATGTAGTGGCGTGAGGTGCCCATGTGTCAAGATGGTGGTGCAACGGCTGGCAACAGCGTGTCTGGATGCCATGTGCAGATGGGTGACAGTGATATACGTCCTACATAGATGTATGATTTCCTCTCTTCCACTGGATTATGATGAAATTAAGGATCAAGTATCATATGCTTGCATGATAGCTACGTACAGTTTTTCTGTACAAATGGTGTGTTGCACTGCTATTTTGTTGAAAAGACATTATCTTGCAGATCCTTTTATTTCATAGTTTCTTTCCCTTATAATATTTATTGATAATTTGGTTGATTTCTTGACTAGAGGATTTGAAGATACAAATAATTATTATTTTATGAATCGCTGTATGATCAAAATATTATTTACATACAGGTATACAAATATTATTTATGTACAGTTGAATATTTCTAGGCTTTTCTTTATGTTCGTCCCAGACATGTTTGCTTGGATTAAAAACTGTTATAGCGTCACCTTAGATTTTAAACATTTCTTGTGTGTAACTTGACATGATGTGTACCTAATTACATATTTTCTTCTGCATGATATGTTGGTCTTTCTCAATGCACTCCATCTCAGCCGCTTCAGGTCACCATGAACTCAGTCCATCAGTGTTACAAATTTATGAGTTCTTCCTTTTATATCTATTATATTCATGCCAAACTACATTTATACTACCAAAACCATTCTAGTTGATACATCACATACACTTCTCAAATATGTTTTCATTGGCAAAAAAATCATCGCATGCTTCCATTTATACTACCAAAACCATTCAGGAAGTAACACATGTCCATCTATACATCCTTCCATTGGCAAAAAAATCATCGCATTTTTTCTGTGTTTCATTTGTAGGTTAAATGGTATACAAATTTTTTGGTTATGTTCATATAATTTTGTCATGTAGTTTGTAGTTTTCTTAATAAGGAAAAATGCTATAGCTACCTTTTTTATTCCAAACTCATGCGGAGACACGTGTAGTTTTATCCACACGATAATATTAATTTTGTCACTGTACCGTATATATGAACCCATTTTTGTATATAGTTTTCATAAGATAAAACATTTATATGTCTATTTAATTTCTTATTTTGAATTTTTTATACATAAAATATTTGTAGTTTTTATTCATGCAGTAAGAATGTTCTTTATGTGTTGACCATATATCTCAAGCGATGGCAGTTTATATAACTTTCTAGTATGTAATTCCGTAGTAAGAATGTTCTTTATGTGTTGACCATATATCTCAAACGATGACCATATATCGTAGCTTATTTGATCCGATATATCTGAGGCATTTACTATGATTGCTATGACTTTTAATAATCAGTAATTATAACCTGTGAATGTTGGATGTTATGTCTTCTTGCACAACGCGTTGAATGTTGTACAATGGATTGATAAGTTTCATCAGCATTGCTTGCTTCCACATGGCATGTGTGACATGCTATTGATCATATAGCGAGGAGACGCCACATATAAACGTCAAGCTCGCACATGTGTCATGCTATAACAACCTCCTTTAAAATGTTGTATCATCTGCCACAAAATTGATAGTTAATTTAATATTATTGTGTCATTGTATTACTTTTTTTTAATGATTTGAGATTACTCACCACGTGCCAGCCAATGTGCACGTCTCTTTTTTGATATATTATTAGTAACTCCTCATTTGAGCTGGTTAATATTTTTGGTAGTCAAAATTACTGAAATATTATAAACTACAAAAATAAGGATCGACCCCAGCTTGCTAATCCAGAGCATAGCCCTATTTTTTTGCTGATCTCATCGCATGAAATACTCTTCTTTTTTTTTGGCCGATCTCATCGCATGAAATACTCCCTGTGTAAAACCCGGACTGGGCCTTGTACACGTACGGATTGGAGTGCTCTAGATTGGCTTATATTTAGTACGGGCCGAAACTTTCCATCCTTAGCCAATACTATATTAGAGATGCTAAAAAAAGCCAATACTATATTAGTACTTTTGATTTCAGTTGACAGCGGATTGGTTACTCATATATACATGGATGTGCGTACGTGGCCAGGACTTATGTACGTGTCCGACCTGCCCTCTTTTACTTTTTCTTAGCATGAGGTCTGGACAACTGCTTATGTGTGTACGTGATCATGACTCTTTTTGACAGGCTATTTCTAATTCTTTCTATTTTTTTAAGGGAATATTTCTAATTCTTTCTATGTCCCATTTTGTAGATTTGCTTCAGATCACGGAAGCTTGGGTTGATGGAGTGCTTGTCTTTAGTTTTTGTTTTGACTTTGTGAAACTTGCTACCTATGATGAAACTGTGTAATATTGATGAAACTATGTATATGTATGGATGAAACTTGCTACTATTTGTAAACTATTGGTAACATGTGTTGGATATGTGTTCGATATATATGTGTTCATGACTATTGGTAATATGTGTTGAATATGCTATATTGGTCATATAAATATATTTGTGTTTGATTTTCTGTGAAAATGAATTGATATAAGAAAAAAATATTAAATGGGGCAATATAGGCACTTTGCCATCTATTTGGCGAGATGGCAAAAGCTTTGCCATCGGTGGCGGATGGCAAAGAGGCCACGTGTCATCTACATGTAAAATTTGGGCTGGCCTATTTGGGCCCTTTGCCATCTGCCAACAGATGGCAAAAAGCTTACCATCTGCCGGCAGGCGGCAAAGCATGCAGCCTTTGCCATCTGGCGGCGAGGCGGCAAAGTATGCCGTTAGCCTTCTAACGGGCTAACCCGTTAAGAGGCTTTGCCATCTGCCGGCAGATGGCAAAGTCCTGACTCTTTGCCATCAGCCAGCAGATGGCAAAGAAGCCTTTACCGCGAGGTTTGATTTAACTGTTTGCCATCTGTTTGGCAGATGGCAAAGCCTTGCCATCCGCCGACCATGCCTTTGCCATCTGCCATGGCAGATGGCAAAGTGCCAGATTCCAGTAGTGAACAGTGCTACTTTGCCTACAATTAACCAAGGGTGAGGCCGCCAAGCCCCAGGACAAGGCACAGGCGCCACCCCGCGCATCCACAACCTTCTGAAAGCGGCTTCATCTCACAATGTGGTCAATAAACAGGATATTCGCTTTTGAGCCATGGAAAAGCAGGAACATAATCTTCCGTCCTATTCTCCAAGATGGACGGGCCTTCATTATTTGAGACCACCCATTAATAAGTATCTTTTCACCTCCAAGGGGAATGGAGTAGGTTGACATAAACATCATGTTGTGACCAAGCGCAAGTCTGACCCGACCATGGTCAGGCATCTGTATAGGAACAATAGAACTGGGCAGTTTCTATTTCAAGAAGATCACAAATGTAAAACTGTGTATAAGCAATAGTTTATGAAAGACATATATAACAGAAAACAGCTCGTACCATAAGTTTCTCGACACAGTTGGACCTGTTCAATGAGTGCAGCAGTGGCACACATATCCCACGTGGCCTTCCACCATTGAAACGCCCCACAAGGACCTCAAGACGATCAATAAAGTGTAGGAACTTATGGATGTCGTCCCAGTCAACTTCAGTGCCATCAGTAACAGCCGAGTTGTTACAGAATAACAAACGAGCAGCCTGCTTAACTCTGAGAAAACCTACACGTGCCACCAATTATAAGAAAATATTAGTTAAAAGTAGCATCTTCGTGAGAGATTCATTGCTACTTCTAAAGTTAAATTGTGATTAGTTAGACAGAATATGTGGATTAAGAGTAATCGAGGCAACAAGCAAGAACCAGATACAAAACTAACATGGATGAACAATTGGAATGACGTCGGGGTGGAAGATCGCAGTGAAGATGAGACCAAGTTCTGCTATTTCCATCAACATTCATGCGCCAACTTTCAGTCTGTAACACTTGAGAAAGTTTATCCAAGTTCGGCCATAAAAAAAGCAGCGATCTTCTTGGTTCATGAACCCAACTCGGAACTTATATCCATGGCTTGACTTCACTGTGACCATTAAACTGGTGTATTCATTTATGGCAAGGCTCAGCATCTTGAGTACATGTGTTCTGGCAGAGCAAATAATGCACTGCAGGAAAAATAATATGAGAACACAATGTATTCCCTATCCTTCACGTCAGTGTTGACCATCATACTAGTAGTAACATTTATCCAAATATAGCAATCCAAATTTCCAAATTAGTCGACAACATGTTTAAAAAAAACCCACCCTCCCGGATAGAAAAGAGGATTCTAGGAACATACTGTGCACGTTTTAAAATCCTTTGTTAGGATGAGAAGGAACAATTGTGGCGTCTCGCCGAGGGCGCAGAAACCTATAGGGTCCTCGCACTTTGGGCACTGCAAATCAAACACACTAGATTCAGTAGGAAGAAAAATGCATCAACGGCGGCGGCTGCCATCCTAGGATTACCCACGACCAAGTGACTTGGATTTATCGGGGATGGATGAAGAATTCGTACCTGGTTCTCCATGAGAAAACCTTATGCAATCGTCGAGAGGGGGTTTTCTCTGAACAAGCGACGAGGAGAAGGGATTCAGGCCCAGTGAAATATTGCCGCTTCGTCGAGTCCGACTTATCGCTAAAAGCGGGAAAGGGGGGTTGTGATTTGACGGCTCATTGGGCATTCTTGTGGCGCTTCTGACGGGGTGTGTCTACCGTGCAGTTGTGCACTCAAATTTGTGCATATGGCACGTGGACCTCGCAGCCGGATGCCCCACATATCAGCGAAAGGAAGTAGAAAGACAGGAGTAACTAGTTACACAACAATATATTTTTGACAGAGAGATACTCCCTCTGTAAAGAAATATACAAATCTTTTATATCACAACTTTATACATAAGAAAAATCAAGGGGAATATATATAACATATATAATTATAAAAAATAGAGTTGTTTTTAACACAGTATAGACAAGTTGGTGATGATGGTGTGCCTTCCATCCTGCAATATAGGTCGTCCGATTTATATCTGACGGATAGGAAGGAAACTATGGCAATTTTGCAAAAAGGTACCCACACACCTCTCCACATTTGCAAATAAGGCCTTCCCTCGTTCATCCTTTTCTCTCACAAGATAAAATACTCATACAAATGCATCTTGATGTTACGTGCAACGCACGGGCATTATGGGCGTTCAGCTGAGAATATAATACTCAGACAGGCTCACGGTTCTGGACTTTGGGCCGCTGTCAGTGCTAGAGCAACTGCCGGTGCTCGATCCGTTGTTGAAGGTGGTACCGATGTGCGAGACAACGGCGATCGTGTCTAGTCTCCTATGATCAACTTTCTAACTTGACTAGGCTTCGTGACCGTGATCCAGTTTTTTACTTCATTTCTTTTAAGCGAGAAGGACTAATTGTGGCGTTTTGTTAAACCAAACTACTGATTCATCATAGGGATTCAGCTTGTACTCGGACAACGGTGATCCAATTTTTCGATAATATAAGTGATGGGCGATTGCCTTCGTTCTTGACACGACATAAGAAGTGAAACCTGCAAAAATAGCCATCGCAGATCAAACCAAACGGTTTATTCTGTGATGAATGTCACATGGCAAAACCTGCATCGTAAAATTGCAGGAAAAGAAAGAAAACATGAAATTAAATTAATAAGATTTAAACAGAAAATCAATAAGATTTACTTGATGTGACACGAGTGAATCCTTACCAGGAAATCACTATGTTGAAGTACTAAAGAAGATTGATCGTCCAACTACGGGTGGCATGCAGGGCTGACCTACTCCCACAAGCGGTGACAGTCCAAAGGTCGTGACAAATCGTATGGACCGAACATCCATGGGACTAGAAATCCTAGTGGGTGCGATAAACCCTGCAATGCATACAGATATTGGAGTGTAACCATAATTGATAAACCGTCCTCACAAAAAAGACGATCTGGATACTTCAAAATATCTGATGAATTGAGTGGATAGACATTAACATAAACCGTTCTCAGGACTGACCACACACCAAAAGCGGCAGTACTAATAAACAATACAGGGTTCACAAACACAAATCAAGTACTGAACAATAGTACTTACTACAGACAAGCAAAGTTGCACTAATTAAACTCTGCAGACTATTTCTTGCCACCGACCTACGAGATGAACCCCGCATAACTGACTAGGCCATGGACTTCGTGAGAGATGTCTACATGCACCATCACCATCTCGTCATTCTTGGAGAACCTAACAGAGTGGTCTTTCCACTCATAAACATGATAATGAAGACAGGCCGCATCAGATTTGTTGGGAAGCTTTACAAGAACCACACCCTTCGTAATAGAAGGCACAGCCAGGAAATTGTTGTGGTCAAGTACATCCTCGAGAACACGCCTGACAACAATACTACAGGAAAACACTAGTTCAGGACATGCGGCGACAAGGACACAGCAGCTGGATAGTTTAGCAGTAGAACTCATCCTCAGGTCTTCCAGTTCTCACGGCATGACTTTGAGAACTTCATCTCCACCGCGGACTTGGTTCTAATTCAAACAGAAACCATATTTTATTACTACTCCGTTCAGAAATATAAGATGATTTTCGATATTATACTCCATATATGACTACATATACGCACAAAAATGAGTGAACAAAAACACTAGAACATGTCTTCAAAGGCATGAGAGCAGAGGGATTACTTGCAATATCCATAACACAAGTTACTGAGGCAAATATACCCTCTTCAAAGGTAGCATTGATGTTCATAAAGTACTCCCTCCCTCCCAAAATTCTTGTCTTAGATTTGTCTAGACACGGATGTATCAAGTCACGTTTTAGTATTAGATACATCCGTATCTAGACATATCCAAGACAAGAAATTTGGGACAGAGGGAGTAGTTGAAAGTAATCTATAAAAAATCAGTGTCAACCTCTCGCATGTTTTGGTCAAAAGAGGAATTTAGAACCGTCATTTGGCACACAAAAATCACATGCAAGATCACCCAGAAAGTTGTACTACTAGTACTAGTACTGCATGTTAGATGAAAAAACACGATCAAGATCGACAAAAAGATCGTCAAGAAGATATATTACTTGGACTTGCTTAATGAGGGATCCCGGATAGGGGGGCTTGGACAGGGCGATGGCTTTGAGCTTGTCTGCGGTAGTCTTGGTGGGGTGCTTGCGCTTCTTTGTACCATGAGCCTTGACGGTTTTCGCCAGAGCCATAGGCATCACTTCGGCCGGTGCTCCAGCGTCCATCAAGAAACTGTCAAATAGAAATAAAAGAAAAGAAACCATAATCACAAACCCAAAAGAAGAAAAGAGAGGGAGGTATAGGATCAGTCTCGGGGTTGCAAGACCGGGCCTTGGCCAGAATCAACACCATTGATGCGCTCACCTTTCCTTTTCTGGGAGAGACGAACAATGGTAGAAGCAGGTCGGGGTTTTCTTGAAGAAATGAGGAACAAGATGAGGGAGAAGCTAGTTGGGTAGAGAGGAAGCTGAGAGAGAAGAGTGAAATGATGGTTTCTTCGTCCGTCCAACTTACTGCTGGAAATGAGGGGGTTTTGTGATTTGACGGCTCATTGGGCATTACTGGGGCGCTTCGATTGGGGTAGTCTACTGTCACTCTACTACGGAGTAATTTAGTGCATGGCTGGTGGACCCTGATGCTGGCTGTCACACACGTTGGCGAAAGTGAGTAATTTAGTGCATGTCTGGAGAAGGATCCGCACGGTAGAGCGTGTCCACTGTTTTTCTGAAGAAAAAAATGATTACAGCAAGCGTTTCCACTCTTACGACGAAGGAGTGCGAAACACGGCAGACACTTGAACATACACAGTGCTCCTACTACTAGGCATGTGCAGCGGTTCATACGTCAGTACTACATAATCTTGTTGCTAGTGTAGTAAGATATGACGACAACAAATGATGTTGTGCGCATGTCAACTATATGAACAGTAATGTAGTAACATAGTACCGCTTTCTCGACTGTCCATCGAGAATGAGCAGTGAGATCAATGTTAATGAACTAGGTCTACAACGCATGGAGAGTACGGTGCTACAGTACTCCATGAAACATGAACCATATGAAGCACGAATAGTGTTAGGCAGGGTCTATGAAGGGTGCACGAGATGGGAGCAAAAGTTCCCTTCTCGACCCACTTTTGGGTGTTTGGCAGAGTGCATGAAGGGTGCATGAGTCCACACTAGTAGGTTAACACAAATACACGAAGAGGAAACAACTATATTGAGATGAGAATGCAACCAAACACACCCACACGCTTTGTGCTACAGTGACTGATCTGCACCGTCTGAGTTCGATCCAACGGTCATGTTGCGCCGAGACATGTACATGCCCATCCAGAGGGCGCCTAAACACCATCGAAGTCCCTTTGCTTCTCGAGGCGCACGACGTTGGTGATGCAAGGGGCGAAACGGCTGAAAGGCAATGCAATCTACGGGAAGGCAGAGGGAGCAGCCGAGGAGCGGGGAATCTTTTGGTTTTCACCATGGTAAAACACCAGTCAACGACTTCTCACATCAGGGAGCAGTGGGTTTTACAGGCGGAGTCATCGTGACTAATTGCTGCCGCGCTTGCTCCTGTCAATCAAAAAAAATAAAAATCCTATCGCGCCTGCTCCCATCAATCAAAAAATGAAAAATCCTGCCACACTCAAACACCAGAGCAATGCCGCGGTGGATATTTAAATTTACCTGCCGGCAAGTAGATAAAAAAAGGGTGAAAAAACAAATGTGGCGGCGGCCTACCTAATCGGTCGAACTAGCCCAACTAGCTAGCCACCGTGCTTCATTGATGTACTCGGCGGGAAAAGTGGTCTTTCGTGATTTGACGACTCATTTACTTGCTTCGGAGAAAACGCGCGGTAGGGCGTCCCGCATCTGGAAGAATATATGCGTGCACCACCCGGGAGGACCCCGAAACCGCGCGGTAGGGTGTGCCATGTCTCAGCACGGAGGAAAAATATGCGTGTAAAAATTTACTGTATCAGACGTAGTGCCTATGGTTCAGCCTCGGGACCCAGCCAGTCGGTCGAAAACACCCCACTAGCCACACCGCTTCATCATGCTAACATGGCATGGAGGATAGGTGTGGTTAGCTCCGTCCCGACCAGCCACAACGTCTCTTGTTCTAGGCGATTCTTCTATTTTCCAAGCTTTTTTTAGTTGTAATAACACCACGGCAAGCTAGCGCCGCTCTTCGTGTGTGCCCGTGCAAAGGTTAGACGATGAAGAGAAGAGAGAGATCGCAGACCTGGGACCCACCAATGAGTCAACGATCGTGCACGTGTTGACGAGGCACTCCCTCTACTCTACTCAACGTAATACTGTATAAAATCTAGTTATGGGACAAAACCAAAAACCGTTGTTGTTTCAGGCTATCGACTTATGCTTTGTAGTCCAGGTTGCCAGTTCGAATATCGTCTTTCAGATTTGTTAGTTTTAGGTCCAAATTTGATTAATGACAAGTGGGACCCCCGTGTGTTGTTCCGATATTTCAGTGTAGGATGGTTTTTTTGAACAAACACTTTGCGCGGTTAGACAAGTAACGACACAAGTTACACGTATGTTGCAAGTTTACGAACAAAAATGACAATGGCATAGAATATCACATCCACCCCGCAGCTTAGATGCTATGGTGATAGGAGTTTTTACACCGTTGGAAGTGAGATCCAATGGCTTGGGAGTTGTCTTTGTAATTATGCCAATTTCCAAACTCTCCAAAGGTTTTTTTGCAAATAAAACATTCAGGCCTCGGGTGTGCCGCTGCATCTCGGATCCAACGGCTCCCCGTAGCTTTATTACCCGCTACGGTGATATGAGCATCTAGGTCATATGATTAGTGATCAGATGGCACATGCGTAGTACTTGTACTTTCTGCGCAATTCCCAAACTCTCTCAGCCGTATATTGCAAAAATATTCAAACCTCCTACTGTGGGCCGTTAGATCTCCGTGAACTCGTATCACCATGGAATCTATGGTGCAAGAGCACCTCATATTCTCTCGTGCGAGAAAACATAAGGTGCTCTCGCAGCTTGGATGCTACGATGATACGAGCTTCGAGGTCGTTTGATCTGAGATCCAATGGCATCTGAGCAGCCTTTGTGCTTATGGCGTGGCGAACTCTTTGGGGCTTTTACGCAAAAACCATTCAAACCACCGAGGAGGTGTTGGGTCACAAATCCAACGTCTCCGAAGAGCTTGCATCACCAAAGCATCTAAGGTGTGGTAGCACATGATATTCTTACATACAGGAGAATATGATGTCCTCCTTCATCTTAGATGCTACGGCAATACGAGCTTCGAGGTCGTTGGATATGGGATCCAAGGGCATCTGAGTAGTTTTTGTACAAATTGTGTGCAATTCTCAAACTCATCAAGGTTTCCTGTAAAAATATTAAGACATCATGTGAGCTGCTATATCTTAGATCTACAAGCTCCAAGCAACTCGTATCGGCATATAGCTGTTGGGGAACGTAGTAATTTCAAAAAATTTCCTACGAACACGCAAGACCATGGTGATGGCATAGCAACGAGAGGGGAGAGTGTCCGTCCACGTACCCTCGTGAGACCGAAGCGAAGCGTTATAACAACGCGGTTGATGTAGTAAATGCGTCTTCACGATCCGACCGATCCAAGCACCGAACGACGGCACCTCCGAGTTACACACGTTCAGCTCGATGGCGATCCCGGACTCCGATCCAGCAAAGTGTCGGGGATGAGTTCCGTCGACCGACGGCGTGGTGAGCGATGTTGATGCTCCACCGACGCAGGGCTTCGCCTAAGCTCCGTGATGATATGACTTCTCCGGCGCAGGGCTTCGCCTAAGCTCTACGACGATATGACCGAAGTGGAATATGGTGGAAGGGGGCACCGCACACGGCTAAGGAACGATCCGTAGATCAACTTGTGTGTTCTAGGGTGCCCCCTGCCCCCGTATATAAAGGAGCCAAGGGGGAGGGGGCTGGCCGGCCAAGAGGGGGCGCGCCAGGGAGTCCTACTCCCTTCGGGAGTAGGATTCCCCTCAATCATAGTTGGATTAGGATTCTGGGAGGAAGAGAGAGAGGGGCGGCCCACCTTTCCTAGTCCTAATAGGACTAGGGAAGAAGCGTAGCGCCACCTAGGGCTGGCCCTTTCTCCTTTCCACCAAGGCCCACTATGGCCCATGTAGTTCCCGGGGGGTTCCGGTAACCTCCCGGTACTCCGGTAAATTCCCGATTTCACTCGGAACACTTCCGATGTCCAAATGTAGGCTTCAATATATCAATCTTTATGTCTCGACCATTTGAGACTCCTCGTCATGTCCGTGATCACATCCGGACTCCAAACAACCTTGGTGCATCAATACTTATAAACTCATAATGAATCATCATCGAAGCGTTAAGCGTGCGGACCCTACGGGTTCGAGAACTATGTAGACATGACCTAGAACCATTCTCGGTCAATAACCAATAGCGGAACCTGGATGCCCATATTGGTTCCTACATATTCTCTGAAGATCTTTATCGGTCAAACCGCATAACGACATCGTTGTTCCCTTTGTCATCGGTATGTTACTTACCCGAGATTCGATCGTCGGTATCCAATACCTAGTTCAATCTCGTTACGGTAAGTCTCTTTACTCGTTCAGTAATACATCATCTCACAACTAACTCATTAGTTGTAATGCTTGCAAGGCTTAAGTGATGTGTATCACCGAGAAGGCCTAGAGATACCTCTCCGACAATCGGAGTGACAAAACCTAATCTCGAAATCGCCAACCCAACAAGTACCTTTGGAGACACCTGTAGTACTCCTTTATAATCACCCGATTGCGTTGTGACGTTTGGTAGTACCAAAGTGTTCCTCCCATGGCGGAGTTGCATAATCTCATAGTTACGAGGAACATGTATGGGTCATGAAGAAAGCATTAACAACAT
This sequence comes from Aegilops longissima, assembly GCA_021605205.1. Taxonomy (NCBI): domain Eukaryota; kingdom Viridiplantae; phylum Streptophyta; class Magnoliopsida; order Poales; family Poaceae; genus Aegilops; species Aegilops longissima. The sequence continues at coordinate 70,526,681 of CM038676.1, forward strand.
ACTAAGCGATCAAGTGTTAAGCTAACGGAATGGGTCATGTCAATCACATCATTCTCCTAATGATGTGATCCCATTAATCAAATGACAACACATGTCTATGGTTAGGAAACATAACCATCTTTGATTAATGAGCTAGTCTAGTAGAGGCATACTAGTGACTATCTGTTTGTCTATGTATTCACACATGTATTATGTTTCCGGTTAATACAATTCTAGCATGAATAATAAACATTTATCATGGTATAAGGAAATAAATAATAACTTTATTATTGCCTCTAGGGCATATTTCCTTGATCTCCCACTTGCACTAGAGTCAATAATCTAGATTACAAAGTAATGATTCTAACACCCATGGAGTCTTGGTGCTGATCATGTTTTGCTCGTGGAAGAGGCTTAGTTAACAGTGCGCAACATTCAGATCCGTATGTATTTTGCAAATCTCTATGTCTCCCACTTGGACTTGGTCCCGAATGGAATTGAAGCGTCTCTTGATATGCTTGGTCCTCTTGTGAAATCTGGATTCCTTTGCCAAGGCAATTGCACCAATATTGTCACAGAAGATCTTCATCGGTCCCGATGCACTAGGTATGACACCTAGATCGGAAATGAACTCTTTCATCCAGACTCCTTCATTTGCTGCTTCAAGCAGCTATGTACTCCGCTTCACATGTAGATCCCGCCACGGCGCTTTGTTTAGAACTGCACCAACCGACAGCTCCACCGTTTAATAAAAACACGTATCCGGTTTGCGATTTAGAATCGTCCGGATCGGTGTCAAAGCTTACATCGGCGTAACCATTTACGACTAGCTCTTTGTCACCTCCATATCGAGAAACATATCCTTAGTCCTTTTCGGTATTTCGGGATGTTCTTGACCGCTGTCCGATGATCCACTCTGGATTACTTTGGTACCTTCTGCCAAGCTTACAGCTAAGCATCGTCGGTCCGGTACACTGACATTGCATACATGATAGAGCCTATGGCTGAAGCATAGGAACATCTTTCATTTTCTCTCTATCTTTTGTTGTGGTCGGGCATTGAGTCGACTCAATCTTACACCTTGTGTCTGGTAAAAACCTTTCTTTGCTCGATCCATTTTGAACTTTTTCAAAACTTTATCAAGGTATGTGCTTTGTGAAAGTCAATTAAGCGTCTTGATCTATCTCTATAGATCTTGATGCCCAATATGTAAGCAGCTTCACCGAGGTCTTTCATTGAAAAACTTTTATTCAAGTATCCTTTTATGCTATCCAGAAATTCTATATCATTTCCAATCAATAATATATCGTCCACATATAATATTAGAAATGCTCTGAGCTCCCACTCACTTTCTTGTAAATCAGGCTTCTCCAAAAGTGCATATAAACCCATATCTTTGATCACACTATCAAAGCGTTTATTCCAACTCCGAGAGGCTTGCACGGACCATAAATTGATCGTTGGAGCTTGCACACTTTGTTAGTACCCTTTGGATCGACAAAACCTTCGGTTGCATCATATACAACTCTTCTTCTAGAAATCCATTCAAGAATGCAGTTTTACATCCATTTGCCAAATTTCATAATCATAAAATGCGGCAATTGCTAACATGATTCAGACAGACTTAAGCATCGCCACTGGTGAGAAAGTCTCATCGTAGTCAACCCCTTGAACTTGTCGAAAACCTTTTGCAACAAGTCGAGCTTTGTAGACGATTATATTACCATCGGCGTCAGTCTTCTTCTTAAAGATCCATTTATTTTCAATGGCTTGCCGATCATCGGGCAAGTCAACCAAAGTCCATACTTTGTTCTCATACATGGATCCCATCTCAGATTTCATGGCTTCCAGCCATTTTATGAATCTGGGCTCACCATCGCTTCTTCATAGTTTGTAGGTTCGCCATGGTCAAGTAACATGACTTCCGTAATAAGATTACCGTACCACTCAGTGCGTATTTTACTCTGGTTGACCTCACGGTTCAAGAGTAACTTGATCTGAAGCTTCATGATCATCATCATTAGTTTCCTCACTAATTGGTGTAGTTGTCACGGGAACCATTTCTTGTGATGAACTAATTTCAATAAGGGAGCAGATCTGATTATCTCATCAAGTTCTACTTTCCTCCCACTCACTTCTTTCGAGAGAAACTCCTTCTCTAGAAAGGATCCGAATTTAGCAACGAAATCTTGCCTTCAGATCTGTGATAGAAGGTGTACCCAATGATCTCCTTTGGGTATCCTATGAAGACACATTTTCCGATTTGGGTTCGAGCTTATCGGTTGAAGTTTCTTTACATAAGCATCGCAGCCCCAAACTTTAAGAAACAACAACTTTGGTTTCTTGCCAAACCACAGTTCATAAGGCGTCGTCTCAGCGGATTTTGACGGTGTCCTATTTAACGTGAATGCGGCCGTCTCTAAAGCATAACCCCAAAATGATAGCGGTAAATCGGAAATAGACATCATAGATCGCACCATATCTAGTAAAGCACGATTCGACGTTCGGACACACCATTTCTCCGTGGTGTTCGGGTGGCGTGAGTTCTTGAAACTATTCCACATTGTTTCAAATGTAAACCAAACTCGTAACTCAAATATTCTCCTCCACGATCAGATCGTAGAAACTTTATTTTCTTGTTACGATGATTTTCCACTTCACTCTGAAATTCTTTGAACTTTTCAAATGTTTCAGATTTGTGTTTCATTAAGTAGATATACCCATATCTACTCAAATCATCTGTGAAGGTGAGAAAATAACGATATCCGCCACGAGCTTCAACATTCATTGGACCACATACATCGTATGTATGATTTCCAACAAATCTGTTGCTCTCTCCATACAACCGAGAACGGTGTTTTAGTCATCTTGCCCATGAGGCACGGTTCGCAAGTACCAAGTGATTCATAATCAAGTGATTCCAAAAGTCCATCGTATGGAGTTTCTTCATGCGTTTTACACCGATATGACCTAAACGGCAAGTGCCACAAATAAGTTGCACTATCATTATCAACTCTGCATCTTTTGGCTTCGACATTATGAATATGTGTATCACTACTGTCGAGATTCAACAAGAATAGACCATTCTTCAAGGGTGCATGACCATAAAAGATATTACTCATATAAATAGAACAACCATTATTCTCTGATTTAAATGAATAACCGTCTCGCATCAAACAAGATCCAGATATAATGTTCATGCTCAACGCGGCACCAAATAACAATTATTTAGGTCTAAAACTAATCCCGAAGGTAGATGTAGAGGTAGCGTGCGACCGCGATCACATCGACTTTGGAACCATTTCCCACGCGCGATCGTCACCTCGTCCTTTGCGGTGCTCGTCTATTCCAGTAGTCCTGCTTTGAGTTGCAAATATTAGCAATGAACCGATATCAAATACCAGTGCTACTACGAGCTCTAGTAAGGTACACATCAATAACATGTATATCACATATACCTTTGTTCACCTTGCCATCCTTTTATCCGCCAAATACTTGGGGCAGTTCCGCTTCGATGTCGATCGCTTGCGGTAAAAACACTCGATTTCAGGTTTAGGTCCGACTTGGGTTTCTTCTCTTGATCAGCAACTTTCTTGCTGTTCTTTTGAAGTTTCCTTCTTCTTTCCTTTGCCCTTTTCTTGAAACTAGTGGTCTTGTTGACCATCAACACTTGATGCTCTTTCTTGATTTCTACCTCCATGCTTTTAGCATTGCGAAGAGCTCAGAATTGTTTTGGTCATCCCTTGCATATTATAGTTCATCATGAAGCTCTTGTAGCTTGGTGGCGTGATTGGAGAATTTCATCAATGACACTATCATCCGGAAGATTAACTCCCAGCTGAATTAAGTGATTATTATACCCGGACATTTTGAGTATGTGCTCACCGTGTAACTATTCTCCTCCATCTTGCAGCTATAGAACTTATTGGAGACTTCATATCTCTCAATCCGGGCATTTGCTTGAAATATTAACTTCAACTCTGGAACATCTCATATGCTCCATGACGTTCAAAACGTCGTTGAAGACCGGTTCTAAGCCGTAAAGCATGGCACATCGAACTATTGAGTAGTCATCGGCTTTGCTTTGCGAGACGTTCACAACCGGCTCGGCTCCTGCAGCAGCCTGTCGCTACCCAGCGGTGCTTCCGGGGCGTAATTTTTACGTGCAGCAATGAGGATAATCCTCAAATTACGGACCCATCCGTGTAATTGCTACCATCATCTTTCAACTTTGCTTTCTCAAGGAGCATTAAAATTCAACGGAACAACAAAGACGAGCCATCTATCTACACGATAAACATAGACAAGCAAAATACTATCGGTACTAAGCTCATGATAAATTTAAGTTTAATTAATCATATTAAAACTCCCACTTAGACAGACATCTCTCTAGTTATCTAAGTGATTACGTGATCCAAATCAACTAAACCATGTCCGATCATCACGTGAGATGGAGTAGTTTCAATGGTGAACATCACTATGTTGATCATATCTACTATATGATTCACGTTCGACCTTCGGTCTCCGTGTTCCGAGGCCATATCTGTTATATGCAAGGCTCGCCAAGTTTAACTGAGTATTCTGCGCGTGCAACTGTTTTGCACCGTTGTAGATGGACGTAGAACTTATCACACCCGATCATCACGTGGTGTCCGGGTACTACGAACTTTGGCAGCGGTGCATACTCGAGGAGAACACTTCTTGATAATTTTAGTGAGAGATCATCTTATAATGCTACCGTCAATCAAAGCAAGATAAGATGCATAAAGGATAAACATCACATGCAATCAATATAAGTGATATGATATGGTCATCATCATCTTGTGCTTGTGATCTCCATCGCCAAGCACCGTCATGATCACCATCGTCACCGCGCGACACCTTGATCTCCATCGTAGCATCGTTGTCGTCTCGCCAACTATTGCTTCTCGACTATCGCTCATTGCTTAGTGATAAAGTAAAGCAATTACATGGCGTTGCATTTCATACAATAAGCGACAACCATATGGCTCTCTGCCGATTGCCGATAACTTCGGTTACAAAACATGATCATCTCATACAATAAAATATAGCATCACGTCTTGACCACATCACATCACATCATGCCCTGCAAAAACAAGTTAGGCGTCCTCTACTTTGTTGTTGCAAGTTTTACGTGGCTGCTACGGGCTGAGCAAGAACCGTTCTTACCTCGCATCAAAACCACAGCGATAGTTTGTCAAGTTGGTGCTGTTTTAACCTTCGCAAGGACGGGCGTAGCCACTTTTCGGTTCAACTAAAGTGAGAGAGCAGACACCGCGGTCACCTTTAAGCAACGAGTGCTCGGGCGGTGAAACCAGTCTCGTAAGCGTCTGCGTAATGTCGGTCGGGCCGCTTCATCTCACAATACCGCTGAACCAAAGTATGACATGCTGGTAAGCGGTATGACTTATATCGCCCACAACTCACTTGTGTTCTACTCGTGCATATGACATCAACGCATAAAACCAGGCTCGGATGCCTTTGTTGGGGAGCGTAGTAATTTCAAAAATTTCCTACGAACACGCAAGACCATGGTGATGGCATAGCAACGAGAGGAGAGTGTCCGCCCACGTACCCTCGTGAGACCGAAAGCGAAGCGTTATAACAACGCTGTTGATGTAGTCGACGTCTTCACGATCCGACCGATCCAAGCACCGAGCGACGGCACCTCCGAGTTACGCACACGTTCAGCTCGATGGCGATCCCGGACTCCGATCCAGCAAAGTGTCGGGATGAGTTCCGTCAAGACGACGGCGTGGTAGCGATGTTGATGCTCCACCGACGCAGGGCTTCGCCTAAGCTCCGCGACGATATGACTTCTCCGGCGCAGGCTTCGCCTAAGCTCTATGACGATATGACCGAAGTGGAATATGGTGGAAGGGGGCACCGCACACGGCTAAGGAACGATCCGTAGATCAACTTGTGTGTTCTAGGGTGCCCCCTGCCCCCGTATATAAAGGAGCCAAGGGGGAGGGGGCTGGCCGGCCAAGAGGGGGCGCGCCAGGGAGTCCTACTCCCTCCGGGAGTAGGATTCCCTCCAATCATAGTTGGATTAGGATTCCTGAGGGGGAAGAGAGAGAGGGGCGGCCCACCTTTCCTAGTCCTAATAGGACTAGGGAAGGGGGGGCGGCCACCTAGGGCTGGCCCTTTCTCCTTTCCACCAAGGCCCACTATGGCCCATGTAGTTCCCGGGGGGTTCCGGTAACCTCCGGTACTCCGATAAATTCCCGATTTCACTCGGAACACTTCCGATGTCCAAATGTAGGCTTCCAATATATCAATCTTTATGTCTCGACCATTTCGAGACTCCTCGTCATGTCCGTGATCACATCCGGACTCGAACAACCTTGGTGCATCAATACTTATAAACTCATAATGAACTATCATCGAAGCGTTAAGCGTGCGGACCCTACGGGTTCGAGAACTATGTAGACATGACCTAGAACCATTCTCGGTCAATAACCAATAGCGGAACCTGGATGCCCATATTGGTTCCTACATATTCTCTGAAGATCTTTATCGGTCAAACCGCATAACGACATCGTTGTTCCCTTTGTCATCGGTATGTTACTTACCCGAGATTCGATCGTCGGTATCCAATACCTAGTTCAATCTCGTTACGGTAAGTCTCTTTACTCGCTCCGTAATACATCATCTCACAACTAACTCATTAGTTGTAATGCTTGCAAGGCTTAAGTGATGTGTATCACCGAGAAGGCCTAGAGATACCTCTCCGACAATCGGAGTGACAAAACCTAATCTCAAATACGCCAACCCAACAAGTACCTTTGGAGACACTGTAGTACTCCTTTATAATCACCCGATTCGTTGTGACGTTTGGTAGTACCAAAGTGTTCCTCCGTAAACGGAGTTGCATAATCTCATAGTTACAGGAACATGTATGGGTCATGAAGAAAGCATTAACAACATACTAAACGATCAAGTGTTAAGCTAACGGAATGGGTCATGTCAATCACATCATTCTCCTAATGATGTGATCCCATTAATCAAATGACAACACATGTCTATGGTTAGGAAACATAACCATCTTGATTAATGAGCTAGTCTTGTAGAGGCATACTAGTGACTATCTGTTTGTCTATGTATTCACACATGTATTATGTTTTCGGTTAATACAATTCTAGCATGAATAATAAACATTTATCATGGTATAAGGAAATAAATAATAACTTTATTATTGCCTCTAGGGCATATTTCCTTCAATAGCATCTAAGGTATGGGGGCACATGATATTCTCCCGGGGAGGAGGGGTGGGGGGTGCACAACCAATCGGTGGTTGGGAGGGTGGGGACAAATATAATCTAAACAACCCTAAACAGAGCTTCACAATTTTATCTAAGGTCGAGGGGGTGACCCCCGACAATCATAGCTCCGCCTAATTAAACACAACATTTGCATGTATTGTAGTACTAGACTTAATATTCATGTTTCAGTTTCATGTTCGTTTTAAATATTGAACTGAGGACCATGCATGTCTTACATTTTACTCCATTCGTTCCTAAATATTAGTCTTTTTAGAGATTTCAAGTGGACTGGCACATAAGGATATATATAGACATATTTTAGAATGTAGATTCACTCATTTTGCTCCGTTTGTAGTCGCTTGTTGAAATCTCTAAAAGACTAATATTTAGGAACAGAAGGAGTATTTTTGAATTCGTGTCATACATGCATGGTTTGGAAAAATAGATGCATTATACTTATTGGATTGTTGTTGTGTTTGTGTGTGGGTGTCTCTTTGTGTGCGCGCACGCGCGCGCGTGTGTGTGGTCATATGCTTGATACATACAAAGTTTTATCACCTCCATATTGTTCATCTTTTAAATTTGAATTTGCATTGAAAAACTTACCAGGGATACCATGAAATGTGAAATGCACGTTGAGATCACTATATCACAAACTCACTCTAATTCAACAAATCGTCATAAATCAATTACCATGTTGAGATTAGTATTTGCAAGGAAAATACGGGCATTGTAATACACATAGATTCGTTCGGCAATTTAAAAGGTTCCTTTCGTATTCTCGAATGGTAGGACCCAACGGCATACCAGCCAGACCTTGGCTCGTGTTGATCCTAAAAAAACCGGGCTCGTTTCCTTCTGGTGGCGTGCGTGGTACGCACATTAGGCGACCCCAACCAGTCGAGCCTCCGCGTTTCGAGTTGAAATATCTGGCGGCCAGAATTCCAGCCCTAGGAAATTCCCCTCATGTCCCCGGTCCATAATGACTACCGATGAACAACAGAGGGATGCTTTAGTAACTAGACAACGTTACCTACCGTGTCGAGCACGGTTCAATTCCCTCAGTCGCCGCTCGCCAAGGTCACCCGTCAACTACATTACCTAGTACTACTACTACAACAGGATGAGCATATAATTGAGCCCGTTTGTTCGTGCCTAGTACTTGAGTTAATATATCAGGCAATGCACTGGTACGGAGTGATTATCCTTTTGCTCTGCATATATAACTTGTATGAAGTCTAACTAAGCAAAATGTTTGACCAAATCCTTTCTTAAGAAATACAGCAAGACAGATGTATGGCTTGAAAATTTATTGCATGATGCAGGTTATGATATTGTTTCGAATCCTGGATCTTAAATTTCAGAAAATCCAAAAGTGACCATAAATTCTTGAAACTGAGCATGGTCACGTGATATGGCACAAATATTACTTCATAATTTTTTTATTCAATTTGAGACAAGCTGCTTATGACAAGTTGCACAAATGAAGACCCAAGGTATTTTGGAACAAAGACCTGTCACGTTAAGGCGAACGCTTTCACTATAGAAACCGTGGGCGTTTACGTGCCGCCACGAGTCCCGCTTCTCATCGGCAGGTGCTGTACGAGCAAGCATGTGAGTCGAGGCGAGCCCTTTGACCAGTCTCCGCCGCCCACCTTCGTCCCAACTGTTCCCAGTTTTAATGTCGTCGGCGTCGCAGTTTAAAATCAACCCCGCACGACTCGGTATCGCTACAATCTTCACTCTTCCTCTCTGATTCTCCTGTCGTCTACCTCCAACCAGCCTGACCTAAATATACGCCATGCTGCATCACGATGGTCTGCCCTTAGTCTTCCAGTTTCCGGAGGAAGACACCTAGCCGGAGTCTCAAGAACATAAGGCTCTTTGGGACGAGCTTGAACTGGCCTTCCGGGAAGACGTCGCGCCTGTCCCCGCTCCCGTTCCGGCTCCCGCCGCCCCGACTGCGCCAGTGCCCATCCCCGTGGCATTGATGGGATGGGAGCCGCACATTGTCACCGAGCTTGATGCCACGGGGTTCTACGGGGTCCCCGCCAACTTTCACGCGCCCGTGCACCTGCCAACGCATGCACCTGCGCGTGCATCGCGCAAGATGCTCGCTGGTGCCGTGCACTGCTAAGCGCATGCGCCTGCATGTGATCGGCGCGTGCGCGCCCGTCTTTGGTGCCCGTGCACACGAATGTCTCCGCCCGCGCCGTTGGCGGCGCTTTGTCCCACGCTGGTGCGAAAGTGCCCCCTCGGCGGCATGGATGGCGCCGTCGACCGCTTCCTTGCACTAACGCCGATCGCCTCCTCCCATGATTGACTCGCTCCGAGGTCCAGAACATTTTGGCCTTCCTTGAAGCTAGGCCAACGTCTAGGAGTACGCCAACAACGGTGCAAGGCACTACCGTCTTGAAGCTAGGCCAACGTCTAGGAGTACGCCAACAACGGTGCAAGGCACTGCCGTCGCCGTCAGTCAGTGGCCCGAAGACACACAGAGCACGGCAGAGGAGCTGCTTCCCATTGCAAGACGCCCCCGCCGCCGCCATGTAATCTAAATTTTCCATGAAAAACGTTCGGATTGCCATGCTTAAAATCTGAACGTTTATCATTTTCGTTTATTTTAGATCGATCATCGTATAATTTAAAGTCGGAGTCAGACTGAACGAAATCTATGGTTTGATCGATTGAATGTTCTGCTAGAGCCGTATCAAATGAAATATAAAACGTCACCAAGCCACATGTATTCCTTGTCATCCACGACCTAGACTGCTTCAATATCGAGCACTCAACACGTTTAGCGTGCAGTTAATTTCATGCCAAAAATAGTGCTAATCATATAATAACACGCAAATAATATCCTACTTAATATCCGCATGCACTTAATATATACTTCCAAATTAACGTGCATTGCACGTACACACTGACTAGTGCTGCTAGCACGTGAAACTGGTGCTGTAACTTGTGAACGCGTCTAGATATGGTCAACGGCAACATCGCCCGTGAGTTCTTCGTGTTTGCCTGTGCGTCTAATCGCAGAAGGGGAGGAGAGAGAGAGAGAGCATACATGGAACCCACCAGTAAGTGAAGGTGAATAGTACTAAAAATAATATTACATGTTATCAATTAAATAGGCTGTGGTAATATAAAAACATTATGTGAACAAAGGGAGGTACAACAAACATTGTTGTTCTATGTATGTTGCCTATTGACGTGCGGCTTGAAGGCCCTGGTCGCATGTTCGTTCCCCGTCCTTTATTTTTTAATTTATATATGGGTCCAAATTTGTTTCATGACATGTGGGCCCCTCGGTGTGTAGTTTGTAGCACTTTAATTTGTGGGTCGAAATTTGTTCCATTGCAAGTGGACTATCGGTGTGTAGTTTTGTAGCTTATTTATAATAATTAAAGAGAACAACAGAGTTTTTTGCAGTAATACCATGGTGCGACGTTGAAGGCGAGACAGGACGTGCGAGAGAGCGATGACCGAGCCAAAGGGAAATCAACTAGGGGAGTTGCGGGGGTTGCAACGGTGTTTCGAGTAGCTGTGGGCCGAATGCTACGAAAATATAATCTAAACCGACTAGAATAAATGCCTACACAAATTAATCCAAGGTTGGAGTGCCCCTTGCAATGTAAATAGCTCCGGCTTTGCGAGGGATGGAGAGGTAGCTTCAATGTGTGGAAGATACGGCGTGAGAAAGCGAGGTCAATCGAGAGACATATAGATAGAGAGACAAAGTGAGTGTGGTCCGACATTGATTGAACAAATATATATGTTGTGGAGAGATATTGTCCGATTGAGATTTTGGCAAGGGTGAGGGCTGTAAGATAGAGCTTGAGAGATGATCCAGTCATAGATGTGTAGATATATTTTGTGAGTGGGAGGAAGCAAGGTCAATCGATCACATAGGATCGTCATGCGATCGAAAGTGAGACGGGTTGGAGAGAGTGACCTAGATAGACAATGTGCGTGAGAGAGTATACAATGTGAATAAGTCAAATTGGGCTCAAACATGGTGATATATCGTTTTTGTCCAAGAAAGAGCAAGGTAAATTGAGACATACAGAGAGAGAGAGAGAGAGAGAGAGGGAGAGAGAGAGAGTGAGTGAGAGCAAGCATGGCCCGCCATGAGGTTGAAAGAGTGGGGGCGGCTTCGATGGACTAACCTAGATAGATAATCTACGTGAGAGAGTATAGAGTGTGTCGATCGAGGCCCGAACAGGGAGATATATCATTTGTGTGTGAAAGAAAACGAGGTTAAACGAGACTCGGATAAATAGAGCGAGATTGAGCGAGTGTGGCCTGCCGTGCGGAAGAAAGAGCGAGACAATCTCGAGGGAGTGACCTAGATAGACAACGTGCGTGCGTGCGCACGAGAAGTTGGGGGGCTAGATAGGCAATGCATGTATTTAGCACGAGAGGGTGAGAGGGAGATGGAGAGAGAGAGAGAGAGAGAGAGCTTGGCATGGGGTGCAATGGCGGGTGTGTGAGGTAAATACATTTCGTAACAGAGTGGAAAAGGGGGTTGTGTAGTTGAGAGAGTTAGAGATCGAAACATGGAGAGAAAGAATGGATGTGTGTTGGAAACCGATAGCTTCCTAAGGTGGTTAGGAGAGGAAGATTGACCGATATAGGAAGTATGTAGCGTGTGCGCGGGGGGGGGGGGGGCAAAAACAACATTTGAATGTAGATAGTACGAGACTTAATATCGATGTTTCAATTTGGCGTACATTGTAAGATTTGAACTGAGGACCATGCATATGGGTAATTATTTCAAATTCGTGCCATACTAGGTTTCGAAAAGTTGACATCGGCTCGATTTGTTGTGCTATTTTGTAGGTCATATGTTTGAATCCACCCAAAAGTTTTTTCACTACCATGGTGTTCATCATATACATATGACTTTTTATTAGAAAAGTAGCGTGGATATAGTGAAATGCGAAATCCACGTTAGAATTGGAGATCGCTATGTGACACACACTCTAATTCAGAAAAGGACGATGACAAAATAAGTTCGCGCTTCCACGTTTCGGATTGGAATATCTGGCGGCCCCAATTCCAGCCATGCAAAATCTCCCTTCTCCACCATCCCCTTCCGCGCCCAGATTTCTCAAATCCCTAATTCTCCGCCAACCCAAGCAAAGTTCGAATCACCCCTCGTCTCGTCTCTTTCCCCACCTCTGTGCCAGATGACGACAACGAAGACGACGGTCGCGCTTCACCACCGCACCGGAGCTACCTCATCTACGCCCTCGTCCACCGCACCGGGTGGTCCACCGACAACGTCGGCCGCCGCAACCGACGTGCCTCACAGACACCGACTTCCACCGCATCAGGTGCGCTTCACCGACGCCATCTCCAAGCTCACTAGGGCTACTTCACCGAGCACATCGCCGTGCCTCCGCCCCCCGAGGCCGCCGGGGCTTCACCAACAGTCTCGTCCACCGCATCATAGCGTTCCGCTGCCACTCAAGATCTGCATCCGTGCGTAGCCAGCCAGCGCATCACCCTCAACGGCTCTGAAGTGGCCCGCACTCTAGCTAGGCGATCATGCCCAAATGCAGGCCCGAACTAGGTATCCACACATCACTCCCTTGTGCACTGTTTCGACGATGTTTGGATATCCTTTCACTGCTCTCTTAGCTTACACGCCTATCCAACTCCGACTTTAACTCTTATTTCTTCTCTAGATATCATCTGAAACAAGCAAATCCATTTTTTAGCGAAGCATGACGGCGCTACGGTATCTTCTACACATCCTGCACACTCGTATAACCTTGTAAGTATCTGTCCTCCGGTACAACAGCAAGGTCCATTCCTCTTATTTGATCAGCCATTCGTCGTGTCAAAAATGCAGAGGGGGACGCAAGGAGCACAAGGCCTGCACATCCAAGCAAGTGGTAACATGTAGTTGTACATGGAACATCCCAAGCGCAAGTAGAGCTGCAGTGAGCCTGTACAACTAGCTAGCATAAGTCCCTGCATTTCATTTAATTCATACTGGCATTCGTGTATGATTTGTGTGCAGTGGCGGATCCACGAATTCAAGTTACCAGGGGCGAACATTTAACTTAAGAAATACGAAGGCACTTGCACTCCAGAAATCAACATAACTTGTGAAATGTGAAGCTACATGCACTTTGAAATCCAGCTAATGATCCAAAGTAGTTCAGATTATAAACACTAAATGATGCAAGCACCAAAAAGCACAAAATGCAACATGGTGTACAAGGACTACAAACATGGTCTGTACCTGCTTGAATTATTCGTTCTCTGGTTTAAAATATCGAAGAATAATTGCACCTATAACCAGTGCACAAACTGCATATCAATATATCTATCCTGCACAAGTATGCCAATAGTTTCAAACAATAGATTAGAAAAGTATTTATGCTACGTTGTCATGATACGGGGACTTCCTGGTAGATGGCATCGATGTTTCCTCAAGCCATGAAAATGCACTATAATTTGCTTGTCATCAATGCCTGCAAATCTCTATGTCTCTCACAACATAGCAGATCATCATTAGACACTAAATCCTTCAATGGGAGCTTGCAAAATGCTTGCATTAGATGCCTCATTAGACACTATATGTTCCTCACCATGAGCATATAAAATGTTTGCGTCAAATCCTTCATTAGCAGTCTGTTCATTAGACACTTCAGGCTCAAGAACAACATGAGCTTCGATTTTTGCACCGGAAACTTGATTAGATACATCAGATTCAGTCAGTTCAATATTGATTAGGGGAGTTATAAAATAAGTAGAAATTGGTTTCATTTTCTCATAGATTCCCTACATACAAGAAGTTTTACAACACTGTCAGGTTTAATTATTGGCCAGAAATTGAAGAGTTGAATTAGATATAATCAGGGATGTGATGTACCTGCTCGTTGCGCATGCTACTCTTACAAGCTGCGACTGTCCGTTTGTGCAAGCTCGACGCCATGCCCGTGCTACCGCCGCTGCCTCCCACGCAGGCTACACCCAGGGTTGGATCTTCATCTTCTTGTCCTTCCGTTTGATTGAAGCCCGGCGACCGCCCTCCAACGAGGGCGCGAGGAAGTGCTGTGTAGGTCTGTCTAGTGGCGGCTAGGTTAGGCGCGAACCAGACTGGAGGATGGAGCGGATGAATTGGGATTTTTCCTGCCGTCGATCGATATGGGAGGCTCTCGTTTGGGCCGCGAGCCTGCTATAGGGCCTGCCTTGCACTTATGTTATTGGCCTATCCAAATTGAAACATTTTTCTTCATTTTTTACATTGCCTGCTCGTGCGTTGGGATGAAAAAAACTAGCCTAGGCCAACTTGGACGACTCAAACTAGGTGCACACTTTCGAGCCACCCGAGGCGACCGCCCATACCAGCCCCTATGGTGGCGTCGCCCCTTTTTGCGCGTATGATAGGGGTAGTGAAAAATATTCCAGTGGCACTTTTGATTTACCGACAAAATGGTTGAATTGCTTGTTTCTATGAACTGAGTTCGCTAATAATGCTAAGGATGCCAGTCATTTCATCCTATTGTAGATTGCTTAGATCTCAATATGCCAAAAGTAATCGCATGAAATATATAGTAAAAGCCAGTGTGATGTGTGTGGCTACAACTAGTCTGACTACACGTCCTCATATAACATATCAAGGACCCACCATCTTGCCAGATTAACCATTCGACTTACCAATGCAGTGTGGGAAGAAAGAAGTATTGGAACTGCGTATCCAAGCAATTGATGCCATGGACTCCTTCGTACAACCTTGTAAGCGAAAGAGAAGTTGCAGTATGCCTGTACAAAGAACTAGCGTAAGTTCAGTTACCTGCTTCTCGGAATTTTAGTTAGCCACTTAGTGCAAAATTGTTCAATTATGTTGCTTGGCTTAATTCAGTTTGCTACTGATTACATAATGCCACAACCTGTTAATCCTATTATAGACTGTGCCTATCTATGTGTTTGATACTTACTGTTAAGAATTACCTGTTTGCTTGAACTTAAATAGCTACCTATTTGTTTAACTGCTTTGCTGCTGCAACAACGGGTTACAAAGATGTTAATAACTACTTTTTAGCATCGAATTGAAACTCTTTGATTACTTGTTTGTTTAACTGGTTTGCTGTTATAACTCCAAGTTGAGATGTTTTGCTAACTTCAACTTTTCTGAATCCAATCGGAACTTTAATGGCAAAACAGGTTAGCCCAAGATCAAAGAGCGAGGTCCCCATGGACGTTGTATCATCCCACAGGAGTGGCACTAGCCCAATCGTGCATTATAAATTGCCAACTGCTGATGCTCTAGAGGCTAAACTAGTGGTAGAAAGAGATTCTGCTTCTGCACTTAGAGATGAAGTTGACATGTTGAGGAAGCAAACATCACAATCAGTAGCAGTACTCAAGACAACCATTAAATATTTGGTGTCTTTCAAAACGAAGCAAGCTGAGACTGACCACATTGTTAAGGTCCTGAAGGAAAAAAGGAAATTAAATTCCCACTTGGAAAATCATAGGTGAAATGTTCTTTCCACCGTTGAATAACCTTTGTGTTGTTTGTTCATGTAATCAATCAAACCATTTGTTTTAGAGATCATGTAATAATTGTTTTTTTGTTTTTTGGTTTGTAATTTTATTTGAGCACAAGTCTGTATTAATTGATAAGACTCGGAGACATTTCATTTTTATTGCTGTGCCAGACCTACAAATATGCCAATCGGGCTGAATGTGCATTCAGCAATAATAGTAGTATAGATGGACCATAAGTGGCACGCATTGGAAAGGGCCAAGATGTTGTAGTAGCTTGGCTAAAAAAAAGGATGCTGCTGTAGCAAAGAAAAGTACAGCGGCCTGGCTTATGTATGTTAGTTGATATTATTGATCCATATACTCTATAAGTGTTTATATGTATGTTAGTTCTGTACATTCTTGGTTGATTGACTCGGTATTTGAATCTTAATACATCGCTAGTGTACATATCTAAATGGGAGTACACATTATGCTGCGTGTGACATTTGAGTTGGACATGAAGTGTTCCAAATATTCGAATTCACCTTAAACTGGATTCTAGCTTCTGAATTTGAGTATCGACATTTGTAAACCATATTCATATATGACAGTGGAATACATCTTTTTCGTCCTTTTGAAGATATATAAAAACACATAGAATGATTTATAAAGATTTGCATAGGAATACAAAATGGATTCTAATTTAGTTGCCAGGGTAAACTTGGATACTTATTGTCCCAAAATTCGAAAGAAGCGGCAAAATGTCCACTCCCACGTCGGCTGCCCGAAGCCAAGTGTTTGGGAGATGGAAATTACTGTCTACCCATTACACGGACAATCCATCGGCTCGATTTCCACTTCTCTAAATAGGGGTAGGATAGTAACTTCAATTAGACGTGACACGACCGCCTCTTAGCCCATTCCGACACGGTGGGCGCCAAACATGGGCGGTAAAACACATTTGATTCAAGCTCGTCTGAAAGACCTCTGTTTCTCCCTCCATTTCCCCATTCATACACGGTGGGCGGCAAAACAAACTCGACTCGGCCAAAATCGATGTGGGCAAATATTTTCAGTAGGGGCAGGTTTGTAACTTCACTCAGACATGACACAACCGCCCTACCTGTCAGCCCCGTTCATACACCGTGGGCGTGAACCATGGGCGCCAACCACCCTCTCCTTGCCCGAAATCGCTCTGGGCAAATATTAGCGAGATGCGAGATTACCATCGTATCCCCAACCGACGAGACGTCCAAATTTTAAACGGGGGCTAAGTTCGTAACTTTCCCATATTTTAGACAGGCGCATCCCAAAAACATGGTTCCCAGTACCTCTCCATCCATTTTCCCATTCATACACCGTCCGCGCTAGAACACCATCCGCACACCAGCCTCCGTCCGCCACCCCATCCATTGCCGCCGTCCTCCACCACATCCATCGCCATCGTCCTCCACCATGCCGGAGTGCCTACCAAGACCGCCTCGTCCACTGCTAGAGATGGACGTTTCTCATCCACGGCGACGGGCCAATATCCTTCCATCATGTCCTCTCGCTTCATCGACGCCATCGTCCTCTTTGTCGGGGCCGCTCACACGACCTTCTCTTCCACTGCAACGGGACTTATCACCCGATGCACCCGTCTACCGACGCAGATCTACTTCAACACCACTGACAGCCATCGCACCCCCGAATCCTAAACGGCGCTGCAAGAGAGGTGGTACTTCATATCTCCTCAACATTTTGATCAACCAGAAAATAGAACTTAACTTGGTTACTCTACTTTCTTTTCAGCTCTTAGAATTTAGTTCTTAGTTCAAAGGAAACAATGGCTGCTAAATATCATTTCTCCGGTTTCCCCCTTTTATGATCACTGCTCGACCCATCAAGCTAAACAAGCTTAGTTGTTCAAATACGAATCTGATATTATTAAAACAGATTCGTTTAATTGGTCAGCTAAATGTTCCTAAATTAGTTTCGAAAATGCATGTTCGCCGCTCAGGTGTGTATCTCTACAGGGTGCCCACGGTGTCGGGGGTTGGGTGCGACATATGCCAATGGATGGCTTATCATGGTGGGAGCGAGTAGAACGTCGCCGGTGCCCAGAAGCGGGATGAGGCGTAGACACGAACGCCGTCGAACTTTACCCAGGTTTGGGGCTCTCCTTGGAGATAACACCCCTAGTCCTGCTCTGCGTGGTCTCCGTATGATCACTAAGGAACTAGCGAGTACAAGGATGCTCCTCGAGCTGTATACTAGAGGTAGGAGAAGGCAGGCCCAGCTCTCTCATCTCTCTATGTGTGTGGCTAGGTCTAATGGGTTCGAACCCTTTGCATGGGTGCCCAAGGGGGTTTATATAGGCCTACCCCCAGGGGTACAATGGTAATCTAGGCGGGTGTAGGACCCGGCTATCAGTGTCTCCGGTCTCCGGATTCTCCGCCCATTCTTTGGGGCCGCCGCTGGTGGGCCCGTCGGCTGATGCAATGCACGGAGCCGACAGGCGCCTCCGCGCGCTGCTTGGTCCAACCGGCTGCTTGTTACTGTGGCCGTAATGCTAATGACGCATGCTTGGTCGGGGGAGGCGTGGCTACAGTCCCGCCGCCTGGCAGGAGATCACTGTAGCCACACCGTGTCTCGTCTGGTTAATGGCGCACGTACCTCGAGGGTGGAGGAGGCCACCTGCCAGAGGCCGGCCTTCATCGAATCCGACTGGTCTGGCTTCCGCTGCCTTTCCAGGCTCTCGTTGCTTGGTAGGGCCCGCCGCCTGCGGGCCGTACCGATAGGCCGTCGTGGGAACAGGACTCCGCCTGTCAAGATTGACGTCAAGGGTGGAGTGGCAATAGTGCTGCGGCGTGCGGAGATCTCCGCCTGTACGGGGCACTGTGGCTGCAACCCGCCCTGTATATGGGGGAGATGGGCTACACTGTAGCCACATCTTGTCTTGTCCTCTTAATGGGGGCGCCGACTTTGAGGGTGCCGTGGGCCGCCTGCTAGGAGCCGGCCTCTCTAGAGGCCGCCTGCTAGGAGTTGGCCCGGCTCGATGCCGCCCTCCGGAGCCTGGCTGCCTTCTGGTAGGCGGCCGCTCGGCCAGCCGGCCACCATAAGGCGGCGCTTCATCTTGATGTCTTGAGGGGCGCAGCCGGCCAAGATGTCTTGAAAGGCTCAGGGACTCGGGTTAGGCTACCCGTGGCCCATTACTCCGACAGTAGTCCCCGAAGATGGTGAGGCTCCGCAACTGAGGAGCCGAGGAGCCTCAACATTTTCCTTCCCCGGGTGCTCTGGATGAAAGCTTCATCCGACTTACGGCTGCCGCTGGAGGAGTCGGCCACGTTGCACGAATTTGTGCAAACTTGAATCTGTGGCGGGAACTAGGTGGCATGCTAGCTAAGCCTCCAGGCCCGCCGCCCGTCGGGGGCACGCCACGCGGCGTTAGCCAGCCAGGCCAGCCTGCTAGCCCATGCGCACGATGGGACGTGACAACAGGCTGGGCCCGCCACTACCGGGCCTCGGCACGTGAGCGGATCCGCTGTGGTCGAGGCGGCCGGTTGAGCTTCTCCGCAGAATTACTGCGCGCAGTAACTCGCGCGATAAACGTGGGGTCGTGGGCACAGTTAATTCCACGATCCCACGCCCCGCCCCCTCGGCTTCATAGCCCACAAGCTATAAGTAGGGGGAGGAGGGGGAGCGGCGGAGCATGCGCGCCCTCATGTCCCCTTCTCGTCTCCTTCTTCCTCCTCTTGCCGCAGCGCTCCCGAGCCACGCCGGAGCGCAGCCGCGGCTCGTCTCCGTCGAGCTTTCCGCTCCGAGCCCTCTTGGCCTTGCTCCGATCACCAGTTCCCCCGCCGCGCCATTTTCCTTGTCGAGCTCTTCATGGCGCGCGAGCGGGGAGGACACTGGGACGGCGAATGTCAATGAGGACCACATCGCCTTTCTTCGCGACACACGGCACCTTCCCGACACGGGCTTAATGAAGGCGCACGTGCCTCCTGCGGGGGAGATTTCGCTGGCGCCGGGGGAGGGTGAGCGGGTCGTCTTCCGCTCGCACTCATCCTTGGCTTCAGCCTGCCGGCAAGCGTTTTTCTCCGCTCGTTCCTTGAGTTCTGTCATCTCCAACCGCATCACATCACACCCAACACCGTGATGCTTCTGTCCGCCTTCGTCATGATGTGCGAAGGCTATCTCGGCATCCTTCCCACCATCGAGTTGTGGGGAGCGTTCTTTTACACCAAATTGGGCACCTCCGCCAAGGAGAAGGCGGCCCAGTGTGGTGCCTTCATCGCGGTGCACCGGCCGTCGCTGAAGAATGTCTTCGCCGCCATCAAGCTGCCACAGTCGGTCAAGATGTGGCAGCAATCTTACTTCTACGTGGAGAATGTTGACCTCATCAAACTGCCGGCTTATGAAGCCGGCCCACCGGCTGAGCCTCAGGCCAACTAGAGGTACAAGTCGAAGCTGTGTCGTGAGCGGCGCCGCCGCCATCAGCAGAACTCGGTCTTGACCGAAGCGAAGGGCTCAAAGCGTCAAACTTCTTTGGTCGCCTTTATCGTATTGGGTTCTCCCACTCCAAGGCCAGCCTCACTTGATCAGTCGGATTAGCGGGCATCGCGACCCGTGCCGGCTGAGCACCAAGGAGATGCCGGCAGCTGAAGTGGCGAACTTGGTGAACGAGATCTCCGACCTCAAGCTGGAGGGGTCCTAGCAGTTTGGCAAGCAGCCGTACTCCCACGCGGACCCGTCGCCTGGCGTAAGTTCTTCAATCTTTTCTCCCTTCAGAACTTCATCTTGATTCTGTTTTGTTGTATCGAACAGTCGGCCTCTTGCTTTTTGAAACAGATCTATATGTCTGAGGCGACGACCGCCATTGTGGGTGCGGTTGGCCCCTACGAACCGGACCGAGCTGTGAGTGATGTGGACGACCCTGACTTGGGGGCGGCCGCCTTGGAGGATGACACCGCAGGCGGCATCTACGGGGCAGGCGGCAGCGAAGAAGGAGGCGGCATCGAGACGTGGCCGGATGACTTCGAGGAGGAGGAGGACGAGCCACGCCCTTCACGAGGCGCCAGCAAGGCGGACGTGGGCCCCTCCGCCGAGCCGACTGCTCGAGGCGGCACGCAAAAGTGTAAACAGGGCGCCACCTTGTTCGGCAGCGCGCCGAAGAAGGCCAAGAACCCGACCACCACGACTAGGAGGAAGGAGGCCGCCGTGAAGGCGGCCAAATTTCAGAAGCTCTCGAAGGCGCCTCCCATGGTGTCGGCGTAAGTATAATTTTCTTATGCTTTTCTTTCTTATCGATTCTTTCTGAGCTTCCTTTCTTCGTCTTTCTTGACTTAGGGCTCCCCTCTCTTGAGAAGTCGGCCGCCGCCTCCGTCATTGGGTCGGAGACCTCCACCACAAGCCGGCGAATCGATCCCGCGGCCGACCTCCGAGAGGCGTGAGAACGGAACGCGCGTGAAGCGCGTGAGGAGCAGGAGGCCGCCCGCCTGGAGAAGGCGGAGGCAGACAAGGCGGAGGCCGCCGCGATGAAGAAGCTGGCAGAGGCCGAGGCTGACGCCGCCGCGAAGAAACGTCTTGAAGAAGCCGCACACTGTCAGTCGCGCTATTTTTTGTCCCCCTGAACTCTGCGCCGCCACCACCAGAATTTGTGGCGCCGACTGGGGGAGCCGGTAACGAGCACCCGATCATGGAGAGGGAAGGCGGCGACGTTGTCATGCCGGACGTAGTCGTGCCTCCGGCACCGCCGTCCGAAGGAGTGCGGGACAGGCAGCCGGCTGACCTGCCTGTGCCACCAGCCGGTGACGAGATGGGGACAGGCCCGACTCCTGGGGCCCTCACACCAACGCGCCGTTGCCTTGCGAAGGCGGCCTCAGCGCCACGACCGCTGGAAGCCAGTGCCGCGAGCTCATCAATCCCAGACGCCGAAGCGATGAGCGCCGCGCCCGCTGAATGGGTGCGTGGTGGCGGCACGGGAGCCTTAAACATGGCGATCCTAGACGTCCAGGCCAAGCTTCGAGCAGAGGCCGACGCTCTCAAGCATTGCAACAAGGCATTCTTGGATTTGCGAGCAGCAATCCAGGTATGTTTCTCACTTCTTCATCTTTGATCCTTGTATTTCTTGTACTTCTCTATGAGGGGCGCTAAAGACCTGCTCGAGTGTAGCCCCGAGTTTCGGGGTCACGGCGGTGGCGGTGACTCGGAACTTTAATTGGCAAGCTCCGAGTACTAACATTGTCTGGTATTTTTACTGTAGGATTATCATAACCTTCGCGCGGCCACCTTCAACTCCAACGTCCGAGTGCTGGACCAGTGGACCACCGACTTGTCAGAAAGCCGGAGTAAGTCTTCGTTTTCTTTCTCTGTGGGGGCACGCTGGCACACCCGCGGGTTGTAGTCCCCAAGATTCGGGCCAACTACCGAGCAGTCGGGCCGGATCTCCCCTACAACTGCACTTCTTCCTTGTTGATTGTTGATGTCTTTCCTTCCTCTGCCTTTGCAGAGGCTAACAGCATCCTGCAGCAGCAGCTGGGTGAAGCCAACACCGCCTTGCACGCCAAGGAGGTGGAGTGCAACGAGCTGGCCCAAGAGCGTGACCGGCTGACCACTCAACTGGCGGAGCAGGCGGAGCTTCTCAATAAAGCCCAGAAGGAGGCGGAGGCGAAAGAGTCTAATCTCCTTGCTGAGTTCGAGATCGAACGCTCCGCCTAGACCGATAAGGAGGCATTGCCGACTGCCGGCTTCGGCAAAATTGAAGACATGGTTGACGGTAAGCTTCCCTCTTTTTTCTTTCTTCAAGCTGCTGGCTGCTGATCGAGCCGGCTTCTTGCTTCTAACTTTGGCTCTTTGCTTTCTGTTTGAGCAGACTTCTTCCTTGGTCACTCTGGCGCCGCCAATCAGGCCATCAAGGCTGATCGCGAGGGGCGGAGGGCGGAAGGTGCGCAGATTGCTGCCAACGCCCCCCGGACCCTTAGCGAACAGCTTCTCAGCATCTAGGCCCGTCTTCGGCCGGCTCATCGGATGTTGCACCGTCTTCAGCGTGTCGGCGCCCAGGCGATCTCCGCCATGGCGGAGACATGCCGCCTCGGTCAGACTGTGGCCGGATTGGAGGTGGCCGGAGGTGGCCCACCAAATCTTGAGGCTTGGAAGGTTCCTCGCCCTCAGCCGAGCACGCCGGCCTTGAGTTAAATCAGGCGTGGTACCACAGGCTAAATCTATCGATTGACCACCTTTCGACAGGAGGCCCAGGAGGATCTGGTGGCGGTGGAGAATGATCTTATCAAGCGGGCGGCGGCGATCACCGAGTACACCAACACCAGCATCTTCATACCGGAGCTAGCTAAGAATGGAGCCGAGGCGCCACCAGAGTGGTTCGGGCTGAACCCGGAGGATGGCGAGGACTCGGCCGAAGTGATCGACTCCAGCAACGAGGGAAAAGACGAGAAGGGTGAGGAAAGTGAAGAGGAAGCGCCAGAGGTTGAAGCAGACGGCCAGCCTCAGCTCGACCGCGCCTCCAGCAACAAGCCACGCCCGAGCGAGCCGACTGCTGCTGAAGGCGACCAAGTGGAGACTGACCAGCCGGCCGCTCCACCAACCGGCACCACCGACTCCACCGTTCTGCCAAACCTGTCTGCTGCTCCCTAGGCTGCCAATTTATCTTTTGTTTTTCCCTGCTTATCAGTCTCGACAAACTATGTTAACTTCGCCCAATTCCACCCGCGGGGTGTATTTCAAACTTCTGTTGAATGTTGGCCAAGGGCCTTTCGATGTGTAAATATGTTTGCCGAGTTCTATCTTTCCTTGCTTTCTGCTCCTTGGATTTTTTCCTTTGCCGCCCTCCCTGGGATGTCGTCTTGCCAGCCAGACAGCCGCTTTGCAGACTGCGGCTGGATCAAGTACTTGGCTGCTTTGGGAGGGTAAGTACTTAGCCGCTTAGAGCATTTAGCAATTTAAGTAGAAACCGGCCAGCCAGCCGCTCAGCAGCCGGTCTGCGAGGCAGGAAGCCGGCTTGAACTATGTACGTGCTTTTGGGTCCTTAGCCATTTTTCATGTGGACACCCTTTCTGCCTTTGACTCCTGCCCACCGGACAGCCGCTCTGCGAGCTGCGGTTTTGGCAGGAGAGGGCTTAGGTGCCAACACATTACTTGTCCGGCTACAGGAAGCATTACATAGTACAAGGCGGCGAGCCCCCGGGCTGACTGGTCGAACCCAGTGCCAGGCAGAATAATGAAATAACTCATTCATAGGCATAATACTTATCATATAGATAAAAGAGGGTAGTCCCCGAGCTCTTCTCGGGGGACCCGGAGTCTTCGTACTTAATACAAAAGGTAGCGTGGTACATACTGCATCAACTGTAAAATCTTCGAAGGAGGTTTGCATTCCATGGCCGCTCTGTCTCCTTGCCAGAGTCGTCTCTTTTGCGTGCTCGAGGTTTCTAAGCATCGATCAGGTAGTAGGAGTCGTTTCCCAACACCTTGCTGATGATGAAGGGGCCTTCCCAAGGTGCTGAGAGCTTGTGATGGCCGGCTGTTCGCCGGATCAGCCGGAGCACAAGGTCTCCCTCTTGGAAGGATCTTGGCTTGTGCTTTCGATTGTAGTATCAGCGTAGGCTCTGCTGGTAGATGGTGGACCGACTAAGTGCCAACAGCCGGCCCTCTTCCAGCGTCTTCCTCGGTGTACATGGTGACTCGGGGGGGAGTCGAATTCTATGTCCGTCGGGATGACGGCTTCGGCACCATAGATGAAGAAGAAAGGCGTGAAGCCGGTTGATTTGTTCGGAGTTGTGCGCAGGCTCCAGAGGACGGACGACAGCTCGTCGAGCCAACAGCCGGCCAAATGCTCCAGAGGCTCGACCAGTCGGGGCTTGATGCCGGAAAAAATGAGGCCGTTTGCCCGCTTGACTTGGCCGTTTGACTGCGGATGGGCAACAGACGCTAAGTCCAGTCGGATGCCCTGCGTCACGCAGAAACGAGCCAAGGGCATTTGGTAAAGTTTGTGCCATTGTCGGTGATGATGCTGTGTGGTATGCCATACCGGATGGTGATGTCGGAGATGAAAGTCACAACAGCCGGACTATTCAACTTCTTAATTGGTTTTGCCTCTATCCACTTGGTGAACTTGTCCACCGCGACAAGCAGATGGGTCATGCCGCCGTGTGCTGTCTTGAATGGTCCCACCATGTCCAGCCCCCAGACGGCAAAGGGCCAGGCGATGGGGATAGTCTTGAGTGCGGAAGCCGGCAGATGTGGTTTGGAGCGGAACTTCTGGCACCCTTTACACTTTTGGACCAAGTCTTTGGCATCTTCTAGAGCAGTCGGCCAGAAAATACCATGGCGGAAAGCTTTGGCAATGATTGATCGTGAAGCCGCTTGGTGGCCGCACTCGCCTTGGTGGATGTCTTTGAGGATTGATTGGCCTTGCTCCGGCTCCACGCAGCGCTGGTACACAGCAGTGATGCTGCGCCTCACAAGTTCTCTGTTGACGATGGTGTATGCTGCCGCCCGATGTAAGTACTTGTCGGGCCAAGATCTCGTCAGTCGGCAGCTCTTTATTCACCGGAAAATTGAGGATGGGCTGAGCCCAGGAAGGTGCTGCTATTTCTTCGACTGCTAGGACTGCTACTTGTACGAGGGCGGTTGGGCCGGGAAGCGGCGATTTGGAATCGGATGCCGCTTGCCGAGTTGATGAAGTCCCCGGGCCTACTGCTGCAGTCCCCGGGCCGGGTTCTGAAGTCCCCGAGCTGGGTGCAACTGCTGCATTCCCTGGGCCGTCTGCCGAAGTCCCCGTGCCCGCTGCTGGGGTCCTCAAGTCGGATCCGACTGCTTCAGGAGGAGCCGGCACGAAGATGGAATCTGACTCTGGCGATGGCTTGACAGATAGTTTGAGGAGGCGTTGCAGGGCGACGCCGGTTGGTATTGCTTGCCGGGTAGAGCCAATCCGTGCCAAAGCATCGACTTGCTCGTTGTTGTTTCGTGGCACATGGAGGAACTCGCACCCTTCAAAGTATTCACTGAGTTGCTGGACGAGGAAGCCGTAGCTTGCCATATTTGCATCCTTGGCGTCCTAGTCGCCTGATGACTGCTGGACCACCAAGTCAGAATCACCATAGCACAGGATCCGGCGAATGCCGAGCTCCTTAGCAAGCCGGAGCCCGTGTATGAGTGCTTCGTATTCAGCTACGTTGTTGGAGGCGGCAAAATGGACTTGCAACACATATTTGAGCTTGTCGCCTTTGGGAGAGGTGAGGACGATGCCGGCTCCCAGACCGGTGCGCATCTTGGAACCATCAAAGTGCATCCGCCAATGGGTGGAGTCCGACGCTGGTGGCAGGTACTGGGTCTCGACCCAGTCGACGAGGAAGTCGGCAAGTAGATGGTGTAGGGGGCCAAATCTATGGCCCATTTGGCCACTTGGTCTGACGCGTCTCGTCTTCCAATGATCTCGGCGAGTGGAGCCGTGCAGACAACAGTGATTGGGTGCTCTTGAAAGTATGGCTTCAATTTCTTGGCGGCGAAATGCACGCCGTAGCACATCTTCTGGTAGTGGGGGTAGTTCTGCTTGGAGGCGGACAACACTTCACTCAGGTAATACACCGGCCTTTGGATTGGTAGTGCCTTGCCGTCTTCCTTGCGCTCCACAACTATGACAGTGCTGACCACTCGGCTAGTGGCGGCGATGTAGAGAAGCATGGGCTCCTTAGCAGCCGGAGCCGCCAGGACAGGCGGAGTGGTCAACATCTTCTTGAGATGGAGAATGGTTTCGTCCGCCTTGTCGTTCCACTCGAAAAAAGTGGTCTTCTTCATGAGTGATGCATGTGGAAGAGCCATCTCGCCAACCGATCGATGAAGCGGTGATGGATGCCAAGCGGTACGGTGAATTTTGCACGCCCGGCGATCGGGTGGGTACCTCCATCCTCTCGATGGCCTTAATCTTCACGGGGTTGCACTCTGTGCCGCGCTCTGAGACCAGGAAGCCAAGGAGTTGGCCGGCTGGTACTCCAAAGACACATTTATCCGGGTTGAGCTTGATCTGAAAGCGGCGCAAATTCTCAAAGGTCTCCTTGAGGTCTTCTAGTAGCATGCCATGCTTGTCCGTCTTCACCACAACATCATCCACATAGACGTGGGAGTTTCTGCCGAGTTGCTTGTGGAGACACTTCTGCATGCAACGCTAAAACGTGGTGGCGGCATTCCTCAAGTCGAATGTCATGGTTAGGTAGCAGAAGGCTCCGAATGGCGTGATGAAGGCGATCTTCAGCCTGTCGGCCGGGTTCATCTTGATCTGATGATACCCTGAGTATGCATCCAGAAAGCTCAATAGCTCGCAACCGGCTGTGGAGTCTATCACTTGGTCGATTCTTGGCAAGGCAAATGGATCTTTGGGGCAGGCTTTGTTGAGGCTGGTATAATCAATACACATGCGCCACTGCTTATTTTTCTTCAGTAAAAGGACTGGGTTGGCTAACCATTCTGGTAAGAACACTTCCATGATGAAGCCGGCTGCTAGAAGCCGGGCTATCTCTTCTCCAATGACTCTTCTCTTCTCTTCTAACAGGCGGCGCAAGGGTTGCCTGACTGGTTTGACATCAGGTCGGACATGTAGCTTGTGCTCGGCGAAATCCGTCGGAACACCCGGCATGTCCTTGGGAGACCATGCAAAGATGTCCCGATTCTCACGGAGGAAATCGACGAGCTCGCTTTCCTATTTGCTGTCAAGGTTTGCACCTATGACATAGTGCCTCTCCGGGTGCTCCGGGTCCAAGGGTATCTTCTTTGTTTCCTTCGCTGGCTTGAACGAGCCCTCAGCTTCCGACTCCTTGGGATCTAGGGACATTTCTGGCTGATTGCCTGCCATTGCCACAACCCGGTCAAGGAGCCGCTTCTCTGCGGCAATCACGAGGGACTTGGCTAGCCGGCTGCTATCTGCCGCACAAGTGGACGATTTCTTGTAGTCCCTTACTATCATCAGGATTCCCTTGGTGCTTGGCATATTCATCTTGAGGTAAGCATAGTGGGGGACCGCCATGAACTTGGCCAGAGCAGGCCGGCCAAGTAGTGCATGATAGGGGCTTTCAAGGTCCACCACCTCAAACCAGACTGGCTCTCGGTGGAAGTGATCTTTGTCTCCAAAGAGGACGTCAATCTGTGTCTTGCCGATTGGTGAGCAGGAAAGGCCAGGAACTATGCCATGGAATACAGCCCGACTGGGCTGAAGCTGTCTCTGTTTGATTCCCAACTTCTCCATAGTATCTCGGTACAGGATGTTGATGCTGCTGCCGCCATCTATCAGAATTCGGGAGAAGCGAGCAGCCCGCCTCTCCGTAGCGAAGGTGGCATCTAAAACCAGAGCATAAGAACCAGGGAGGGCATCACCTCCAGGTGGTCAGCTCTGCTCCAGCTGATGGGCTTTTCAGACCAATGCATGAACTTGGGGGTCTCTGATGCTACTGCATTCACTTCTTGTTACCGCTGCCGTCTGTTGTGCTTATTGTCGGCCACACTGGTGAATATGACATAAGCTGCATGCTCTTCAGGCACTACAAGAAATATGTCAACTAGTGACCTTCTCTTAGTGACCCTAGCTGAATTGGTCGTAAATCCACGGCCATTTCGCTTGGAAGGGCTCAAACCCTGAATTGCCTTACACCAAATGGTCATAAAGCAGACAAGAGTGGTCCATGACCTTATTTCTACCTGATTACGACCAATATAAATGGTCATGAGGTTGTGAACGTGGATGCATTAGTACTTATTGCTATGACTAGGCGCCACCTCATCGGCTTTTGCCTATGTGTCATGTCCATGTGGCGGTTTTGCCCTAGGTTGTGAAGCAACCTATATTTCTATCATTCCCAAAATTCCCAAAAAATCTCATAAATTCTTTGGGTCATATCTTCATCAAATATGTAAAAACCTTCCTTGCCTAGTTCATAAATAATTCAAAAATATTCATTTTCCTATTCTATTAGGAAAAACACTTTGTGAAGGAAGTACCACTTTGGCATGTCCAAATGGTATCCATCTTCTGATGCTTTCCCATGCCCAAATAACCATCCTCCACCAAATGCCAGCTCAATCCATTCATTATTTTGAGCCCAGCTTCAACATTCGTATTTATGTCCAGTGTGGTACTTTGCGAAGCAAGTACCACCTAGGTTCCTCCTTTTGAGCTGAAAATTTGTGAAGACGGTCTTCTTAGTAACTGATCATCCTCAGCCAAAACTCACGCCCATTAGCCATGTGCATTTCCTGTACCACTAATCAAACACTTGGCTGCTTATTCATGTTTGAGCATCGATCGGTCTCCTCGTGAGAATCTTATGTTGTGATTTTCTTCCTAGCACCTACCTGGGGAGTGCCCAACCCACTAGACATGCCTAGGCCGCCCAGAACACATGGCAACGCCAAGGTCACACGGTGACCATGCGGCGGGCATGCGAGTTTACGCGCTCTAGATTTGGGGCCCTCGGCCACCGTCCAAACCTCAATGTATCGCCACCAAACCATGTATTTATGATTAAATAGGTACTTATGTAACTAGAAACGATTTTTGGAAAAAATAAATAGCAAACTATGAGGCAGCTGCAGTTCAAATTTGACCGCTTCCTTACGAATCCATGAAATTTGTCTTTTTCACCAGAGGTGGATCAAAACTTTTGACACCCAACCATTTTGTCAGTTGTGCATTAAATATGTCCTAGTATTTTATAAAATTGATTAGGTACAATTTTGCAACAAATATATGGTAGGTCCTTCACAAAAAAAAAACTCATTTCAGGCACTCGAAAAAATGGAAAATGAATTTTTCGTCCAAAGAAAATGAAAACTTCCTTAGGCAACATTGTTTGTCATTCCAACATGCACCCCTATGCACAATATAAGATCATTTTAACAAACTATGTCATGAATGTGGCCATAAGATTGAGCATTTGGGTTGGAAGCCATGCATCTTCACACTTGATAGCTCGTTTTCGAGAACACTTTTTAAAAATAAATCGATGTATTACAAGTTTATAATTTTCGCTGGTAACTTGGGTACATATAATGACACAATGCGAAGGTTTTCCAATTTTTTTATTTTTTTTATTTTGTATGCCCGTTCCAAAATGCGGTCAAAACGACAGGAATAACCATTCCTAGCTAGTGGTTGAATCTTGAAAATTTCTTGGTGTTTCTTTGATTAAATAGATACTTATCTACCTATAAATGATTTTTGGAAAAAATAAAGAGCAAACTACGAGCTAGCAACAGTTCAAATTTGACCCGCTTCCAGCTGAATCAGCGGAAATTTGTCTTTTTCACGAGAGATGTATCAAAACTTTTTACACCCAACCATTTGGTCAATTGTACATTAAATATGTCCTAGTATTTTAAAAAATTGATTTGGTACAATTTTGCAACAAATATATGGTAGGTCCTTCACAAAAAAACTCATCTCAGGCACTCGAAAAATGGAAAATGAATTTTTCGTGCAAAGAAAATGAAAACTCCCTGGGGAATCATTGTTTGGAATTCCAAGATGCACCCTTGTGCACAATATGAGATAATTTGAACAAACTATGCCATGAATGTGGCCATAAGATTGATCATTTGGCTTGAAAGCCATGCATCTTCACGCATGATAGCTCATTTCTGAGAACACTTTTTTTAAATAATTTCAGTATTACAAGTTTATTATTTTTCCTAAAAACTTGGTCACATATAATGACACAATGCGAAGGTTTTCCAATTTTTTGATTTTTTTGAATTTTTTATGCCTGTTTCAAAATGCGGTAAAAACGGCGGGCTTGACCGTTCCTAGCTAGTGGTTGAATCTTGAAAAACTTTTGATGTTTCTCTGATTAAATAGATACTTATGTACCTAGAAATGATTTTTAGAAAAAATAAAGAGCAAATTATGAGGCAGCTGCAGTTCAAATTTGACCCGCTTCCTACTGAATCGGCGGGAATTTGTCTTTTTTACCAAAGGTGTCTCAAAACTTTTGACACCCAACCATTTGGTCAATTGTGCATTAAATATGGCCTAGTATTTTATAAAATTGATTTGGTCCAACTTTGCAACAATTATTTGGTAGGTCCTTCACAAAAAAAACTCATTTTGGGCACTCGAAAAATGGAAAATGATTTTTTCGTCTAAAGAAAATGAAAACTTCCTTAGACAACATTGTTTTCCATTCCAATATGCACGCTTGTGCACAACATGAGATCATTTGAACAAACTATGCCATGAATGTGGCCATAAGATTGATCATTTTGGCTTGAATGCCATTGATCTCCACACATGATAGCTCGTTTCTGAGAACACTTTTTAAAAATAATTATCGTATTACAAGTATATTATTTTTCCTGGTAACTTGGCCACATATAATGACACAATCCGAAGGTTTCCTAATTTTTTGATTTATTTTGAACTTTTCATGCCGGTTTCAAAATGCGGTCAAAACGACGGGCATGACCGTTCCTAGCTAGTGGTTGAATCTTGGAAAACTTTTGATGTTTCTCTGAATAAATAGATACTTATTTACCTAGAAATTATTTTTGGAAAAAATAAAAAGCAAACTATGAGGCAGCTGCAGTTTAAATTTGACCCGCTTCCAGCTGAATCGGTGGAAATTTGTATTTAATGAACAAAAATAGCTAGAAGGATTGAAGTTGCATACAAATTGGTGATCATCCATAAAATGTGGTCTAAACTAAGTGAAAATTTTAGTGATGCCATTTGCAAAATAATTTTGCTAGTTGCTTCACAAAACCCCCCTGTTTTTAGCACTAAGAGCTAATTTTAATAAATACCTCATGTTTTGAACCAATCAGGAAGCAGCCCACGGATCACCCCCCTGTAGTCGATCTGAGCCGTCCACACTCTCCCTCAGTCCCTCGATCCAGCGTCTCTCGCTCACCTCTCGTCCCTCTCCCACCAACCCTCCCTCTCTCCCTCCCCGATCCACACCACCGCCGCCTCCCCTCTCTCTCTCCCCCGATCCAGATCGGCCGCCTCTCTTCCCTTCCTTCTGCCGCTTCCCTCTCTCTCTCTTCCAGTTGCCGGCGGCGGCGCCCTCCTTCCCTCACGCTGCACCTGAACCTTCCTCCGCCGCCTCTAGGGTCTCTCTCCCCGATCCCCAACCCACTAGCGCTCCACTCCTCCCTTATCGCTGCCACCTCCGGCGCCCGATCCTGGCGACCTCTTGCGGGAATCGAAGACCCCCGTCCGGCGAGATCCGGCGCGCGCAGCGAGATCCATGGCTCCCTCACAAGAAGTCACGGTCGCCGCCGCCACCAAGGAGCCATCCGACAACGTCA
This sequence comes from Aegilops longissima, assembly GCA_021605205.1. NCBI lineage: Eukaryota > Viridiplantae > Streptophyta > Magnoliopsida > Poales > Poaceae > Aegilops > Aegilops longissima. The sequence goes on from CM038676.1 coordinate 70,558,726, forward strand.
ACGGCACGGTCGCCGCCCCCAAGACCAAGACGCCGACCCTGAACGAGCGGATCCTGTCCTCGATCACGTGCCGGTCGGTGGCGGCACACCCGTGGCACGACCAAACAATCTACGCAGCCCTGTCCTCGGCTTCGTGCAGCGCTGCCTCGCCGACACCAGAGGCGATTCATCCTCGACCCCAAGAAGCACATCGACGTCGCTGTCGCAGTCCTCTCCCGCTTCCTCGACCCCAAGAAGCTCACCAGCCTCACCGACTACTGCGACGACCACATCTACATCTCTGAGGTCCATCTCTGTCCAAACTCCAAACCTTTCTCTTCTTCCTGACTGTCAACATGAAAACGATGATTCCATGGATCTGATCTGACTGTTGAATCTAATTCCTTGGCTTGACTGCAGGAGGGACCCTATCCATCATCTGATTCTGATTGACGACTTCACCTCATCGATCGAGATTCCATTTGAGGCTGTTGACCAAGCGATCCAATCCAAGGGGGTCCTTTTGCGTTGCTGATTGAAGTAGTGCTCTCCTTATCAGCCTTTTTATTTTACTGTACTGTATCATCATGTAGACTTGTGGTTTCAGACTTTCAGTTTAGTTTGGTCAGATATATCTCCTGCCATGCTCTTCTATTTATGCTTAATTGATTCCTGGATGGTCGTGGCTATCTATCTTAGCCCCATCTATCAAGGGTAATCAATGTACTAGTGCAATGTTGATCTGCATCTTATCTTATCTGTGGGAAAAATGATGGATTCAAATTGCAGGAGCTGTCTTAATTAGCTTCTTCTATCTATCGTACACAGTTTGCTTGATGTCCATGTTTATCCAGAATGTTTGGTGACCCTACTGCTTCTTTTGCATTGCTCATCTATTGATAGAAATATAGAACCAGCGTACATGATCTGGAACCTTTTGATTTCGGTTGCATTGCTCCTATCAGTCGCTTAGTTCATCTATATGTCAATATGTGCTCCTTAGTTCATGCAACCTTTTGATATCGGTGCTACAAATCTGTGTTAAACTAATTTCTAGACGATCATCGCTACCTTAATTAGCTTGGTTAGTTAGTGGTAAATGTGGTATGTTGTGTATTGTTGATCTGCATGTTATATGTGAGACAACCAAATCTGATTCAAATTGCCGTTTTAGCGCATGTCAAAATTGGGATTTTGGACATGCTACTAATACTATGTGTTTAATTATTTCCTGGTATGGAATTTGCTTCATCGGTCATAGGATAGTAATCTGGATTGATTAGTGAACGTGTAGATTGTTTGGTTACCAACAGTGACACATCAAACTCTGGCACGGTTGCAGAAGTCAATGCCCAGGTAACACCATGTCATTCTTTCACTCTACAACAATTTCTTGAATTGACACCCAAGATGTGATCTGTAAATCAACACCTTCTACTAGTCCTTTTCTGCTCAGTTAATACATACGGAGTACTAGTACTACTTACAGTAGATTGCTAGACTTTGCTCCTGAACCTGGACCTCAAATCCCTTTGCTACTGGCTGGGGCGCGCTTCCCTATTTTTTGTGGATGTATTACTATTTTTTGTTTGCCTGAAAAACAAAGGAGCTACTACCTAGTACAATAATATCTGAATCTGTCATAGAAACACCATACCAGACAACCATATTTCAGGCGGATGCATGTCATCAATCATTCCAGGCAATCTTATTTCCTTATATTAAATAAGTACTCCTATGTTTTGAGTGATTCGTTGCTTGAAGCTAGGCAGTAAGTATATGGCAAGCCCTTCAATTATATACGGTGATTTAATTATTGCTTCAAGTGCTTTTTTTTATAAGTTGCAAGCCATCGAGCAACATGTTCGAATTTATTTGTACAAGTTAACTAAATGGACAAGAAACATCATAACCAGAAGTTGAACTATCATCCACTGTTATGATTCCCTTTTGAGCACTGTGGTGATTCAGAAGCAAAAAATCATAACAATTAGAGTCGACCGCTCCAGCCAAGCTCCTTACAGATTCTTTTTTTTAAAGAACCATCCTTACAACACAGTTACGGGCTACGTATTTCTAGTAATTTTTATGAAGAAACACTTACCTTGCAGCCATCTAATATGCAATTCTAATAATATGTGATGACTGATTTTTTTAGTTGTACATGCCATTCGTGCATGAATTCCTTTTCTTATGTACCAACTCCCTAATCATGTTTTGTGTTTTCAGTTTGCTATCTTAGGAGAACCTGGTGTGCTATATGGGGAAGCAAAGCAGCAGCCCACAACCCGACCTGTGACTCCAGATGAAGGCACCACGACGCACCATGATTATCCCTTGGAAGGTCAGCTCCTGGACAGTAACTTCCTCTCAATTTGCGCTCTGCTTGATATCAGTTCCTTGTATGGCTGCTGCATTGATGCAAGTTGTAATGTGCAGGGCTTCCGAGTTTGCACCCCCCTGTCTGAACAGAGCAAGGAGGGGGCATCATCCACACCGTGGAGTTGGTTGAGCCTTGAGTGCGACCTGGAGAAGCAGGGCATCGTCTGGGGTCATCTCTTGCTTGTGCTGTGGTAAGAAATGAGCGCCACTCTCTGTCGTGCATGTATCGAAATGGCAGATATGTCAAATACATGTTAGCTCTCAGCTGGGATACTTGGTTGTACTTAGTTATGTGATTTATTCATGTTCGTGCTGCTTGTTAAGCGATTATCTGCCATTCCTACCCCGTTGCGTATCTCTTTTCTTGTGTGCTGCATTGTAGATATGCTTGATGGAGTGAATGCTTTCAGCTCTCGCTATCTGGTCCGTGGACGAACTAGAATTAGCTGGTTCGCTCGGATTAGTCTGTGTTAACATAGTAATTTAGCAAGACCATGTCTAGTGAGATATATCTGCTTCAGTTGTACTCTATATGTTTGAGAGAGAGATATCTTTAGAATATTGCCTTCATATACTATCTAATTTCTGCAGTTATTGAAGTTAAAATGCACGATGCTGATGACTAACCAGAAAAGTTCTTGTAGTTCCATACATTGAGTAAAACATTTCAATCTGTCACTGAGTTAGCTATATATATCTGTGATACCATTTCTGTACTGTGATAGTTTCTCATATTTTTGTATTATACTTGTATACATTATTCCTATTTGAAGTCATCAACTGAGCTGTTGTAAACATTCCTGCCATGTGCTGCTTCCTTTTTCATGCTTTGCTACTATAGATGATTTGCTTGAACTGAGATGATTGGTGTATTTGTGCTTATAATTATGCTTCTATGTGATTGTTGCAGCATGACCCAACCAAATAAACATTTTGTGCCTTGATCTAGCTCTAAAAGTGTGGTGTTACCTCTCTTTACAGGAGCTCTGGGCTGAAGAAATTTGAAGAAGCTTGAATCCCGACAAAGTAAAGAGTAGCGAGTAATAATGTAGTGATAGTTATGTTGTACAGTAGCCAGCATATCTGGTTGTATGAACACTATTGTAATTTCGTATTTGTACAGTAGTCAATATATTTGGTGCTAATATTGGCTATCATTTTACAGTTTCATATGTTCTCTTGCCATTTGAAATATTTTCCATTTGTTTATTGTGAAAGTGTGAGAAATAGAAGGATGACCAGTGTGACAAACGAAAAGGCCAAGGCCCAAAAAGTAGATGGAATGTAAAAAGGCCGAGGCCCAAAACAGAAATGGACTATAAAAGGGTTGAGGGTGAAAAAAAGTACTATAAAAGGCAATGGCCAAGAAAAAAACGCCGAATTGCTGGGCTAGGCCCATGTAGCTAGCAAAAAGTAACAGGAAAAAATACATTAAAAAGGCCGAATTGTTGGGCTCGGCCCATGTAAAACGCCGAATCGGACCGGGCTGATTCTTGTGCCACGTCAGCTTGCCATGCTGGATCCCTACGTGGCCTGGGGAGGTTGCTAGTGACCAAAAATTTGGTCGTGGAACCAATGACCTTTTACATATCACAAAGAAGGTACTAATTTCAGTTTACGACCGCCAGCTTTTGACCTTCTGTTTTTGGTCATAAAAAGGTCGCAAATGAAAAACTATGACCTTTCAGCGACCAATAGTGAGGGTCACAAGTTGACATATTTCTTGTAGTCAGGATATTCATCTTGTATTGCGCCAACTGGCCGGACCGCCGGCTGCTGGGGAGGAGGAGGCGGCGGGCTAGTAGGCGGAGGAGGCTGGAGTCTGTCGCCCTTGGCGATCCTGGTGAGCCAGTGGCATTTCCGAGTGGTGTGGTTGGACGGTTTCGCGCCGCTGTGGAACTTGCAGGGTGCATCCAGAGTCTGCTCGTACGAGGAGGCGGGCAACCAGTTGTGCTTGCCGCCCTTCTGGCGTTTGGGAGGAGGCTGCCCTTCCGGCTGCTGGTCTTCAACTATCGCCACTTGCCGGCTTGTGGATGCCGACTGCGTGGCCTTGCGCTTATGGTCATTCTGTTGCTGACGCCGACTGGTGTCACCAGTCGGGGTCCGAGGAGCCTCTGGAGCCACCTTGCTAGATGCGTCAACTTGGATCTCCGCCTTCATGGAGGAGTCGGCCGTGGCGTACTTGTCCGCTATGATCAGTAGCTCATCGACGGTCGCCGGCTCGTCGTAGAGAAGCCGGTGCTTGAGGAGGGTGCCCTCTCAGCACCCGGCGGTGAAGTACTCGATGGCCTGCACCTCGTGCATGCCCTCGCAAGAGTTGCGCAGCTCGGCCCAACGCGTGAGCTAATCGCGAGTTGATTCGTTGGGGCCTTAGACGCACAAGGAGAGCTGGCGACGCTTGGGCGGCCGCTTGTATGTGCTGGTGAAGTTGTGGACGAAGGCTTCGGCGAAATCAACCCAACTGTTGATGCTTTGGGGCTTCAGGCTGTTCAGCCATGTCCGGGATGTGCCCTGGAGCATGAGCGGAACATACTACATGGCAACTCGCTTGTTGCAGTTTGCTATGCTGACGGTCGTGGAGTAGTCGACCAGGCAGTCCTCCGGCTTCACGGAGCCGGTGTATTCGGGCGTATCTCTGGGGAGTGTGAACCCTTTGGGGAAGGGCTCATCTCGGATGCGGGGGCCAAAGCAAGGCGGACCCAATGCGTCGTCTTCTTATAGCGCCAGGGATCGATTGAGGCGGTCGATCCGGTGGCGGGCATCATTTTCTCCGACTACTTCTTGGCGGACAAGGCGGTCGCCGAGTGTCGGGTGGTCAACAGGCGGCGGGGAAACGCGCCTCTCCCTTCGGGGAGGAGGAGGCAGACAGTTGTCCCGTCGTTCCACTGCTCTTGGGCGGCCGTCTTCGTCGCGCTCGATGGTGATGCGAGTCCGGCTGCGGCTGGCAGCTGGCTACTTGTGTCTTCTATCGCGGACGCCACCAGTCGGCGTCCGAGATGTCGCGCCTTGATCTCGGCGAGGAGGCGGGTCGTCGTTTTGCCGATTGGGCGCGTCGGTGCGGCGGCCGGCCTCTTGCATCTCGGTAGCCGCGTCAAGGAGCTGCTGGACGGGCTCCGTCATGTGGCGACACTCGTCGCCCTCGAGCATGTCTAGCTCGTCTGCAGCCGCCTGGGCTGCTCATATGTTTTCCGCGGGCGTGGCGTAGACGGGGCAATCCGCCCCGAACATGCTGGCAATGGCCGCGCCGCGCTGCTTGATCGTGCCAATTCGGCTAGGCCCACCAGGAGCCGGCGTGCCGCCAACGGCACGGTCCATCTCATGCTGGTAGGCCTCCGAAAGGTGTCTCATGCTGGCCAGCTTGTTGGCGCTCTCGACGAGCTGGATGCAGCGCGCCTCCAGCGTCTCAGCGACGGCGTCTTCGGGTATGGGCACGGCCAGGTTTTGCAGTGCCGCCTGCAACGGATCCTGGCCACCTCCGCCGGAGTGCTTGCTACGTCTTGAGCTTGCGTTGGTTTTCCTTGAAGAGGAGAGCATGATGCAACAGAGTAGCGTAAGTATTTCCCTCAGTTTTTTTGCAACCAAGGTATCAATCCAGTAGGAGGCCAGGCGCAAGTCCCTCGTACCTACACAAAGCAAATAACTCCTCGCAACCAATGCGAATAGGGGTTGTCAATCCCTTCACGGTCACTTACGAGAGTGAGATCTGATAGAGATGATAGATAATATTTTTGGTATTTTTGGTATAAAGATGCAAAGTAAAATAAAAGGCAAAGTAAAAATCAAGGCAATAATAAAGCATAGGAAGATTAATATGATGAAAATAGATCCGGGGGCCGTAGATTTCACTAGTGGCTTCTCTCAAGAGCATAGGTATTTTACAGTGGGTGAACGAATTACTATTGAGCAATTGATAGAATTGAGCATAGTTATGAGAATATCTAGGTATGATCATGTATATAGGCATCACGACCGAGACAAGTAGACCGACTCCTGCCTGCATCTACTACTATTACTCCACTCATCGACCGCTATCCAGCATGCATCTAGAGTATTCAGTTAATGAAAACAGAGTAACACCTTAAGCAAGATGACATGATGTAGAGGAATAAATTAATGCAATATGATAAATACCCCATCTTGTTATCCTCGATGGCAACAATACAATATGTGCGTTGCAACCATTTCTGTCACTGGGCAAGGACACCGCAAGATTGAACCCAAAGCTAAGCACTTCTCCCATTGCAAGAACTACCAATCTAGTTGGCCAAACCAAATGGATAATTTGAAGAGACTTGCAAAGATATCTCAATCATACATAAAAGAATTCAGAGAAGATTCAAATATTGCTCATAGATAATCTTGATCATAAACCCACAATTCATCGTTCTCAACAAACACACCGCAAAAAGAAGATTACATCGAATAGATCTCCACGAGAGAGGGGGAGAACATTGTATTGAGATCCAAAAGGAGAGAAGAATCCATCTAGCTACTAACTATGGATCCGAAGGTCTGACGTAAACTACTCACACTTCATCGGAGAGGCTATGATGATGATGTAGAAGCCCTCCATGGTGGAATCCCTTCAAAGTGAGCTCCTAACAGCCCCAAGATGGGATCTCGTGGATCTGAGAAGTCGGCGGTGGAATTAGGTTTTGGCTCCGTGATCGATCTGTTGAAGTGCGTAGGTATATATAAGAGGAAGGAGTACGTTGGTGGAGCTTCCAGGGGCCCACGAGGCAGGGGGGCACGCCCTAGGGGGGCGCCCACCACCCTCGTGGCCGCCTCCCTCCTTTCTTGACCGAGGGTCCAAGTCTCCTGGATCTTATCCGGTGAGAAAATCACGTTCCCGAAGATTTCATTCCGTTTGGACTCCGTTTGATATTCCGTTTCTTCGAAATACTGAAATAGGCAAAAAAAAACAGCAATTCTGGGATGGGCCTCCGGTTAATAGGTTAGTCGCAAAAGTAATATAAAAGTGGAAAATAAAGCCCAAAAATGTCCAAAACAATAGATAATATAGTATGGAGCAATCAAAAATTATAGATACGTTGGAGACGTATCACGCATCCCCAAGCTTAATTCCTGCTCGTCCTCGAGTAGGTAAATGATAAAAAGAGAATTTTTGATGCGGAGTGCTACTTGGCATAATTTCAATGTAATTCTTCTTAATTGTGGTATGAATATTCAGATCCGAAAGATTCAAGACAAAAGTTCATATTGACATAAAAATAATAATACTTCAAGCATAATAACTAAGCAATTATTTCTTCTCAAAATAACATGGCCAAAGAAAGTTCATCCCTACAAAATCATATAGTTTAGTCATGTTCCATTTTCGTCACACAAGAATGCTCTCATCATGCACAACCCAGTTGACAAGCCAAGCAATTGTTTGATACTTTAGTAATCTCAAACCAATAAACTTTCACGCAATATATGAGCGCGAGCCATGGACATAGCACTATGGGTGGAATAGAATATAATGATGGGGGTTATGTAGAGAAGACAAAAAAGGAGAAAGTCTCACATCAACAAGGCTAATCAACGGGCTATGGAGATGCCCATCAATTGATGTTAATGCAAGGAGTAGGGATTGCCATGCAACGGATGCACTAGAGCTATAAATGTATGAAAGCTCAACAAAAGAAACTAAGTGGGTGTGCATCCAACTTGCTTGCTCACGAAGACCTAGGGCATTTGAGGAAGCCCATCGTTGGAATATACAAGACAAGTTCTATAATGAAAAATGCCCACTAGTATATGAAAGTGACAACATATGAAACTCTCTATATGAAAAACATGGTGCTACTTTGAAGCACAATATATAAGACTCGCTATATGAAGAGCATGGTGCTACTTTGAAGCACAAGTGTGGAAAAAGAGATAGTAACATTGCCCCTTTTTATCCCTTTTTTGGGCCTTCTTTTTTTTATTTTGGCCTTTCTCTTTCTTTTTTTGGGACAATGCTCTAGAAAATGATGATCATCACACTTCTATTTATTTACAACTCGATACTAGAACAAAGTATGACTCTATATGAATGCCTCCGTGATGTGTAAGGATATGCAATGAATCAAGAGTGACATGTATGAAAGAATTATGAATGGTGGCTTTGCCACAAATACTATGTCAACTACATGATCATGCTAAGCAATATGACAATGATGAATGCGTCATGAAGAACGGTATGGTGGAAAGTTGCATGGCAATATATCTCGGAATGGCTATGGAAATGCCATAATAGGTAGGTATGGTGGCTGTTTTGATGAAGATATAAGGAGGTTTATGTGTGAAAGAGCGTATCATATCACGGGGTTTGGATGCACCGGCGAAGTTTGCACCAACTCTCAATGTGAGAAAGGGCAATGTACGGTACCGAAGAGGCTAGAAATGATGGAAGGGTGAGAGTGCGTATAATACATGGACTCAACATTAGTCATAAAGAACTCACATACTTATTGCAAAAATCTACAAGCCATCAAAAACCAAAGCACTACGCGCATGCTCCTAGGGGGATAGATTGGTAGGAAAAGACCATCGCTCATCCCCGACCGCCACTCATAAAGAGGACAATCAAATAACACCTCATGTTTCAACTAGCACGACTTTGATATTATCACCTCCATATCTCAAAACAATTATCAAGCATCAAACTTTTCTTAGTATTCAACGCACTCAAAAGAAAGCTTTACAAATCTTGAATGCCAAGCATATTATTATTTTAAGAAAATTACCATGCTATTAGAGACTCTCAAAATAATCTAAGTGAAGCATGAGAGATCAATAGTTTCTTTAAAACAAATCCACCACCGTGCTCTAAAAGATATAAGTGAAGTACTAGAGCAAACTATAAAGCTCAAAAGATATAAGTGAAGCACATAGAGCAAAACTATAAGGCTCAAAAGATATAAGTGAAGCACATAGAGTATTCTAACAAATTCCAATTCATGCATGGCTCTCTCAAAAGGTGTGTACAGCAAGGATGATTTTGGTAAACTAACAAGCAAAGACGCAAATAATACAAGACGCTCCAAGCAAAACACATATCATGTGGTGAATAATAATATAGCTCCAAGTAAGTTACCGATGGAAGTGGACGAAAGAGGGGATGCCTTCCGGGGCATCCCCAACTTTTGACTTTTTGGTGTCCTTGGATTTTCTTGGGGGTTCCATGGGCATCCCCAAGCTTAGGCTCTTGCCACTCCTTGTTCCATAATCCATAAAAAAAATTCACCCAAAACTTGAAAACTTCACAACACAAAACTGAACAGAAATCTCGTGAGTTCCGTTAGCGAAAGAAAACAAAATACCACTTCAAGATACTGTAATGAACTCATTCTTTATTTATATTGGTGTTAAACCTACTGTATTCCAACTTCTCTATGGATTATAAAATATTTTACTAGCCATAGATTCATTAAAAGAAGCAAACAACACACGAAAAACAGAATCTATCAAAAACAGAACAGTCTGTAGTAATCTGTAACTAATGCAAACTTCCGGAACTCCAAAAATTCAGCCAAAATAGGAAGACCTAGTAAATTTGTTTATTGATCAATAGAAATTGGAATCACTATTTTATGATGTTCTGGTGATTTTTAACAATTGTTGTCGTAAACCAAAAGTTTCTGGAAATTACAGCAAGATCAAATAACTACTATCCAAGAAGATCATATAGGTTTAACTTGGCAGAAACACTAATTAAAGCATAAAACCACATCTAAACAGAAGGTAGATGGATTATTTATTCCTAAACAGAAACAAAAACTAAAAACTAAAAATAAAATTAGGTTGCCTCCCAACAAGCGCTATCGTTTAACGCCCCCAGCTAGGCATAAAAGCAAGGATAGATCTAGCGAGTGCCATCTTTGGCACTAGGAGAGGAGGATCTCCTTTCTATAGCATTCATTCTTCTATTTAAGGTAAGCACATGGCCATTAATGGAAGAAGTAAGATTAAGCACATTACGGAAGTTTGCCTCCAAACTAGACTTCATCTCTTTAATAATTTTGTTTTGATAGAAGCATAAGAGAGTGGTAGACTCAACCTTATCATTCATGGGGTGCCCAAATATAGTTTTCATTTTTTCTTAGGTATCTATAGCATCCCCTTCAAGAAAACCTTCATCAAAAATAGAGTCTAGAACTTGTTTGAAAGAAGCGGGCAATCCAATATAGAAACTTTTTAGGTAAACCCCAATTTGATATTGTGGTACATAGCTAGCCCGAATTCTCAATAACCTATCCCAAGCATCTTTTAAAGACTCATCAAGTAAATAACGAAAAATTCCAGAGTCATCTTCATCAAAATTATTTAAGCTCTCATTGGTAACCCTGGTGGGTCTTTCCGTAGCATCGTTATTTATGAGCTTAGAGAGGATAGAAGGGTTATCCAAGGTACTAGAACCCTGGAAAGGACCCTTAGTTCTTTTTGATTCGGCCATGGCAACAAGTAATCCAACACACAAGCAAACAACGAACGAGAAAAAGGCAAACGGAAAGAGAGGAGGAGATTGGGAAAGAGAGGTCAAATAAAACGGCAAGGATGAAGTGCGGGAGAGGAAAACGAGAGGCAAATGGCAAATAATGTAATGCGAGAGATAAGGGATTGTGATGGGTACTTGGTATGTTGAGTTTTGCGTAGAAATCCTCTTTGCTACGTCTTGAGCTTGCGTTGGTTTTCCCCGAAGAGGAGAGGATGATGCAGCAGAGTAGTGTAAGTATTTCCCTCAGTTTTTGAGAACCAAGGTATCAATCCAGTAGGAGGCCACGCGCAAGTCCCTCGTACCTATACAAAGCAAATAACTCATCGCAACCAACGCGAATAGGGCTTGTCAATCCCTTCATGGTCACTTACGAGAGTGAGATCTATAGAGATGATAGATAATATTTTTGGTATTTTTGGTATAAAGATGCAAAGTAAAATAAAAGGCAAAGTAAAAAAGCAAGGCAATAATAAAGCGTAGGAAGATTAATATGATGAAAATAGACCCGGGGGTCATAGATTTCACTAGTGGCTTCTCTCAAGAGCATGGGTATTTTACGGTGGGTGAACGAAATACTGTTGAGCAATTGACAGAATTGAGCATAGTTATGAGAATATCTAGGTATGATCATGTATATAGGCATCACGTCCGAGACAAGTAGACCGACTCCTGCCTGCATCTACTACTATTACTCCACTCATCGACCGCTATCCAGCATGCATCTAGAGTATTAAGTTAATGAAAATAGAGTAGCATGTAAGCAAGATGACATGATGTAGAGGAATAAATTCATGCAATATGATAAATACACCATCTTGTTATCCTCGATGGCAACAATACAATCGTGCTTTGCAACCCTTTACATCCTTTGGTAAGGACACGCAAGATTGAACCCAAAGCTAAGCACTTCTCCCATTGCAAGAACTACCAATCTAGTTGGCCAAACCAAGCGGATAATTGAAGAGACTTGCAAAGATAACTCAATCATACATAAAAGAATTCAGAGAAGATTCAAATATTGCTCATAGATAATCTTGATCATAAACCCACAATTCATCGATCTCAACAAACACACCACAAAAGAAGATTACATCAAATAGATCTCCACGAGAGGGGGAACATTGTATTGAGATCCAAAAGAGAAGAAGACATCTAGCTACTAACTATGGACCGAAGGTCTGAAGTAAACTACTCACACTTCATCGGAGAGGTTATGATGATGATGTAGAAGCCCTCCGTGGTGGAATCCCCTTCGGTGAACTCGGAACAGGCCCCAAGATGGGATCTCATGGATCTGAAAGTTGCGGCGGTGGAATTAGGTTTTGGCTCCGTATCGATCTGTTGAAGTGCGAGGTATATATAGGAGGAAGGAATGCGTCGGTGGAGCTTGGGGCCCACGAGGCGGGCGCCCTAGGGGCGCCCTCCACCTCGTGGCCGCCTCCCTCCTTTATTGACCGAGGGTCCAAGTCTCCTGGATCTTATCTGATGAGAAAATCACGTTCCTGAAGATTTCATTCCGTTTGGACTCGTTTGATATTCCGTTTTTTCAAAATACTGAAATAGGCAAAATACAACAATTCTGGGCTGGGCCTCCGGTTAATAGGTTAGTCCCAAAAGTATTGTATAAGTGGAAAATAAAGCCCAATATAGTCCAAAACAATAGATAATATAGCATGGATCAATAAAAAATTATAGATACATTGGAGACGTATCAGTGCTCGCCGTGGCTGATGACGAGCACCTCCGTGACGGTGCTGCCGCCGCTGTCCGCGCGAGGAAGCGGTTCATCGTAGACCACCACGTTGGTGGGGAACGCGTCAAGCGACGCCGTGTCAGAGTCGACCAACATCGGGTCGGTGGAGCCAACCGACTCCAAGTCCTCAGCAGGCTCGCTCGCGACATGGAGCTTATCAAGGAGGCTGACAAGGCGGCTCTCCGAGCCTTCCGTGCCCGCGTCAGATGCGGGCTCGTCGGAGAGGCAGATCTCACCAACAAGATCGGCGAGGTAGCTCGCCGCGCAAACGACCTCCGCGCCATGCAGTGTGTCGGCACTGATGCCGTCTGGCGTGCCAGGCTGCCAGCGCTTGCCAGGAAGGAACAATGTTCCCGTCCAGAACAAATCTCCGAACGACGGTGCACCTCGCCCCACGGTGGGCGCCAAATGTCGGGAGTTGGGTGCGATATATGCCAATGGATGGCTTATCATGGTGGGAGCGAGTAGAACGTCGCCGGTTGATACGTCTCCAACGTATCTATAATTTTTGATTGCTCCATGCTATATTATCTACTGTTTTGGACATTATTGGGCTTTATTATCCACTTTTATGTTATTTTTGGGACTAACCTATTAACCGGAGGCCCAGCCAAGAATTGCTGTTTTTTGCCTATTTCAGAGTTTCGAAGAAAAGGAATATCAAACGGAGTCCAAACGGAATGAAACCTTCGGGAACATGATTTTCTCACCGAATATGATCCAGGAGACTTGGACCCTACGTCAAGAAAGAAAGGAGGAAGGCACGAGGTAGGGGGCGCGCCCACCCCCCTGGGGCGCCCTCCACCCTTGTGGGCCCCCTCTTGCTCCACCGACGTACTCCTTCCTCCTATATATACATACGTACCCCCAAACGATCAGATACGGAACCAAAAACCTAATTCCACCGCCGCAACATTCTGTACCCATGAGATCCCATCTTGGGGCCTGTTCCGGAGCTCCGCCGGAGGAGGAACCCATCACGGAGGGCTTCTACATCAACACCATAGCCTCTCCGATGAAGTGTGAGTAGTTTACTTCAGACCTTCGGGTCCATAGTTAGTAGCTAGATGGCTTCTTCTCTCTTTTTGGATCTCAATACAATGTTCTCCCCCTCTCTCGTGGAGATCTAATCGATGTAATCTTCTTTTTGCGGTGTGTTTGTTGAGACCGATGAATTATGGGTTTATGATCAAGATTATCTATGAACAATATTTGAATCCTCTCTGAATTCTTTTTTGTATGATTGGTTATCTTTGGAAGTCCCTTTGAATTATCAGTTTGGTTTGGCCTACTAGATTGGTTTTTCTTGCAATGGGAGAAGTGCTTAGCTTTGGGTTCAATCTTGCGGTGTCCTTTCCCAAAGGATGTTAGGGCAGCAAGGCACGTATTGTATTGTTGCCATTGAGGATAACAAGATGGGGTTTTTTATCATATTGCATGAATTTATCCCTCTACATCATGTCATCTTGCTTAAGGCGTTACTCTGTTTTCTTGAACTTAATACTCTAGATGCATGCTGGATAGCGGTCGATGAGTGGAGTAATAGTAGTAGATGCAGGCAAGAGTCAGTCTACTTGTCTCAGACGTGATGCCTATTGTTACGTCCATTTTGCATCATGCTTTTATATCGATATGTATTGCACTATGGGCTGTTATTATACATTATGTCACAATACTTATGCTTATTCTCTCTTATTTTACAAGGTTTACATAAGGAGGGAAATGCCGGCAGCTGGAATTCTGGGCGGGAAAAGGAGCAAATATTAGAGACCTATTCTTCACAACTCCAAAAGTCCTGAAACTCCACGGAATATCTTACAATAAATAATAAAAATCCTCGCCAAAGATGAAGGCCAAGGGGCCCACACCCTGTCCACGAGGGTGGGGGGCGCGCCCTACCCCCCTGGGCGCGCCCCCCTACCTCGTGGGCCCCCTGGTGGCCCTCCGATTCCCATCTTCTGCTATATGAGGTCTTTCGTCGAGAAAAAAATCAGAAGCAACCTTTCGGGACGAAACTCCGCCGCCACGAGGCGGAACCAATCTAGGGCTCCGGCAGAGCTGTTCTGCCGGTGACACTTCCCTCCGGGAGGGGGAAATCATCACCAACGTCATCACCAACGCTCCTCTCATCGGGAGAGGGCAATCTCCATCAACATCTTCACCAGCAGCATCTCCTCTCAAAACCCTAGTTCATCTCTTGTATCCAATTTTGTCTCCAAGTCCGGGATTGGTACTAGTAGGTTGCTAGTAGTGTGGATTACTCCTTGTAGTTGATGCTAGTTGGTTTCTTTGATGGAAGATCATATGTTCAGATCCTATATGCATATTAATACCCCTCTGATTGTGAACATGAATATGCTTTTGTGAGTAGTTACATTTGTTCCTGAGGACATGTGAGAAGTCTTGCTATTAGTAGTCATGTGAATTTGGTATTCGTTCGATATTTTGATGAGATGTATGTTGTATAGCCTCTAGTGGTGTTATGTGAACGTCGACTACATAACACTTCACCATTATTTGGGCCTAGAGGAAGGCATTGGGAAGTAATAAGTAGATGATGGGTTGCTAGAGTGATGAAGCTTAAACCCCGGTTTATCGTTGTTTTCGTAAGGGCTGATTTGGATCCATATATTTCATGCTATGGTTAGGTTTACCTTAATACTTTTGTTGTAGTTGCGGATGCTTGCAATAGAGGTTAATCATAACTGGGATGTTTGTTCAAGTAATAACAGCACCCAAGTACTGGTCCACCCACATATCAAATTATCAAAGTTCCGAACGCGAATCATATGAACGTGATGAAAAATAGCTTGACGATATTCCCATGTGTCCTCGGGAGCGCTTTTCCTATTATAAGAGTTTGTCCAGGCTTGTCCTTTGCTAAAAAAGGATTGGGCCACCTTGCTGCACTTTATTTACTTTTGTTACTTGTTGCTCGTTACAAATTATCTTATCACAAAACTATCTGTTACCACTTATTTCAGTACTTGCAGAGAATACCTTGCTGAAAACCGCTTATCATTTCCTTCTGCTCCTCACTGGGTTAGACACTCTTACTTATCGAAAGGACTACGATAGATCCCCTATACTTGTGGGTCATCACCTATATACATGGTCATACCTAGATATTCTCATAACTATGCTCAATTCTGTCAATTGCTCAACAGTAATTCGTTCACCCACCGTAAAATACTTATGCTCTTGAGAGAAGCCACTAGTGAAACCTATGGCCCCCGGGTCTATCTCGTCATATTAATATTCCTACACTTATTTATTTCCTTTGATTTTTTACTTTGCTTTTATTTTACTTTGCATCTTCATCACAAAAATACCAAAAATATTATGCTATCATACCTATCAGATATTACTCTCGTAAGTGACCGTGAAGGGATTGACAACCCCTTATCGCGTTGGTTGCGAGGAGTTATTTTCTTTGTGCAGGTACGAGGGACTCGCGCGTAGCCTCCTCTTGGATTGATACCTTGGTTCTAAAACTGAGGGAAATACTTACGCCATCAGGTTGCATCACCCTTTCCTCTTCAAGGAAATCCAACGCATGCTCAAGAGGTAGCAGAGAAGATTTCGGCACCGCTGTCGGGAGTCTACATAAAAGTCAACATACCAAGTACCCATCACAATCCCTTATCTCCCGCATTACATTATTTTCCATTTACCTCTCGTTTTCCTCTCCCCCACTTCACCCTTGCCGTTTTATTCGCCCTCTCTTTTTTGTTTGCCTCTTTTTGCCCGTCTCTTGTTTGCTCGTGTGTTGGATTGCTTGCTTGTCACGATGGCTCAAGATAATACCAAATTATGTGACTTTACCAATACCAACAATAATGATTTCCTTAGCACTCCAATTGCTCCTCTTACCGATACTGAATCTTGTGAAATCAATATTGCTTTGTTGATTCTTGTCATGAAAGATCAATTCGCCGGCCTTCCTAGTGAAGATGCCGCTACTAATCTAAATAGCTTCGTTGATTTCTGTGATATGAAAAAGAAGAAAGATGTTGATAATGATATTGTTAAATTGAAGCTATTTCGTTTTTCGCTTAGATCGTGCTAAAGCTTGGTTTTCGTCTTTTATCTCTAAGTATTTTCCTCCCGCTAAGATCATCTCTCTTAGAAACGATATTATGAATTTTAAGCAACTTGATCATGAACATGTTGCACAAGCTTGGGAGAGGAGTAAACTAATGATACGTAATTTCCCTACTCATGGTATGAATTTGTGGATGATTATACAAAAAATTTTATGCCGGATTGAATTTTGTTTCTAGAAATCTTTTAGATTCGTCCGCGGGAGGCACTTTTATGGAAATCACTTTAGGAGAAGCTACTAAACTCCTAGATAATATTATGGTTAATTATTCTCAATGGCACACTGAAAGATCTTCTAATAAAAAAGTGCATGCTATAGAAGAAATTAATGTTTTGAGTGGAAAGATGGATGAACTTATGAAATTATTTGCTACTAAAAGTGTTTCTTCTGATCCTAATGATATGCCTTTGTCTACTTTGATTGAGAATAATAATGAATCTATGGATGTGAATTTTGTTGGTAGGAATAATTTTGGTAACAACGCGTATAGAGGAAACTTTAATCCTAGGAATTATCCTAGTAATTCCTCTAATAATTATGGAAATTCCTACAACAACTCTTATGGAAATTTTAGTAAGATGCCCTCTGAATTTGAGGCTAGTGTTAAAGAGTTTATGAATTCACAAAAGAATTCTAATGCTTTGCTTGAAGATAAATTGCTTAAAGTTGATGAATTGGCTAGGAACGTTGATAGAATTTCTCTTGATGTTGATTCTTTAAAGCTTAGATCTATTCCTCCTAAGCATGATATCAATGAGTCTCTCAAAGCCATGAGAATTTCCATTGATGAGTGCAAAGAAAGAACCGCTAGGATGCGTGCTACGAAAGATGCCTTTATTAAAGCGTGTTCTTCTAGTTCCTACGAAAATAAAGATGAAGATCTAAAAGTTATTGATGTGTCCCCTATTAAATCTTTGTTTAGCAATATGAATCTTGATAATGATGAGACTGAATATGATCCACCTTTACCTAGAAGGCATTCCAAAAATTCGGAGTTTTTAGATCTTGATGCTAAAATTGATAAAAGTGGGATTGAAGAAATCAAAACGCTAGATGTTGGTAAACCCACTATTTTGGATTTCAAGGAATTTAATTATGAAAGTTGCTCCTTGATTGATTGTATTTCGTTGTTGCAATCTGTGCTAAATTACCCTCATGCTTATAGTCAAAATAAAGCGTTTACTAAACATATCGTTGATGCTTTGATGCAATCTTATGAAGAAAAGCTTGAGTTGGAAGTTTCTATTCCTGGAAAACTTTATGATGAGTGAGAACCAACTATTAAAATTAAGATTAAGGATC
The DNA here is from genome assembly GCA_021605205.1 of Aegilops longissima. NCBI lineage: Eukaryota > Viridiplantae > Streptophyta > Magnoliopsida > Poales > Poaceae > Aegilops > Aegilops longissima. Next base: position 70,576,735 of record CM038676.1, read on the forward strand.
ATGAGTTTTATGCTTTATGTGATTTGGGTGCTAGTGTCTCCACTACTCCCAAAACTTTGTGTGATTTGCTAGATTTCCGTGATTTTGATGATTGCTCTCAAAACTTGCACCTTGCGGATTCCACTATTAAGAAACCTATGGGAAGAATTAATGATGTTCTTATCGTTGCAAATAGGAATTATGTGCCCGTAGATTTTATCGTTCTTGATATAGATTGCAATCCTTCATGACCTATTATTCTTGGTAGACCTTTCCTTAGAACGATTGGTGCAACTATTGATATGAAGGAAGGGAATATTAGATTCCAGTTTCCACTAAAGAAAGGCATGGAACACTTTCCTAGAAAGAAAATAAAATTACCATATGAATCTATCATGAGAGCCACTTATGGATTGCCTACCAAAGATGGCAATACCTAGATGTATCCTTGCTATTATGCCTAGCTAGGGGCGTTAAACGATAGCGCTTGTTGGGAGGCAACCCAATTTTATTTTTAGTTTTTTGCTTTTTCCTTATGTTTAGGAATAAATATTTGTTCTATCCTATGGTTAGATGTGTTTTTATGTTTTAATTAGTGTTTGTGCCAAGTTAAACCTATAGGATCTTCTTGGATGATAGTTATTTGATCTTGCTGTAATTTCCAGAAACTTTCTGTTCACGAAAACAATTGTTAAAAATCACCAGAACGTGATAAAATAGTGATTCCAATTGATGCTGATCAACAAACAAATTGCCTAGGTCGTCCTATTTTGGCTGATGTTTTGTAGTTCCAGAAGTTTGCGTTAGTTACAGATTACTACAGACTGTTCTGTTTTTGACAGATTCTGTTTTTCATGTGTTGTTTGCTTATTTTGATGAATCTATGGCTAGTAAAATAGATTATAAACCAGATAGAAGTTGGAATACAGTAGGTTTAACACCAATATAAATAAATAATGAGTTCATTACAGTACCTTGAAGTGGTCTTTTGTTTTCTTTCGCTAACGGAGCTCACGAGATTTCTGTTGAGTTTTGTGTTGTGAAGTTTTCAAGTTTTGGGTGAAAGATTTTTGATGGATTATGGAACAAGGAGTGGCAAGAGCCTAAGCTTGGGGATGCCCATGGCACCCCCAAGATAATCTAAGGACACCAAAAATCCAAAGCTTGGGGATGCCCGGAAGGCATCCCTCTTTAAATCTACTTCCATCGGTAACTTTACTTGGAGCTATATTTTATTCACCACATGATATGTGTTTTGCTTGGAGCGTCTTGTATGATTTGAGTCTTTGCTTTTTAGTTTACCAGAATCATCCTTCCTGTACACACCTTTTGAGAGAGCCATACATGATTTGGAATTTGATAGAATATTCTATGTGCTTCACTTATATCTTTTGAGCTATTTAGTTTTGCTCTAGTGCTTCACTTATATATTTTAGAGCATGGTGGTGGATTTGTTTTATAGAAACTATTGATCTCTCATGCTTCACTAAGATTATTTTGAGAGTCTTAAATAGCATGGAAATTTGCTTAAATAATCCTAATATGCTTGGTGTTCAAGATTTGTAAAACTTTCTTATGAGTGTGTTGAATACTATGAGAAGTTTGATGCTTGATAATTGTTTTGACATATGAAGATGGTGATACTAGAGTCATGCTAGTTGAGTAGTTGTGAATTTGAGAAATACTTGTGTTAAAGTTTGTGATTCCCGTAGCATGCACGTATGGTGAACCGTTATGTGATGAAGTCGGAGCATGATTTATTTATTGATTGTCTTCCTTATGAGTGACGGTCGGGGACGAGCGATGGTCTTTTCCTACCAATCTATCCCCATAGGAGCATGTGCGTAATACTTTGCTTTGATAACTTGTAGATTTTTGCAATAAGTATATGAGTTCTTTATGACTAATGTTGAGTCCATGGATTATACGCACTCTCCTTCCTTCCACCATTGCTAGCCTCTCTAATACCGCACACTTTTTGCCAGTATCATACACCCACCATATACCTTCCTCAAAACAGCCACCATACCTACCTATCATGGCATTTCCATAGCCATTCCGAGATATATTCCATGCAACTTTCCACCGTTCCGTATATTATGACACACTCCATCATTGTCATATTGCTTAGCATGAGCATGTAGTTGACATCGTATTTGTGGCAAAGCCACCATTCATAATTCTTTCATACATGTCACTCTTGATTCATTGCATATCCCGGTACACCGCCGGAGGCATTCATATAGAGTCATATTTTGTTCTAAGTATCGAGTTGTAATTGTTGAGTTGTAAGAAAATAAAAGTGTGATGATCTTCATTTTTAGAGCATTGTCCCAAGTGAGGAAAGGATGATGGAGACTATGATTCCCCCACAAGTCGGGATGAGACTCCAAACGAAAAAAAAGAGGCCATAAAAAAAAGAGAAAAGGCCCAAATAAAAAAATGAGAGAAAAAGAGAGAAGGGACAATGTTACTATCCTTTTACCACACTTGTGCTTCAAAGTAGCACCATGATCTTCATGATAGAGAGTCTCTCATTTTGTCACTTTCATATACTAGTGGGAATTTTTCATTATAGAACTTGGCTTGTATATTCCAATGATGGGCTTCCTCAAAATGCCCTAGGTCTTCGTGAGCAAGCAAGTTGAATGCACACCCACTTAGTTTCTTTTGTTGAGCTTTCATATACTTATAGCTCTAGTGCATCCGTTGCATGGAAATCCCTACTCACTCACATTGATATCTATTGATGGCCATCTCCATAGCCCGTTGATACGCCTAGTTGATGTGAGACTATCTTCTCCCTTTTTGCCTTCTCCACAACCACCATTCTATTCCACATATAGTGCTATATCCATGGCTCACGCTCATGTATTGCGTGAAGATTGAAAAAGTTTTGAGAATTTCAAAAGTATGAAACAATTGCTTGGCTTGTCAGCGGGGTTGTGCATGATTTAAATACTTTGTGTGGTGAAGATAGAGCATAGCCAGACTATCTAATTTTGTAGGGATAACTTTCTTTGGCCATGTCATTTTGAGAAGACATAATTGCTTAGTTAGTATGCTTGAAGTATTATTATTTTGGTGTCAATATGAACTTTTGTCTTGAATCTTTCGGATCTGAATATTCATACCACAATTAAGAAGAATTACATTGAAATTATGCCAAGTAGCACTCCGCATCAAAAATTCTTTTTTATCATTTACCTACTCGAGGACGAGCAGGATTTGAGCTTGGGGATGCCTGATACGTCTCCAACGTATCTATAATTTTTGATTGCTCCATGGTATATTATCTACTGTTTTGGACATTATTGGGCTTTATTATCCACATTTATATTATTTTTGGGACTAACCTATTAACCGGAGGACCAGCCTAGAATTGCTGTTTTTTGCCTATTTCAGAGTTTTGAAGAAAAGGAATATCAAACGGAGTCCAAACGGAATGAAACCTTCGAGAACGTGATTTTCTCACCGAATATGATCCAGGAGACTTGGACCCCACGTCAAGAAAGAAAGGAGGTGGCCACGAGGGTGGGGGGCGTGCCCACCCCCTAGGGCACGCCCCCCTGCCTTGTGGGCCCCCCGTTGCTCCACCGACGTACTCCTTCCTCCTATATATACCTACGTACCCCCAAACGATCAGATACGGAGCCAAAAACCTAATTCCACCGCCGCAACTTTCTGTATCCACGAGATCCCATCTTGGGGCCTGTTCCGGAGCTCCGCCGGAAGGGGAATCCACCATGGAGGGCTTCTACATGAACATAATAGCCCCTCCGATGAAGTGTGAGTTGTTTACCTCAGACCTTCGGGTCCATAGTTAGTAGCTAGATGGCTTCTTCTCTCTTTTTGGATCTCAATACAATGTTCTCCCCCTCTCTCGTGGAGATCTATTCGATGAAATCTTCTTTTTGCGGTGTGTTTGTTGATACCGATGAATTGTGGGTTTATGATCAAGATTATCTATGAACAATATTTGAATCTTCTCTGAATTCTTTTATGTATGATTGGTTATCTTTGCAAGTCTCTTCGAATTATCAGTTTGGTTTGGCCTACTAGATTGGTTTTTCATGCAATGGGAGAAGTGCTTAGCTTTGGGTTCAATATTGCGGTGTCCTTTCCCGGTGTGATGAGGGGCAGCAAGGCACGTATTGTATTGTTGCCATCGAGGATAACAAGATGGGGTTTTTATCATATTGCATGAATTTATCCCTCTACATCATGTCATCTTGCTTAAGGCGTTACTCTGTTTTCTTGAACTTAATACTCTAGATGCATGCTGGATAGCGGTCGATGAGTGGCGTAATAGTAGCAGATGCAGGCAAGAGTTGGTCTACTTGTCTCGGACGTGATGCCTATATACATGATCATACCTAGATATTCTCATAACTATGCTCAATTCTGTCAATTGCTCAACAGTAATTCGTTCACCCACTTTTAAATACTTATGCTCTTGAGAGAAGCCACTAGTGAAATCTATGGCCCCCGGGTCTATTCTCATCATATCAATCTCCCAACACTTTGTTATTGCTTTTTTCTTTTTTCTTTACCTTTTATTTTACTTTGCATATTTATACCAAAAATACCAAAAATATTATCTATCATCTCTATCAGATCTCACTCTCGTAAGTGACCGTGAAGGGATTGACAACCCCTATTCGCGTTGGTTGCGAGGAGTTATTTGCTTTGTGTAGGTACGACGGACTCCCGCGTGGTCTCCTACTGGATTGATACCTTGGTTCTCAAAAACTGAGGGAAATACTTACGCTACTATGCTGCATCACCTTTCCTCTTCAAGGAAATCCAACGCAAGCTGAAGTCGTAGCAGGCGGCGGCCCCCCTCTCCATCCTTCCCTCCACCTCCTCCTTCCCCCTTCTCCTACTCCTACTAGGAAAGGAGGAGTCCTACTCCCGGTGGAAGTAGGACTCCCCCGTTGGCGCGCCCTCCTCCTTGGCCGGCTGCCTCCCCCCTAGCTCCTTTATATACGGGGGCAGGGGGCACCCCAAGACACAAGTTGATCATTGATCTCTCCCAGCTGTGTGCGGTGCCCAACTCCACCATAATCCACCTCGGTCGTATCGTAGTGGTGCTTAGGCGAAGCCCTGCGTCGGTAGCTTCATCAACATCATCACCACGCCGTCGTGCTGACGAAACTATCCCTCGAGCTCTACTGGATCGTGAGTTCGCGGGACGTCACCGAGCTGAATGTGTGCTAAACGCGGAGGTGTCGTACGTTCAGTACTGAGGATCGCTCGATCGTGAAGACATACGACTACATCAACCACGTTTTCATAGCGCTTCCACTTAATGGTCTCCAAGGGTACGTGGACGACACTCTTCCCTCTCGTTGCTATGCATGACCATGATCTTGCGTGTGCGTAGTTTTTGTTTTTGAAATTACTATGTTCCCCAACAGTGGCATCCGAGCCAGGTTATTGCGTAGATGTTATATGCACGAGTAGAACACAAGTGAGTTGTGGGCGATACAAGTCATACTGCTTACCAGGATTTCATACTTTGGTTCGGCGGTATTGTTGGATGAAGCGGCCCGGACCGACATTACGCGTACTCTTACGCGGGACTGGTTCTACCGACGTGCTTAGCACACAGGTGGCTGGCGGGTGTCAGTTCCTCCAACTTTAGTTGAACCGAGTGTGACTACGCCCGGTCCTTGAGAAGGTTAAAACATCACTAACTTGACGAACTATCGTTGTGGTTTTGATGCGTAGGTAAGAACGGTTCTTGCTCAGCCCGTAGCAGCCACGTAAAACTTGCAACAACAAAGTAGAGGACATCTAACTTGTTTTTGCAGGGCATGTTGTGATGTGATATGGTCAAGACATGATGTTATATTTATTGTATGAGATGATCATGTTTTGTAACAGAGTTATCGGCAACTGGCAGGAGCCATATGGTTGTCGCTTTATTGTATGCAATGCAATCGCCCTGTAATTGCTTTACTTTATCACTAAGCGGTAGCGATAGACATCGAAGCAATAGTTGGCGCGACGACAATGATGCTACGATGAAGATCAAGGTGTCGCGCCGGTGACGATGGTGATCATGACGATGCTTTGGAGAAGGAGATCAAAGGCACAAGATGATGATGGCCATATCATATCACTTATATAGATTGCATGTGATGTTTATCCTTTATGCATCTTATTCTGCTTTGTTTGACGGTAGCATTATAAGATGATCTCTCACTCACTACTAGAAAAAGGCCTGTTAGTGGCACACCTATATTTGCCATTAATGGCGCACTATAGGTGCGCCATTATTACCACGCCATTAGTAACAAATAATAATGGCGCACATTTGGTGCGCCATTACTATCACATATAGTAATGGCGCACCTATAGTTGTCGCTTTATTGTATGCAATGCAATCACCCTGTAATTGCTTTACTTTATCACTAAGCGGTAGCGATAGACATCGAAGCAATAGTTGGCGCGACGACAACGATGCTACGATGGAGATCAAGGTGTCGCGCCGGTGACGATGGTGATCATGACGATGCTTTGGAGAAGGAGATCAAAGGCACAAGTTGATGATGGCCATATCATATCACTTATATTGATTGCATGTGATGTTTATCCTTTATGCATCTTATTCTGCTTTGTTTGACGGTAGCATTATAAGATGATCTCGCACTCACTACTAGAAAAAGGCCTGTTAGTGGCACACCTATATTTGCCATTAATGGCGCACTATAGGTGCGCCACTATTACCACGCCATTAGTAACAAATAATAATGGCGCACATTTGGTGCGCCATTACTATCACAGATAGTAATGGCGCACCTATAGTAATGGCGCACCACATAGAAGTACGCCATCACTAACAATTTTTTCAAACTTTTTTTCAGATTTTTTTTTAATCTTTTTTCTTTTTTTCTTAATCTCGGGTAACTATGGCTTAATCTCGGGTCAATATGCTTAATCTCAAGTCAAATCAAACTCCATGGTCAAACTTCCTGGAAGGTCACCCATCCTCACACTACTCCAGCCCGAGCACGCTTAACTTCTCAGTTCTATCCAACCCGAGCTCCAGCTCACTTAACACGCACTTGTTGATATATCTATCATATCAATCCTATTAAACCTTGTTGATGTCTATGACTTTGTTCATGTTCATGAGTGTGATGAAATTTTGAAAAAATATTTCAAACTTCCCGGTCATATTACGTATCATATTTTGAACATTTTTTCCAAAAAAAATTCAAAACCAATTTTTTTCTGTTAATAGTGGCGAACTTAGCAAATGGTGCACCATTACTAAGTCTGAATTTTTTCCATTTCCCCCCTCTAGATCTTAAAAGCCTCGTATCTTTTATTCTGTTAGGTTTTTGGGGATTCTGAAAATCTTCAACGGGGTAATGGCGCACTTTGTGTAGGTGCGCCATTACTAAGTGACTTAGTAATGGCGCACCTACACAAAGTGCGCCATTACTAAGTTTGACCAAGGTTTGACCCAGTCATACACATAGTAATGGCGCACTTTATACCGGTGCGCACTATCCGCTGGTGCGCCACTGCTAACAAATATATTTTTTCAAAACTAGTAATGGCGCACCACACACCAGGTGCGCCATTAGTAATATGTCAATAATGGTGTACCTGTATCTGGTGCGCCACTGCTATATAGCACTGGCGCACCACATACATGGTGCGCCATTAATGTCCATATTAGCTATAGCCGTTTTTCTAGTAGTGACTATATTTAAAGGTAAAAGTGTTCTCCCTGAGTATGAACCGTTGCCAAAGTTCGTCGTATCGAGACACCACGTGATGATCGGGTGTGATAAGGTCAACGTTCATCTACAACGGGTGTAAGACAGTTTTGCACACGCAGAATACTCGGGTTAAACTTGACGAGCCTATCATATGCAGATATGGCCTTGGAACACTGAGACCGAAAGGTCGAGCGTGAATCATATAGTAGATATGATCAACATAGAGATGTTCACCATTGAAAACTATTCCATCTCACGTGATGATTGGACATGGTTTAGTTAATTTGGATCACGTGATCACTTAGATGATTAGAGGGATGTCTATCTAAGTGGGAGTTCTTAAGTAATATGATTAATTGAACTTTAATTTATCATGAACTTAGTCCAGGTAGTATTCGCATATCTATGTCGTAGATCAATAGCTCGCGTTTAGCTCCCCTGTTTTATTTTTGATATGTTCCTAGAGAAAACTAAGTTGAAATATGTTAGTAGCAATGATGTGGATTGGATCCGTGATCTGAGGATTATCCTCATTGCTGCACAAAAGAATTATGTCCTTGATGCACCGCTAGGTGACAGACCAATTGCAGAAGCAAATGCAGATGTTATGAACGTTTGGCAAGCTCAATATGATGACTACTTGATAGTTTAGTTCACCATGCTTTACGGCTTAGAATCGGGGCTTCAAAGACGTTTTTGAAACGCCGCAGAGCACATGAGATGTTCCAAGAGTTGAAATTAGTATTTCAGACTCATGCCCAAGTCGAAAGGTATGAGACCTTTGACAAGTACTTTGCCTACAAGATGGAGGAGAATAGCTCAGCTAGTGAGCATGGGCTCAGAATGTCTGAGTACTACAATCACTTGAATCAAGTGGGAGTTAATCTTCAAGATAAGATAGTGATTGACAGAGTTGTCTAGTCACTATCACCAAGTTACTAGAACTTCGTGATGAACTATAATATGCAAGGGATAACGGAAACGATTCCCAAGCTCTTCGTGATGTTGAAATCGACGAAGGTAGAAATCAAGAAAATCATCAAGTGTTGATATTTGACAAGACCACTAGTTTCAAGGAAAGGGCAAAGGGAAGAAGGGGAACTTCAAGAAGAACGGCAAGCAAGTTGCTGCTCAAGTGAGGAAGCCCAAGTCTGGACCTAAGCTTGAGACTAAAGTGCTTCTACTGCAAAGGGACTGGTCACTGGAAATAGAACTTCGCCAAGTATTTGGTGGATAAGAAGGATGGCAAAGTGAACAAAGGTATATTTGATATACATGTTGTTGATGTGTACTTTACTAGTGTTTATAGCAATCCCTCAGTATTGGATACTAGTTGAGTTGCTAAGATTAGTAACTCGAAACGGGACTTGCATAATGAACAGAGACTAGATAAGGGTGAAGTGACGATGTGTGTTGGAAGTAGTTCCAAGATTGATATGATCATCATCGCACACTCCCTATACTTTCGGGATTAGTGTTGAACCTAAATAAGTGTTATTTGGTGTTTGCGTTGAGCATGAATATGATTTGATCATGTTTTCGCAATACGGTTATTCATTTAAGTTAGAGAATAATTTTTGTTCTGTTTACATGAATAAAACCTTCTATGGTCATACACCCAATGAAAATGGTTTGTTGGATCTCGATCGTAGTGATACACATATTCATAATATTGAAGCCAAAAGATGCAAAGTTAATAATGATAGTGCAACTTATTTGTGGCACTGCCATTTAGGTCATATTGGTGTAAGGCGCATGAAGAAACTCCATGCTGATGGGATTTTGGAATCACTTGATGCTTGCGAACCATGCCTTATAGGCAAGATGACTAAAATGCCGTTCTCCGGAACAATGGAGCGAGCAACAGATTTTTTGGAAATCATACATACCGATGTATGTGGTCCGATGAATATTGAGACTCGTGGCGGGTATCGTTATTTTCTCACCTTCATAGACGATTTGAGCAGATATGGGTATATCTACTTAATGAAACATAAGTCTGAAACATTTGAAAAGTTCAAAGAATTTCAGAGTGAAGTGGAAAATCATCGTAACAAGAAAATAAAGTTTCTACGATCTGATCATGGAGGAGAATATTTGAGTTACGAGTTTGATCTTCATTTAAAACAATGCGGAATAGTTTCGCAACTCACGCCACCTGGAACGCCACAGCGTAATGGTGTGTCTGAACATCGTAACCGTACTTTATTAGATATGGTGCAATCTATGATGTTTCTTACCAATTTACCACTATTGTTTTGGGGTTATGCATTAGAGACAACTGCATTCATGTTAAATAGGGCAGCATCTAAATCCATTGAGACGACACCATATGAACCGTGGTTTGGCAAGAAACCAAAGTTGTCGTTTCTTAAAGTTTGGGGTTGCGATGCTTATGTGGAAAAGTTTCATCCTGATAAGCTCAAACCCAAATCGGAGAAATGTGTCTTCATAGGATACCCAATGGAGACAGTTGGGTACACCTTCTATCACAGATACAAAGGCAAGACATTCGTTGCTAAGAATGGATCCTTTCTAGAGAAGGAGTTTCTCTCGAAAGAATTGAGTGGGAGGAAAGTAGAACTTGATGAGGTAACTGTACATGCTCCCTTATTGGAAAGTAGTTCATCATAGAAATCTGTTCCTGTGACTCCTACACCAATTAGTGAGGAAGCTAATGATGATGATCATGTAACTTCAGTTGAAGTTACTACCGAACCTCGTAGGTCAACCAGAGTGAGATCCGCACCAGAGTGGTATGGTAATCCTGTTCTGGAGGTCATGTTACTTGACCATGATGAACCTACGAACTATGAGGAAGCGATGATGAGCCCAGATTCCGCGAAATGGCTTGAGGCCATGAAATCTGAGATGGGATCCATGTATGAGAACAAAGTGTGGACTTTGGTTGACTTGCCCGATGATCGGCAAGCCATAGAATAAATGGATCTTCAAGAGGAAGAGGGACGTTGATGTAGTGTTACTATCTACAAAGCTAGAATTGTCGAAAAAGGTTTTGACAAAGTTCAAGGTGTTGAGTACGATAAGATTTTCTCACTCGTAGCAATGCTTAAGTCTGTCCGAATCATGTTAGCAAATTGCCACATTTTATGAAATCGGGCAAATGGATGTAAAGACTGCATTCCAGAATGGATTTCTGGAAGAAGAGTTGTATATGATGTAACCTGAAGGTTTTGTTGATCCAAAGGATGCTAACAAAGTGTGCAAGCTCCAGCGATCCATCTATGGACTGGTGCAAGCATCTTGGAGTTGGAATATACGCTTTGATGAGTTGATCAAAGCATATAGTTTTATATAGACTTGCGGTGAAGCCTGTATTTACAAGAAAGTGAGTGGGAGCACTACAACATTTCTGATAATTATATGTGAATGACATATTGTTGATCAGAAATAATGTAGAATTTTCTGGAAAGCATAAAGGAGTATTTGAAAGGAGTTTTTCAAAGAAATACCTCGGTGAAGCTGTTTACATATTGAGCATCAAGATCTATAGAGATAGATCAAGACGATTGATAAGTTTTTTCAATGAGTACATACCTTGACAAAGATTTTGAAGTAGTTCAAAATGGAACAGTCAAAGAACGAGTTCTTGCCTGTGTTACAAGGTGTGAAATTGAGTAAGACTCAAAGCCCGACCACGGTAGAAGATAGAAAGAGAATGAAAGTCATTCCCTATGCCTCAGCCATAGGTACTATAAAGTATGCCATGCTGTGTACCAGATCTATTGTATACCCTACACAGATTTCGGCAAGGGAGTACAATAGTGATCTAGGAGTAGATCACTGAACAATGGTAAAAAAATTATCCTTAGTGGAATAAGGATATGTTTCTTGATTATGGAGGTGACAAAAGGTTTGTCGTAAAGGGTTACGTCGATACAAGTTTTTACACTGATCCAGATGACTTTAAGTCTCAAACTGGATACATATTGAAAGTGGGAGGAATTAGCTAGAGTAGCTCCGTGCAGAGAATTGTTGACATAGAAATTTGCAAAATACATACGGATCTGAATGTGGCAGACCCGTTGACTAAACTTCTCTCACAAGCAAAACATGATCACACCTTAGTACTCTTTGGATGTTAATCACATAGCGACGTGAACTAGATTATTGACTCTAGTAAACCCTTTGGGTGTTGGTCACATGACGATGTGAACTATGCATGTTAATCACATGGTGATGTGAACTATTGGTATTAAATCACATGGCGATGTGAACTAGATTATTGACTCTAGTGCAAGTGGGAGACTGAAGGAAATATGCCATAGAGGCAATAATAAAGTTATTATTTATTTCCTTATTTCATGATAAATGTTTATTATTCATGCTAGAATTGTATTAACCGGAAACTTGGTACATGTGTGAATACATAGACAAACAGAGTGTCACTAGTATGCCTCTACTTGACTAGCTCGTTGAATCAAAGATGGTTAAGTTTCCTAGCCATAGACATGAGTTGTCATTTGATTAACGGGATCACATCATTAGAGAATGATGTGATTGACTTGACCCATTCCATTAGCTTAGCACTTGATCGTTTAGTTTACTGCTATTGCTTTCTTCATGACTTATACATGCTCCCATGACTATGAGATTATGCAACTCCCGAATACCGGAGGAACACTTTGTGTGCTACCAAACATCACAACGTAACTGGGCGATTATAAAGGTGCTCTACAGGTGTCTCCGATGGTGTTCATGGAGTTGGCATAGGTCAAGAATAGGAAATGTCACTCCGATTGTCGGAGAGGTATCTTTGGGCCCTATCGGTAATGCATATCACTATAAGCCTTGCAAGCAATGTGACTAATGATTAGTTGCGGGATGATGCATTACTGAACTAGTAAAGAGATTTGCCGGTAACGATATTGAGCTAGGTATTGAGATACCGACGATCGAATCTCGAGCAAGTAACATACCGATGACAAAGGGAACAACGTATGTTGTTATGCGGTTTGACCGATAAAGATCTTCGTGGAATATGTAGGAACCAATATGAGCATCCAGGTTCTGCTATTGGTTATTGACCAGATACGTGTCTCGGTCATGTCTACATAGTTCTCGAACCCTTAGGGTCCGCACGCTTAAAGTTCTGTGATGAACGGTATTATGAGTTTACATGTTTTGATGTACCGAAGGTAGTTCGGAGTCCCGGATATGATCACGGACATGACGAGGAGTCTCGAAATGGTCGAGACATAAAGATAGATATATTGGATGACTTTGTTTGGACTTCGGAAGGGTTCCGGACAAGTTCGGCCTAATACCGGAGTACCGAGGGTTTACCGGAACCCACGGGGATGTAATGGGCCTGTTGGGCATTAGTGGAGAAGAGAGAGAGCAGCCAGGAGGTGGCGCGCGGCCCCCCTTGCCCCAGTCCGAATTGGACAAGGGAAGGGGGCAGCGGCCCCCCTCTCCTTCCTTCTCTCCACCTCCTCCTCCCCCCTTCTCCTACTCCTACTAGGAAAGGAGTCCTACTCCCGGTGGAATTGGACTCCCCCCTTGGCGCACCCTCCTCCTTGGCCGGCCGCCTCCCCCCTAGCTCCTTTATATATGGGGTCAGGGGGCACCCCAAGACACAAGTTGATCATTCATCTCTCCCAGCCGTGTGTGGTGCCCCCCTCCACCATAATCCACCTCGGTCATATCGTAGCGGTGCTTAGGCGAAGCCCTGCGTCGGTAGCTTCATCAACATTGTCACCACGCCGTCGTGCTGATGAAACTCTCCCTCGAGCTCTACTGGATCATGAGTTCGCGGGACGTCATCTTGCTGAACGTGTGCTGAACACGGAGGTGCCGTACATTTAGTACTGAGGATCGGTCGATCGTGAAGACGTACGACTACATCAACCACGTTGTCATAACGCTTCCGCTTAATGTTCTATGAGGGTACGTGGACGGCACTTAACAACACACAAGTATAGGGGATCGCAACAATTTTCGAGGGTAGAGTATTCAACCCAAATTTATTGATTCAACACATGGGGAGCCAAAGAATATTCTCAAGTATTAGCAGTTGAGTTGTCAATTCAACCACACCTGGATAACTTAGTATCTGCAACAAATTATTTAGTAGCAAAGTAATATGATAGTAACGGTAACAGTAGAAAAATTAATACTTTTGGGTTTCGTAGTGGTTGTAACTGTAGCAACGGAAAAGTAAATACGCTAAGAACAATATGTGAAAAGCTCGTAGGCATTGGATCGGCGATGGAGAATTATGCCGGATGCGGTTCATCATGTAACAGTCATAACATAGGGTGACTGAGAACTTGCTCCAATTCATCAATGTAATGTAGCCATGTATTCCGAGTATAGTCATACATGCTTATGGAAAAGAACTTGCATGACATCTTTTGTCCTACCCTCCCGTGGGAGCGGGGTCCTAATGGAAACTAAGGGATATTAAGGCCTCCTTTTAATAGAGTACCGGACCAAAGCATTAACACATAGTGAATACATGAACTCCTCAAACTACGGTCATCACCGGGAGTGGTCTCGATTATTGTCACTTGAGGTTGCGGATCATAACACATAGTAGGTGACTATAGACTTGCAAGATAGGATCAAGAACTCACATATATTCATGAAAGCATAATAGGTTCAGATCTGAAATCATGGCACTCGGGCCCTAGTGACAAGCATTAAGCATAGCAAAGTCATAGCAACATCAATCTCAGAACATAGTGGATACTAGGGATCAAACCCTAACAAATCTAACTCGATTACATGATAAATCTCATCCAACCCATCACCGTCCAGCAAGCCTACGATGGAATTACTCAAGCACGGCGGTGAGCATCATGAAATTGGTGATGGAGGATGGTTGATGATGACTGTAACACCCCGAGAATCATGCTACAGTAACCCTCTGTGATTAAGCTAATCATGTTACTAAACAGGGCTTGATCACATTGGAATCACATTTCTTTTCAAAGTCCTAGTTCAAACTTCAATTAAATTTAAAGTGGAAAATAGGAGTTGTCAAAATTTAAAACTAAAATGTTCATTAAGTAACAAATAGTTCTGAAGCAATTATAAAATTGTAACTAAACTTAAATGGATTAGTTAGGTGACCCTAACAACCTCAAACTTTGGCAAGCAACAAAATTTAATAACCTTTTAATTAATCTAAAATTTATATGAATTAGTATTTCACCCAAACTAGTTTTTGGTGCAAGGATCTGATGCCCTGCAACTTATAAGCTAGCTCCCATATTTTATAAATACCATTTAGGTGCTAAACATTTTGCAAACAGAAAAATAAAAATAAAAAAAGAAAATGCGTCAATAGGACCCCTCCCCCACCCGCCGGGCCAACCGGCCCAGCTGGCCACCAGGCCGTCCAGGCCGGCCCAGACCCAGGCGATTAACCCCTCCCGGGGGGCACCGAAACCCTAGCCCCCCTTCCCCACGATCCCCACTCCCCCCCCGTTCGATCTGGATCGGGGGCGCCACAGCGCACGCCGCCCCGATCCCGTTGCCCCCTAGCCCGACCCCTGGGCCCGACGCCGCTCCGCCGTCGCCGGGCTGCCCCGCCTCACCACTCCGTCGCCGGAACACCGTCGCCGCCGCCTCGCTCCACCAATCCTCCCCGAACGACCTCCACGCGCCCGACGACGCCGTCCTCTTCGCTCGACGCCGCCGCCGGGATCCTCCCCGTCGGAGCCGCCCCGACCGCTTCCCCGACGTCGTCGTCACGCCCGCTTCCATGTACCCTACAACTACGTTGAGGCCCTCGGCCTCCCCTTCCCCTTGATCGCACGTCCCGCACCGGCGCGCGTCCACCGTCGAGCTCCCGCATAGCCTTGCCACTCGCCACCGGTCGCCCGACATGCCCCGCGACCTCCTGTGTGCGTCCGCACCTACCGCGACCGGCTGTGTCGGCAGCCGCGCCCTGCCTGCCGAGCCCGCGGCCACCACGTTGCCACTGCTCCCGCCTCTGCTGCTCCTTCCCACCGCAACCGCGAGCGCACCTCGCTCCGACCCACCGCGCTCACCGACCGCGCCCTCGTGCGTCGTTCGCCCCCATCATCGAACGCAGCTCCCGCAGCTCCCACTACCACCCTGACTTCGCCGCCGTGGCCGGCGCCGCCCCCCTGGTGGCTCGGGTACACACGACGCCCACGCCCGGTGCCCTTTTCGCCCGCTAGCACCCGTTCTAGTGGCCTCTTGGGCCACTGGCAGATGGGGCCCATGCCCCAAAACAAAATAATAATAATAATAATAATAATAATAGATAAATAAATAATTAAAATCAATTAAAATATTAATTAATTAATTAATTAGTGAATTAATTAACTTAATTAATCTTGTATAGTTAACCTAATTAACTATTGTTAATTAATTAAACAATATTTTGATTAGTTAAACCCTGATTAGGATAAATAGAGTATGACACGCGGGACCCATGCACTATTCACTGGTTGACCTAGTCAACAATTGACTGTGCTGTTGACTTTGACCTGGCCCCACGTGTCATTGACTGTGGGTGGCACATCACTAAGTGACATGAGTATTTACTCTTTTCAATTCAAATTAATATAATCCAGTAATTTTAGAAATTCAAATAAACTTTGATAAATCGTAGAAAATAATCTGTAACTCAGATGAAGAAACTTGGTACATGAAAGTTGCTCAAAACGATGATACGATTCCGGATACGCAACCCCTTCGTCCGCCACACCCCCCTAACCTATCGAACTCGCAACTTTCCCCATCCAGCTCCTCTGCCCGACAACGTGAAACACCGAGGATACTTTCCCGGATGTTTCCCCCCTTCACCGGTATCACCTCATACTGCGTTAGAACACGTCTAGCTCTGTTTGTTGTCCTGTTATGCACTTGCTTGCTATGTATTTACTGTTTCTCCCCCTCCTCTCTTCGGTAGACCCCGTGACGATGTTGATGCCCCTGTGGTCGACTACGTCACCGACAACCCCTCCTTCTTGTCTGAGCAACCAGGCAAGCCCCCTTTGATCACCGGATATCGCCTACTCTTCTCTATCTGCTTGCATTAGAGTAGTGTAGCATATTCTGCTTTCGATTAATCCTATCTGCTGCATAGCCTGTCCTTGTTACTCTTGTTGTTACCTTTACGCAATCCTACATGCTTAGTATAGGATGCTAGTATTTTCATCTATGGCCCTACATTCTTGTCCGTCTGCTGTGCTATACTATCGGGCCGTGATCACTCGGGAAGTGATCACGGGTATATACTATATACTTATACATGATACATGTGGAGACTAAAGTCGGGTCGGGTGGTGGAGCACCATGAGTGGATCTTTGTGGCGGAGGCAGCAGGCAGGTTGAGACCGCCTAGGAGAGAGGTGGGCTGGCCTGTTCGGCGTTCGCGGATACTTAACACGCTTAAAGAGATCTTGGTATTTGATCTGAGTTGGCTACGAGCCTATCGCACTAACCAACTACGTGGGAAAGATATGGGCACTCGGCGTCGTGGTATCAGCCGAAGCACTTCGTGACGCCTTGGCCGGCCGAGTGGCGCGCGCCGGATTGGAATGTAAGCCTGCTCTTGTATTAAGGGGGCTAGTTCTGCTTTCGGCCGCGTACGCAACATGCAGGTGTGCTATGGGCGATGGGCCCAGACCCCTGTGCGCTTAGGTTTAGACCGGTGTGCTGGCCTCTCTGTTGTGCCTAGGTGGGGTTGCGACGTGTCGATCTTCCACGGCCGGGCATGACCCAGGAAAGTGTGTCCGGCCAAATGGGATCAAGCGTGTTGGGTAAGTTGGTGCACCCCTGGAGGGAAGTTAATCTATTCGAATAGCCGTGATCTTCGGTAACAGGACGACTTGGAGTTGTACCTTGACCTTATGAAAACTAGAACCGGATACTTAATAAAACACACCCTTCCAAGTGCGGATACAACGGTGGTCGCTCTTTCTCGGGGATAAGAGGAGGGATCGCGGGTAGGATTATTGCTATGTGATGTTACTTGGAGGACTTCAACCTACCCTCTTCTACATTTGCAAGGCGAAGGTGACGAGCGTAGTCTTCGATAAGACTAGCTATCCCCTCTTATTCTGGCATTCTGCAGTTCAGTCCACTGATATGGCCCTTTACACATATATCCATACATTTGTAGTGTAGCTCCTTGCTTGCGAGTACTTTGGATGAGTACTCACGGTTGCCTTGTTCCCCCTTTTTCCCTACCTCTACTCGATTGCTGCAACCAGACGTTGGAGCCCAGGAGCCAGACGCCACCGTCGATGACGACTACTACCCTGGAGGTGCCTACTACTACGTGCAGCCCGGCGGCGACGACTGGAGTAGTTTAGGAGGATCCCAGGCGGAAGGCCTGCGCCTCTTCGATCTGTATCCCGGTTTGTGCGAGCCTTCTTAAGGCAAACTTGTTTAACTTATGTACGTACTCAGATATTGTTGCTTCCGTGACTCGTCTATGATCGAGCACTTGTATTCGAGCCCTCGAGGCCCTGGCTTGTATTATGATGCTTGTATGACTTATTTTATGTTTTAGAGTTGTGTTGTGATAACTTCCGTGAGTCCTCGATCTTGATCGTATACATTTGCGTGCATGATTAGTGTACGATTGAATCGAAGCGTCTGAAGTTGATATCGAGCCATTGCTTGTAGAATCCCCTTTCCAACTCCTTGGCGAAGTCGAGTCTAGACATTGCAAAACTTTTACTAACATGGCTGTGTGTCTTACGGGCACACGTAGCCATTGGGTGGTATTACGATCTTTTACTCCTCGATCTTTACTCTGGGACTCTGATCTCTCCTCTATTCGGGTTAAATGAATTTTACTAAATCTAACATTAGGATCTCGTTATCACTTTCAACCGGAGAGCCCCTTATTACTGATGATCATCTGCTGCACCAGAAGAACCGAAAGACGCTCTCCGCTGTTAACTCGAGAACTTGTGTTCATCGCGTTTGCAATTCCCCTTCCACCGTCAACCCTTATGGATAACTACTTATAGTTGTTATTCTTATATCATCCCCAGTTGGTCTTGTTATTACAAGATACCCCAAAGCACTCGTCGTTGTTTCGATAATCCTTTAAGCTTACTGCCTTGCTGTTCCTTGCCACCTGAATACCCCTATGGATAATTTCTCGCCCTTATCGAGTATCCGTTCATCCCCAGTTGTTCATGTGTTTCACATTGGTCTTTGAAATACTATTTGATCCTCCAAAAATCCTTAATAGCTTATTACTATGCAATACTTGTCTGCTTGCATTATGGATGCTTTCCATATGTCTGGAAATATTCGTTAGTATCCTTAGGCACCGTCATTTTGGTCCTATTGATTCAACATGAGTGCGAATGCACGCAATCATCAGTTGATCCTTTTAAATTATCTCTCCGGCTCAGACGTCTTTCAAACATGAGCTGGTTCTCGACCAAACTATCTGTCATCGATTGTGCCTCTGGTATATTCAATTGATCCGTCCTTGATCAGAACGTCTGCTTCTGATCCTTTGTTTTGGAAATCATAATTCCTTTGCATTTAAGCTTTGAATTATTCAGATGATTCCATAACCTGTTGCATTTGCATTCCTTCCTCTTCTGGTTGAGTATCGGTACTCACATCAGATCCTTTGTGGACCATCAAGTCCTGTGTTGGATTGTTATCCGACAGTGTCCTTCACATTTGATCACTTTGTGAGTTCTTCCCCTGATACCTAATGCCTTTGTTAAGTTGTATCCTCCGCTTGGCCAACCATACTCTGCTTTCGGGCTTGTGTTATTTACTCTTGAAACTTGTGGTATATGTTTCTAAGAAGCCACTATGGGTTGAACATATGCTTTCTCTAGACCGTGTGAACCTGAAAGTTTTCACGAGTCATACTCTTCTAGTGCTTCGCCAGATAAAATTTCAACACTGCAACTTAATCGAACGCGAGAAGTGGATGAAAGGTTATGCATTGGAGAAGTGGGAGTCGACCTTGAACCTTGTGTTCATGCCCATGGACATGATGTAGATCCTATCATGGAAGCTTCTTGTAATAACAACTATTTTCTTGATCAATATCATCTGGTAAACATGAATTGATCCTTTGCAACCGTGGTTCCGGCCATGATTGTTCTTCTTTGATCCATTTCTCGGACAAGTTAAAGCACTTGTCTTCTACAGATCGATATGCCTGCCCAACTTCTATTATGATTTACCTTCGAGTAATACCCCTGGTATCTCGAGGATATCATGCCATTGCACTACATCTTGCGAACTTTTGATGAAGTACTACCTTTCCCTGTCAATGTCACTTCATGGGTTCTGGGTTGTTGGTCAACCGAGAACACCGATAAGTGGATCGATTCCGCACTCCGATTCAATAACTCTAAGTAATTTTCATTGCTTATGAGTTTAATAATCCTTCGAGTTATTCATAGCTTGATCGGCTATATCATTATCGTGCAAACTTCTATCTGTGCTACCTGGTCTTTCTTCCCGGAGCAGAATTTTCGACGATGAGATAACCTTATGCCGATCTTCCTCGTCATATCATTTGACCTTAAACAACAAGCTTGATTTCGAGTTTGTGTCGTACCCATGGTTCCAATAACCTTTTGCTTCATCATTCCTTTGACTTGATGTCATCGCCGATCTATCACATCTTCGTGGAGTCTCTCGACAAAATTTGTCGTGGATATCATCAACATTCTGAGCTCTTCCAAGAGATCTATTGAAATCATGACGAGAAATACCATCCTTGCCCTCGATGATTGGTGTTATCATCGACCACTTTATTGCCTTCCGTTCAACACAAACTTGTTCGTGTTTCGTGTTATACCTTGAGATCCTTACTATCCAACATTTGTTCTTCTTTAACTTGGAGTATTACCATATTTTATGACAAGAATGTTATGAGGATTACTCCACCTCTTAAGAATTCTTGGTATAGTGATACTTCTCACCATCACCATTCTTTCTTGGTTCCCCTGTTGATTCTAACCGAGGTACCTACAAGTGAACGGTGTTGTTTGGATTCTGTACTTCTAGCAACCCTATTGCTTTGAAGTTAATGGTCAACCGTTCATTCTTAGACTATTGATTATTGAATCACCATTCTATCATTGATCGTGCTACCTAGTCCCATATTTCGGTTGCACCTTTAACCAATGTTTAGCTGTATGTTTTCCTCAAGCATACATCATTATATCATTTGATCCGACAAGTGTTATCTCCTTGTTCACATTATTGTGGAAATCCATCCGTTTGGAATTCTCGATGAATTGTCGCTGAGCCCATCAGCCACCTCCTCATCCTCTCCTTGGTTTAATGATGAACTATTGTTTCAGGAACCCGCTCCCATAGTTCATTTCCTGAGAATCTTGAAATGTCATTTCGTCTATTTGTGTTGCACCTTTTTTCTCGGACACCCTGAGTCTGAAGTATCATGACACCAATCGGAGCTGAATCTCGGTCGATATGATGGTTGGGACAACTTTCAAGAGTTATGATGTTGGTCCTTTGATGACCCGGTAACATGATGTCATGCCTAGCACCCCCACGGGTGGAGGACCTATTGTTGTAGTATCCTTTTAGCAAGTTTAGCCATTCTTCCATGAGGAAATTGTAAGGCTTATTCTATAAGTTGCTCCTGACGGATCCTTTGTGAATCCAAAGTATGATCTTTACCCAAAGACCATGCCAATACTATCTCAAAGCATGTTTGTGATACTCCGATTTTCAACAAGGACATTTGAAGCCCAATGCTAAATGTTTCTTGCTCAATTATCCAAACACCTTTGTATGGGCAATGTCATGAAATTTCTCTCCCCTTACCTAAAGGGTTTTCTACCTTCTATCCTCTTATGGATATCATGCCCTGCTTGTCCTTGGGAAGGATATACCCCTGAATTATGTGTTTAAACACATATTTCTTTCCATTGTTCTGATTAAATCTGGTAATCACCTTTTCTTTCCATTGGATTGCTTAACCCTACTTGTGATCTTTATTATATAAGCAGTAGTATTTATCTGCTTATGTAAACACCTCGGTGTACAATTCTGTCAGCAAGACCCTGTTACTATAGTTGATGACATTTCGGTAACCACCGATGGATGAGAACTTTGCCTATTGGTCCGCCTCGTTCAACGAGCAGGAAAATGGTTCTCTTCGTCCCCCGCCCTTGGTATCGACGTTGTTGCCGACATAATCGACAGGCTACCCTCTGACATGCCTTGCTTGCATGATCATGCAAGACGTCTCCGCCCTTCCTACTTTTAACCCACATGGTGGGCCCATAACCCATAGTTCCACAGGATCGAAACCTGACTCTCATTTACAACCCTGTTTCTAATGGTTATTCCCCACGCTGGGCTTCGAATTTACTTCATGGGCCACCTTCCTATTGCTCTATTATGGTATCAGACGAAATACTTACTCTCGCTACTCTGAACCCCTTTCTCACTCTGGTTCAGGCTTCGAGCAACTATCTATCCGCTTGGAACCTCTTATTGTACCTTCGTACCTTACTCTCGATGTATTTTATATGTTCAACTCGAGAGATAATCTTATTCTCATTCATGGGTTAACCCCGATTGTTTCCCTCATAAGCATTATGTCGTAGCGAGCTGCCCTTACCTATTCATAAGTACGTTGGAGTTCCCGAAGAAAAGGACGACTTCACCATGATGACCTGAAGCAGAGTAATGAAGACGTCAATGTAAGGGATCGACCTCTTCGAGAAGAGAAACCAAGACTGAGAAGATTCGTTAGGATTTCATAACCAGACCTTTCCCCCTAGTCCCCCTCTTAAATCTCGGGACGAGATTTCTTGTAGTGGAGGAGATTTGTAACACCCCGAGAATCATGCTACAGTAACCCTCTGTGATTAAGCTAATCATGTTACTAAACAGGGCTTGATCACATTGGAATCACATTTCTTTTCAAACTCCTAATTCAAACTTCAATTAAATTTAAAGTGGAAAATAGAAGTTGTCAAAATTTAAAACTAAAATGTTCATTAAGTAACAAATAGTTCTGAAGCAATTATAAAATTGTAACTAAACTTAAATGGATTAGTTAGGTGACCCTAACAACCTCAAACTTTGGCAAGCAACAACATTTAATAACCTTTTAATTAATCTAAATTTTATATGAATTAGTATTTCACCCAAACTAGTTTTTGGTGCAAGGATCTGATGCCCTGCAACTTATAAGCTAGCTCCCATATTTTATAAATACCATTTAGGTGCTAAACATTTTGCAAACAGAAAAATAAAATAAAAAAAATAAAATGCATCAATAGGACCCCTCCCCCACCCGCCAGGCCAACCGGCCCAGCTGGCCACCAGGCCATCCAGGCCGGCCCAGACCCAGGCGATTAACCCCTCCCGGGGGGCACCGAAACCCTAGCCCCTCTTCCCCACGATCCCCACTCCCCCCCCCCGTGCGATCTGGATCGGGGGCGCCACAGCGCACACCGCCCCGATCCCGTTGCCCCCGAGCCCGACCCCGGGGCCCAACGCCGCCCCGCCGTCGTCGGGCTGCCCCGCCTCACCACTCCATCGCCGGAACGCCGTCGCCGCCGCCTCGCTCCACCAATCCTCCCCGAACGACCTCCACGCGCCCGACGACGGCGTCCTCTTCGCTCGCCGCCGCCGCCGGGATCCTCCCCGTCGGAGCCGCCCCGACCGCTTCCCCGACATCGTCGTCACGCCCGCTGCCATGTACCCTACAACAACGGTGAGGCCCTCGGCCTCCCCTTCCCCTCGATCGCACGTCCCGCACCGGCGCGCGTCCACCGTCGAGCTCCCGCATAGCCTTGCCACTCGCCACCGGTCGCCCGCCATGCCCCGTGACCTCCTGTGTGCGTCCGCACCTGCCGCGACCGGCTGTGTCGGCAGCCGCGCCCTGCCTGCCGAGCACGCGGCCGCCACGTTGCCACTGCTCCCGCCTCTGTTGCTCCTTCCCACCGCACCCGCGAGCGCACCTCGCTCCGACCCACCGCGCTCACCGACCGCGCCCTCGTGCGTCGTTCGCCCCCACCGTCGAACGCAGCTCCCGCAGCTCCCACTACCGCCCTGACTTCGCCGCCGTGGCCGGCGCCGCCCCCCTGGTGGCTCGGGTACACACGGCGCCCACGCCCGGTGCCCTTTTCGCCCGCTAGCACCCGTTCCAGTGGCCTCCTGGGCCACTGGCAGATGGGGCCCATGCCCCAAAACAAAATAATAATAATAATAAAAATAATAATAATAAAATTATTATAATAATAATAGATAAATAAATAATTAAAATCAATTAAAATATTTGTCGGTGTACTAAAGTAGGGGTACCTTAGTACCCCGAACTTTGTCTGCAGGCGATCGTGGCGTCCCGTGGCAAGCCTAGCAGGCGTCTGCCAAGACCCTCATGACCCTTGAGAAAACAAGACCCGGCAAGAGGAGCTTGCGGTGAGCCATTCAAGAACGAAGAACTCAAGATGAAGAGACAAGGCCCGGCAAGAGGAGTTTTGGGAAGGCCAGCTTTGGCACCTCAAGAAACACTTGCTAAGACACACGCGTGTCCGGGAAGGCTTGGTGGCGATAAGATCTCGGCGCGACAAGAACCTTGCTGACAAAGTACTCGCCATGACAAGTGACTCTCTTCATCTCGCTCCAGCTCACCCGTAGCGTGTCACCACGGGCTCTCCCAAGAACGCGTGTCGACGGGCTGTGCAGCCAGCGGGGAGCAGCGATAAGCGGCTGACAAGCTACCATCGTGGCAAGCGGAGGCGCACTCGGCGGTCCTGTTACCTTTGTTCGGGCGTCGAGACAGGCATTGATGACTCTTGTCCCTTGCCGTCGAGTTAGGTATAGATTACTGTACACATGCAGGCGGTGTACCAACCTATGTTTTTACTATTTTACCCTTGTCTACTTGGCACATGTGGTGACCCCTTGTGCCAATAAAAGGAGGCCCGAGTGCAACGTAGAAAGGGTTTGGTTCAGCTCCGGCTCAGTTCATTCTACTCATACGAGACCACACTCAGGCTAGGTTTTGTAGCTCCCATTGCTCCCTAGCAAGAACACAAGATAATCCACAAAGCAGCAGTAGGAGTATTATCTCTCCGGAGAGCTCCGAAGCTGGGTAAATCTGCTCGTGTGCATCGCTTCGATCCGCTCTTTGTGCAATCTCCGCCCCCTCCGAACCACAAGGGACCCAGATCCCGTAGGTGTTAAGTGGGACACGATCAACTTCTCCCGACATCTTTGGCGCGCCAGGTAGGGGGCGTCGAGGCTGTGTGAACCCGATCCGGCGGTTACACGAGCAACTTGATCAACATCTTCGTCGACATGGCGCCGAAGAAGAAGTCTTCGGCAGCAGCAGAGCCGTCCGCGTCGAACCCACCACCACCGGTCTTTGTCGGTGGGGGGAAACGCTGGCGGAGGAACCGGCGTCGTCGAGAGAGCCCACAATGCCGCCAGGTCCAAGGACAAGGCAGCACAGGCGTCGGTGTCCGAGTCCGCACCGCATCCTTCGCAGGAGGCGCGGGACCGACAACGTCATGATGCTCGCGGCACCATCGCTTCGCTGGATCAAGGCCAAGCTGGAGGATCCCGAGGCCCTCGGGACCGCATGCACCCAAACATCTTTGGTACGAGCGAAGTCTGGTCGCAGGCGGGATGCTGCTCCTCCTAACTTGGTTAGGAGTCGAGCACATCCGTTCTTCGCTCCGTCGCCGTTGCCGCCAACCACACCAGCGGAAGCCTTGGCTGAAACTCGATTACTTCTAGATTACCCTCCAAGCTGCCGATAAGGTCGGCGAATGGAGGCCACAATTTAGAGTCTCATCGGCCGCCAGCGGCGGCGTCCCATGCAACAACCAGTGATTCGCAGCCGCGGCAGGCGACAAAGCGCGAGCTGATGGCGGCGAGACTTGCGGGTGCACCACCATACACTCCCCTTCCGAAGACCAAGATCGCGAATCGCGGATCCACCTCGGCAGCGACTCCACGGCGTCGCCGGATCCGCGAGCTTCGTCGCGACCAGCGCCAAGTTCTCCGAGAGCGGCAAGAAGAAGACGCTTCGAACCCGTATCGAGCACCAAGAGAAGCGCGCCATCAATCGACCAGCGCGCGGGCCTTTGTCGATATGCATGCGCCGAGAGAACGAGCGACTTGCCGTCTGTGATAGGTTGCCCTGCGTTCACTCGTGAGCTGCGGCAAGTCCGGTGGCCCGACAAGAAAAACTTCAAACCAGATGTGCGGAGAAGTATGATGGCAGGACACACCCATCGGAGTTCCTCAACATCTACACCATCGCGGTGCAAGCTGCGGGGGCGAGACGACAAGATCCTCGCCAACTACTTTCCCACGGTGCTCAAGCCAAGCGTCGGATCTTGGCTCATGCACTTGCCGGATGGCTCTATTTCTTCTTGGGCAGATTTGTGCCACCAGTTTGTTGGCGCCTTCACGGTGACCACAAGCCTCATGGCAGAGAGTGATCTCCACCTGCTTGCCCGAAGGAGGAGTCTCTGCGCAAGTTCATCCAGAGATTGATCGAGTGCACTACAACATCCGGGCGTCCACCTGCTGCAATTGATCGGTGCATTCCATCGAATGTGCGAAACCGCAGGATGAGGAGAGATGGCGATGTGCAAAGTGAAAGACGTCGCGAGCTCTATGCCTTGGCCGACAAGTGTGCCTGCTGAAGAAGGAAGAAGACTCCGGGAGAGAATGTGGGAGCAGAATCGGCGGTGAGGAGATCGCCCGGCAAGGAAGAGCGGTGGCGAAATAATGAAGGAAGAAAAACCAAGAAGTACTAGTTGTCGAGCAGTCCGGCAAGGATGGTGCCGCTAACAAAGCCAAGGCTGGTGGCTCCGGCAAGGAGGTTGCCGTTGGCACCGACCGCCAAGCCGTGGCGCCGCCGACAAGCCCGACAGCTCAACAAGCGATCTTGTAAGATCCACCGCACTAAGGGCCACGATCTTGAGCTGCAAGAAAGTCGAGCAGCTTGTTGAGCTACGAGAGAGCTGAATCTGAGCGGCGAGACAAGGAGAAGGCCAGGAAGGTGCAGGTGCAGCAAGTAAGAAGAGACCCGGTCGGGGAGGCGCGCTGGCAAGGCCAAGCAAAGTGGCAAGGAGACAGACCTCCCGTGGCGCGACAAGGATGAAGATGGAGATGAAGAGGACGAAGACATGGAAGGCGATGAAGCGAGCGAGCAAGAGTTTCAAAAGGCAACATAGGTCCTTTGCGTTGGCGGTGGTGCTTCTCGCATACCTCGCACCGCCAACTCAAACAATGGATGCGTGAGGTTAATGCAGCAGAACCCTCCATAGAATCGCGCAAACCTCTAAAGTGGTCCAGCACGCCCATCATTTTGACATTGAGGACCACCCTGATCGCATCACTGCGTCGGGTGCTTGCCGATGTTGGTCTCACCAACCATCGCAACCTCAAGGTCACAAAGATGTTGGTTCCTGGCGGGGCGGCTGAACTGATATCCTCTGCGATTGCTTGAAACTTCAAATCCTCGACAGCGAGCTCGAAGAAACTGGTACATTCAAGGAATCAACCCGGAAGGAGCAAGCCCAAAGGGAAGATCACGTTGCGGTAACATTGGCAGCGAGCTCAACTTCGAAGCGAGAGGATCACATTTGGCGTTGCCGACTTCCCATTGCCCTACAATGGCATACTTGGCGTCCGGCACTCGCCAAGTTCATGGCCGCCTCTCATTATGCTTATAACCTACTCAAGATGCCCGGCCCGATAAGCGTCATTTCTGTCCATGGTGACAAGAAGGGCGACTTATCTCGCCGACAAGATTTACCGGGATGCAGCAGCCGCAGCGAGAAAGCAAACCACTTGCGCTGAAGCTCCGGGGAAGAAGAAGACCACCAAGTCCGGCAAGAGCTCTGTTGCCCACTCCGCAAGCGCACCTCCTCGGTGCTGCGCTACCGTCGAGGACGCACCATCGAGCTCCACCGGCAAGTGCAAGAAAGGCGATGGCGGCTCCGCCGAAGACCAGAAGGTGCCGCCAAGGAGGACAGCTTGGTGGTACCTTCACCATCGAGCCACGCTTGACCCTAAATAGGAAGGCGAGCTCGTTGCTTTCATGGCGAATGTCGATGTGTTTGCATGGCAACCATCGACATCCCGGTGTTCGTGAAAGTAATTGAGCACCACCTAGCTGTCTGTCCTCACGCCGCCCGTCAAGCAAAAAGTTAGGAAACAAGCGGTGGGCGCCAAGAGTTCATAGCGAAGAAATCAAGAAGTTGGAAGCAGCGGGACTCGTCGGTACTCCATCCACGTGGTTTGCCAATCCGGTAGTTATGCATAAGGCTAATGGGAAATGGAGACTTTGTATTGACTTCTGAGATGTTAATAAAGCTTGTCCCAAAGACCCATTTCCTTGCCGCGTATCGACCAGATTGTTGACTCCACAACTGGATGTGATCTGCTTCGTTTCTTGATGCATATTCAGGTATCATCAGATCTTCATGGCGGAAGAGGATGAAGAAAAGCATTCATTACACCATGTAGCACGTCTTTGCTTCATACGGATGCCTTCGGTTTAAAGAATGCTGGTTCAACTTTTGCAAGAGTAGTCCAAGATGCCTTTGAGCCACGGATACGAAATGTAGAAGCCTACATGGATGATATAGTGGTCAAAAGCAAGGACAAAGCAACTCGATTCAGGATTTGGATGAGACATTTGCAAATCTGCGCAAGATCAACCTCAAGCTCAACCCGAGAAGTGCGTGTTTGGAGTCCCTTCGGCAAGCTTCTCGGGTTCTTTGTATCTCAGCGGGAATCGAAGCCAATCCCGACAAGATCAAGGCTATTGAGCAGATTGAAGCACCAAAGCGCGTCAAGGGCGTCGGAAGGCTTTCGGTTGCGTGGCTGCTCTCGGCAGGTTTATCTCTAAGTCTGCTGGCGCGCATACTGCCATTTTCAAAATTTTGAAAAGGCAGGTCAATGAAATGGACTCCGAAGCGGAGGCTGCGCTGCCAGGACTTGAAGAGATACCTGTCCTCCACTCCAATACTTGTCGCACCTAAGCCACAAGAGAAGTTGCTGCTGTATATTGCGGCAACCAATCAAGTGGTTAGTGCTGCGTTAGTAGCGGAGAGGGAAGCAGATGATGAGCCGGCAACCGAGGCAGGCGCATCCAGCAACAAGCAAGGGGCTTCGCCGTCAAGCTCTGGTCCCGACAAGGACGGATCAGCGTAGGGTTGCGACAAGATACAGAAGAGGATGGTGCAGCGCCCAGTTTACTTTGTCGGTTCCCTTCTGCGGGGCTAGGTCAAGGTACTCGGTGTGCGAAGTTGCTTTTCGGCCTCCTCATGGCCTCGAAAGCTCGCCATTACTTCCAAGCACACGAGATAACAGTTGTCACTCGCTTTCCGCTAAAGAGGATATTGCAAAATCCGAAGCAGCAGCAGGATTGTCAGTGGGCCTTTGGAACTATCAAGCTTTGGTCTCAAGTTTGAAAGCACTTCAACTATCGAGCGAGCATTGGCAGAATTCATAGCGAGTGGGCGCCACGCAAGACGAAGAAATTCGAGAGGCAAGCATCCCCGTCAAGGAAGCAAATAAAGAGTGGCTGATGTACTTCGATGGTGCCTTCTCGCTACAAGGCGCCGGTGCCGGCGTGCTGCTTATCGCACCCACGGAGAGCACCGAAGTACATAGTCGGATGCACTTTCCCAAGGAACAAGCAACAAACAATCTGCGGAGTATGAAGGTTTGCTTGCGGTCTCGAGATTGCGGTAGACCTTGGGATCAAGAAGCTCATTGTCGGGGGACTCGCAACTTGTCGTCCACCAAGTAAATAAAGATTATCGAGCCGTTGATGGAAGCTTACGTCGATGAAGTGAGAAAGCTAGAAGAGCACTTTGAAGGCACGCAAATGGAACACGTTCAAGAGCTCGAATGATATAGCTGATGGCCTCTCCAAATGTGCGCGCTTAAGTTACCTGTGGAACTAGGAATTTTGTGCTCAAGCTGACTCACCAACCGTAACACCATCAACAAGACAGAGCAAGAAGAAAACTGGTTTCCGCGACTACTTTCCGCAGAGCTCCCTCAAGCCGCCGCCAAGAAGGTCCCTAAAATCAATGCAAATATCAGCGAGGAGCGATGCGCTCCGACAAACCATGCAGTTTGTATCGTTGAAACAAAGCGCTCCCGACAAGTTTCGCTCCGGCAAGCTTGCCGGGATCATCAACTCCGGCGGACCCACGGTCCTTGCCGTGAAGCTGATGTTCCCGCGATGATAGATGAGCCTTTAGTCCTTGTTGTCGAGCCACGAGGCTCCGGCGGGCACACAACAAATCGTCCATTTCCTTGAGACGGAGAACTTCCGAAGAGCAAGAAGAAGCGGAAAAAGTAGCACGGCGGTCAAGTATGTACCAGTTTGTTGACAACATCCTGTACAGAAGAAGACTCAACGGCGTGAAATTGAAGTGCATTTGCCGGGAAGATGGACATAAGCTGTTGGCAGAGATACATGGAGGCATATGTGGTCACCACATTGGCGCAAGGGCACTTGCCGGCAAAGCTTTCCGGCAAGGTTTCTTCGGCGAAGCCCTCCGGGATGCAAGCTGCACAAGTAACAAAGTGTGAAGCGTGCGGTTCCATTCCAAGCAGATACACCAACCAGCTCAAACTCTCGGGCGATCCCTTTATCCTGGCTCTTCTCGATGCAGGGGCTCGACATCCTCGGCCCTTTTCCTCGAGCCGTCGGGGCTTTGAGTACTTATGCGTCGCATAATCGACAAGTTCACAAAGTGGCGGAAGTGGAACCGGTGAGGAAGGTGACAGCCTGATCGTGGTCAAGTTCTTGGTCAATTGTTTGCCGTTTTGGGATTCCTAACAGAATCATCACCGACAACGGCACACAGTTCATGAGCCGCACCTTCATGCGATCGCCCAAGATCTTGGCGCCAAGATCTGCTTTGCTTCGTTGCTCATCCGAGAAGCAGCGGTCAGCGAGAGAGAGCAAATCTTTGAAGTGCTGCGGGGACTCAAGACCAGAACTTTCGACGAGGCTGCGCAAGTGCGGAAGGAACTGGATCGAGGAGCTGCGGTGGTTCTTTAGTCGATCAGGCGACGCCAAATCGAGCCAGCGGCGGACACCTTCGCTCTAGTCTACGGGCGAGGCAGTTCTCCCCACGGAACTCGTGTACGGGTCACCTCGAGTGCTCGCCTATGATGAGCTTGAGCAAGAGCAGCTGCGACAAGATGGACGCTGCTCCTCGAGGAAGATCGTCTTGAGCTCTTTGACGAGCTGCTCATTATCGGCAAGCTTTGCGTCGCTACCATAGCCGCAAAGTTAATGCGGAAGCTTCGAGGAAGGCGACCTTGTTCTTGGCGCGTTCAATCCGCCAAGAATTCCAACAAGTTGGCCTTGAAGTGGGAAGGCCCTTATTGGGTGAAAGCGAGTCACTAGGCCCGGCGCTGTCCGCTTTGAGACCGAAGATGGCGTTCGGTGAGCAATTCCGGAATATAGAGCATCTTCGCAAGTTTTACCCATGAGGCGCGATTCTCGGAACCCGTTAAGCAACCACCCTTGTACAAGTCTTGCCGCTGTTGCATGTAATCCTTTGTACAAAGCCGGGCTCGGACCCGTGCATCGATAAAGCCTATGTATTGCACACATTTTGTCAATACATGCTCTCATAATCATATATGCATGTGTTTACTAACATTTTGTGCAGCATCCGCACCCGATGGCGATAACGAGCCTCTAGGCTCCATAACTTTATTTCTCTTCTTTCTTCTCAAACAAGAAGAAGGTTCATCCACCCACAAGTTAACCGGGGAAGGAGAAGATAATGGTGTGGGCCGCCAAGCGTCGCTTCGAGGCTGTCGCCTTGCGGAAATGGACAATGAAAAGCTAAGTTGCCAAAGTTTGAGCATTCGATTTTAAATTTTAAAAATTATTTTCCTTGAGCGACCGGCGCTTTGTATGGAAAACCCGTCTTGTGAAGGAACCAAATCGTGACTGGTCGTGCCCTTACTTTGTTTCGAGTCCGCTCAACAACTTAAGTGAGCTGCGGCTAGTCGCGACAAGGTTGCTTGTCGGTGGCGACCCCTTGCCAGGCTCTGAAGTTCCGCGACTCGGCCTTTCATGACAAGGGTGCTGCACCGCAAGTTTCCACTGAAAAGCGAGGGCAGTAATATACAAAGCCAAGAGTCGAGTAAAGGAAGTAACATAGCAAATATTGCCCGAACAAAGTTATATTACAAAATAACTTATTGCGGCCTTGGCTAAATTGTTCTCGAACTGAAATAACAGCGAAGAGGAGAAGAAGGTGCGCGGCACCCAAGCCCGACAAGCCGAGTTGCGGGGCTGCGATATCGAGATAAGCCTTTCGTCCTTTTCAAGCATCCTTTTCATTAAAAACATCCTACTCGGATACAGTCCGTGGAGAATGAAAGACATGAAAGAGAGGATTACAAGTTTTAAGCGGATAAGGCCGAAGGATTACAATTTAAAAGATAAGATGCCATAATCCTTTTCTGTCCCTCTCTTGATGAGGTAGGTCAAGGAGGCGAGAAGGACAAAAGGGCGCCTAGGCAAGCTACAGTGTGCGAAGGCACCAAAGGAACATCCGGGGCTGTCAGGGCTTAACGAGGCGGCGGCGCCGAAGCGGGGCTCAAGGCAGGCGGCAGGGCGTCGAAGACGCTGTCGAGGCACTCGCCCTCGTACTCCGACACTTGACGGCCTTGTCGCCATCCTCTTCCCTTCCGCAGCCTCCCTCGCGATCGCCCAAGGAGGCGACCCGGGGAGTTCAAGGAGCGGCGACGCGGATGATGGGGTCGCGGTGGCCTTGCGGCGGCGCGACAACTAATCAGGCCCGCTACCCTCGTCGTCGCTGTCGCTCTCCTCCTCGTCACTCTCGCTCGAGGGGGAATCTTCGCTGTCGGAGGAGCTATCCACGCAGCACTTCGCCCGAGTACCGAGATCCCCGAAGACCTTGCGGAGAGGAGATCACCTCCATTAACTTAAAATGGAGGGTAAACACGCCATCGGGCTGTGGATGCGGTCTCGATGTCTCGGCGGATCCGACTCCATCGCGCTCATGACGGGCTGGAAGCCGGAGGCGACGACGAGGCGCCCAGCGCAGCTGACGAAGAACTTCGCAAGGGTCGTCCCTGTATGGACCGCCCGCAGGAGGAACCGCCCGGGAGGCGGAGGCGGCGCACCGCCCGTCCGCTTCTTCCCGGCGCCTCGACCTCGTCCACGACCTCGCCCCTCCCTCTTCCTCTTGTGGCTGGCTCGCCACCCGGGCGTGGGGTTGGGAGGGGCGCTCTCTGGCGACCCTCGCCGCCACCGATGAAGAACCAAGGTTCCCTTTCTCCATGACGGATGAGAGAAAGGGGAGCAGAAGCTGAGGAAAGGAAGAGATGGGAGAGTGCGGGCTTTTGTGCTCCCCTTCCGCTCTTTTTAAAAGAAGCAAGGTGGGGGTTCGGCCGCCCCGCTCAGTGAATCAGGGCATAGGAAGAGCAGGGAATCGGGGCCGACCTGCTGCCTCTGCTCGCAACGGCCTAGTTTCCCACTTCCACCGTCCGCGACCCCAAGAGCATGGGAACCACGTGGCGGGGATGCAGAACCGAGGCGACGGATGAGGCGACCTCGCACGCCGCCCACTTCCCCCACGACGTCGCAATTGACGCGTGCCGTTATGGGGGAACGCGGCGGATACGAAGTGGATTTGGTTTGGACCCAGGCCGCGCGTGCCCGAGCCCTGTTTTGGGCCTGGCCCAACAGCGCTCGGCACCGTGTATGGCCCAGACCCGGGAGCCGGAGTGGATTTGGTTTGGACCCAGGCCGCGCGTGCCCGTGCCCTGTTTTGGGCCTGGCCCAACATGCTGCTCGGCACGTGTATGTCCTGAACCGGGGCTCTGTCCGGTGTACTAAAGTAGGGGTACCTTAGTACCCCGAACCTGTCTGCAGGCGATCGCGGCGTCCCGTGGCAAGCCTAGCCGGGCATCTGCCAAGACCCTCCGCGGCCCTTCAGAAAACAAGACCCCGGCTAGAGGAGCTTGCCGGTGAGCCATTCAAGAACGAAGAACTCAAGATGAAGAGACAAGGCCCCAGCAAGAGGAGCTTGCCGGGAAGAGACAAGGCCCCGGCAAGAGGAGTTTGCCGGGAAGGCCAGCTTTGGCACCTCAAGAAACACTTGCTAAGACACACCGCGTGTCCCAGGAAGGCTTGGTGAGCGATAAGCTCCCGAGCGCGACAAGAACCTTGCCGCGGCAAAGTACTCGTCGCGGCAAGTGACCTCTCTTCATCTCCGCTCCAGCTCACCCGCCAACGTGTCACCACGGGGCTCTCCCAAGCACAGCGTGTCGACGGGCTGTGCAGCCGGCCGGGAGCAGCGATAAGCGGCGTGACGAGGCTACCATCGTGGCAAGCGGAGGCGCACTCGGCGGTCCTGTTACCTTTGTTGGGCGATCGAGACAGGCATTGATGACTCTTGTCCCTTGCCGTCGAGTTAGGTATAGATTACTGTACACCTGCATGCAGGCGGTGTACCAACCTATGTTTTACTATTTTACCCTTGTCTACTTGGCACATGTGGTGACCCCTTGTGCCTATAAAAGGAGGCCCGAGTGCAACGTAGAAAGGGTTCGGTTCAGCTCGGCTCAGTTCATTCTACTCATACGAGACCACACTCGGGCTAGGTTTTGTAGCTCCCATTGCTCCCTAGCAAGAACACAAGATAATCCACAAAGCAGCGGTAGGAGTATTATCTCTCGGAGAGCTCGAAGCTGGGTAAATCTGCTCGTGTGCATCGCTCGATCCGCTCTTTGTGCAATCTCCGCCCCTCGAACCACAAGGGACCCAGATCCCGTAGGTGTTCGTGGGACACGATCAGCTTCTCCCCGACAATATTAATTAATTAATTAATTAATTAGTGAATTAATTAACTTAATTAATCTTGTATATTTAACCTAATTAACTAATGTTAATTAATTAAACAATATTTAGATTAGTTAAACCCTGATTAGGATAAATAGAGTATGACACGCGGGACCCATGCACTATTCACTGGTTGACCTAGTCAACAGTTGACTGTGCTGTTGACTTTGACCTGGCCGCACGTGTCATTGACTGTGGGTGGCACATCACTAAGTGACATGAGTATTTACTCTTTTCAATTCAAATTAAGATAATCCAGTAATTTTAGAAATTCAAATAAACTTTGATAAATCGTAGAAAATAATCTATAACTCAGATGAAGAAACTTGGTACATGAAAGTTGCTCAGAACGACGAGACGATTCCGGATACGCAACCTGTTCGTCCGCCACACCCCCTAACCTATCGAACTCGCAACTTTCCCCCTCCAGCTCCTCTGCCCGAAAACATGAAACACCGGGGATACTTTCCCGGATGTTTCCCCCATTCACCGGTATCACCTCATACTGCATTAGAACACGTCTAGCTCTGCTTGTTGTCCTGTCTTCGGTAGACCCCGTGACGATGCTGATGCCCCTGTGGTCGACTACGTCACCGACGACCCCTCCTTCTTGTCTCGAGCAACCAGGCAAGCCCCCTTGATCACGGATATCGCCTACTCTTCTCTATCTGCTTGCATTAGAGTAGTGTAGCATATTCCGCTTCGATTAATCCTATCTGCTGCATAGCTTTGTCCTTGTTACTCTGTTGTTACCTTTACGCAATCCTACATGCTTAGTATAGGATACTAGTATTTTCATCTGTGGCCCTACATTCTTGTCCGTCTGCTGTGCTATACTATCGGGCCGTGATCACTCGGGAGGTGATCACGGGTATATACTATATACTTATACATGATACATGTGGAGACTAAAGTCGGGAATTAATTGGTGGTGGAGCACCGAGTGGATCTTTGTGGCGGAGGCGGCAGGGCAGGTTGAGACCGCCTAGGAGAGAGGTGGGCTGGCCCTATTCGGCGTTCGCGGATACTTAACACGCTTAACGAGATCTTGGTATTTGATCTGAGTTGGCTACGAGCCTATCGCACTAACCAACTCGTGGGAAAGATATGGGCACTCGGCGTCGTGGTATCGGCGAAAGCACTTCGTGACGCCAGCCGGCCGAGTGGCGCGCGCCGGATTGGGCGTAAGCCTGCTCTTGTATTAAGGGGCTAGTTACGCTTTCGGCCGCGTCACATAGCGTCTTGGTGTGCTATGGGCAATGGGCCCTGACCCTGTCGCGCTTAGGTTTAGACCGCGTCTGGCCTCTGTTGTGCCAAGGTGGGGCTGCGGCGTGTTGATCTTCAGCGGCGGGCATGACCCAGAAAGTGTGTCCGGCCAAATGGGATCAAGCGTGTTGGGTAAGTTGGTGCACCCTGCAGGAAGTTAATCTATTGAATAGCCGTGATCTTGATAACAGGGCGACTTGGAGTTGTACCTTGACCTTATGACAACTAGAACCGGATACTTAATAAAACACACCCTTCCAAGTGCGGATACAACGGTGGTCGCTCTTTCTCGGGGATACGAGGAGGGATCGCGGGTAGGATTATTGCTATGTGATGTTACTTGGAGGACTTCAACCTACCCTCTTCTACTGTTGCAAGGCGAAGGTGATCGAAGTGTAGTCTTGATAAGACTAGCTATCCCCTCTTATTACGGCATTCTGCAGATTCAGTCCATCGATATGGCCCTTTACACATATATCCATACATTTGTAGTGTAGCTCCTTGCTTGCAGTACTTTGGATGAGTACTCACGGTTGCCTTGTTCCCCTTTTCCCTACCTCTACTCGATTGCTGCAACAGACGTTGGAGCCGGAGCGACGCCACCGTCGATGGCGACTACTACGGAGGTGCCTACTACTACGTGCAGCCCGGCGGCGACGACACTGAGTAGTTTAGGAGGATCCCGGCGGGAGGCCTGCGCCTCTCTCGTCTGTATCGGTTTGTGCTAGCCTTCTTAAGGCAAACTTGTTTAAATTATGTTTGTACTCAGATATTGTTGCTTCCGTGACTTCGTCTATGATCGAGCACTTGTATTCGAGCCCTCGAGGCCCCTGGCTTGTATTATGATGCTTGTATGACTTATTTTATGTTTTAGAGTTGTGTTGTGATATCTTCCCCTGAGTCCCTGATCTTGATCGTACACATTTGCGTGCATGATTAGTGTACGATTGAGATGGCGACGGATTTCCCTCTCTGGAGCCCCGAACGGACTCCAGATCAGCCCTCCCGAGAGAGTTTAGGTTTTGGCGGCAGCTCCGTATTATAAAACGCGATGAATCTTTCTCTCTGATTTTTTTCTCCCCGAACACGAATATATGGAGTTGGAGTTGAGGTAGGTGGAGCTCCAGGGGGCCCACGAGGAAGGGGGCGGGCCCGGGGGGGCAGGCGCACCCCCCACCCTTGTGGAAAGGGTGTGGGCCCCCTGGTCTCGATTCTTTCGCCAGTATTTTTTATTATTTCCAAAAATAATCTCCGTGAAGTTACAGGTCATTCCGAGAACTTTTGTTTCTGCACATAAATAACACCGTGGGAATTCTGCTGAAAACAGCATCACTCCGGGTTAGTTCCATTCAATTCATGCAAGTTAGAGTCCAAAACAAGGGCAAAAGTGTTTGGAAAAGTAGATACGACGGAGACGTATCAACTCCCCGAAGCTTAAACATTTGCTTGTCCTCAAGAAATTCAGTTGATAAACTGAAAGTGATAAAGAAAAATTTTACAAACTCTGTTTGCTCTTGTTGTTGTAAACATGAAAAGCCAGCATTCAAGTTTTCAGCAAAGATTATGAACTAAACACATTCACAATAACTCTTAGGTCTCATGTTTACTCATATGAATGGCATAATCAACTAGCGAGCAATAATAATAAATCTCGGATGACAACACTTTCTCAAAACAATCATAATATGATATAACAAGATGGCATCTCACTAGCCCTTTCTGAGACCGCAAAACATAAATGCAGAGCACCTTTAAAGATCAAGGACTGACTAGACATTGTAATTCATGGTAAAAGAGATCCATTCATAGTCATACCCAATATGAATTAATAGTAATGAATGCAAATGACAGCGGTGCTCTCCAGCTGGTGCTTTTTAATAAGAGGGTGATGACTCAACATAAAAGTAAATAGATAGGCCCTTCGCAGAGGGAAGAAGGGACTTGTAGAGGTGCCAGAGCTCGGTTTTGTAATAGAGATAAATAATATTTTGAGCAGAATACTTTCATTGTCAACATAACAACCGAGAGATGGCGATATCTTCCATGCTACACACATTATAGGCGGTTCCCAAACAGAATGGTAAAGTTTATACTCCCCTCGACCAACAAGCATCAATCCATGGCTTGCTCGAAACAACGAGTGCCTCCAACTAACAAGAGTCCCAGGGGAGTTTTTTTGCAATTATTTTGATTTGATTTGCATAAAGCATGGGACTGGGCATCCCGGCGACCAGCCATTCTCTTGTGAGTGAGGAGCGGAGTCCACTCCTCTTGAGAATAACCCGCCTAACATGGAAGATATGGACATCCCTAGTTGATACATGAGCTATTCGAGCATACAAAATAGAATTTCATTTGAAGGTTTAGAGTTTGGCACATACAAATTTACTTGGAACGGCAGGTAGATACCGCATATAGGAAGGTATGGTGGATTCATATGGAATAACTTTGGGGTTTAAGGGATTGGATGCACAAGCAGTATTCCCGCTTAGTACAAGTGAAGGCTAGCAAAAGACTGGAAAGCGACCAACTAGAGAGCGACAACAGTCATGAACATGCATTAAAATTAATAAACATTAAGTGCAAGCATGAGTAGGATATAATCCACCATGAACATAAATATCATGAAGGCTATGTAGATTTGTTTCAACTACATATGTGAACATGTGCCAAGTCAAGTCACTTGAATCATTCAAAGGAGGATACCACCCTATCATACCACATCACAACAATTTTAATAGCATGTTGGCACGCAAGGTAAACCATTATAAGCTCCTAGCTAATTAAACATGGCATAAGTAACTGTAATCTCTAATTGTCATTGCAAACATGTTTATTCATAATAAGCTGAATCGGGAACGATGAACTAATCAT
This sequence comes from Aegilops longissima, assembly GCA_021605205.1. NCBI lineage: Eukaryota > Viridiplantae > Streptophyta > Magnoliopsida > Poales > Poaceae > Aegilops > Aegilops longissima. The sequence continues at coordinate 70,615,462 of CM038676.1, forward strand.
ATTTACAAAACAAGAGAGGTCGAGTTCATACCAGCTTCTCTCATCTCAATCAATTCCTCATATATCGTCATAATTGCCTTTCACTTGCATGACCGAACGGTGTGAATAATAATAATAGTGCACGTGCATCGGACTAAGCTGGAATCTACAAGCATTCAATAAACAGGAGAAGACAAGGCAATATGGGCTCTTGGTTAAATCAACAATAATGCATATAACACTACTAGGAAAACGGCTATAGCTAATATGGACAATAATGACACACCATGTATGTGGTGCGCCACTGCTATATAGCAGTGGCACACCAGATACAGGTACGCCATTATTGACATATTACTAATGGCGCAACTGGTGTGTGGTGCGCCATTACTAGTTTTGAAAAAAAAATGTTAGCAGTGGCGCACCAGGGGATAGTGCGCCATTACTAGTTGACATAGTAATGGCGCACCTGTACAAAGTGCGCCATTACTATGTGTATGACTGGTTCAAACCTTGGTCAAACTTAGTAATGGCGCACTTTGCATAGGCGCGCCATTACTATGTAAAACTTAGTAATGGCGCACCTACACAAAGTGCGCCATTACTAACTTTGACCAAGGTTTGACCAAGTCATACACATAGTAATGGCACACTTTGTGAAGGTGCCTCATTACTAACTTTCTTTGCACCGCCCCCCCCCCCTAGTGGACCGCCTTTTCAGTTTTTAAAAAAATAAAAGAAAATGATGGAAATGTCAAAAAAATAAAAGAAAATAAGTTTCCCACATGATATGTGGTCTAGTTGTTGGGAAAATTTACAAATATGTATTTCGACTTTATTTGCAAAATCTATCTGGAATTTAGTAAAATGGGCATAACTTTTGCATACGAACTCGGATTAAAAAGTTTTTTATATGAAAAATCATCTACTCGAAAAGTTACATCCGAATTCAGCTAGGGGAACCCCGTTGAAGATTTTCAGAATCCCCAAAAACCCAATAGAACGAAAGATACGGGGCTTTTAAGATCTAGAGGGGGAAAAATGGAAAAAAGTTTCAAACTTAGTAATGGCGCATCATTTGCTAGGTGCGCCACTAGTAGCAGAAAAAAAATTGGTTTCAAATTTATTTTTTTGGATTTTTTTTTTCAAAATATGATACGTAATATGACCGGGAAGTTTGAAATATTTTTTCAAAGTCATGAACATGAACAAATAAACATGAACAAAGTCATAGACATCAACAAGGTTTAATAGGATTGATATGATAGATATATCAACAAGTGCCTGTTAAGTGAGGTGATGCTGGGGTTCGATAGAACTGCAAAGTTAAGCATGCTCGGGCTGGAGTAGTATGAGGATGGGTGACCTTCCGGGAAGTTTGACCACTTAGTGCGATTTGACTTGAGATTAAGCATATCGACCCGAGATTAAGAAAAATGCAAAAAAAATTGAAAAAAAAATTGAATTTTTTTTCAAAAAAATTGCTAGTAATGGCGCACTTATATGTGGTGCGCCATTACTAAGTCAGATAGTAATGGCACACTTCTAGGCATAGTAATGGCGCACCTATAGTGCGCCATTACTATCTATGATAGTAATGGCGGACCAAATGTGCGCCATTAATATTTGTTACTAGTGGCGTGGTAATAGTGGCGCACCTATAGTGCACCATTTATGGCAAAAATAGGTGCACCACTAACATGCCGTTTTCTATTAGCGTAAGAGCCACTTCAACATTTTCATTATGGTCTTCTCCTATCGACCCCCAAAGAAAAGAAAAGAAAAGGAACTATTTACATGGGAAAGCTCCCAACAAGCAAAAGAATAACAAGAAATCTTTTTGGGTTTTCTTTTAATTATTACTACTACAGCAAGAAATTTAACTGGCAAAAAACTACAACTAACTTTTTTGGTGTTTCTTAAGGTTTTTCAAACACAAAAGAAGAAAGCAAGAAAAAGAAAATAAACTAGCATGGATATTACAGTGAAAGAGTATGAGCACCGAACACTAGCATGAGTGTGTGAATATGAATGTAATGTCGGTGGGAAATACCTACTCTCCCAAGCTTAGGCTTTTGGCCTAAGTTGGTCTATTGCCACGGCTGGCCTAGCGGATATCCAAAGCTGTGGCTGGGGTCGTATTGAGATGAAGAAGAAGCCTCTGATTGCCACTAGTTGGCAATTACTTCAGGATCCCACTGGTAATTAGACTGTCGTGGAGGATCAAATTGTGGTTCCGGCTCTGGCTCTGTAGCCGATGTAGGGTTCTGGTACGTTTGTATTTAAGCGCTCTTTCCCTATTCTTAACAATAAAATCATGCGCTACCATACTCTTATAGTCTAAAAAAACAGTAGGCAGCAATTTTTCTTCTTTCTCATAGTGCCTAATAGGTATGTTATAGTATGCAGCGAGGCGCGAGGCGAAGATGCCTCCCAAGATGGGGCCCTTAGTATGGTTAAGATTTAACCACTTTGCAACAATAGCGCCCATACTAAATGTGTCATCACGAAACAAGGCATGGAACAAAATAATAATATCAGGGACACTCAGGTTTCCACAGTTTCCGCGACCAATTAAGCATCTACTAGCAAATATAGCAAAGTAACGTAGAACAGAAAAATGTATGCTAGTGATTCGTGCATCGGAAACTTTCCTCGTTTCCCCTACAACAATTGTATCAATAAACCCCTCCACATCGTTACTATGTGGTTCCTCTATGATACCCGGAAAAGGTAACTTGCAAACCTCACAGAATTCACGAAGGGTCATCTCCTTATACTCATCATACAAATAGAAATCCACCATAGGTGGTGACCTCCTAGAATGGAAATGAAAATTTTGCACAAAGGTATTGGTGAGTAAGAGATACTGTTCGCGTTGGTCACGGAGGAAGTCGGTGAGGCCTGCACTTTCAGCCAGCTCATAAAAATCATCATAAATTCCGGCTGCTCTCAAGAAATCATCGCAAGGCCATTCACACGGCCGAACCTCCGCGGTGCGAGGCAGATTATATTTGGGCCTCTCCACTTCTTCACATTGCTTTTCCTTCGAGCTTCGGCTCGATGAGCCCCTCAAAAATCTCTTCATCATTTTCTGAAAATTTCTAATTTTTTTAGTAACTTCAAATAAAAGTGAACCAAGCTCAACAAAATTGATAGCAACTACTCCTACAAGTGCCTAGAGACTATATCATGCATTAGAACTACTTGGAACCATATAAATTTGACATGCAAGCTCAATAACATGGTCACCTAGGCAGCACAATTTTGCAATGAATAAAGCACTAGAACAAAAACTAATTGGACCATTGGAGGAGTCACATACCAAGGAACAATCCCCCAAAGCAGTTTTGTGAGAGGTGCTTTGAGCAAGGAGATCGAAAATCGCAGCAAAATGAGCTAGAACTCGTGCTTGAGCTGGATGGTGAGTTTTTTTGGGAAGAATAAGAAGTGTGTGGGTGCAGGAACAAGTGGAGGGGAGCCACCATGGGCCCACGAGGCAGGGGGCGCGCCCAGGGGGTGGGTGCGCCCTGGACCCTCGTGCCCAGGTGCTTGCTCCCCCTGCTCTGTTCTCAGTGCCAGATATTCTCAAATATACCAGAAAAAATCATATTAAATTGGCAGGGCATTAGGAGAACTTTTATTTTTGGGGTATTTTTATATTGCACGGATAATTCAGAAAACAGACAGAAAAATACTATTTTTACTTTATTTCAACTAAATAACAGAAAGTAAAAAGAGGGTACAGAAGGTTGTGCTTTCTAACTTCATCCATCTCATGCTCATTAAAAGGAATCCACTAACAAGGTTGATCAAGTCGTTAACAAACTCATTCCGAATAACATGGAACCGGTGAAATTTCGAATAACGCTATGTTACCTCAACGGGGATAGGCACATCCCCAATAATAAGAATATCATATTTCTTCTTGACAGTAGGAAGTGGAAATTCAAAACCTCCAAAAATAAACGATGGAATTTTTCCAATAGAGTTTATACTATGAACTTGAGGTTGTTTCCTCGGAAAGTGTATCGTATGCTCGTTTCCATTAACATGAAAAGTGAGATTGCCTTTGTTGCAATCAATAACAGCCCCTGCAGTATTCAAAAAGGGTCTTCCAAGAATAATAGACATACTATCGTCCTCGGGAATATCAAGAATAACAAAGTACGTTAAAATAGTAACATTTGCAACCACAACAAGCACATCCTCGCAAATATCGACAGGTATAGCATTGATTTATCGGCCATTTGCAAAAATATTTCAGCAGGTGTCAACTTATTCAAATCAAGTATACGATATAATGAGAGAGGCATAACACTAACACCGGCTCCAAGATCACATAAAGCAGTTCTAACATAATTTCTTTTAATGGAGCATGGTATATTGGGTACTCCTGGATCTACTAACTTCTTAGGTATTCCACCCTTGAAAGTGTAATTAGCAAGCATGGTGGAAATTTCAGCTTCCGGTATCTTTCTCTTATTTGTAACAATTTCTTTCATGTACTGAGCATAAGGATTCATTTTGAGCATATCAGTCAAACGCATACGCAAAAAGATAGGTCTAATCATTTAAGCAAAGCGCTCAAAATCCTCATCATCCTTTTTCTTGGATGGTTTGGGAGGAAAAGGCATGGGTTTCTGAACCCATGGTTCTCTTTCTTTACCGTGCTTCCTAGCAACAAAGTCTCTCTTGTCATAACGTTGATTCTTTGATTGTGGGTTATCAAGATCAACAACAGGTTCAATTTCTACATCATTATCATTACTAGGTTGAGCATCGACATGAACAACATCATTGACATTATCACTAGGTTCATGTTCATTACCAGATTGTGTTTCAGCATCAGAGATAGAAATATCATTTGGATTCTCAGGTGGTTCAGCAATAGGTTCACTAGAAGCATGCAAAGTCCTATCATTCTTATTTTTCTTCTTTTTAGAAGGACTAGGTGCATCTATATTAGTTCTTTGAGAATCCTTCTCAATTCTCTTAGGATGGCCTTCAAGATACAAAGGTTCCTGAGTCATTTTACCAGTTATAGTAGCCACTCTAACAGCAAAATCATTATTCTTATTATTTAATTCATGATAAAATCATTTTGAGCTTTAAGTACTTGTTCGACTTGAGTGGTAACCATAGAAGCATGTTTACTAATGAGTTTAAGTTCACCTTTAAATCTAGACATATAATCACCCATGTATTCAATCATATAAGCATTTTGTTTTAATTGTCTACCAAAATAAGCACTAAAATCTTCTTGCTTAACCATAAAGTTATCAAACTCATCCAAACATTGGCTAGCAAACTTGGTAGGAGGGATTTCAGCTTTATCATATCTATAGAGAGAATTTACCTTTACTACCTATGTCGGGTTATCAAGACCATGAGTTTCTTCAATAGGTAATGAATTAAGATCGTATATTTCTTCAACAGGCGGTAAATTAAGACCATATATTTCTTCAATAGGAGGTAAAAGGTAAATTCTTAACATCTTCAGCTTTAATACACTTTTCTTTCGTAGATTTCTTTGCCTCTTGCATATCTTCAAGACTGAGAAATAGAACACCCCTCTTCTTCGTAGTTGCCTTAGGAGTTGGCTCAGGAAGTGTCCAATTATTCATTAGTCAACATATTATTCAATATAATTTTAGCTTCATCTGGTGTTCTTTCCCTGAAAACAGAACCAGCACAACTATCCAGGTGGTCTCTGGAAGCATCGGTTAGTCCATTATAAAATATATCAAGTATTTCATTTTTCTTAAGAGGATGATGAGGCAAAGCAGTAAGTAATTGGAGAAGCCTCCCCCAAGCTTGTGGGGGACTCTCTTCTTCAATTTGCACAAAATTATAAATTTCCCTTAAAGAAGCTTGTTTCTTATGAGCAGGGAAATATTTAGCAGACAAGGAATAAATCATATCCCGGGGACTACGCAAACAACCAGGATCAATAGAATTAAACCATATCTTAGCATCACCCTTTAATGATAACATAAATATTTTAAGGATATAAAAGTAGCAAGTTCTCTCATCATTAGTGAACAGGGTGGTGATAACCCACAAGTATAGGGGATCACAACATCTTTCAAGGGTAGAGTATACAACCCAAAATTATTAATTCGACACAAGGGGAGCCAAAGAATATTCTTGAGTATTAGTAGTTGAGTTGTCAATTCAACCACACCTGGATAACTTAGTATCTGCAACAAAGTGTTTAGTAGCAAAAGTGGTATGATAATAAAGGTAGCGGTAGCAAAAGTAAAATAAATGTTTTGGGTTTTGTAGTAGTTATAATGATAGTAGCGGAAAAGTAAATAAGCGAAGAACAATATGTGAAAAGCACGTAGGCAATGGATCAGTGATGGATAATTATGCCGGATGCGATTCCTCATGCAATAGCTATAACATAGAGTGATATAGAACAAGCTCCAATTCATCAATGTCATGTAGGCATGTATTCCGTAAATAGTCATACGTGCTTACGGAAAGAACTTGCATGACATCTTTTGTCCTACCCACCTGTTGAAGCGGGGTCCTAGCGGAAACTAAGGGATATTAAGGCCTCCTTCTAATAGAGAACCAGACCAAAGCATTAACACATAGTGAATACATGAACTCCTCAAACTACGGTCATCACCGAGAAGTATCCTGATTATTCTCACTTCGGGGTTGTCGGATCATAACACATAATAGGTGACTATAGACTTGCAAGATAGGATCAAGAACACACATATATTCATGAAAACATAATAGGTTCAGATCTGAAATCATGGCACTCGGCCCTAGTGACAAGCATTAGGCATAGCAAAGTCATAGCAACATTAATCTCAGAACATAGTGGATACTAGGGATCAAACCCTAACAAAACTAACTTGATTACATGGGAAATCTCATCCAACCCATCATCGTCTAGCAAGCCTACGATGGAATTACTCACGCACGGCGGTGAGCATCCTGAAATTGGTGATGGAGGATGGTTGATGATGACGACGGCGACGAATCCCCCTCTCCGGAGCCCCGAACGGACTCCAGATCAGCCCTCCCGAGAGAGATTAGGGCTTGGCTGCGGCTCCGTGTCGTGAAACGCGATGAAACTTCTCTCTGATTTTTTATCTCCCCGAGACGGAATATATGGAGTTGGAGTTGAGGTCGGAGGAGGTCCAAGGGGCCCACGAGATAGGGGGCGCGCCCTACACGGCGCCCTCTGTCTCGTGGACAGGCCCTGGGCCCCCTGATGTATTTCTTTCACCCAGAAATTCTTATAAATTCCAAAAAGTGCCTCCGTGGATTTCCAGGACATTCCGAGAACTTTTCTTTTCTACACATAAAACAACATCATGGTAGTTCTGCTGAAAACAGCGTCAGTCCGGGTTAGTTTCATTCAAATCATGCAAGTTAGAGTCCAAAATAAGGGCAAAAGTGTTTGGAAAAGTAGATACGTTGGAGATGTATCAACTCCCCCAAGCTTAAACCTTTGCTTGTCCTCAAGCAATTCAGTTGATAAACTGAAAGTGATAAAGAAAACTTTTACAAACTCTGTTTGCTCTTGTTGTTGTAAACATGAAAAGCTAGCATTCAAGTTTCAGCAAATATTATGAACTAACCATACTCACAATAACACATAGGTCTCACAATTACTCATATCAATAACATAATCAGCTAGCGAGCCATAATAATAAAACTCGGATGACAACACTTTCTCAAAATAATCATAACATGATATAACAAAATGGTATCTCGCTAGCCCTTTCTGAGACCGCAAAACATAAATGCAGAGCACCTTTGTAGATCAAGGACTGACTAAACATTGCAATTCATGGTAAAAGAGATTTAGTCAAGTCGTACCCAATATAAACCAATAATAATGAATGCAAATGACAGTGTGCTCTCCGGCGAGTGCTTTTTAATGAGAAAGGATGATGACTCAACATAAAAGTAAATAGATAGGCCCTTCGCAGAGGGAAGCAGGGATTGGTAGAGGTGCCAGAGCTCGATTTTAAAATAGAGATTGAATAACATTTTGAGCGGCATACTTTCGCTGTCAACGCAACAACTATGAGGTGGCTGTATCTTCCATACTACATGCATTATAGGCAGTTCCCAAACAGAATGGTAAAGGTTTATACTCCCCCAAGCACCAACAAGCATCAATCCATGGCTTGCTCGAAACAACGAGTGCCTCCAACATACAACAGCCATGGGGGAGTTTTGTTCAATTATTTTGATTTGCTTTGATCTTTTGGACCATGGGACTGGGCATCCCGGTTACCGGGCCTTTCTCGTGAATGAGGAGCGGAGTCCACTCCTCTTGAGAATAACCCACCTAGCATGGAAGATATAGGCAGCCCTAGTTGAAACATGAGCTGCTCGAGCATACAAAACATAATTTCATTTGAAGGTTTGGAGTTTGGCACATACAAATTTACTTGGAACGAGAGGTAAATACCGCATATAGGAAGGTATAGTGGACTCATATGGAACAACTTTGGGGTTTAAGGAGTTTGGATGCACAAGCAGTATTCCCGCTTAGTACAAGTGAAGGCTAGCAAAAGACTGGGAAGCGACCAACTCAGAGAGCAACAACAGTCATAAACATGCATTAAAATTAATTCACACTGAATACAAGCATGAGTAGGATATAATCCACCATGAACATAAATATCGTGAAGGCTATGTTGATTTGATTCAACTACATGCGAGAACATGTGCCAAGTCGAGTCACTCAATACATTCAAAGGAGGATACCATCTCATCATACCACATCATAATCATTCTAATAGCATGTTGGCACGCAAGGTAAACCATTATAACTCATAGCTAATCAAGCAAGGCACAAGCAACTATAATCTCTAAATGTCATTGCAAATATGTTTACTTCATAATAGCTGACTCAGGAACGATGAACTCATCATATTTACAAAAACAAGAGAGGTCGAGTTCATACCAGCTTTTCTGATCCCAATAAGTCCATCATATATCGTCATTATTGCCTTTCACTCGCACGACCAAACGATGTGTATAATAATAAGAGTGCACGTGCATTGGACTAAGCTGGAATCTACAAGCATTCAACTCAAGAGAGAAGACAAGTAATATGGGCTCTAAGTTAAATAAACAATCATGCATATGAGAGCCACTAAGCATTTTCAGTAAGGTCTTCTCGACCCCCAAAAGAAAGAAAACAAAATAAAACTATTTACATGGGAAAGCTCCCAACAAGTAAGAAGAAGAACTAGAAATCTTTTTGGTTTTTCATTTTAATTTCTAATACAAGCATGGAGATTAAACTAACTAATTTTTTTGGTTTTTCTTAAGGTTTATCAAACACACAAGAAGAAAACTAGAAAAAGAAATTTAAACTAGCATGGATAATACAATGAAAGAGTATGAGCACCGACGACTAGTGTGTGAATGTGAATGTAAAGTCGGTGAGAAATACATACTCCCCCAAGCTTAGGCTTTTGGCTTAAGTTGGTCTAGTACCAAGGACCGCCACTACTCTCCCCGGTGTAATGGGAGGTGTAATCAGGATACCACTAGCTGGTCATCTCCGGGTCCCACTGGACAGATGATGCATGATAAGGGTCCAGTTCAGGTTCCGGCTCAGGTTCAGGTTCTGGAGTAAAAGCTTGAGCTCGATGATTGTCCACCGCTTCCGGTGTGACAAGAAAATTCTCTGCAAGCAAATCAAACAACAAAGGCGCAGGCAAAATAATAATCTCAAAGTGTTTCTTATTGAATCTAAGTTTATACAAGAGCATCTTCTCTTTGTTGTCAACAATAAATTTGTGTCCTACCATGCTCTTGTAATCTAAAATGTGAGGAGGTAATTTTGTCTCCTCCTCCTCATGGTGCCTAATGGGTATCTGAAAATGTTCAGCAAGACGTGAAGCATAGATACCTCCAAATATGGGGCCTTTTGTATGATTCAGGGCTAGCCATTTAGCAACGACGGCACCCATACTAAAAGTATTGTCTCCTAGCAATTTATGTTGAAGAATAATAATATCTGGAATGCTCAGATTTCCACTATTTCCACGACCAATCAAGCATCTACTAGCAAATATGGCAAAGTAGCGTAAAACAAGAAAGTGTATGCTAGAGACCTTCGCCTCGGAGCCCTTCTTTGGCTCCTCTACAGCAATAGTATTAACAAAGCCACCCACATCTTCACGACGGGGTTCATCTAATTCTCCCTCATAAGGTATCCTACATACTGCACAAAAATGACGTAAAGACATTTCTTTGAATTCATCATATAAATGAAATGATACTGCAGGCGGTGATTTCTTAGGATAATAATAAAATTTTTGCACGAAAGTATTGGTGAGTAAGAGATACTGATCGATTCGGTCGTTCATGAAACCGGTGAGGCCTGCAGTCTCGATTAAAGCATAAAAGTCTTCATGAATTCCGGCTTCTTTCAAGAAATCCTCACATGGCCATTCGCACGACCGTACTTCTGCTAAGCGAGGAAGATTGTACTTGGCTTTTTCCTTCTCTTTAGCTTGTTTTTCCTGAGAGCTTCGGCTGGAAGAGCCTTTAAAAAGCCTCCTTAACATTTTCTGAAAATATCTGAAATTTTAGTAACTTCAAAATAAAAGTGAATAAAACTAAACAAGATTGATAGCAACTACTCCTACAAATGCCTAGAGCCTATATCATGCATTGGAATTGCTTGGGACCTCAAAAATTTAACATGCAAGCTCAAGAACATGGTCACCTATGCAGCAAAAATTTGCAATGAATAAAGCACTAGAACAAAAACTAATTGGACCAATGCAGGAGTCACATACCAAGCAACAATCTCCCAAAGCAGTTTTGCGAATGGAGCTTTGAGCTAAGAGATCGAAAATCGCAGCAAAACGAGCTAGAACTCGTGCTTGAGCTGGATGGGGATTTTTTTGGGTAGAAGATGAAGTGTGTGGGTCTTGGCATAAGTGGAGGGAGCCACCGGGGCCCACGAGGCAGGAGGTGCGCCCTCCTCTCTCGTGGTCAGTGCTTGCCCCTCTGTAGTGTTTCGATGCCTAAAATCCTCAAATATTCAGAAAAAATCATACTAAGTTTGCAGGGCATTTGCAGCACTTTTATTTTCGGACTATTTTTAATGCACGGATAATTCAGAAAACAGACGGATAATAATATTTTTTCTTTATTTATTCTAAATAACAGAAAGTAAAAAGAGGGTACAGAAGGTTGTGCCTTCTATTTTCATCCATCTCGTGATCATCAAAATGAACCCACTAACTAGGTTGATCAAGTCTTGTTAACGAACTCATTTCAAATAACACGGAACCGGAGAAATTTCGAATAACACTAAATTACCTCAAAGGGGCTATGAAAATCCCCAACAATAAGAATATCATACTTTTTCTTGACAGTAGGGAGAGGAAATTCAAAACCTCCAAAAATGATAGTTGGAACTTTTTCAATTGAATTGATGCTATGAACTTGAGATTGTTTCCTCGGAAAGTGTACCGTATGCTCATTACCATTAACATGAAAAGTGACATGCCTTTGTTGCAATCAATAACAGCCCCTGCAGTATTAAGAAAAGGTCTACTAAGGATAATAGACATACTATCGTCCTCAGGAATATCAAGGATAACAAAGTCCATTAAGATAGTGACATTTGCAACCACAACAGGCACGTCCTCACAAATACCGACAGGTATAGCAGTTGATTTATCAGCCATTTGCAAAGATATTTCAGTAGGTGTCAACTTATTTGTAGCGACCAGACCTCAAACAGTCTGATCTCTGTGCTCAGTGTCATCCTGGATCGATAATCTTGACACCACACGAGAGTCGAGGATTTATACAGAGTAGTGATCACACACTTATTACAATCGAATGTCTCAAGAGAGAACTTAATAGAATAAATATGGCTTAAGGCCATCTAATAACGATAACGGCGGAAGGCTTGGAAGAATAAGCGAGTCCATCAACTCCAACGGCATCACTGAGTATAGAACCACGACCTATGCACCTTACTTGTCGTCTGAAAAGTCTACAACATGAAACGTTGCAGCCCGAAAATGGGTCAGCACATGGAATATGCTGGCAATGTAACACATAGAGAATAATAATAGAATAAGCTATACTAAATGCATATTTGGCTGGTGGAAAGCTCTATGGTTACAGTTTTTGCGTAAAGCCAATTTTTCCCTACTGCAAAGGAATAAAATTATTTAACTATCATGGTGGTTGTTAAACATTGGGAATGGTTGACAGCATTCTCAATCCCAATTAATAGTACTCATTAAAAACCCAATAATATTAATTAGAGTAACTTGTTGAGATTCACATGATATCCAAGTACTAGATACTCAAGATGTCCATAACCGGGGACACGGCTAACCATGATTAGTTTATACACTCTGCAGAGGTTTGCGCACTTTTCCCCACAAGACTCGATCGCCTCCGTTGGATTTCCCGCACTACATGATGTTTGAGAAAGCGGATTACGAGACATAGTCTTTGGAAGTGCTAGCACCTTACATAGGGTAGACGGTACACCTACTTTCCCTAAATCTGCTAGTCTACCCGTAAGAGTTCGCACGACTTAATCAACTATGCGAGCCCATAATGGCTTGTGGCTGCACACGTAAGTTTCTAGCATGAATAATCTTATGATCCCTTTGAGCACAGGTGGCGGTCCGAAGAAAAACAGGCAAATCTTGAAACCGGTACCTCAATCCACCCGGATGTGTGTTTAAGTTGCCACCTTAAGTGAACCATTAATTAACAATCTCACATCATCATGGATACACTCACCCAATCCACGTCTACTAGCATAGCATGGCAATATAAGCAAACGTAGAAGTAACTCCCAAGGGTTTGAAAATAAATAGGTAATAGGTACTACCTCAACTACTTCCCATAACCCACAGTTTAATTAGATCCTAGTCATGCAATGTTTGAGGATTGATCTAATGCAGTAAAAACTGGGTATGAGAAAAGGTATGATCAAAGTGTTACTTGCCTTGCTGATGATCTGCGAAACCTAGAGACTCGAAGTAACAGGCAGCGCACTCCGGGTATTCTATCGCAGACAAACAAACAAGCATACAATAAGTACTCATCTAATGCACAGGTAAAACTCAAATAAAAGATCTAACCAGATAGTTCAACTTAAGAACTCCGGTTTGCGAAAAGAACCAAATCAAACGAAGCAACGGAAGTCAAACGGCGAAAGCAAACAGCTTCGTTTTACTAATCTGGATCTAGGTCAAATTTTACAGCAGCAAAAATTTGTTTAAGTTTGTTATTCGGAAAGAGGGTTTCGAGACGAAACTCTAGGCGCTTGAGTCGCCTGATTCCGATAGACGAGCGAAAAGTTAAACTAAAACGAAAATCGGATCACAAATCGCGATCGGATAAATCACGAATTAAATCCGAGAAAAAGAAAAACACCGAACGGGTTAACAAACGAACATTCGTTAACTAAACTAATCTGACAAACGCGTTCGTTAAAACGAACGAACGAACGAACGTTCGCTATTTAACCTAAACCTAAAAAAACCGAAACTAAAACAAAACCGAAAAAACCAAAGAAAAATCGCTCGATTTTTTTAAAAAAAACCGACGACACGGAAATCGAAGCGGCGGCGAACCTCGGCGGCGGGGTCCGGCGAGTCGGCGGCGGCGGTGAAGTGGCGGCGGGTGGGCGGCTTCGGGTGGTGAGGCGGCTCGGGTGAGCTGGGTGCTCAGGCGGCGGCTATTTATTAGCGCCCAGTGGAGTCCGCTAGGCACGGCCCAAGGTCGGTTCGTTATTTTAAAATTATTACATGCGAGAGAAAAAAAATAAAAGAAATACTAAGCGGACTCCAAAATCCTGAAATAAATTTTCCTGGCTTCTAAAATCAAGCGGACTAGATGAACATTTATTTGGGGCCTAAATGCAATTTTGAAAAGCAGCATTTTCCTAAATTCAAATAAAAAGCGAAAAACTCGAAATAAAATCTTATTTGATTTTTATTAAATCTTCATTATTTCTATATTTTGGGAAAGTCATTTTATTCCCTCTCTCATATTTTGATAGTAGAAATAATTGAAGATAAAATAAATAAAATCAAATGATCCTATTTTCAAAATTTGAGAAAACTCAAATATGAAAATAACGAAATCCCAAAATCTCTCCGTGGTTCCTTGAGTTGCGTAGGATTTCTAGGATCGAGCCAACAAATGCACAAAAAATATGATATGCAATATGATCTATGTATAACATTCCAAATTGAAAATTTGGGATGTTACAAACCTACCCCCCTTAAGACGAATCTCGCCCTCGAGATTTGGGTTGGCTAGCAAATAGGTGAGGGTGGGCCTTGAGCAGATCTTCCTCTCGCTCCCAGGTGGCTTCTTCCTCGGTGTGGTGGCTCCACTGAACTTTGCAGAACTTGATAACCTTGCTGCGGGTGACTCGACTGGCATATTCGAGAATCTTAACAGGTTTCTCCTCATAGGTCAAATCATCATTCAACTGAATCGCTTCCAGTCGCACTGTATCTCTTAGGGGTATATCAGCCATCTCTGCGTGACACTTCTTCAACTGAGAAACATGGAATACATCATGAACACCTGACAATCCCTCGGGTAATTCTAACTTGTAGGCGACTTCTCCCATGCGCTCCAAAACTTTGTATGGTCCCACAAAACGTGGCGCTAACTTTCCTCGAACTCCAAAACGCTTAACTCCTCGAAGTGGAGATACTCGATGATAAACTATGTCTCCGACTTCGTATTCTGTCTCCTTGCGTTTTGAATCCGCATATCTCTTCTATCTTGACTGGGCTACCTTGAGCCTATCGCGAATTAACTTTACTTTCCGTTCAGACTCCTTAATCAAATCCGGTCCAAACAACTGGCGGTCTCCAACTTCATCCCACAACAACAGGGTTCTGCACCTCCTTCCGTACAAGGCTTCGAAAGGGGCCATCTTCAAACTGGATTGATAACTGTTGTTGAAAGAGAACTCCGGATATGGCAAGTTATCGTCCCAGTTAGATCCATAATCCAAGGCACAAGCTCTAAGCATATCCTCCAAAATCTGATTGACTCTCTCGGTTTGTCCATCTGTCTACGGATGGAAAGCTGTGCTAAACTCCAACCTGGTTCCCAAAGTTTCGTGCAACTGCTTCCAGAACTTTGAGGTGAATTGGGTTCCTCATACGTCGATACTCCTCGGAACTCCTGCAAGCATACAATCCTGGTCATGTATATCTTAGCCAATTTGGCACTTCTTGTAGGTAGTCTTCTTGGAATGAAATGAGCTACCTTCGTCAAACGATCGACTACGACCCAAATTGAGTCATAGCCTGAACGGGTCCTGGGTAATCCCGTGATGAAATCCATGCCTAGTTTATCCCACTTCCATTCGGGTATAGGCAATGGCTGTAACAATCCTGCTGGCTTCTGATGTTCTGCCTTCACCCTCTGACACACATCACAGACTACTACATAGTCTGCTATATCCTTCTTTATTCCGGTCCACCAGAAAGTATTCTTCAAATCCAAATACATCTTGGTATTTCCTTGGTGAATCGAATATGGTGAATCATGTGCCTCTTGTAGGATCAACTTCTTGATCTCCGGGTCATTGGGCACATAAACACGGTCTTCAAACCATAGGGTATCATGCTCATCCTCACGAAATCCCTTGGCTTTTCCTTCGCTCATTTTCTCCTTTATAGAGGCAATCTCTTTATCAGTCTTCTGAGCTTCTCTGATTCTATCCATCAAAGTTGACTGAATCTCCAATGCTGCTACATAGCCTCTCGGAACTATTTCCAAACATAGTTCACGAAGATCCTCGGCTAACTCCTTTGGTATTTCTCCCGTCATTAGTGTATTGACATGACTCTTACAGCTCAACGCGTATGCTACAACTGTAGCCTTTCCGGGGTGATAATGCAATCTCATATCGTATTCTTTAATAAGCTCCAACCATCTCCTTTGCCTGAGATTTAACTCCTTCTGCGTGAAGATGTACTTCAAACTCTTGTGATCTGTATACACCTCACAATGGTTCCCAATAAGAAAGTGTCTCCAAGTTTTCAGTGCATGCACTACGGCTGCTAACTCCAAATCATGAGTAGCATAATTTAACTCATGAGGCTTAAGCTGTCGTGAAGCATCTGAAACAACTCTTCCCTCTGCATAAGCTTTGCTCCAAGTCCTCGGCGTGAAGCGTCGCAATAAACTTCGTAATCCTTTGCCTGATCTGGCAGAATTAACACTGGTGAGGTAACCAAATGTTTCTTCAACTCCTGGAAACTAGCCTCACACTCCTCAGTCCATATGAACTTGGTATCCTTATTCAACAATTCTGTCATAGGCTTCGCAATCCTTGAGAAATTGTCAATGAATCTCCGGTAGTATCCTGCGAGTCCAAGGAAACTCCGGATCTCCCCAACTATAGTTGGCGCTTCCCAATTGGTCACGGTGGCAACTTTAGTGGGGTCCACTGCTATACTTTCTCCGGATATAACATGTCCGAGAAATCCAACTTCCTTCAACCAAAACTCACACTGGCTGTACTTGGCATATAACAGATGTTCTCTGAGCTTCTCGAGTACCAATCACAAATGTTCCTTATGTTCTTCTTCATTATTCGAGTAAACCAAAATATCATCAATGAACACCACGATGAACTTATCCAAAAACTCCATAAACACTTTGTTCATCATGTTCATAAATTAGGCAGGTGCGTTAGTCAGACCAAAGGACATAACGGTATACTCATACAACCCGTACCTGGTGGTAAAAGCCGTGTTAGGTATATCCTGCTCTCGAATCTTCAACTGATGGTACCCTGATCGCAAATCGATCTTGGAAAACACCTTAGCTCCTTGCAATTGGTCAAACAAATCATTGATCATCGGTAGTGGGTACTTGTTCTTGATTGTTACTTCATTCAATCCATGATAATCAACAACCATTCTTAATGATCCATCCTTCTTTTCCACTAGAAGTACAGGCGATCCCCAAGGCGAAGAACTTGGGCGAATAAAGCCTTTATCCAGTAACTCC
Source organism: Aegilops longissima (assembly GCA_021605205.1). Classification (NCBI taxonomy): domain Eukaryota; kingdom Viridiplantae; phylum Streptophyta; class Magnoliopsida; order Poales; family Poaceae; genus Aegilops; species Aegilops longissima. The sequence continues at coordinate 70,632,475 of CM038676.1, forward strand.
TTAATCTGCTTCTTTATTTCCTCCAAATCTTGGGATGGCATCCTATACGTTCTCTTGGATATCGGCCCAGTGCCTGGAAAAAGCTCAATCAAAAACTCAATATCTTTATCCGGTGGCATGCCTGGCAACTCTTCTGGAAATACATCAGGGAAATCCCTTACCACTGGTACTTCCTCCTGCACAACTCCTGAAAGGGAATTTACATGTGCTCTCCTCGGCTCATGCCGTGATACATACTTGATTCTCCTTCCTTCTGGTGTCGTAAGAAAAATTGTCTTACTGGCGCAATCGATGTTTCCTCCATACATCGACAGCCAATCCATACCAAGAATTACATCCAAACCTTGGGATTTCAGTATAATTAAATCCGTTGGGAAAACATGCCTCCCTATACTTAATGGCACTTGAAAACATCCTTGACTGGCCATATACTCCGCTCCCGGTGAGCTTACTAGCATGGGTGTCTTAAGAGTCCTAGTGGGCAGGCTAAACTTATCCACAAATCCCCTTGATATGTATGAATGCGATGCACCAAGTATAAAAAGAACAAGCTGCGATAAATGACTTAACCAAAAACTTACCTATTACTGCATCTGGCTGAGCTTCAACCTCCTCCACGGTAACGTGGTTCACTTGTCCTCAGTTGAAAGGATTCGGATTCTTTCCTGAGCTCCCATTACCGTTACCATTTTGAGCTTCTGGACATTCATTTGCATAATGCCCAGTCTTACGGCACTTAAAACAAGTGATATGGCTCAGGTCTACCTTGGTTGGTGTTGACGGGTTGGTGCGGTTTTGTCCATTGCTTCCTCCATTCCCATTTCCATTCTTGGTGCCATTATGATTGTGCGAGCTACCTCCTCCGTGAGTATGCTGAAATTGTCCTCCTGTCTTTGGGGTAAAGCGTAGCTTCTGCTGAGCTCCAGAATTGTACTTCCCCTGTCCATACTTCCTCTTGCGATTGTCAATCTGCTGCTGCTTCCCTTCAATCATAAGAGCATGATCTACTAACTCCTGGTAGTTATTGAAAGTGGCTACCATCAACTGCATGCTCAGCTCATCATTCAGTCCTTCTAGGAACTTCTCCTGCTTAGCTGCATCCGTAGTAACGTCATCTGGGGCATAACGTGCTAACTTACTGAAATCATCCACATACTGGCCACCGTCCTCCTTGGCGTAAGTTGCGAAACTCACGCTTCTTCATGGCCATAGCTCCTGCTGAAACATGGGCGACGGAAAGCTTCTCAAACAGATCCCATGTGATATTGTCTCTGAGGTAAGTGGCTGTAAATTCTCCCACCATGCTCTGCTGCGGGTCCTTGAGCTGATGTGCGGCAAACTTCACCTTTTCTCCATCTGTACATCCTGCGGTGGTCAACTCCTCCCTATCTTACGGAGCCAATCATCTTCTACTATCGGCTCGGTGCTCTTTGGAAAACACCGCGGATTCAGCCTTAAGAAACGAGTCGGATGGTCAGCGGTGGTGGTGGTGGTGGGTTGTTGTTGTTGTTGTTGTTGTTGTTGTTGTTGTTGTTGTTGTTGTTGTTGTTGTTGTTGTTGTTGTTGTTGTTGTTGTTGCCTTGGTTACTGTACCAAAGTTTGAATCAAGGCATTCTGCTCTGAATCAATGAGTGATCTCTGGCGGAAAACAAATCCGGGGCGCGTCTCGGTGGCATCGAGGTTTATAGAAAAGGCGAGAGTCAAGAATAGAATGAGGTCGATGAGAAACACTACCCATATGCACATGAGACAAAAGCACACAATATCACTCTAATCAATTCAACAAAGATATACAACGGTCTAACTATCGTTACAAAGTGCTTGGACTAAAACTAATTTAAAATGGGGGAAATACTACTACTATTATGGTGGTCAACTAGAAAAACTGCTCCGATGAAGATTCCATAATATCTGCTCCAGCTTCATCAACAAAGTCATCATCGCTGTTGTCGGGATCCGAGTCAGTGTCGTCGATGATGATATAATTATCCAGGCAAGTGGATTCACCCCCTTCTCTTTTGGGTGCTGAACCTCCCATGAATACTCCAAGCTTCTCCTTTAGGTCGCCGTTCTGTCTCACTAGAGCGACGATCTCTTCCATGTAGTCTTCACGTGTGGCCTTGAGTTCTTCTTCTAGCTCCTTGATGTTGGTCATAGCCTTCTGCAGATCCTCCATATCTGCGCACATCTGATTCTCCTGGTGTCGATCATCTCCCATTGCTCATCTCGGCGCCCACAAATCTGGTAGATAGTATTCTTGAGATCATCATGGTAAACTTCTCCAATTCGTCCCATGGTGATATGAGCTGCCATGCTCTTTCCCAAGCTCCATGTTGGTGCATCAAAGGAAAATTCTATGGGCTCCGTGACTGGTGCAAATGTCCTTCCTGGAATGTAGACTTGAATCATCCAGCGCTCCTCTTCGAGTAAAGTGGCGTTGAAGGTCCCGGTGAAGCTTGGTACTCCTATGTTCAGGTATCTAGCGACTTCCTTCAAGTGATATCCAAAAGGTGAGTCTTCATCTGGTTGTGTGAACTTGTTCCTTGCATCGGTCATCCTAAAGAATAGAAAAGATGAGGAGTCAGAAATGAGAAGAAAGAGTAGTGATCTAGGGCTTTAGCTTAGTGGCCGTGTCCTACAGTCAGCGTGTGCTCTGATACCATCTTTGTAGCGACCAGACCTCAAACAGTATGATCTTTGTGCTCAGTGTCATCCACAGGTCGATGTCTTGACACCACACGAGACTCGGAGGATTTGTAACAGAGTAGCAATCACACACTTATTACAATCGAATGTCTCAAGAGAGAACTTACTAAAATAAATATGGCTTAAGACCATATTAAATTCGATAACAGCGGAAGGCTTGGAAGAATAAGCGAGTCCATCAACTCCAACGGCATCACTGAGTATAGAACCATGACCTAAGCACCTTACTCTTCGTCTGAAAAGTCTGCAACATGAAACGTTGCAGCCCGAAAATGGGTCAGCACATGGAATATGCTGGCAATGTAACACATAGAGAATAATAATGGAATAAGCTATACTACATGCATATTTGGCTGGTGGAAAGCTCCATGGTTACAGTTTTTGCGTAAAGCCAATTTTTCCCTACTTCAAAGGAATAAAATTATTTAACTATCATGGTGGTTGTTAAACATTGAGAATGGTTGACAGCATTCTCAATCCCAATTAATAGTACTCATTAAAAACCCAATAATATTAATTTGAGTAACATGTTGAGATTCACATGATATCCAAGTACTAGATACTCAAGATGTCCATAACCGGGGACACAACTAACAATGATTAGTTTATACACTCTGCAGAGGTTTGCACACTTTTTCCCACAAGACTCGATCGCCTCCGTTGGATTTCCCGCACTACATGATGTTTGAGAAACGGATTACCGAGACATAGTATTTCGGAAGCGCTAGCACCTTACATAGGGTAGACCGGTACACCTACTTTCCCCTACATCTGCTAGTCTACCCGTAAGAGTTCGCATGACTTAATCAACTGTGCCAGAGCCCATAATGATCCCTTTGAGCCTGGGTGGCGGTCCGAAGAAAAACAGGCAAATCCTGGAAACCAGGTACCTCAATCCACTTACATGTGTGTTTAAGTTGCCACCTTAAGTAAACCATTAATTAACAATCTCACATCTGTCATGGATACACTCACCCAATCCACGTCTACTAGCATAGCATGGCAATATAAGCAAACATAGAAGTAACTCCCAAGGGTTTGAAAATAAATAGGTAATAGGTACTACCTCAACTACTTCCCATAACCCACAGTTTAATTAGATCCTAGTCATGCAATGTTTGAGGATTGATCTAATGCAGTAAAAACTGGGTATGAGAAAAGGTATGATCAAAGTGTTACTTGCCTTGCTGATGATCCGCGAAACCTAGAGACTCGAAGTAACAGGCGGCGCACTCCGGGTATTTTATCGCAGACAAACAAACAAGCATACAATAAGTACTCATCTAATGCACAGGTAAAACTCAAATAAAAGATCTAACCAGATAGTTCAACTTAAGAACTCCGGTTTGCAAAAATAAACAAATCAAACGAAGCAACGAAAGTCAAACGGCGAAAGCAAACAACTTCGTTTTACTAATCTGGATCTAGGTCAAATTTTACAGCAGCAAAAACTTGCTTAAGTTGGTTATTCGGGAAGAGGGTTTCGAGACGAAACTCTAGGCGCTTGAATCGCCTGATTCCGATAAACGAGCGAAAAGTTAAACTAAAACGAAAATCGGATCAGAAATCGCGACCGGAAAAATCACAAATTAAATCCGAGAAAAAGAAAAATGATGAACAGGTTAACGAACGAATGTTCGTTAACTAAACTAATCTGACGAAGCGTTCGTTAAAATGAAACGAACGAGCGAGCGTTAAGCTATTTAACCTAAACCTAAAAACGAAACTAAAAAAAGCGAAGAAAAACCGCTCGATTTTTTAAAAAAGCGATGTACGGAAATCGAGGCGGCGAACCTCGGCGGCGGGTCCGGGCCATGGCGGCGGTGGCGGTGGCAGTGGCGCGGATCGGCGGCGGCGGGCTAGGGTTAGGGTGGTGGGTGTGGCTCGGGTGGGGTGGGGGGCGGGGTGGCTCGGGTGGGAAATTTGAGGCGCTCGGCGGCGGCTATTTCTTAGTGCCCCGGCGGAGTCCCGCTCACGCCTGACCCAAGGTCGGTTCGTTTTTTAATTATTCCGCGCAGATGAAAAAAAATAATAAAAAGAAATACTAAACGAACTCCAAAAATATCGAAATAAATTTTCCCCGGCTTCTAAAAATCAAGACGGACTAGATGAACATTTATTTGGGGCCTAAATGCAATTTTGAAAAATGCGCATTTTTCCTAAATTCAAATAAAAAGGCGAAAAACTCTAAAATAAAATCTTATTTGATTTTTTTATTAAATCTTCATTATTTCTATATTTTGGGAAAGTCATTTTGTTCCCTCTCTCATATTTTGATAGTAGAAATAATTGAAGATAAAATAAATAAAATCAAATGATCCTATTTTCAAAATTTGAGAAAACTCAAATATGAAAATAACGAAATCCCCAAATATCTCCGTGGGTCCTTGAGTTGCGTAGAATTTCTAGGATCGAGCCAACAAATGCACAAAAATATGATATGCAATATGATCTATGTATAACATTCCAAATTGAAAATTTGGGATGTTACATTATTCAATTCAATTCTACGATATAAAGAGAGAGGCATAACACTAACACCGGCTCCAAGATCACATAAAGCAGTTCTAACATAATTTATTTTAATAGAGCATGGTATAGTTGGTACACCCGGATCTCCAAGTTTCTTTGGTATTCCACCCTTAAAAGTGTAATTAGCAAGCATGGTGGAAATTTCAGCTTCCGGTATCTTTCTTTTGTTTGTGATGATATCCTTCATATACTTAGCATAAGGATTTACTTTCAGCATATCAGTTAAGCGCATATTTAAGAAAATAGGTCTAATCATTTCAGCAAAGCGCTCAAAATCCTCATCATCCTTTGTCTTGGATGGTTTAGGAGGAAAGGGCATGGGTTTCTGAACCCATGGTTCTCTTTCTTTACCGTGCTTCCTAGCAACATAATCTCTCTTATCATAACGTTGATTCTTTGATTGTGGGTTATCAAGATCAACAGCAGGTTCAATCTCTACATCATTGTCTTTGCTAGGTTTAGCATCAACATGAACATTATCATTAACATTATCACTAGGTTCATGTTCATCACCTGATTGAGTTTCAGCATCAGAAATAGAAATATCATTGGGATTCTCAGGTGTGTCTACGACAGGTTCATTAGAAGCATGCAAAGTCCTATCGTTTTTCTTCTTCCTCTTTTTAGAAGAACTAGGTGCCTCTAAATTATTTCTCTGAGAATCGTGCTCGATTCTCTTAGGGTGGCCTTCAGGATACAAAGGTTCCTGAGTCATTCTACTAGTTCTAGTAGCCACTCTAACAGCAAAGTCATTTTTATTATTTAATTCATCAAGCAAATCATTTTGAGCTTTAAGCACTTGCTCATCTTGAGTAGCAACCATAGAAGCATATTTGCTAACGCGGTGAAGTTCATCTTTAACACTAGCCAGATTATCACCTACGCGTGCTATCTCGAAAGCATTATTCTTTAACTCTCTACCAACATAAGCATTAAAACTTTCTTGCCTAGCCATAAAGTCGTCAAATTCATCTAAGCATGGGCTATGAAATTTAGTAGAGGGTATTTCAACTTTATCATATCTATAGAGAGAATTTACCTTTACTACCTGTGTCGGGTTATCAAGAAAATGTGGTTCTTCAGGCGGTATATTAAGACCATGTATTTCTTCAATAGGAGGTAAATTCTTAACATCTTCAGCTTTAATACCTTTTTCTTTCATTGCTTTCATTGCTTTCATTGCTTTCTTTGCCTCTTGCATATCTTCAGGACTGAGAAATAAAACACCTCTCTTTTTTGGAGTGGGTTTAGGAATAGGCTCAAGAGTTGGCTCAATTGGTTCAGGAATTGCCTCAGGAACTGGCTCAGGAAGAGTCCAATTATTTTCATTAGTCAACATATTATTCAGTAATATTTCAGCTTCGTCGACTGTTCTTTCCCTGAAAACACAACCAACACAACTATCCAAGTAGTCCTTGGAAGCATCGGTTAGTCCATTACAAAAGATATCAAGTATTTCATTTTTCTTAAGAGGATGATCAGGCAAAGCATTAAGTAGCTGGAGAAGCCTCCCCCAAGCTTGTGGGAGAATCTCTTCTTTAATTTGCACAAAATTATATATTTCCCGCAAGGCAGGTTGTTTCTTATGAGCAGGGAAATATTTAGCAGAGAAGTAATAAATCATATCCTGGGGACTACGCACATAACCAGGAGCAAGAGAATTATACCAAGTCTTAGCATCACCCTTTAATGAGAACGGGAATATCTTAAGGATATATAAATAGCGAGACTTCAAATCATGAGTAAATAGGGTGGCTATATCATTCAACTTGGTAAGATGTGCCACAACAGTTTCAGATTCAAGGCCATAAAAAGGATCAGATTCAACTAAAGTAATAATATCAGGATCAACAGAGAATTCATAATCCTTATCAGTAACACAGATAGGTGAAGTAGCAAAAGCCGGGTCGGGTTTCATTCTAGCATTAAGAGACTGCTGCTTCCATTTAGCTAATAATTTCTTAAAATCATTTCTATCATTGCAAGCAAGGATTTCCATAGCAGCTTTTTCATTCATAACATAACCCTTAGGAACAACAGGTAATACATAATCATCGGGGGAACCTTCATCATCACTATCATCAATAATAGGTTCTTCAATATTTTCATTCCCCCTAACTCTAGCAAGTTGTTCATCTAGAAATTCACCTAATGGCAAAGTAGTATCATGCACAGAAGTAGTTTCATCATGCATGGCAGAAGTGGCATCATCAATAACATGCGACATATCAGAATTCATAGCAGTAGCAGGTTTAGGTGTCGCAAGCTTACTAATAACGGAAGGAGAATCTAGTGCAGAGCTAGATGGCAGTTCCTTACCTCCCCTCGTAGTTGAGGGAAAAATCTTGGTCTTAGCGTCTTTCAAGTTCTTCATGGTGATCAACATATATAAATCCCAAGTGACTCAGAGAATAGAGCTATGCTCCCCGGCAACGGCGCCAGAGATTAGTCTTGATAACCCACAAGTATAGGGGATCGCAACAGCTTTCGAGGGTAGAGTATTCAACCGAAATTTAATTATTCGACACAAGGGGAGCCAAAGAATATTCTTGAGTATTAGCAGTTGAGTTGTCAATTCAACCACACCTGGATAACTTAGTATCTGCAACAAAGCGTTTAGTAGCAAAAGTGGTATGATAATAAAGGTAACGGTAGCAAAATTAATAATAAATGTTTTGGGGTTTTTGTAGTAGCTGTAACACTAGCAACGGAAAAGTAAATAAGTGAAGAACAATATGTGAAAAGCTCATAGGCAATGGATCAGTGATGGATAATTATGCCGGATGCGATTCCTCATGCAATAGCTATAACATAGGGTGATATAGAACTAGCTCCAATTCATCAACGTAATGTAGGCATGTATTCCGTAAATAGTCATACGTGCTTATGGAAAAGAACTTGCATGCCATCTTTTGTCCTACCCTCCCGTTGAAGCGGGGTCCTAGCGGAAACTAAGGGATATTAAGGCCTCCTTTTAATATAGAACCGGACCAAAGCATTAACACATAGTGAATATATGAACTCCTCAAACTACGGTCATCACCGAGAAGTATCCCGATTATTGTCACTTCGGGGTTGTCGGATCATAACACATAATAGGTGACTATAGACTTGCAAGATAGGATCAAGAACACACATATATTCATGAAAACATAATAGGTTCAGATCTGAAATCATGGCACTCAGGCCCTAGTGACAAGCATTAAGCATAGCAAAGTCATAGCAACATCAATCTCGAACATAGTGGATACTAGGGATCAAACCCTAACAAAACTAACTTGATTACATGGAAATCTCATCCAACCCATCACCGTCCAGCAAGCCTACGATGGAATTACTCACACGGCGGTGAGCATCATGAAATTGGTGATGGAGGATGGTTGATGATGACGGCGCGACGAATCCCCTCTCGGAGCCCGAGCGGACTCAGATCAGCCCTCCGAGAGAGATTATTGCTTGGCGGCGGCTCCGTGTCGTGAAACGCGATGAAACTTTCTCTCTGATTTTTTTTCTCCCCGAGACGGAATATATGGAGTTGGAGTTGAGGTCGGATGAGGTCCAGGGGGGCCATGAGATAGGGGGGCGCGCCCTACAGGGGGGGCGTGCCCCCTGTCTCTTGGACAGGCCCTGGGCCCCCTGATGTATTTCTTTCGCCCAGAAATTCTTATAAATTCCAAAAAGTGCCTCCGTGGATTTCCAGGACATTCCGAGAACTTTTCTTTTCTACACATAAAACAACATCATGGTAGTTCTGCTGAAAACAGCGTCAGTCCGGGTTAGTTTCATTCAAATCATGCAAGTTAGAGTCCAAAACAAGGGCGAAAGTGTTTGGAAAAGTAGATACGTTGGAGACGTATCAGGTGGCTATATCATTTAATTCAGTAAGATGTGCCACAACAGTTTCAGATTCATAGCCATAGAAAGGATCAGACTCAACCAAAGTAATTATATCAGGATCAATAGATAATTCATAATCCTTATCAATAACAAATATAGGTGAAGTAGCATAAGCAGGATCATATTTCATTCTAGGATTCAGAGTTTTTTGTTTAAGCTTAGCTAATAATTTCTTAAGATCGCTTCTATCATTGCAAGCAAGAAAGTCTTTAGCAGTTTCTTCATCCATAACATAGCCCTCAAGAACAATAGGCAATTCATATTTATGGGGAGACTCTTCATCATCACTTTCATCGATATTATCAGTTTGAATAATTTCATTCTCTCTAGCCCTAGCAAGTTGTTCATCAAGAAATTCACCAAGTGGCACAGTAGTATCAATCATAGAAGTAGTTTCATCATAAGTATCATGCATAGCACAAGTGGCATCATCAATAACATGCGACATATCAGAATTAATTGCAGAAGCAGGTTTAGGTGTCACAAGCTTACTCAAAACAGAAGGTGAATCAAGTGCAGAGCTAGATGGCAGTTCCTTACCTCCCCTCGTAGTTGAGGGATAAAATTTTGTTTTCTCCTCTTTGAAGTTCTTCATAGTGACCAGCAGATATAAATCCCAAGAGACTCAAAGAATAGAGCTATGCTCCCCGACAACAGCGCCAGAAAATAGTCTTGATAACCCACAAGTATAGGGGATCACAACAGTTTTCGAGGGTAGAGTATTCAACCCAAATTTATTGATTCGACACAAGGGGAGCCAAAGAATATTCTCAAGTACTAGCAGTTGAGTTGTCAATTCAACACCACCTGGATAACTTAGTATCTGCAGCAAAGTATTTGGTAGCAAAGTAATATGATAGTAACGGTAACAGTAGCAAAAGTAATAATTTTGGGTTTTGTAGTAATTGTAACAATAGCAACGGAAAAGTAAATAAGCTAAGAACAATATGTGAAAAGCTCCTAGGCATTGGATCGGTGATGGAGAATTATGCCGGGTGTGGTTCATCATGTAACAATCATAACATAGGGTGACACAGAACTAGCTCCAATTCATCAATGTAATGTAGGCATGTATTCCGAATATACTCATACGTGCTTATGGAAAAGAACTTGCATGACATCTTTTGTCCTACCCTCCCGTGGCAGCGGGGTCCTAATGGAAACTAAGGGATACTAAGGCCTCCTTTTAATAGAGTACCGGACCAAAGCATTAACACATAGTGAATACATGAACTCCTCAAACTACGGTCATCACCGGGAGTGGTCCCGATTATTGTCACTTCGGGGTTGCCAGATCATAACACATAGTAGGTGACTATATACTTGCAAGATAGGATCAAGAACTAACATATATTCATGAAAACATAATAGGTTCAGATCTGAAATCATGGCACTCGGGCCCTAGTGACAAGCATTAAGCATAGCAAAGTCATAGCAACATCAATCTCAGAACATAGTGGATACTAGGGATTAAACCCTAACAAATCTAAATCGATTACATGATAAATCTCATCCAACCCATCACCGTCCAGCAAGCCTACGATAGAATTACTCACGCATGGTGGTGAGCATCATTAAATTGGTGATGGAGGATGGTTGATGATGACGATGGTGACGGATTCCCCTCTCCGGAGCCCCGAACGGACTCTAGATCAGCCCTCCCGAGAGAGTTTAGGGCTTGGCGGCGACTCCGAATCATAAAACGCGATGAATCTTTCTCTCAGATTTTTTTCTCCCCGAACACGAATATATGGAGTTGGAGTTGAGGTCGGTGGAGCTCCAGGGGGCCCACGAGGCGGGCGCGCCGAGGGGCGCGCCCCACCCTCGTGGAAAGGTGTGGGCCCCTGGCCTTGATTCTTTCGCCAGTATTTTTTATTATTTCCAAAAATAATCTCCGTGAAGTTTCAGGTCATTCCGAGAACTTTTGTTTCTGCACATAAATAACACCATGGCAATTCTACTGAAAACAGCGTCAGACCGGGTTAGTTCCATTCAAATCATTCAAGTTAGAGTCCAAAACAAGGGCAAAAGTGTTTGGAGAAGTAGATACGACGAAAACATATCAACACTCTCCCCTCTCGTTGCTATGCATCACCATGATCTTGCATGTGCGTAGGTTTTTTTTAAATTACTACGTTCCCCAACAAAATATATAAGAGATAAGACCCGGGGGCCGTAGGTTTCACTAGTGGCTTCTCTCAATAAAAATACCAAACGATGGGTAAACAAATTACTGTTGGGCAATTGATAGAATTTCAAATAATCATGACGATATCCAGGCAATGATTGAGGGAGTCCTGGATTAGGGGGTGTCCGGATGGCCGGACTATAACCTTTGGCCGGACTCCTGGACTATGAAGATACAAGATTGAAGACTTCGTCCCGTGTCCGTATGGGACTTTCCTTGGCGTGGAAGGCAAGCTTGGCGATACGGATATGTAGATCTCCTCCCATTGTAACCGACTCTGTTTAACCCTAGCCCTCTCCGGCGTCTATATAAACCGGAGGGTTTTAGTCCGTAGGATGAACAACAATCATACAATAGGCTAGCTTCTAGGGTTTAGCCTCTCTGATCTCGTGGTAGATCTACTCTTGTACTACCCATATCATCAATATTAATCAAGCAGGAGTAGGGTTTTACCTCCATCGAGAGGGCCCGAACCTGGGTAAAAACATCGTGTCCCTTGTCTCCTGTTACCATCCGCCTAGACGCACAGTTCGGGACCCCCTACCCGAGATCCGCCGGTTTTGACACCGACATTGGTGCTTTCATTGAGAGTTCCTCTGTGTCATCACCTTTAGGACCGATGGCTCCTCTGATCATCAACAATGATGCGGTACTTTTCTCCCCGGACAGATCTTCGTATTCGGCGGCTTTGCACTGCGGGCCAATTCGCTTGGCCATCCGGAGCAGATCGAAAGCTACACCCCTGGCCATCAGGTCAGATTTGGAAGTTTGAACTACACGGATGACGTTCGCGGAGACTTGATCTTCGACGGGTTCGAGCCACAGCCGAGCGCGCCGCACTGTTTTTTTTTTGACTATATACTGCAAGGCAACAACCTCACAGTTCTTTATTCAAATCCAAAAATAACCAAAAGGTTCTCTGTACAACTGTGAACAAAAGAAAGAGAAAAAAACAGGAGATACAAAGAAAGCTATCATACTTACAAAGAGAGTTAGGGTAGAGAAGCTATCCAAGCTAACAGACTGTCTCTATATTTACATATTATTATGTGAGCTAATAAAGAAATGTCATGTACAAAGTTCCTCCTCCAAGCTCTAAAGCTGGGATTCTCATTTCGAAAGATCTTGCCATTCCTCTGTGTCCAAATGTTCCAAGCTGCTGTAAATACCACCTCAGAGAAGGAAGGCCTGTTGAAATCCTTCCTAGAGGCTGAAGCCATCATGAAAGTAGACAGGTTGGGTGCTGCGGACCAGGTAATCCCAAGATAGTTCCAAACTCTTTGACTAAAATTGCAGGAGAAGAAAAGGTGGACTCTATCTTCATGGAAGGAAGCGTGGCACAGGACACAGGTATCATCCTGGATACTCCAATGCCTTCTCTGCATCATATCTCTTGTGTTTAGTCGATCCATCAATAAAAGCCAACCAAAAACCTTGAATTTGAGGGTACAGGAACATTTCCAAATGTACTTGAAAATTGGGTCAACCCTCAAATGAAAGAAACTGAACTCATAATAGAGCTTAGATTGATATTCTCCAGATTTAGATGGCCATTTCCAAACATCCTTCTCCTCTGGGTGCAAGCTGATGGGATGCAACAGGATCTGTAGCTGGGTTAGTTCCAGATATGCCTCCGAAGAGAAAGGTAGATGAAAACCTTCAGTTGCTGACTGATGTGAAAAAAATTCCTTGACAGTTATCGTATCATCAATGGCAAATGAATGAAGTCTACGTAAGCGATCCTTAAGAGCAATCATTCTGTTGTCTATTTGCCACCTATCAAGCCAAAAAGCCACAGTGTCTCCAGCATGCACTTGTGGCGTGGCTAGCAAACAGAATTTATCATACAACTTGAGCACATCACGCCACCAAAAGGAGCCACAAAGCTGAGTAACTTGTGGGGGTGATGAATGATAGTAGGAGTCCCAAATAAGATTAACCCACGGGACATCCTTCTTATTGAAGAACTTGAACAGATGCTTAATCAGGAGAGCCTCATTTTGAACTCCCAAGTGAGTGACTCCCAGCCCACCATACTTGTTTGGTTTACAAACCAACTCCCATGCAGCTAGAGATTTTCTAGGAGTTTCAGTATTCCCCCTCCAAAGGCACTGTGGTTCAATCCTTTCAATATGCTTGAGGATGCCCTGCGGTATTGATAAGGAGCAGAGAAAGAAAATGGGCATGGATGTGAGTACAGACTGTAGGAGCTGTAGCCGACTGCCTTGGTTGAGGACACAAGAGGTTGCAGATAACCTTCTCTCAATGCGATCAACAAGAGGCAACAGATCATAGATCGTCGGCCTAGAGGTGCCCATGGGTAAGACAATATACGATGGGCATGATCTAGCTCTGCCGCCAAACAGTGCCCTAGAGGCTGCACCCGTGTCCGCTCCGACCCTTAGCTCGGAGCCGACTGCGCCAATCGAGGATGGGTGGCTGGACACCGCCTCGGGGGCTGCAATCTCTACGGCGATCGAGGCGAACACCAGCCTTGTCCTTTGCGGCTTTAGACTCAAAGCGCGGACTCCCCTCCGGACTCGAACCTTCGCGCCCCTGCTAATCGAATCCGATTGGGCGCCGATCATGGAGTTCACCGCCGCGGACATCTTCGGACTTTTCGCCCTTGGCGACATTCTGAATTCACTAAAGTCTCTCTCTTTATCGGGACAACCTGGCGGACTATGGTCAGCAAGGTTGGGATGCGGACGACGAAGAAATTCAAAGCCCACCCACCACCCAGTTTGTAGCCACTATTGATGATTTAACCGACATGCTCGACTTCGACTCCAATGACATCGACGGTATGGACGCCGATGCAGGAGACGACCAAGAACCAGCGCCTACAGGGCACTGGAAGGCCACCTCGTCGTATGACATATACATGGTGGACACCCCAAAAGAAGGGAACGACGATGGAACAACGGAGGATGACCCCTCCAAGAAGAAGCCTAAGCACCGGCGTCAGCGGCGCCGCTCTAAATCCCGCCAAAGCAAAAACGACGATTCCGGCACGGGAGATAATAACACCCCGGACAGTGCCAAAGACAACCCCCTCCAGCAGGATTCAGCATGGGAGGATGGAGAAGCCAGCCCTCATGAGAGAGCGGTAGACAAAGAGGTAGAGGACGATAATTACATGCCTCCCTCCGAAGACGAGGCAAGCCTCGATGACGAAGAATTTGTCGTGCCTGAGGATCCCGTCGAACAAGAGCGTTTCAAACACAGGCTTATGGCCACGGCGAGCAGCCTCAAGAAAAAACAGCAACAGCTTAGGGCTAACGAAGACTTGCTAGCCGACAGATGGACTGAAGTCCTTGCGGCCGAAGAGTACGAACTCACACGCCCCTCCAAGAGCTACCCAAAACGCAGGCTGCTACCCCGATTAGAGGAGGAAGCACCTAGACCTACATCACCAGCGCATGATGCGTCCGACCGCCACCTCGTGGTCGCGACGAGAGGCCTCTCGGCCCTCCACTCAAGCCGCGCTCCAGGCGTCGCTCAAAGAATACCAAGGCACGGGGAAATGCGCCAGACCTGCGAGATATATTGGAGGACAGGGCAAGGCAAACAAGATCGATCTATGGATCGCGTGGGCACCCCACGACAAATGACATTAACCGTCACGCCGGATATGGTAAATCCGACCGGGCCGAACAAAGTAGACAAAGCTCGTTTGAGCTACGTCGTGAGATAGCCCAGTACAGAGGCGCCGCACACCCACTATGCTTCACAGACGAAGTAATGGATCATCAAATCCTCGAGGGTTTCAAACCCGTAAACATCGAATCATACGTTGGCACAACAGATCCTGCGGTATGGATCGAGGATTCTCTCCTTCATATCCACATGGCCCGCGGTGATGATCTACACGCCATCAAATACCTTCCCCTCAAGCTTAAAGGACCAACTCGGCATTGGCTTAGCAGCTTGCCAGCAGAATCAATTGGTTGTTGGGAGGACCTGGAAGCCGCATTCCTCGACAATTTCCAGGGCACCTATGTGCGACCACCAGACGCTGATGACCTAAGCTACATAATTCAGCAGCCGGAGGAATCGGCGGACAATTACGGACACGGTTCCTAACCAAGAAAAATCAAATAGTCGATTGTCCGGACGCAGAGGCCCTTGCAGCCTTCAAGCATAACATCCGCGACGAGTGGCTTGCCCGGCACCTAGGACAGGAAAATCTAAAATCCATAGCAGCCCTCACAACACTCATGACCCGCTTTTGCGCGGGAGAAGACAGCTGGCTAGCTCGTAGTAATAACATGACCAAGAGCCCTGGTAATTCGGATACCAAGGATAGAAATGGCAGGTCGCGTCGCAACAAGCACAAGCGCCGCATTAACGACGACAATGCTGAGGATACGGCAGTTAATGCCGGATTCAGAGGATCTAAACTCGGTCAGCGGAAAAAGCTATTTAAAAGAAATACTCCGGGCCCGTCCAGTTTGGACCGAATACTCGATCATTCGTGCCAGATACACGGCACCCCCTAAAAACCAGCCAATCACACCAACAGGGATTGTTCGGTGTTCAAGCAGGCAGGCAAGTTAAGTGCCGAAAACAGAGACAAGGGGCTGCATAGCGATGACGAGGAGGAGCCCCGGCCGCCCGAACAATAGGGGACAGAAGGGCTTCCCCCACAAGTGCGGACAGTGAACATGATATACGCAACGCACATCCCCAAAAGGGAGGGGAAGCGTGCACTCAGGAACGTATATGCGTTGGAGCCAGTCGCCCCAAAGTTCAACCCATGGTCCTCCTGCCCGATCACTTTTGATTGAAGGGAGCACCCCACTAGAATCCGCCATGGCGGATTCGCCGCATTGGTTCTAGAACCAATCATTGACGGATTTCACCTCACTAGAGTCCTTATGGACGGCGGCAGCAGCCTGTACCTGCTTTATTAGGATACAATGCGAAAAAGGGGCATAGATCCCTCAAGGATTTAACCCACAAAGACGACTGTAGGTGTCAAAACCGGCGGATCTTGAGTAGGGGGTCCCGAACTGTGCGTCTAGGCGGATGGTAACAGGAGACAAGGGACACGATGTTTTTACCCAGGTTCGGGCCCTCTCGATGGAGGTAATACCTTACTCCTGCTTGATCAATATTGATGATATGGGTAGTACAAGAGTAGATCTACCGCGAGATCAAGGAGGCTAAACCCTAGAAGCTAGCCTATGGTATGATTGTTGTTAGTCCCCACGGACTAAAACCCTCCGGTTTATATAGACACCGGATAGGTTAGGGTTACAGAGTCGGTTACAATGGTAGTAGATCTACATATCCAGATCGCCAAGCTTGCCTTCCACGCCAAGGAAAGTCCCATCCGGACACGGACGAAGTCTTCAATCTTGTATCTTCAAAGTCTTGGAGTCGGCCGTGATGATAGTCCGCTATCCGGACACCCCTAATCTGGGACTCCTCGAGTAGCCTCGAACCAGGCTTCAATGATGACGAGTCCGCGCGCATATTGTCTTGACATTGCAAGGCGGGTTCCTCCTCGAATACTTCATAGAAGGTTTTGAACACCAGGATAGTGTCGGCTCGCAAAACAAGTTCCACATACCACCGTAGAGAGAATAATTTTTGCACAGATCTGCGACGTACTTCGCGGTGTGACATCACACCACGGCCAGGCCTTTATATGAATCGTTTTTCTTGTTCCACCTCGGTAGCGTTTAGCGGCGGTTTCCTTGGCACGCCTTATCAAAGCATAGATCGTGCCCTTATTCCGGATTCTCATCAATACGGACGTGGGTAACCCATCCGCGCCATTGATTACGGCGCTTGGGAAATAAGTGAGTTTTACCAGGCTGGTGGGGACGCATAACCGTCCGTCCATATAAGGGATAAGGATCCACCTTTTCACCCACGCCTTCTTCCTCCTTTGCTTATTCATTTCACAAGACTCGAGCTCCAGCGCCCAAGTCCGCACATCCCTCCTCAACCTTCTCCAACCATGTCAGGAGCGGGAGGCAGATGGATGGCCTCCTCCGTCACGGAGGGGCACATCACGAGACTGCGGGAGGCCGAATACTTGTCCGGCGACATCGCGCACAGGCTGCCCGATGCGGGGCAGCTTATTACAACCCCCGGGCCCCATGAGAGGGTAGTGTTTCTGTCACGCCCAATATGCGATACTATCCTTAAGAGACTCGAAGGTCCCACCAAGGATTGAACCGCATATTGATACGCTTTTGCAAGGTGGATATCATTACATCAACATTACATAATAGATGGGGATACATACAAAAGGGCATACAATGCCACACGAATACAACATCACAATACATAAGAGCACCATCCGACTACGGATGAAACACAAACAGAAACTCAATCGACATCCACCCTGCTAGCCCAGGCTGCCGACCTGGAACCTATGCCCTGATCGAAGAAGAAGCAGAAGAAGAACTCCAAAACAAGTAACATCGTGCTCGTGTCAAGATCATTGCATAACCTGTACCTGCAACTGGTGTTGTAGTAATCTATGAGCCACGAGGACTCAACAATCCCATTACCATGGGTATCAAGAGTAGCAAAGCTTAAAGGTAAAGGAAGGGGTAAAGTGGTGAGGTTGCAGCAGCGACTAAGCATATATGGTGGCTAACTTACGCAATATAAGAGCGAGAAGAGAGCAAGCGGAACGGTCGTGAAGCTAGCAATGATCAAGAAGTGATCCTGAACTCCTACTTACGTCAACCATAACCCAAAACCGTGTTCACTTCCCGCACTCCGCCGAAAAGAGACCATCACGTCTACACACACAGTTGATGCGTTTTAATTCGGATCTGGTGTCAAGTTATCTACAACCGGACATTAACAAATTCCCATCTGCTGCATAACCGCGGGCACGGCTCTCGAAAGTTTATACTCTACAGGGGTGTCCCAGCTTAGCCCATGATAAGCTCTCGTGATCAACGAAGGATATACCTTCTCACAGGAAGACCCGATCAGACTCGGAATCCCGGTTTACAATACATTTCGACAATGGTAAAACAAGACCAGCAAAGCCGCCGGATGTGCCGACAAATCCCGATAGGAGCTGCACATATCTCATTCTCAGGGCACACCGGATGAGCCAGACGACGGGTTGGCATAGACCCTGGTTGCCCAGGGGGCGCCGGACATCGCTCGGTTTGGACCAACACTCGGAGGAGAACTGGCCCGGGGGGGTAAAATAAAGATGACCCTCGGGCTCCGGAAACCCAAGGGAAAAAGGGCTAGGTGAGTCAAATGGTAAACCCAATGTTGGGCCTTGCTGGAAGAGTTTTATTCAAAGCGAACTTGTAACATCCCAAAATTCTAAATTTTGGAATGTTATAAACAAATAGATAGTTTTGATTGATTGTGCGATTGATTGGTGAAAGTGAGTGAATTTGAAACTTTTGAAAGTTAAATGAGAGGGAATAAAAGGACTTTCCCAAACTTTCATTTCGCATTGTATAATCTCCGTGAATTCAAATTCTTTTTCACCACAAAACCCTGGAGAGAAGATGACATGACTTCTTCCATTTATTTAAATGACAAGGGGTGTTGAAAATATTTGAATTTCATTTGATAATATTTCCAATTCTGAAACTTTATGCAACTCAATGATTTGGGAGGCTTGAGCAGCAAGTGGTAGGTAACGCAGCAAAGCGATGGAACAAAGCAACTAGCATAGCAATGATAGTAATGAGATCCAAGGTGACGGTCATCTTGCCTGAAATCCCGCTAGGAAGAAGAACGAGTCCATGAAGAAGATGAACGGGAGTAGTCGAACGAATCCTCACAACTCCGGAATGAAACCGAAGCTAACGAGAGAAGCAACCCGGAAAGAAACAAACAACATGGTAAACAAACAACACATGAACAAGGCATGATGCACAACCAAGTATGATGCATGTCCGGTTTAATGAGGCATGGCATGGCAAGGTGAAGCAAACAACACTACAATTTAAGTGGAGCTCAATATGTAACGAGTTGCATATTGACGGAACACCACATTCAATTATTTAGTTCGCTCTCGTTTAGGTACTCAACAATATTAAATGTTGTTAAACATGGAAAGAGGTGAAGCATAAGTAAACTAACTATTTAGGCAAATTTAAATAAGGCCGGAACAACAAACAACAATTCCGATAAATCCTCATGTTATTTAGCAATTTAATGCAACAACAATTTTAAACATTTTAAATGTTGTTATCATGATGCGGATGACCTATGAAAAACTTATGCAATTTTAAGAAAGTGTTGACATGAGCATGTTATGAAGCATTTTTCACCGTGGTGGAAGAAAGGGGTGCCACGGCAACGAATCCGAAAATGATGTCACGGCAACATATCGGTTCCGGTAGCTCACGGAGATACCGGTGCAAAAGGAAGTGTGTCGGGAGCAGAACATGCTAGAGATGGTGGGGTGCTCCCGACTACCGGGTTCCCACAGGTTAGTGGCATGGAAAACGAGTGACAATTCAGACACGATGCAAATGGTACATCTCATACAACACATGCATTTGGTCCACGGCGGTCGTCTCGGGGTTATACCTTCGAAGCGTGCATTTCGAGGCGGTTCACAAATGTCGAGGGAAGCAACCGTTCACGAGTCGTAGTGAAAGTAGTCGTTCTCGCGACGGTAGTGGAAATAGTGGTACACGTTTCGTAGTCGCACTTGATGGAACCAATGTCCTCGAGGATAGTCGTGGTACTAGGGGTCTTCGGACTTGCCGGTCTCGGTTGTCAGGTGACGGTAGTGGTCTTTGACGCCGGGTCATTACGCTTACATAATCCCGCTAATGATGCCACGTCACCTCGGTTACTGTGGATAAACTCGCGCTAGTTCGAAACTTGTTCGAATTCAAATTCAAAATCAAGCAAACAATAAAAGTTTTCAAATATTAAAATTTAAATGTTCGGAGTGAACCAAATAATACATAGGTAGTTATGGTGGTGAAACCACAATTTTATAAAATGTTTAAATATTCTAAATTGTTTTAAACAGTGGCAAAGACAATTAGTTGAATGCATTTTTCTAATAAATAAAATATTAAACTATTTTATTTAGTTACCCAAATTAATGTGGCAGTAGTATTTATAAGCAATACCAATTTAGGAACCGTTGGTATATCTAGTTAATCTAAGATAAAAGAAAACTACACGTAAAACAGAAAAGAAAATAAATAAAAACAAAACAGAAAAACAAAAACCTAAAACTAACAAAAAGGAAAGAAAAAGAGAGAGAAACAACCCCCTTATTTGGGCCGAGCAGCCCATTAGCCACCACCTGCCGCCCACCAGCCCAGCCTGGCCTCCATACCCCGCAAACCCTAGGCATCGACCCCCCCCCCACCCCCACGACGCCACCCCTTTCCCCGATCCAATCGGGATCGGGCCGACCTTGGCGCCCGATTCCGCCGCTTGGGCGACCCCTCCCTCGCGCCCCCCTCACGAGACCAAGACGCCTCTCCCCATCCCGTCCGGATCGGGCAGAGGGCCCCCCCCCTAGCGACGCCGCCTCGCCATGAGCCCGCCTGCCGGGTGCGCCCGCCCGCAGCCCCATCGGCCGGTGCGCCCGCCGCATCCTCCCCTGAGGCCACCGCCGTCGCACGAGGCCGCACCACCTGGAGCTACCCTCGCCGGACCGCCCCGCCCTGCCTCTCCATCGTCGGTCGTCGCCTCGTCCTCGCCCCGCCGTCGCCGGACCACCCCAAGCCTCCATCGCGCCCACTGCCTCGTGCCCTACGCCGCACGGTGAGGCTCCGGCCGATCCTCTCCCCTCTGTCCCGCACGCCGTCCGGCTCCCGGCGTCGTCGTCGTGGTCCTGCCGCCGCCACGCCTCGCGTCCGCCTCTGCCTCGGCTTACGCTCGTCGTTGCCGCCACGCGCCTCCACAGCCGTTGTCGCCGCCCGCACCACCCGGCCACCACCGCCGCCCTCGCGGTCAACTCCGCGCTACATCGGCCGTCGCAGGCGCCTGATTACGCCCGTCAGGCGCTGGCGCCGGCGCCCGTTTAGTAACCCGCGACCCGTTAAGGCCCCTGTCCGAATGACAAGTGGGACCCGCCCTAGAAAACGATTAAAAAAAAGAGTAATAATAAAATGAATTAAAATTAATTAATTAATTAAGCGGCTTAATTAACTTAATTTTAGTTAACCTGCTAGTTAACTAATTAAACCTTAATTAGGTAAATCAGAGAATGACAGGGGGGCCCACCCCTATTGACCAGTCAAGCTTTGACCGGTCAACTGGGTCCCCCTTGGCCCACCTGTCAGCCTCTGGGTACACGTCTGTGTACACAGAGCTGGGTACTTGTAGCATTTTAGCTTCTATTTCAAATTAAAATAAATAGAAAAATGAAAATGAAAATGAAATTAGTAAAAGAAATAATTAATTAATTAATTAATTAATTAATAATTAATAAATTAGAAAATGATTTAAAACTTTAAAAATTAATATAAAAAATAATCCGTAGCTCGGATGAAAATATTTTCAACATGAAAGTTGCTCAGAACGACGAGACGAATCCGGATACGTAGTCCGTTCGTCCGCCACACGCCTCTAACCTATCGAACCTGCAAACTTTCCTCTCCGGTTCATCTGTCTGACAGACGTCCGGAACCGGGAAAACTTCCCAGATGTTTTTCCCCCCTAACCAGTACCCCCTCATACCACGTTAGGGCACGCCTAGCATCGCTTCTTGGCATGTCATACATCGATATGCATCTGTTTACTTTTTATTCATTGTTTCTTCCCCCTCTTCTCTCCGGTAGACTACGAGACCGACGCTGCAGCTGGCCAGTTCGACTACGGTGTTGACGACCCCTCTCTCTTGCCAGAGCAACCAGGCAAGCCCCCCTTGATCACCAGATATCGCCTACTCTTATCTACACTGCTTGCATTAGAATAGTATAGCATATTCTGTTTTGAGATACTCCTATCTTTGTATAGCCCTGTCCTTGTAACCATTGTTACCTTACTTGCAATCCTATATGCTTAGTATAGGATGCTAGCACTTTCATCTGTGGCCCTACATTCTTGTCCGTCTGCCGTGCTATACTATCGGGCCGTGATCACTCGAGAGTTGATCACGGGTATATGCTATATACCTTACACTATTACATTACCGGTGGTACTGTTCGAAGATGGGGGCTGAAAGGACGGGTGGCTCCATCCCGGTAGAGGTGGGCTGGGTTCCCGACGCCCCCAGCTGTTACTTTGAGGCGGAGCGGCAGGGCAGGTTGAGACCGCCTAGGAGAGAGGTGGGCTGGCCTGTTCGGCGTTCGCGGTTGCTTAACACGCTTAACGAGGTCTTGGTATTTGATCTGGGTTGGCTCTGAGCTTATACGCACTAACCATCTACGCGGGAGTAGTTATGGGTATCCCGGCGTCGTGGTATCACCGGCACTTCAGACGTCAACGACGGGCGGCCGCGCCGGATTGGACTGGAACGCTGATGGGCTAGGTCTGCTTCGGCGCGCGACATAACGTGCAGGTGTGCTCAGGAGATGGGCCCGGACCCTGCGCGCTTAGGTTTAGACCGGCGTCTGGCCTCTCTGTTGTGCCTAGGTGGGGCTGCGGCGTGTTGATCTTCCGCGGCGGGCATGACCCAGAAAGTGTGTCCGCCAAATGGGATCAAGCGTCTTTGGGTAAGATGGTGCACCCTGCGGAAGTTAATCTATTCAGATAGCCGTGATCTTGATGTGGGACGACTTGAGTTGTACCTTGAGCTTATGACAACTAGAACCGGATACTTGATAAAACACACCCTTCCAAGTGCCGATACAACGGTGGTCGCTCTCGCTCGAGGGATATGAGCGGGGATTGCCGGTAGGATTATTGCTATATGATGTTACTTGGAGGACTTCCGTTGTCCTCTTACATGCATTGCAAGACCGGTGTCCGAAGCGTAGTCTTCGTTAAGACTAGCTATCCCCTCTTATTACGGCATTCTGCAGATTCGGTCCACCGATATGGCCCTTTACATATATCCATGCATATGTAGAGTAGCTCCTTGCTTGCAGTACTTTGGATGAGTACTCACGGTTGCCTTGTTCCCCTTTTTCCCCTACCTCTACTCGATTGCTGCAACCAGACGATGGAGCCCAGGAGCCGACGCCACCGCCTATGGCGACTACTACTGCGAGGTGCCTCTGCTACGTGCAGCCAGCGACGGCGACTGGGAGTGACCTAGGAGGATCCCGAGCGGGAGGCCTGCTCCTCTTCGATCTGTATCCCGCTTTGTGCTAGCCATCTTATGGCACCTTGTTTAACTTATGTCGTACTCAGATATTGTTGCTTCCACTGACTCGTCTATGATCGAGCACTTGTATTCGAGCCCTCGAGGCCCTGGCTTGTATTATGATGCTTGTATGACTTTTTTTATTGTAGAGTTGTGTTGTGATATCTTCCGTGAGTCCTTGATCTTGATCGTACACATTTGCGTGCATGATTAGTGTACGATTAAATCGGGGCGTCACAAGTTGGTATCGAGCCCATCGCTGTAGGGAATCCCCTTCCACACTCCTTGGCCAAGTCGAGTCTAGACTTTACAAAACTTTTACTAACATGGCTGTGCGCCCACGGGCCCACGCCGCCATTGGGTGGTATTAGGATCTTTACTCCTCGATCTTTACTCTGGGATTCTGAACTCTCTTCTATTCGGGTTAAATGAATTTGCTAAAACAAAACTAACTTTAGGTTCTCGCAAGTACTTTCTCCCGGAGAGCCCCTCACTTCAGATGATCGTCTGCTAATCAGAAGATTCGAAGATACTCTCTGATGATCTCTCGAGACTTTGTGCCCATCACTTTTGCTATTCCTGGCCACCGATAAATCCGTATGGATAACTACTTACACTTGCCATTCATACGATCATCCCCCATTGATCTTGTTATTACAAGATACCCAAGTTTCTCTATTGTTCCGAGAATACTTTGTGCCCTCTGCCTAGCAGTTCTTTGCCACATGAATACCCCTTCAAATGAATCCTCGTGACTCGTCGAGTATCCGCTCAACCCAGCTTGTTCATGTATTTCGCAAAATTCTTCAAATTACTATTCGATCTTCCGAAAATCCTCTGGAGCCTTTGGCTCTTGAAATCCTTGCTTGCTTGCATTATGGTTAATCCCATAAGTCTCGTAGTCATATTGACCTTCCTTGTCATTATCATTTTGGGTCTGTTGACTCAATATGTTTGCGAATACCATAATCATCATTGATCCTTATAAATTACCTTTACGGCTGAGCTGCCATTCTTTTAAGCTGGAATTGGTTCTCGACCAATCCAATTGTCGTTGATTGTAACCTAAGGCTGTTCAACTTATCCATCCCTAATCAGAGCATTGCTTCTGATCCCTTGATTTGGGAATCATAATTCCTTTGCATTTGACAATTGAGTTAGTCAGTTGTTTCTATAATCTGATCTCCTTGCATTCTTCCTCCTCTAGTTAAGTACTGATGCTCACGTCAGACCCCTTGTGGGCCATCAGGTCCATTGTTGGATTTTATCCACAAAGATCCTTCATATTCAATAACTTTGTGAGACCTTCCCTGATACATAATGCCTTTGGGAAATTGTATCCTCTGCTTTGTCAACCATGCTCTACCTCCGAGCTAGAGTTATTTACCCCTGGAGTTGATGGTATACGTTCCTAAGATGCCTTGGTGGGTTGAACCTATGCCCTCCTTAATATGTGTGAACTCGAAAGTTTTCACGAGTCATACTCTTCTGGTATTTGCCAGATAAAATTTCAACGCTATAACTTCATCGAAAACGAGAAGTGAATGAAAGGGTATGCATTGGAAAAGTGGGAGTCGACCTTGAACCTTGCGTTCATGCCCATGGACACGATGTAGATCTTATCATTAAAGCTTCTCTTAAATAATTATTCCTTTGGTATAAGTTCATCTTATATCAGGGATCTGGCCTTTTGAAATCGTGGTTCCGACCATGTTCTCTTTTAAATACCATTTCTCGTGCAAGTTTTAGCACTTGTCTTCTGTAGAGCAATACCCCGGTCCAACCTCTACTTTGATCTGTCATCGAGTATTACCCCCCTGGTATCTCGAGATTATCATGGAACTGCATAACTTCTTATGAGTTCTTCATCTAGTGCTACCTTCCCACTGATTCAAATTTTCACGGGCTCTAAGTTATTAAACACTCGAGGACACCGATAACTGAACCAAGTCCGCACTACAGTTCAACAACTCTTCAGTAAGCTTCTATAAGTACGAGTTTGAATCCGATCACACCATTCCTAGCCTGTTTGGCTATATCATTGTCGTGATGATTCTAACTGTGCTACCTGGTCCTTATTCTCAGAGCACCAATTTGCGACGATAGCTAAGCTTACGTCGATTTTCCTCGTCATACCCTTTCACCTTAAAAAACAAGCTTGAGTGCGAGTTTGTGTAGAATGGCGTGGTTCCAATAACCTCCTGCTTCATCATTCCTTTGACTTGATGTCGCCGCCGATTGACTACATCTGCATGAAATCTCTCGCGACAAAGGTGTCGTGATCATCAGCATTCTGAGCTCGTCCAGGATATCAATTGAATTTATGATGAGAAATACCATCCTTGCCCTCGATGAATTGTATTATCATCGACCACTTTATTGCCTTCCCACCAACACGAGCTTGTTCATGGTTGGTGTTATACTTTGAGTTCCTTGCTACCCAGCAATCGTTCTTCTTTACCTTGGAGTATTACCAGCTGTTAATATCAAGGATGTTGTGAGGACTGCTCCACCTCTTAAGAAATTCTTAGTATTGAGATGCTTCCCACCATCACCATTCTTTCTTGGTCCCCGTGTTGCTTCCAACCGGTGTACCAACAAGTGCACGGTGCTGTTTGAATTCTGCCCTTCTAGCAAGCCTCTTGCTTTGAAGTGAAATTCTTAGACTATCGATTATTAGATCACCATTCTGACATTGGTCGTGCAACCCAACCCATATTTTGGGCGCACCTTACGACCAAGGTTTAATTGTGTATGTTTCCTCGAGCATAATTCCTTATATCATTTGATATGACAAATGTTATATCCTTGTTCACTTAATTGTGGAAATCCATCTTTTGGGAATCTCGATGAATTACCATTGAGTTCACCAGACACCACCTTGTCCTCTCCTTGGGTTAATGATGGACTCTTGTTAGCGGAAATCACTACATAGTTCATTTCCCCGAGAATCTTACAATGTCATCTCGTCAATTTGCGTTGCACCTCTTCTTCTCAGGTATCCTAAGTCTGAGGTATCCTGACACCAATCGGATCTGAATCTCGGTCAGATATGATGGTTGGGACCACTTTCAAGAGTAATGATGTTGGTCCTTTGATGAACCAAAGAGCATGATGTCATGCCTAGCACCCCTATTTGGAGGACCTATCATTTTAGATTCCTTTCAGCAGGGTTATCCATTCATCCATGAGGGAATTGTAATACTGATTCTACAAGTTATTCCTGATGGATCCTTCGTGATTCCAAAGTCTGATCTTCACCTGAAGACCATGTCAATGCTATCTCAAAGCATGTCTATGATACTCTGATTTTCAACAAGAACATTCGAAGCCCTATGCTAAATGTTTCTTGCTCAATTATCCGAACACCGTTGTATGGGTAATGACATGAAATTTCTCTCTCCTTACCTAAAGGGTTTTCTACATTATATCCTGTCATGGATATCATGCTCTGCTTATCCTTGGTAAGGATATATCCCTGAAATATGTGTTTAAACACATTTTCCTTTCCATTGTTCGCTTAATATGATAATCATATTTTACTTTCCATTGGTTGTTTGAACCTTTCTTGGGATATATAATCTAAGCGGTGATAATCCTCGCTTAGGTAAGCACCTCGTTGTACCACTGTAAGTAAGACCCTATTACTATTTGTTGATGACATTCCGGTTACCACCGATGGACGAGAACCTTGCCTATTGGTCCGCCTCGCTCAACGAAAGCAGGAAAATGGTTCTCTTCGTCCCTCGCCCTTGGTACCTATGTTGTTGCCGACATGACCCTCGACTCTCCTCGACATGCCTAGCTTACATGATCGTGCAAGACGTCACCAACCTTTCTACTTTTAACCACATGGTGGGCCCATAACCCATGTGTCCTTTGGATTGAAACCCGACTCTCCTGTACCCCCTGCTCCCAAAGTTATTCCTCCAGCGTGGACTCAGATGTAATTCACGGGCCACCGTCATAGTGATCTACTCACGGTATCGACGCGATACTTACTCTCGCTACTCTGAACCCCCTTCTCACCCGCTTGGAGCCTATTATGGTACCTTCGTACCTTACCCTCGAGGTAGTTCAAATGTTCAACTCGAGAGCTAATCTTATACTAATTCATGGGTTAGCCCCAGATTGTTTCCCTTAAAAGCATTATGCCGTAGTGAGCTGCCCCTTATCTTTCGTAAGTACGGTGGAGTTTCCAAAGAAATGAAGACCAGTTTATCATGATGCATTGGAATAAAATATTGAAGACATCAACGAAAGGAACTAACTTCTTCGAGAAGATCCGTTAGAATATCGTAACCAGAACCTTCCCCTTACTCCCCTCTTAAATCTCGGGACGATATTTCTTGTAGTGGAGGAGAATTGTGACGCCCGGGTCATTACGCTACAGTAATCCCCGCTAATGATGCCACGTCACCTCGGTTACTGTGGATAAACTCGCGCTAGTTCGAAACTTGTTCAATTCAAATTCAAAATCAAGCAAACAATAAAAGTTTTCAAATATTAAAATTTAAATGTTCGGAGGAACCAAATAATACATAGGTAATTATGGTGGTGAAACCACACTTTTATAAAATGTTTAAATATTCTAAATTGTTTTAAACAGTGGCAAAGACAATTAGTTGAATGCCTTTTTCTAATAAATAAAATATTAAACTATTTTATTTAGTTACCCAAATTAATGTGGCAGTAGTATTTATAAGCAATACCAATTTAGGAACCGTTGGTATATCTAGCTAATCTAAGATAAAAGAAAACTACACGTAAAATGTAAAAGAAAATAAATAAAAACAAAACAGAAAAACAAAACCTAAAACTAACAAAAGGAAAGAAAAAGAGAGAAACAACCCCCCTTCATTTGGGCCGAACAGCCCAGCCTGGCCTGACCGCCGCCCACCAGCCCAACTGGCCTCCATACCCGCCCCGCAAACCCTAGGCATCGACCCCACCCCCCACCCCCCACGACGCCACTCCCCTTTCCCTCCCGATCCAATCGGGATCGGGCCGACGCCCGGCGCCCGATTCCTTGCCGCCGGCGACCCCCTCCCTCGCCCCACCGCACCAAGACGCCTCTCTCCCCATCCCCGTCCGGATCGGGCAGAGGGCCCGACCCCCAGCCGCGCCGCCTCGCCGAGCCCGCTGCCGGTGCGCGCCGCCCAGAGCCCCGCCCGCCGGTGCGCCCGCAGATCTCTCCTCGAGGCCACCGCGTCGCCACGAGGCCGCACCACTGAGCTACCCTCGCGGACCGCCGCCCTGCCTCTCCATCGTCGGTCGTCGCCTCGTCCTCGCCCGCCGTCGCGGACCACCCAAGCCTCCATCGCGCCCTCGCCTCGTGCCCTACGCCAGACGGTGAGGCTCGCCGATCCTCTCCCCTCTCGTCCCGCGACGCCGTCCGGCTCCGGCGTCGTCGTCGTGGTCTGCCGCCGCCACGCCTCGCGTCGCCTCGCCTCGGCTTACGCTTCGTTGCGCCACGCGCCGCCTCAGCGTTGTAGCGCCGCCCGCACCACCTCGCCACCACCGCCGCCCTCGCGGTCAACTCCGCGCCACTGTCGGCCGTCGCTCGTCGCCAGTTCGCCCGTCGGCGCTGGCGCCAGCGCCTGCTTAGTAACCAGCGACCGTTAAGGCCCCGTCCGAATGACAAGTGGGACCCGCCCTAGAAAAGCGATTAAAAAAAGAGTAATAATAAAATGAATTAAAATTAATTAATTAATTAAGCGGCTTAATTAACTTAATTTTAGTTAACCTGCTAGTTAACTAATTAAACCTTAATTAGGTAAATCAGAGAATGACAGAGGCCCCACCCTGCTGACCGATCAAGCTTTGACCGGTCAACTGGGTCCCCTTAGCCCACTGTCGACCTCTGGGTACACGCCTGTACATAGAGTGGGTACTTGTAGCATTTTAGCTTCTATTTCAAATTAAAATAAATAGAAAATGAAAATGAAAATGAAATTAATAAAAGAAATAAATAAATAATTAATTAATTAATTAATAATTAATAAATTAGAAAATTATTTAAAACTTTAAAATTAATATAAAAATAATCCGTAGCTCGGATGAAAATATTTTCAACATGAAAGTTGCTCGTAGCGGCGAGACGAATCCGGATCACGATCCGTTCGTCCGCCACACTCTAACCTATCGAACCTGCAAACTTTCCTCTCCGGTTCATCTGTCTGACAGACGTCCGGAACCGGGAAAACTTCCCGGATGTTTTTCCCCCCAACCAGTACCCCTCATACCACGTTAGGGCACGCCTAGCATCGCTTCTTGGCATGTCATACATCGATATGCATCTGTTTACTTTGTATTCATTGTTTCTTCCCCCTCTTCTCTCCGGTAGACTACGAGACCGACGCTGCAGCTGGCCAGTTCGACTACGGTGTTGGCGACCCCTCTCTCTTGCGTGAGCAACCAGCAAGCCCCCTTGATCACGGATATCGCCTACTCTTATCTACACTGCTTGCATTAGAATAGTATAGCATGTTACTGTTTTCAGATACTCCTATACTGTTGCATATCCTGTCCTTGTAACTTCTGTTGTTACCTTACTTGCAATCCTATATGCTTAGTATAGGATGCTAGCACTTTCATCTGTGGCCCTACATTCTTGTCCGTCTGCCGTGCTATACTATCGGGCCGTGATCACTCGGGAGTTGATCACGGGTATATGCTATATACCTTACACTATTACATTACCGGTGGTACTGTTCGGAGATGGGGGCTGAAAGGACGGGTGGCTCCATCCCGGTAGAGGTGGGCCTGGGTTCCCGACGGCCCCCAACTGTTACTTTGAGGCGGAGCGACAGGGCAGGTTGAGACCGCCTAGGAGAGAGGTGGGCCTGGCCCTGTTCGGCGTTCGCGGTTGCTTAACACGCTTAACGAGGTCTTGGTATTTGATCTGGGTTGGCTACGAGCTTATACGCACTAACCATCTACGCGGGAGTAGTTATGGGTATCCCCCGCCGTGGTATCACCGGTACTTCAGACGTCAGCGACGGAGCGGCGCGCGCCGGATTGGACTGGAACGCCTGATGGGCTAGGTCTGCTTCCGGCCGCGTACGCAACGTGCAGGTGTGCTCAGGGCGATGGGCCCAGACCCCTGCGCGCTTAGGTTTAGACCGGCGTGTTGGCCTCTCTGTTGTGCCTAGGTGGGGCTGCGGACGTGTTGATCTTCCGCGGCGGGCATGACCCAGAAAGTGTGTCCGCCAAATGGGATCAAGCGTCTTTGGGTAAGATGGTGCACCCTGCAGGGAAGTTAATCTATTCGGATAGCCGTGATCTTCGGTAATGGACGACTTGGAGTTGTACCTTGAGTTATGACAACTAGAACCGGATACTTGATAAAACACACCTTCCAAGTGCCGATACAACTGGTGGTCGCCTCGCTCGTGGATATGAGCAGGGATTGCCGGGTAGGATTATTGCTATATGATGTTACTTGGAGGACTTCCGTTGTCCTCTTTCATGCATTGTAAGACCGGTGTCCGAAGTTTAGTCTTCGTTAAGACTAGCTATCCCCTCTTATTCGGCATTCGCAGTTCAGTCCACCGATATGGCCCTTTACACATATATCCATGCATATGTAGAGTAGCTCCTTGCTTGCAGTACTTTGATGAGTACTCACGGTTGCCTTGTTCCCCTTTTTCCCCTACCTCTACTCGATTGCTGCAACTGCACGATGGAGCCCAGGAGCCGACGCCACCGCCTATGACGACTACTACTCTGGAGGTGCCCTCATCGCACGTGCAGCCGGCCGACGACGCGACCGGGAGTGACCTAGGAGGATCCAGGCAGGAGGCCTGCTCCTCTTCGATCAGTATCCCAGCTTTGTGCTAGCCATCTTATGGCACCTTGTTTAACTTATGTCTGTACTCAGATATTGTTGCTTCCGCTGACTCGTCTATGATCGAGCACTTGTATTCGAGCCCTCGAGGCCCCTGGCTTGTATTATGATGCTTGTATGACTTTTTTTTATTGTAGAGTTGTGTTGTGATATCTTCCCGTGAGTCCTTGATCTTGATCGTACACATTTGCGTGCATGATTAGTGTACGATTAAATCGGGGGCGTCACAGGTACATCTTGTAGTGGAACTTGGGCGTAGTGGTACACGGATCGTAGATGTTTGGGTCATCGGTAGAGGTTCTTGACGCATCACCGGGTGTAGTCGTACACTTGGTCTTGTCGGATACACGGCAACGGTAGTGGAACTTGGCGCTTGAGGTTCGAAAACGGGGTCGGACGTAGTCATAGTCCGCACGTAGAGGTCGACGGTAGTGGAACTTGGCGATCCGGTCGAGTACTTGCGAGTCCGCACGAGAGGTACTTGGCGAAAAATCCTCGAGACGATCGCGTCGTCAGACGGTTCTTGGCGGCGTTTTGCTGGTCCAAAAGAAGTAAGACCGAAGGCGGCGGCAGGGATTTGGCGCTGGTCGATGCGGACGAGCGGAGGTAAGGTCCTCCTCCCCGCCGAACGGGCAGTAGGCGGGCAGGGGCTTGGACATGTAGAGGCGCTGGAGGTGACGAGCTCCTGGTTGACTAGAGGGCTCGGGTGCGGAACTTGATGTGACGAAGGCGAAGGGGAACGCGACGAGGCGGACGGCAGCGGCTTGCTCGCCGGCACGGCTGGAGGCGAAGGTCGCTGGTGCAGGCGCATGGGGAGGTGAGGAGGATGCGAGATGGCGCGGCAGCGGCCTGGGAACGACGGCTCCAGCGCGGGGCGGACGGAGCAGCTCCGGCGGTGCTGGGGTACGAGGCGAGGACGAGGAAGCAGAGGGCAGGCGTCGCATGGAGGAGAGTCGACGGGGCGGCGCTCGCCGGAGTCGGGGCCGAAAGGGACGGGTCGAGGGGCTCCTCCCCTGGCGACGGAGCTGACGAGGCGATGGCGCCGGGTAGACGAGGAGGCAGGCGAGGAGGTCCTGGCCCGGTGGCGAGCTTGAGGGGATCGGGCGCGGGCGCTCCTCTCGTGTGCGATGCGTGTGTGTGAGTGGCGGCGCTAGCAGGGGAACGAGGGAGAGGGGGGTCGAGCGAGTGGGTGGATAAGAGGAGAGCGGGCAGGCCTCTTGGGCCGGCTAGGTCAGCCGCAGGTGGGCCTTAAGCGGCTTCGCTATGCACTGCTCCCCTCTCTCTTGATATACTCCTTACAAAAAAAATAGAGAGAGACCAAAAGAATCAAGAGAAGAGGCCATGGAGAAGAATACAATGGTGGGATATTTTTGTAAGGCTTTATGGAATGTTTCCAACCCAACAAGAGTGGTTCCAGCAAAATAGGCGAAGTTAAACCCAAAATTATTTAACTTGTGCCAAAGGAGTTTGAATGGAGTCTAGGATTTAGGAGTGTACAAAAATGTTAAGACTTTAGGAGGAGCCTCGATAAATGGAGAAAGAAATATGGAGAAAGTTTGGAGAACAAACATGAAGCAAAAGGCATGAGAATTAAATTGCAAGTGTGTTATGGTGATTCCAAAGTTAATGGAATATTTTAATATAGCTCCCTAATATTGGGAGGATATGTTATAAAGAGAAGTCACCCTTCCCTCCATTTAAATAGATCGAAGATCCATACAATTTATTTAGAAGAGTTTTAAAAATTAAATGACAAGCTGGCATGATGACATGATGCAATGCAAAAATAAATAGAGCAAGCACAAATGAAAACACACGGAGGTCACAAAATTATGGAAGTCTTCTGAAGCGTCGGTCTCGGGGCGTTACAACACTCCACCACTATGAGAGGATCTCGTCCCGAGATCTAAGGATGGCACCGGAGAGAAACGGAAGAGGTAACACAAAGTTGCTTCTTTGACGAACGAGTGAAACCACGAACCTTGAGAGGTTGAGCAATTTAAAAGAAAGAGTACAACAGAGATAAACGAGATTGCAAACAATCCGTTAGAAAAGAGGAACAAGGAACATTATGAGACTTGAAGGTTGCAAAGACATAAATCAAGAGTTTAATGGACAAGATAGAATTCGAAACCACTCCGGTTAAAACAAGATGAGAGAGGAAGAATTCGGGCAGCACTCCGGTTAAACATGGAAGGAATAGAACGTGAACTTGAGAAGATAGGATGATACTTGATGAAATCAACAACACACTGCCTCTGGAACTATTGAAAGAATAGCACAAGGGGTAAGAAGGATTTCAGACAGCAGTCCGGTTGAAAAGAGAGGCAAAACTTGATAAGATGAAAGAACTTGAATGAGAACACAACACTCTGGTTAAATGGATAAGAAAGAAAATAACATGAAATTTACAAAACGAGGTGATGGGTGAAGAGCACAACATCACAATGCGTCCGGAAGAAATGAAAGAATGGAATGGAATGAACAGAGGAAAACTTGATCTTGAAAGAGAACGCTTACAGGAAATGCTAGAACGGAGTTGTTGGATTATCAACAACGAAAGGATAAGCTTGTTATGGGCATATGGAAAACATCTCAAAATTATGAGGTGATCTCCGACCACAAATGAAAATGGTTGAAAAGCTTAGAAGATCGAAGAAATGCAAAACTCCACTTCAAAAGAATATGGAGGATTAATTGCACTTCAAGATGCAAGAAGAAAAGATACTTGAGCTCCTTCAACAAGAATCTTGATGAACACTAGAAGAATGAATTAAATCATGAAGAACCACTGTGAAGAACTCCGGTGACGAAAGGATGGTGAGATAGAATGAAGGATGAAAGAAAAAGATGAGCCTTGCGATGATTTAGATAGGCCTTCGCGACGGAACAAGCGAGAAGCTTGGAACTCCGGAAAAGAAAAGACGAACAACTTAGAACCGAGAAATTATTCAACATAAACAATCTTCGAAGGAAGGAATTAATCAACTTGATGAAAGAAGAATAAGAATTAAGTTATGCTTATCCTCCATCAATTATATTGATGAGAAGCAATGAATTGCATACAACTTATTCCCATTGGAAAAGATTAAGGGGGAAATATAGCACGAAATTTGGGAAAAACTTCAAGAACCACCGGTAGGATTGGAAAGACGAATGAATATATGTGATAAGAACGGAAAAAGGAATCTTGAACGAACCACCGTAAGAATAGAAAATGAATGAAGAAAAGAGAACAAATCACCGGGAGGAATTAGAAAACGATGTTGATACTTGAGGGAATTTAGATACAAATGAACGAATAGATCACGAGCTGATTAGAGAATACTTGAATGATGCACCGGTAAGATTTGGAGAACGAGAGCTGAAAGCTGAGAATGAGGAATTATGACATGATGGCCTACGGAGGAAAGAAATGGGAACAACTCATGAAATGCTCCGGATGGGTGAAAATAATTCCCACAATCGAAAACAATTATGAGAGGATGGCATCAACTTGAACTACGCATCTTTGGAAGAACGGGTAAGGATTTAAGAGGAACTCTTCTTCGATCTTCAAGTGACGACGAGAAACACCACCAAAATTACTGAGATACACCGGGAGAATGAAAAGCGAAGAGGTTGAGCCAACAATGAAAAGAATTTGAAAACGATCTTGGAGAAGGCATGTGACTGATGGGATCCATTCTTACGTCCCACTTTGAAAAGAATTTGAGAATAACTCCGGGAGAATTGGAAGTGTCAGGTAAGATCCTGGGAAAAGACCTGTGGGTTAGGGCCCACTCAAAGAAAACACCGTTGAACAATTTTAAAGAGAGATTGCACCGGTTGAATTAAATGACTTGAATGAGATAACAACCTCAAAATAACTTGAACGATGAACGGATAGAGAATGGAAACACGAATCTTGTGAGATATCTTCAGCACTCCAGAAAAAAATGAATAGGAAGAAGTGAATGATTAAGAGGTGCATTGGCATGAGAAAGCATTTGCAACAAGGAAAGGAGTATGATCAACACCGAAAGCTTGAGTTAAATCCATCGAAAAGAATACGAGAATGAAGAATGATGAACTTGAAGTCTGCTAGTATCTTCCCGAGAATCACCGGATAAGAACAAGGAGGAAAAGAATGAAGAGACTTCACATCAATAAAAGGATACTTGATTAAGAAATCTAAGTCCTTGCGTAAAAGGGTGGAGGGCGGAAAACAAAGACAACTTAGGACGGATGAAACAAACACCGCTGAGAAAACTTAGAATTGATCTCGCAAATGTTGAAATGATCGGATCCATTTGAAGAGAAGCACGCCGGTTGGGAAAAGAATTGACATGACAATCTCGATAAACAAGAAGGATTAGCACTCTCATAGAAATATGAGAACACCGCTTGACAGGTATGGAATCAATACTTGACATTGAAGCAACTTGAATACCACAACTCAAAACAAAAACAAGGATTGGCTTGCAGAAATAAGCCGGAACAAATACATATGATAGAGATTTACCCAATCTCATATCATGCATCTGTCGGAAAGATATTCTAGGAGCTACTTGAATTCCCACCTATAAACTCCCAAAACTTTCTGGTTATGCAATCTGGTGTTGGGGATACAGGGGTCACAAAATATATCACCCAAACTAACAATACCTAGATCCAGCTGTATCCATCCTTCAACACATAACCAAGAAAACTCCGGAAATCGTGTACCTCAACCTTCGAAAAGCATCTGTTATACAAGCTATGGCAATACTCCCAAACTCCCCAAGATCGGGTGGCGCCGAGGTTATCTCACCAACAACTGCATAAAAGAGATTTTCGATGTCGGCAAAACTCAGTATTCCAGAATCGCAACGATAAAATTGTGACGACAACACCTCGGAGCTCAACTCCCCGGACACCGCCACAACCCATAAATGTCGAGGCACCAAGAACAATGTTCTCGCCACAAGACTATCGGAACGATCCCAAGATACCAGCGTGATCCTAAAAAAATTTCGTGAAATTTGAGGAGAGGAAAGACAAAACATCTACGTCAGGAGGCCTCACCAGAGCGACGAAGGGACTGAGGAGTAAAAAGAATCATACTCTCCGATATATATAATCCTAAGACTCAAAATAATTTTCTTCTAGACTCAACAACGGCCAACAATCAAGGGGGCTCCTATGGTCGGTCGAGGCTCTGATACCAACTTGTCACGCCCAATATGCGATACTATCCTAAAGAGACTCGAAGGTCCCACCAAGGATAGAACCACATATTGATACGCTTTTGCAAGGTGGATATCATTACATCAACATTAAATAATAGATGGGGATACATACAAAAGGGCATACAATGCCACACGAATAAAATATCACAATACATAAGAGCACCATCCGACTACGGATGAAACGC
Source organism: Aegilops longissima (assembly GCA_021605205.1). NCBI lineage: Eukaryota > Viridiplantae > Streptophyta > Magnoliopsida > Poales > Poaceae > Aegilops > Aegilops longissima. The sequence continues at coordinate 70,669,271 of CM038676.1, forward strand.
AAACAGAAACTCAATCGACATCCACCCTGCTAGCCCAGGCTGCCGACCTTGAACCTATCCCCTGATCGAAGAAGAAGCAGAAGAAGAACTCCAAAACAAGTAACATCGTGCTCGCGTCAAGATCATTGCATAACCTGTACCTGCAACTGGTGTTGTAGTAATCTGTGAGCCACGAGGACTTAGCAATCCCATTACCATGGGTATCAAGACTAGCAAAGCTTAAAGGTAAAGGAAGGGGTAAAGTGCTGAGGTTGCAGCAGTGACTAAGCATATATGGTGGCTAACTTACGCAATATAAGAGCGAGAAGAGAGCAAGCGGAACAGTCGTGAAGCTAGCAATGATCAAGAAGTGATCCTGAACTCCTACTTACGTCAAACATAACCCAAAACCGTGTTCACTTCCGGACTACCAAAAGAGACCATCACGGCTACACACACGGTTGATGCGTTTTAATTCGGATCTAGTGTCAAGTTATCTACAACCGGACATTAACAAATTCCCATCTGCCGCATAACCGCGGGCACGACTCTCGAAAGTTTATACCCTGCAGGGGTGTCCCAACTTAGCCCATGATAAGCTCTCGCGATCAATGAAGGATATACCTTCTCAAAGGAAGACCCGATCAGACTCGGAATCCCGGTTTACAAGACATTTCGACAATGGTAAAACAAGACCAGCAAAGCCGCCCGGATGTGCCGACAAACCCGATAGGAGCTGCACATATCTCTTTCTCGTGGCACACCGGATGAGCAGACGACGGTTGGCATAGACCTGGTTGCCTGTGGGGGCGCCGGACATCGCTCGGTTTGGACCAACACTCGGAGGAGAACTGGCCCGGGGGGGGGGGGGGGGGGTAAAATAAAGATGACCCTCGGGCTCCGGAAACCCAAGGGAAAAAGGGCTAGGTGAGGCAAATGGTAAACCCAATGTTGGGCCTTGCCGGAAGAGTTTTATTCAAAGCGAACTTGTAACATCCAAAATTCTAAATTTTGGAATGTTATAAACAAATAGATAGTTTTGATTGATTGTCTGATTGATTGACTGAAAGTGAGTGAATTTGAAACTTTTTGAAAGTTAAATGAGAGGGAATAAAAGGACTTTCCCAAACTTTCATTTCGCATTGTATAATCTCCGTGAATTCAAATTCTTTTTCACCACAAAACCCTGGAGAGAAGATGACATGACTTCTTCCGTTTATTTAAATGACAAGGGGTGTTGAAAATATTTGAATTTCATTTGAGAATATTTCCAATTCTGAAACTTTATGCAACTCAATGATTTTCACGAGCGAAGATAAAATGACTTCTTCAAAACATATGAAATATGAGTTGGGAGTTTCAAAGAATTGAAATTCAAAGTTCTTTTGAATTTATTTTCAATTTGGAGTTATTTGAGTTTTATTCAAATTATTTTCTCCAAAAATAAAATATATGGAAAATAGGGTAACATGATTCCCTACATCGAAAAATGGAGAGAAATAAATTTGAATTAATTTTGTATTTTTAAAATGATTTTTATTTAATTTTATTAGACCAGTAGCACTCTTTGAATTATCTGAATTTGTGTGGATTTTATTTGGCACTATAAATATGTCCATGTTGTAGAAAATCTTTTTCTGAAATTTTGATATATTATATGCCTATATAATATATTTATTTATTTGTTTTTTTTATTTTTATTTCGCCTGGAAATAATAAAAAAAAACTTTTCCCTCCGCCGCCGAACTGGGCCGGCCCAACAGGCCGCAGCCCAGCCCAGCCAACATCAAGATCGCTTCAAGCTCGGGACTCTGTCCCGAGCATCGCCGCCGCCACCGGAGTCCGCCGGACTCAGCGCCTCGCCCCCTTCCCCACGCCACCGCAGCTCCTCCTCCTAAATACCTCACCCTGCCCCGCCTCTCTCCCTCGTTCACCGACCGCCACGGATCTCGCCGAGCCGCCGCCGCGGATCTCTCTCCCGCTGTCGCTTTTCGCCGCCGCCTCGCTCTCAAATCCGTCTCGCGGACACCGCCGATGCCGCCAACCTCCCAGACGCCTAACCCGCGCCCATTGTCGCCTCCGCCGCTGCCCTCGGCCACCGAGCACCGCCTGGTGACCACGTCCGACGCCGGAGCTCGCCGTTCGTCACCGCCGGTTTTTGACAAAAAACCATCTACCCTGACCGGTATAAACCACCAACCCAGATTGGTTTAAAAAAACCGTTTCGTTTTTATTTAGCGAACGTTTCCTGTTTAGGTTATTTCAGCGAACGTTTTTGTTCGTTAGGTTTTCATAACGAACGTTCACTTTTTAGTTTTTTTTCTTTTCTGTTATTTTCTGTCCAGGGACCTATTAGTAGATTTTATTTTACAGATTAGTCCCTGTTTTTCAAACGACCATAACTTTTGCTCGTAAGTCGGAATCCAACGAAACCAACGCCTACTTCTTCGTTATGATCTCCTCTATCCAGTAATTCAACTCAAACATGTTTTTGAAAGTTTAAAATTTCGAAATTTGTTCAGATTCATATTCAAACTTCTTTTATTCATAACTTGAGTTCCGTAACTCCGTTTGAGTTGATTCCTTTTGCAAAGCGAAGCTCTTGACCTAAACTTTCTGATAAGGCCAAATTCAGTAATTTTGGTACTGTTAGAAATTGTTCTATGTTGCAAGAGTTATTTGCTTGGTTTTGATGTTTTCTGAATCGTCTTCTTCGTTCTTTCTGATCCTTTGAGTGATTGCTTATGTGTGGTTACTATTGCTTGATTACGATAGATTGACCGGAGTGTGTCGAGTAGAGCTATCAAGAGTTTTGAGTGCGAATCATCTTCATCAACATTGCAGGCAAGTAACACTTTGATCATACCTCTTCTCATACCCAGTTTTTATGCATTAGATCTATCCTCAAACATTGCATGATTAGGATCTAATTAAATTGTGGGATGGGAAGTAGATTGAGGTAGTACCTATTACTTGTTTTATTATCAAACCCTTGGGAGTTACTTCTACGTTTGCTTATTATGCTATGCTATGCTAGTAGACGTGGATTGGGTGAGTGTATTCCATGACAGATGTGAGATTGTTAAATCATTGGCTTATTTAAGGTGGCAACTTAAACACACATCTGGGTGGATTGAGGCACCTGGTTTATATCAGGACTTGCCTGTTTTTCTTCAGACCGCCACCCAGGCTCAAAGGGATCATGGGATTATTCAAACTAGAAACTTCCGTGTGCAGCCACAAGCCATTATGGGCTCTGGCATAGTTGATTAAGTCGTGTGAACTCTTACAGTGGTAGACTAGCAGATGTAGGGGTTGTAGGTGGTACGGTCTACCCATCGTAAGGTGCAAACGCTTCTGAAAGACTATGTCTCGGTCATCCGTCTCTCAAACACCATGTAGTGCGAGAAACCAAACGGAGGCGATCGAGTCTTGTGCGGAAAAGTGCACAAACCTCTGCAGAGTGTATGAACTCATCATGATTAGTCGCGCCCTCGGTTATGGACATCTTGAATATCTAGTTCTTGGATTATCATGTTGATCTCATCACGTTACTCTAAATAATTTGTTTGGGTTTAATGAGTACTTTTAATTGGGATTGAGAATGCTGTCAACCATTCTCAATGTTTAACAACCACCATGATAGTTAAATAAATTTATTCCTTTGCAGTAGGGAAAAATTGGCTTTTTGCAAAACTGTAACCATAGAGCTTTCCACCGGCCATATATGCATGTAGTATAGGCTTATCATTCCATTATTCTCTATGTGTTACATTGCCAGCATATTCCATGTGCTGACCCATTTTCAGGCTGCAACGTTTTATGTTGCGGACTTTTCGCATTTATTAGTAAGTGATACGTTAGGGTTACGATTTCCTATACTCAACTTTGCCGTTGGTGTTGATGGGAATCCACAACCTTGTTAAGCTTCCGCTATATTGGGATTGAGGTAATAGTATTTATGCTACTTTATACATGTGATTTACCTCGTTATAAATCCTTCGAGTTGTGTGTGTCAAAGATACCGATCCAGGGATGACACGAAAGCACAGAGACTTGATCCATTCGGGTCGGGTCACTACAAGATGGTATCAGAGCACATGTTGACTGTAGGACGTGACCCTAGAAACTGACAAGCCCATAGGAAAGAATTTTTCTCCACTACTTCATTTTCAAAAAGATCTTTTACCTCTTTTCTCTTGTGAGCTTATTCAAATATTCCCTTTTTAGTGAGACCATACCCCTTTTTCCCTTTTGACCACGAAGATTCGTCTGATGATGAGAACACTCCAAGGAGGCAAGATATCGGACAACTAAGACCATTTGGAAAGAAGAGGATTTTACCATGTAAATGGAAACTACAACTATTGAAGACTCCGAAGACTAGGAGAATATGAAGAATTTCCAGTTTTGGTATGACCAAGGAAGGCTACCCTTATGGAACTTGACAGACTATGGAAGTTGTCAATACCCGAGATCAAGGTGTATTGGAGTAAGAATGGAACATGGAGAGTTAGAAACTCAAAGTTCTGTCAAGGAAAACCCTAAGGCATGAGATATCAACTATGGAGAGATAGCTCATGGAATTGACAAGAGCAGAAAGATGGCCATCCATGATGTTATCATTCACTTATGCTATTGTCACCGTGTGAAGTTAAGCATGTAGATGCATGGAAGGATTGGATGGTAGAAGGTTAATGGAGCATCTATTAGCAAACGTTGGAGTTTTAATCTTAGCTGGTGTATCACCAGGATCTGGAATATTACATCAGGGAGTTTAAGGTGGACCTTCGAGAAGCTGTATTTGACAAGGAAGCAGTTCGTGAACAACTCAGGACCCTGAAGCTGAAAGTAGCCAAGCTGGAGGAGCAAAACCTCGAGATACCGGAGATTCATCAGAACTAAAGGACAGTAGGACATGGTTCATGCCAAGGATGTTGAAACCTAGAAGTTTGGAATGCAACTACAGAATATTAAAGGATGTCGAGAGACTTGGCAACAGAGATGATCCGCAAAAGAACTTGAGAAGGACAAGCATGATCGGAAGTAACCAGGAGACATGAACAAGACTTGAAGAGTTTGATGATTTTAAGATTTATTGACCTTTAGAAGACCCAACCCTGTTATACACTGCGTTAGATGCGATTTATTGTGAGCTGTCATTTGTTTGATGTCTTTCCGATAGCCACAATAAAATCTGTCTTTTCAAAACTATTGTTTGCATTGTGTGTATCCCTCTCTATCTCTCTTATCCCACCCCAAAACCCCTGGACCCTATAGAGGATGAATGGAGATGAGCTTGTATTTTCTGGACCAATGAGTCAATTGGAGACAGACCGATGGATTCAGAACATGGAGGATCATATGGAGAATAACACTATAGTCAAAAAGGATATGACCCAGCATGCTCTAGAGTGCTTTGAAAGAGGTGCTGCTATTTGGTGGAGGATGTACCAAACCATCAACGGATGGCAAGGTGTAACCACTTGGGTAGAAATTAAGTTGACTTTGCAAATGTCTCGGTTTGTGTCCCAGAAATTGAAGCCTTCGGGAAAGGATATGAAGAAACCTTGTGCATGCAAGCTCTGTGGAGAAATAGGACACACCCATAAGGAACACAAGGATGAATGCCCTAATTGTGAAGGAAGTCACCCAACTAGACAGATTACTTGTTTCTTGTGTGAAGGAACTACCCACTACCCTGCTCAGTGTCACATTTACCCCATGGTACAGAGAACCATCCAGCAGAAGAAAGAAGAAATGAAAAGAGCCCTCATGGAGATGTTAGAAGAACCTGTGACGAAGGAAGATGTTGAGGACACACACAAACGAAACAAAATTAAAGCCCGCACCAAGTCATGCTATTCATGCGGAGAAGAAGGACACATCTCCCAAGATTGTCTGAATGGAGATCTAGTAGAATTCCCGATAGAGGAAGTAGAGTATGACCCACAGGAAATAGAAGCCCTGATTGGAACGGAAAGGCCCAGGAAGAGAAGTAGGTTGGATTCCAGGAACAACCCAATTTCCACAAAGAAAGACCTGAGTCATATCACATGTTTCAGGTGCAAAAATTCAGGGCACTACTTCAATGATTGCCCAAGAGGGAAGATAAGGACCCAGAGGCTATATAATCACAAGGAAACCTCGATATTTGTCAAGTAATATGTTTCCGTCTGTGATGAAGCAGGCCACTTTGCCGAGATTGTCCAAGGAGAAGGAGACCGTGATATATAGTTGAATTTGTAATGAATAAATGGAGTAGTAGAAGTGAGAGCTTTTTCTTTTATTGAGGGGTTAAGTTGAGACATGTAATGGAAGAGCGAGATGATTGTAATAATTTAAGAATCAATAAAGTTAGCAGTGTTGGTACCGCTTTGGATTTTATGAGTTACCCTATGAGGAAAGATGTTGACCAATTTCGAGGATATGAGAAATATGGTCTATGGAATATTGGAACATTTTAAGGGTGGTAGTACCGTAAGAACCGCTGACCCTTGGAAAAGATAAGGATACCCATGAATGGATTTTGGATAAAATGAATATGAGATTTGTCTCGATATGTTTGATACCCCAAGAAAGTGTGGGATGACGTTGGAGACCATCGCTTGTTTGGACCAAATGTGATCAAGGATTTGGAAGAGAATGTTAAGTTGATTCGAGATAGACCAAGGTAGCTCACCAGCAGAATAGTTATGCATACTCAAAAACGCAAGGAGGTAGTCTATGAAATTGGAGACAGAGCATATCTTTGTGTGTCACCTCTGCAAGAGTTAAACGATTTGGAGTTAAGGGAAAGTTAGCCCGAGATTTGTAGGACCATACCGAGTGTTGGGACGATGGGAGAATTGGCTAACAAGTTGAAGTCACCCAAGGACTGTCAGAGTTCATGATGTGTTTCACGCTTCCCAGCTTGAAGAAGTGCCATGCAGAGATGACCAATATTTCCAGAAGGACACTTGACCTCGAAAGGATAATGATGTTCCACGAAGGAGTATGGACTTCATAAGTATAAGTTTTATCTCGGTATGTGGGATATCCCACGAGGATGAAGAGATGAATTACTATTGGATATAAAGGAGGTATGATGTTGGAAATATGGATCAATGGAAATACCATGAAGAGTCTGAGTAATCATGTCCCCGTTTGGTGCAAATATAAGGAAAAGAGACAGTGCAAATTGGATGGATTTTAAGTATGCGAGGAAGTTGGAAGTTGGGATAATGATCAGTTGCCCAGATGATGTGTTCAAGGATTTTAAGTGATGAGATGGGCCATAACCCACAGGTTCCAGGACCTGCCAAGAAGCAAGCACACTCTTACTGAAGGAAAAACCCTGGAAGAAGTTACGATTTTATCGACAGACGATCTTATAGGAGTTTACGCAAAACCTGAGAGTGTTAAGGAACGATAGATGTTTGTTTGGCTTGCAGAATCAATGGATTTTCCGAACTTGGTTCGTCGACAAGAGAAATCCTGCAATGCTTGTGAGGATGACCGAGTGTTAGAATGCGAGATTCGCTAAACCATGTACAAGGTAATGATTTGGGTGCGGATGGATTGATCACCATACCGACTTACTCTTATTATTCGCTTTGCTATATGGGATGGTAAATCTGAGTGACTTACCTATAGCAGAGACGACGATATTAAACCTTGTTTAAACCTTACCAAGACCCGTTTTCTGCAGGAGAAACCATAAATCGTTGACCACCATGAGATATCGATAGTTGTTTAGTATTGGCGCCAGACTCGTCAGCTATGAAGACCCAATCTCGGAATAACCTTACCAAGATTAAAGGACAAAAGGATTGAGGAAAAGGTTATGCCGTTACAAAAAGAGCCCCGAGAAGGAATTACCCTTACAATCTGAGAAGACCGACACTGTCAACGATGGATGGAGTATATGAGTTTTGATGGAACCTTAACAATGCTTCTAAGGGTGGTAGCACCCGAGACCCCGGAGATGATCGATGGATTCTAAGAAGACCCCCAAACCCTAACCTAATTCTTTCTAGCCTCTCCGAATCTCGAGGACGACATTCATTTTAAGGGTGGTAGGTTTGTAACATCCCAAAATTCTAAATTTTGGAATGTTATAAACAAATAGATAGTTTTGATTGATTGTCTGATTGATTGACTGAAAGTGAGTGAATTTGAAACTTTTTGAAAGTTAAATGAGAGGGAATAAAAGGACTTTCCCAAACTTTCATTTCACATTGTATAATCTCCGTGAATTCAAATTCTTTTTCACCACAAAACCCTGGAGAGAAGATGACATGACTTCTTCCATTTATTTAAATGACAAGGGGTGTTGAAAATATTTGAATTTCATTTGAGAATATTTCCAATTCTGAAACTTTATGCAACTCAATGATTTTCACGAGCTTAAGATAAAATGACTTCTTCAAAACATATGAAATATGAGTTGGGAGTTTCAAAGAATTAAAATTCAAAGTTCTTTTGATTTATTTTCAATTTGGAGTTATCTGAGTTTTATTCAAATTATTTTCTCCAAAAATAAAATATATGGAAAATAGGGTAACATGATTCCCTACATCGTAAAAAATGGAGAGAAATAAATTTGAATTAATTTTGTATTTTTAAAATGTTTTTATTGAATTTCATTAGACCAGTAGCACTCTTTGAATTATCTGAATTTGTCTGGATTTTATTTGGCATTATAAATATGTCCATGTTGTAGAAAATCTTTTTCAGAAATCTTGATATATTATATGCCTATATAATATATTTATTTATTTGGTTTTTTATTTTTATTTCGCCTAGAAATGATTAAAAAACTTTTCCTCCGCCACGAACTGGCTGGCCTAACAGTCGCTGGGGCCAGCCCACCAAGATCAAGATCGCTTCAAGCTCGGACGAGTCCCGAGCATCGCCGCCGCCACCGGAGTCCGGCCGACTCGCGCCTGCGTGCCCCTTCCCACGCCACCGCAGCTCCTCCTCCTAAATACCTCACCCGCCCCGCTCTCTCCCTCGTTCACCGCACCGCCGCCACGGATCTCGCCGAGCCGCCGGATCTCTCTCCCGCCGTCGCAAGACTCGCCGCCGCCTCCTCCCGCCCTCATGACACCGCCGATGCCGCCAACCTCCTCAGACGCGCCCCACAAGGCCCACCTGCCGCCTCCGCCGTTGCCCTCGGCCACCGAGCACCGCCGGTGACCACGTCCGACGCCGGAGCTCGCCGTTCGTCACCGCCGGTTTTTGACAAAAAACCGACTACCCTGACCGGTATAAACCACCAACCCAGATTGGTTAAAAAAAAACCGTTTCGTTTTTATTTAGCGAACGTTTCCTATTTAGGTTATTTCAGCGAACGTTTTCGTTCGTTAGGTTTTCATAACGAACGTTCACTTTTTAGTTTTTCTTTTCTTTTTCTGTTATTTTCTGTCCAGGGACCTATTAGTAGATTTTATTTTACAGATTAGTCCCTGTTTTTCAAACGACCATAACTTTTGCTCGTAAGTCGGAATCCAATGAAACCAACGCCTACTTCTTCGTTATGATCTCCTCTATCTAGTAATTCAACTCAAACATGTTTTTGAAAGTTTAAAATTTCGAAATTTGTTCAGATTCATATTCAAACTTCTTTTATTCATAACTTGAGTTCCGTAGCTCTGTTTGAGTTGATTCCTTTTGCAAAGCGAAGCTCTTGACCTAAACTTTCTGATAAGGCCAAATTCACATAATTTTGGTACTGTTAGAAATTGTTCTATGTTGCAAGAGTTATTTGCTTGGTTTTGATGTTTTCTGAATCGTCTTCTTCGTTCTTTCTGATCCTTTGAGTGATTGCTTATGTGTGGTTACTATTGCTTGATTACGATAGATTGACCGGAGTGTGTCGAGTAGAGCTATCAAGAGTTTTGAGTGCGAATCATCTTCATCAACATTGCAGGCAAGTAACACTTTGATCATACCTCTTCTCATACCCAGTTTTTATGCATTAGATCTATCCTCAAACATTGCATGATTAGGATCTAATTAAATTGTGGGATGGGAAGTAGATTGAGGTAGTACCTATTACTTGTTTTATTATCAAACCCTTGGGAGTTACTTCTACGTTTGCTTATTATGCTATGCTATGCTAGTAGACGTGGATTGGGTGAGTGTATTCCATGACAGATGTGAGATTGTTAAATCATTGGCTTATTTAAGGTGGCAACTTAAACACACATCCTGGGTGGATTGAGGCACCTAGTTTCTATCAGACTTGCCTGTTTTTCTTCGGACCGCCACCTGTGCTCAAAGGGATCATGGGATTATTCAAACTAGAAACTTCCGTGTGCAGCCACAAGCCATTATGGGCTCTGGCATAGTTGATTAAGTCGGGTGAACTCTTATAGTGGTAGACTAGCAGATGTAGGGGTTGTAGGTGGTACGGTCTACCCATCGTAAGGTGCAAACGCTTCTGAAAGACTATGTCTCGGTCATCCGTCTCTCAAACACCATGTAGTGCGAGAAACCAAACGGAGGCGATCGAGTCTTGTGGGGAAAAGTGCACAAACCTCTGCAGAGTGTATAAACTCATCATGATTAGCCGTGTCCTCGGTTATGGACATCTTGAGTATCTAGTTCTTGGATTATCATGTTGATCTCATCACATTACTCTAAATAATTTGTTTGGGTTTAATGAGTACTTTTAATTGGGATTGAGAATGCTGTCAACCATTCTCAATGTTTAACAACCACCATGATAGTTAAATAAATTTATTCCTTTGAAGTAGGGAAAAATTGGCTTTTTGCAAAACTGTAACCATAGATCTTTCCACCAGCCATATATGCATGTAGTATAGGCTTATCATTCCATTATTCTCTATGTGTTACATTGCCAGCATATTCCATGTGCTGACCCGTTTTCGGGTTGCAACGTTTTATGTTGCAGACTTTTCAGAAGACGAGTAAGTGATACGTTAGGGTTACGATTTCCTATACTCAACTTTGCCGTTGGTGTTGATGGGAATCCACAACCTTGTTGCTTCCGCTATATTTGGATTGAGGTAATAGTATTTATGCTACTTTATACATGTGATTTACCTCTGTTATAAATCCTTCAAGTACTGTGTGTGTCAGCATACCGATCCAGGGATGACACGAAAGCACAGAGACTTGATCCATTCGGGTCGGGTCGCTACAGAACTGTCAAGGGGGTCCCATAAATCACCCAACCGCGTTAGGGACGCAAAATCCGGGAACATAATACCGATATGACGGAAACTAGGGCGGCAAGAGTGGAACAAAACACCGGGCGTAAGGCCGAGCCTTCCACCCTTTACCAAGTATATAGATGCATTCATAAAATAAGAGATATTGTGATATCCCAACATAAACATAATCCAACATGAAGCAATCTTCATCTTCACCTGCAACTAGCAACGCTATAAGAGGGGCTGAGCAAAAGCGGTAACATAACCAAACAACGGTTTGCTAGGAAGGTGACAAAGGTTAGAGGTTCATGGCAATTTGGGAGGCTTGAGCAGCAAGTGGTAGGTAACGCAGCAAAGCGATGGAACGAAGCAACTAGCATAGGAATGATAGTAATGAGATCCAAGGTGACGGTCATCTTGCCTGAAATCCCGCTAGGAAGAAGAACGAGTCCATGAAGAAGATGAACGGGAGTAGTCGAACGAATCCTCACAACTCCGGAATGAAACCGAAGCTAACGAGAGAAGCAACCCGGAAAGAAACAAACAACATGGTAAACAAACAACACATGAACAAGGAATGATGCACAACCAAGTATGATGCATGTCCGGTTTAATGAGGCATGGCATGGCAAGGTGAAGCAAAACAACACTACAATTTAAGTGGAGCTCAATATGTAACGAGTTGCATATTGACGGAACACCACATTCAATTATTTAGTTCGCTCTCGTTTAGGTACTCAACAATATTAAATGTTGTTAAATATGGAAAGAGGTGAAGCATAAGTAAACTAACTATTTAGGCAAATTTAAATGAGGCCAGAACAACAAACAACAATTCCAATAAATCCTCATGTTATTTAGCAATTTAATGCAACAACAATTTTAAACATTTTAAATGTTGTTATCATGATGCGGATGACCTATGCAAAACTTATGCAATTTTATGAAAATGTTGACATGAGCATGTTATGAAGCATTTGTCACCGTGGTGGAAGAAAGGGGTGCCACGGCAATGAATCCGAAAATGATGTCATGGCAACATATCGGTTCCGGTAGCTCACGGAGATACCGGTGCAAAAGGAAGTGTGTCGGGAGCAGAACATGCTAGAGATGGTGGGGTGCTCCCGACTACCGGGTTCCCACGGGTTAGTGGCATGGAAAACGAGTGACAATTCAGACACGGTGCAAATGGTACATCTCATACAACACATGCATTCGGTCCACGACGGTCGTCTCAGGGTTATACCTTCGAAGCATGCATTTCGAGGCGGTTCACAAATGTCTAGGGAAGCAGCCGTTCACGAGTCGTAGTGAAAGTAGTCGTTCTCGCGACGGTAGTGGAAATAGTGGTACACGTTTCGTAGTCAAACTTGATGGAACCAATGTCCTCGAGGATAGTCGTGGTACTAGGGGTGAGGGAGTCCCGGATTAGGGGGTGTCCGGATGGCCGGACTACCATCATCGGCCGGATTATCATCGGCTGGACTATCGTCATCGACCGGACTCCAAGACTATGAAGATACAAGATTGAAGACTTCTCCCCGTGTCCGGATGGGACTTTCCTTGGCGTGGAAGGCAAGCTTGGCGATACGGATATGTAGATCTCCTACCATTGTAACCGACTCTATGTAACCCTAGCCCTCTCCGGTGTCTATATAAACCGGATGGCTCTAGTACGTAGGACAACATCAGAACAACCCTTACAATCATGCCATAGGCTAGCTTTTAGGGTTTAGCCTCCTTGATCTCGTGGTAGATCCACTCTTGTAAACATCCACAATATCAATATCAATCGAGCAGGACGTAGGGTTTTACCTCCATCAAGAGGGCCCGAACCTGGGTAAAAACATCGTGTCCCTTGTCTCCTGTTACCATCCGCCTAGACGCACAGTTCGGGACCCCCTACCCGAGATCCGCCGGTTTTGACACCGACATTGGTGCTTTCATTGAGAGTCCCTCTGTGCCGTCATCGATAGGAAGGATGCCTCCACCCGTCTTCAAGGACGGTATTTTTGCCAAAGGAGCCTTGGCCGCCGGCCAAACTATCCGCTAGGTGGTTTTCTTATGACCGCCGTTCGCCACCGCTCGACAATGACTCTCGAGTTGTCAAAAGCAATTTTCACGCCAGCTCGAATTCACCGAGCGATCGATCCAATAGAGCTCTCATCCAGAACGAGCTCTTGGATCGTGACGCCGCCTCGGGAGTCGCAATGACTACAAACAGATTGGGCTTAAAACCGATCCGAGAGAGATTAACTCTCCCCAGTCACCCACCACGCTGCGATGGTAGAGGAACAATGCGGCGACGCTTCTCCTATATTGAAAACTAGTCATGTCCGGCTTCCAACCCCCATGCCGGATTCCCGCGGAGGGACGGACTTCGATCAAGCATCGAACTTAAAGTCGCATCGGACTGACTCATTGGACAACGCCCAGCAATCCAAGCTTCCAAATTCGAAACTTCGCCTTCGAGCCTTGAGATGGGTAGGGTTCCGGACTTAATTCCACCCACCCGCCTGACATATGCGATCTATCTCTAATCCGCAAGAGCCCGCCGAGACAAGACATCACCATCGGGCAGATTCTCCTGGTTATGGACAGGATAAAGGACCGCCGAGAGGAAAACGCAATCTCAATTTTTGCAATAATTGCACGGACGAGGACTCTTGAACGCCGTCACCTGCCGTGAAATTACACACTTCGCCGGCCTGGCATCCATAGTACGAAAGTGTGCGATGGAGAGTTTCAGGACAACGAAAAATAATTTTGGGACAATCCGCCCGAATACAACCCTAGTCCAGAATAAAAGGGTGCAGTACACTCGTGCACGGATACAAAAACCAAAAAGCAAAGACCCCATAAAGGGCACGGAACCGTATTAGAGGGATGGCTTAGCGGACCTGTAAAATTCACAAGATGTATACGCCGTCCCAACACATAACCTTCGAGCATGTTGGATATTACGGCAGGTGGCCAAAAGTGGAGAGGAGCTTTAGCCCCGAAAACCACTCCAACAACATCGGCACGGTATCAACAGTCTTCGAGACTTTCGTGATCAAATAATATGCGGAAACGAACAATCCATGGCCTCGCCAAGTCTACCAAGTAGCAACAACCAATCCATGGAGCGACACAGCCATCACCTTCAACGCCAGCGACGTACCTAAATTCCGGACAGCCCGAGCTCCAGCCGCTCTGGTACTTAGTCCAATAGTGGACGGCTTTCGACTTACAAAATTCCTCATGGATGGCGGCAGCGGACTAAACCTCATCTACGAGGAAACCCTTCAAAAAATGGAAATAGACTAGAACCGCATTAAGCGAAGCAGCACAACCTTTAGAGGAATAATCCCTAGCCGGGAGGCGCGCTGCACAGGAAAAATCACACTCGATGTGGTATTTGGCTCACCGGACAATTACAGATCCGAAGAAGTCACGTTCCAAGTGGCCCTGCTCAACAACGGATATCACGCTATATTAGGACGAGAGGCATTCACAATTTTCAAGCCGCACCCCATTACGGGTACATGAAGCTCAAAATGCCCGGGCCCGCGGAATAATCACTCTTGTTAGTGATCCGGACATAGCACTCGCACCGAAAACAAGACAGCCGATTAGCCTTAGAGGCACTATCGGAAGCCCTAGCGGCAGAGGAACTCACCGCGCCACGCCTACGGTGAATAGGGACGATGTGATACTCGATAAGAGATCCAAGTCCACCTCCTTTAAACCAGCAGATGAAATAGTAAAATTCCAGGTCCACCTAACGGACCCCACAAAGACGGCCTCCATCGGGCACAATTGAACCTCGATGTAGACGCCAGATCTGCGAGAATTCCTTCGAAAATTGGGACATTTTGCCTCGGCACCTCGGATATGCCCGAATCCCACGCAGATTGGCGTAACACAGCCTAAACATCCTAAAAGGATTCAAGCCACCAAACAGGCTCTTCGACGATTTTCCGAACCCAAAAGACAGGCAATGGGAGAAGACCTAGCCAAACTATTGGAAGCCGGATTCATCGAGACATCAAGCACCGGATTGGCTAGCAAACTTGGTAATGGTACCAAAGAAGGACAAACTCGGCGCCTATGTGTCGATTTCAAAGACCTAAATAAGGCCTGCCCAAAGGATCCCTTCCTCCCCAAGATCGACCAAATCATCGATGCCACCGCAGGCACGATTCATTGTGCTTCCGGACGATACTCCGCTATCATCAAATCAAGATGGCGAAGCGGATCAAGCCGCAACGGCATTCATTACTCCATATGGACCATTCGCTTCAACACGATGCCCTTCGACTTAAAAATGCCGTGCAACATATCAGCGCATGATTCGTACATGTCCGCTACCCAGATCGGCAAAACAGTAGAGGCATACGAGACGACGAGTCGCCAAAACTAAACACGCCGAAACTCTAGTAGACGACTTGAGGCTCACATTCGACAACCTCGAGCATATGACATCAAGCTAAACCGAAAATGTGTTTTCGCGCATCACCGGAAAGCTGCTGGGCTTCATCAGATCCGTAGAGGAATTGAAGCAAACCCAGCCAAGATCCGAGCTCTGTGACAGCTAGATATCCCAAAAGACCTCAAGCAAATACAAAATTGATCGATGCGAGCGGCTCTAAGCCGCTTTATCTCCGCCTAGGAGACAAGGCATTACCCTCTATCGCCTCCTCAGCGCACCAACACTTCGAGTGGACGGATGCTGCCACCGCCGAATCAAGAAATAAAGGCCATATTGGCAACAACCGTCCTGGCTGCGCCCAACCCGGGCGAACCAATGTTGTTATACATCGCAGCTACGCATCAAGTTGTAAGCGCGGTACTCATCGTCGAACGAGAAATGAAGGGCATAAATTCCCTCTTCAAAACCAGTATACTACGATGCATCGTGTTAACCCCCGCAAGTCCTGCTACCCGCACTATCGTAAGATAGCATACGCGTGTTCATGGCATCCCGAAGCTCGACACTACTTTCAAGAGTGTTCGATAACGATGGCCTCTCAAGTACCACTTAACGACATTATAAACAACCGCGACGCGACGGGCAGGATTGCAAATGGGCCATTGAGCTCTTACCATTTGATATATCTTACAAACCTCGGCGAGCTATAAAGTCACAAGTTTTGGCTGACTTTGTCGCTGAATGGACCGGTCAACTCCCTAAAGAATACGGCGATACTCCAATTGATTATGCACTTCGACGGCTCTAAAATGTTAGCCGGATGGGGGCTGGCGTCGTATTGACGTCCCCGACCGGGGACACAATCCAATACGTACTTCAGATAATGTACACGGACTCCAACAACGCAGCCGAATACGAGGCCCTTTTACACGGTCTCCGGATGGCAATCTCCATGGGCATTCAACGCCCAGAGGTGCGCGGGGATTCAAACCTCGCAATATCCCAAATAAATGGAGACTTTGACGCCAAAGATCCGAAAATGGCAGCATATCGCAACGCTGTCCTACAAATGTCAGCTCGGTTCGAAGGACTTGAATTCCATCACGTAGGCCGGGACAATAACCAAGAAGCCGACGTACTGGCACGCATTGGCGCAAAACGCGACGCTGTCCCTCCTAACATCTTCCCGAACGGCTCTTCAAGCCATCCGCATTATGGGAAGAGGAGTCCGAACTAACAAACGGAACAAGCCGCACTAACCGCGATCCAGCCGATGACATAACACCTTCCGCCCACGACATAATGGCAGTAATTGCCCGCGGACAGAACCATTCTCGCCTACTTGCTTAGGCAGGAGCTTCCAAGACCAAAATGAGGCCCGCTGCATTGTCCAGCGATCTAAAGCCTACAAGGTCTATGAGGGAGAACTTTATAAGAAAAGCACAACCGAGTCCTTCAAAGGTGTATCTCCAAGAGGAAGGGCGAAACCTCTGGCTGAAATTCATGCCGGACTAGGCGGACACCACGCCGCAGCTCGGCCCTTGTAGGAAAGGCATTACGACAGGATTTTATCGCCGACGGCCCGAGCAGATGCTCGGGACTTAGTCCAAAGATGCGCGGTTGTCGCTCTTTGCTAATCGAGCCATATGCCACCCACCGCCTCAAAACTATACCCATTACCTGGCCGTCATCGCCTGGGGCTTGACATGGTTGGACCACTTAGAGGGGGAACCCACAAGCAAAGGTACCTATTGGTCATGGTGGATAAATTCACCAAATGGATAGAGGCCAAGCCGTTAAAACGGCAGAGTCCGGACCAGTGATAGACTTTATATCCGGGTAGTACACCGTTATGGTGTCCCCACAGCATCATCACCGATAACGGCACGAACTTCACCGCCGATGAGGTTAAATCATGGTGCAAAAATATGGGCATCAAGCTCGATTACGCTTCAGATCTATCATCCTCAAACCAACGGTCAAGTGGAACGAGCAAATGGTCTAATAATGAGCGCATCAAACCCGCACTAGTGCGGTCCTCACGAAATCGACACGCCTGGGTAGAGGAGCTCTACTCCGACTGGGGCTGCGGACAACGCCTAACCGTATTACCGGATTCACACCATTTTTATGGTATACGGCGCAGAAGCAGTTTTGCCTGCGACATCATTCATGACTCACCTCGAGTGTGCATGTACGAAGAAAGAGAAGCCGAGTTGGATCGGCAGGACAGCTTGGACACATTGAGGAAGAACGCGACGCCGCCAAGGCTCGCTCCGCATTCTATCAACAGCAGGCTCAAGATATCAAAGCAGAAGTACGGGCCAAGACTTACAACGTTGGTGAACAGGTTCTACGCTGCCGGACAAGAAAAGGACAAGCTCAAGCCCAAATGGGAAGGCCCTTCATCATCGATCAAGTCCTGACCGCGGAGCGCACCGCCTATGAAATGCATCGGATAACCGACTCGAGCCGAACCCATGGAACGCAGCCCGCCCCGACGATTCTATGCCTAGCGCCGACTAAGAGTTCGCCCTTTCCCCGCCCAAATTTTTTTACTTCAGCTGCCTTTTGTTTATCTTTTTCTTCTCAACCCTATTCATCCAAGCCTTAAAAGGCCTACTTGCGCAACGTTCGCGCGCAATTGATGTGCTATCCGCACTCATTATATGTCACGCCCAATATGCGACCCTATACAAAAGGAACTCGACGGTCCCACCAAGGATAGACCCGCATATTGAAACGCTTCTGCAAGGTGGATATCATTACATCAACATTACATAATAGTGGGGATACATACATAAGGCACAACTGCCACAAGAATACATCAACATCATATACAAGATACAAGATCAACATCCGACTACGGATGAAACATAAACAGAAACTCAAACGACATCCACCCTGCTAGCCCAGGCTGCCGACCTGGAACCTATCCCCTGATCGAAGAAGAAGCAGAAGAAGAACTCCAATACAAGCAAACATCGCTCTCGCGTCATGATCATCGCAAAACCTGTACCTGCAACTGGTGGTGTAGAATCTGTGAGCCACGAGGACTCAGCAATCCCATTACCATGGGTATCAAGACTAGCAAAGCTTAATGGGTAAGGAAGGAGTAAAGGTGGTGAGGTTGCAGCAGCGGCTAAGCATATATGGTGGCTAACATACGCAAATGAGAGCGAGAAGAGGAACAAAGGAACGGTCGTCAACTAGTAATGATCAAGAAGTGATCCTGAACTCCTACTTACGTCAGACATAACCCAGAAACCGTGTTCTCCTCTCGATCAACCCCGAAAAGAGACACTCACGGTTATGCACACGGTTGGTGTATTTTAATTAAGATCAACTTCGGGTTTTCTACAACCGACATTAACAAATTCCCATCTGCCACATAACCGCTGGCACGGCTTTCGAAAGTTCAAACCCTGCAGGGTGTCCCAACTTAGCCCATGATAAGCTCTCGCGATCAACGGCGAATAGACCTTCTCCCGGAAGCCCGATCAGTCTCGAATCCGGCTACAAGACATTTCACAGCAATAAAACAAGACCAGCAAAGCCGCCCGATGCGCCGACAATCCCGATAGGAGCTGCACATATCTCGTTCTCGTGGCAACACCGGATGAGACTAGCTACGAGTAAAACCAACCTCGGGTTGCCTCAAGGTGGCCCAGCAGTAGTTTCGGTTCGGGCCAGCACTTAGAGAAGCACCGTCCCGGGGCTAATAAAGATGACCCTTGGGTTAATTACTCCCAAGGGAAATATAGGTGGTGGTGAGGCAAATGGTAAAACCAATGTTGGGCCTTGCTGGAAAAGTCTTATTCAAAGCGAACTGTCAAGGGGTCCCATAAATCACCCGACCGCTTAGGGACGCAAAATCCGGGAACATAATACCGATATGACGGAAACTAGGGCGGCAAGAGTGGAACAAAACACAGGCATAAGGCCGAGCCTTCCACCCTTTACCAAGTATATAGATGCATTAATTAAATAAGATATATTGTGATATCCCAACAAGTAAACATGTTCCAACAAGGAACAACATCTCCATGTTCCAACAAGGAACAAACTTCATCTTCACCTGCAACTAACAACGCTATAAGAGGGGCTGAGCAAAGCGGTAACATAGCCAAACAACGGTTTGCTAGGAAGGGTGCAAAAGGTTAGAGGCTGGCATGGCAATTAGGCAGGCTTGAGCAACAGTGATAGGTATCGCAGCATAGCGGTAGAACGAAACAACTAGCATGGCAATGATAGTAGTGAGATCCAGGGTAGCGGTCATCTTGCCTGAAATCCCGCAAGGAAGAAGAACGAGTCCATGAAGAAGATGAACGGATGAAGCCGAACTAAGCGTAGACGAGCGAATCCTCACGATCGCAACGAAACAGGAACTAACAAGAAGAAGCACACAACAAAGGTAAACACACCACACATGAACAGGGCATGATGCACAACAAACATGATGCATGACAAAGCTACATGAAGCTACTCATGGCAAGGTATGATGCAAACAAGAACAACACATCAAGGCAAGTTTAAATGAGGCCGGGAATAACATATAACAATTCCGGTAAGTCCTCAATGCATATTTCGAAATTGGTCCAGATCTGAATAAACATTATGTTCAAGTTGTTAAACAGCAATTTAATATTCACCACGATGATCTACACGAAATTCTAGTCAAGTTACATATAAAGTTCATTAGATTCGGAGCTACGGCCTCGAAGATATGAGCAAAACAAGATAAGCATGGCATTGATGCAAAATGCACACAAACATCAAGCAAAACACCTCAAAACAAGGATCCAACATGATAATATGAAACTACATGCAAAAATCAAGCAAGTTTCATATAGAGCACACTCAAAACGGAGCAACGGTTCAACACATGCACACAATACAAGATATGACAACAATCTGTCCAAAACAGCAACTAGGCATATTGCAAGCATCAAAACAACATGCTACAGGACCTCAACATGGAAACAAAAGGCATGGGCATGATCTACAGGTAAAGCATTACAAAACATGAGCACTGAGCTATCTCCAGAAATGACTAGAACATGCTCAAAAACACATGGCAAGATTGCAACTAATAACAGTTTCAGACTTTGCAGAAAATAACATCAGGTTGCAATGTTTAGAGCTATGAAACAACATGTTACAGGAACTTAACATGGCAAACAAAGGCATGGCATGAATCTACTCAAAGCATAGACCAAAAGTCCTTTAGTGACCATGAGCCAGAAAGGATCATAAAATATGATGGCACCCACGTCAATATTGAAAGTCTCGTTAACAGATTCAGCAACATGGCATGTCAAAAACTGATAACAAGTAGGCATGTTTACAAGCTCAATGCACTCACTACAGAGCCTTAAATGATAAACTAAGCATACATACATCAAGAAGACATGGCATAGAAGACATACATGGCAAGAACAAGAACATGGCATATACGGATCAACCACAACAAGCTTGGCAAAATTGAATAACATGTAAACAATCTGCCAGGAAACATTTGATAGCAAAAGTAGAGCTCGATTGACTCAAGCTATGGCACTCCATAATTGCAAACAAGGGCATGGATGGATAGAGCAAGACATGCTTAACAAAACACCCTTACTGAAGTATCTCAAAATATGCATAGATCTCTCTGTAGCATCAAGTTAACATGGCATCAAAATATCAGCAAAACAGGGCTGAAATCAGCAACAACAAGACACCTAGTTTGCATGCTTGTGCTAGTCACCACATAGATCACAAAAATACATATCAAGCACCACTGGAAAGAAGACATGGCATATTACAAAACACATGTAGGACTCAAGTCCATAGGATGCACACATCAATCATGGCAAAAATGACAAAAGTGCATGTTCTGATAAGAATCAGAAACTAACATCACATAGCACTCTTCTAACAGCATTTCGGGCATCAAGATGAGCTCAAATGAATTTTATGCAATGAGATGAAATGATCTACTCCTCGAGTCGAACATTTTGACATATTACACGCACAAAACGGAGCAACAATAACAGAGATATGATGCAATGAAAATGGCACAAAATATCTGCAGGCACGGGGACTTAGTGGAATTTCACCTCCGGGGAAAGTCAACCCGGGCCGAGGAAATCCCGGGACGGAGCGGATCCGGGACGGGAACGTGTTTGGATCACGGAGGTGGTGGATCTGGTCCACCTGACCAGATCCGTGAGGACGGGCGGGCCGGGCGAAGCTCCTCCGGCGAGGAGCTCCGGCGAGGGAGGAGGCGAAGGCCGCGGCGGGCGAGCTCGGGCCGGGGCGCGAAAGCGGCGCTGGGAGGAGGGCGGGCGACGGCGGCGGGCGGCGGGCGGCGGCGGGGAGCGGTCGCCGCCGGGCGAGGGCGGCGTCGCTGACGACGGGTGGCGGCCGGAGGGGGCGGCGGCGCTGGTTCGAGGAGGCGCGGCGTGCGGGCCCGTTCTTGCGCCTGGGCGGCTGGCCTCGGGCCCGCGCGGCGGCTGGGTGGAGGAGAGAGAAACGGGAGGCCACGTGGCAGCCTCCCATAGGCTGCGGGCGGCGGCGCCAGAGTGTCCGGCGGCGGCGGACATGTCCGGCGCGGCGTGGGGACGGTTTTAGGGTTTCGGGATGGATTTGGACTGCGATTTCGGGGAGGAAGACATATTTATAGGTAGAGGGAGCTAGGAGAGTCCAAATGAGGTGCGGTTTTCGGCCACGCGATCGTGATCGAACGACGGAGAGCATGGAGGGGAGTTTGGTGGGTTTTGGGCCACTTAGAAAGGGGTGTTGGGCTGCAACTCAAAAAGGGCTTTGCGGTTACCTGTTAACCGTTGAGTACCAAACGAACTCCAAATGATCCGAAACTTGACAGCGGTTCACGGTGCTATACCAAGGCCGCTTAGCAAGACTCGGTCCATTCCGAGACCGTTTAACACCCGCACACGAAAAGAGGTAAAAGGGGGCGCCGGGAGACATAGGAGTGCCGGATTGCAAAACGGACAACGGGGAAAATGCTCGGATGCATGAGACGAACACGTATGCAAAATGAAATGCACATGACGACATGATATGAAATGTAGATGATGACATGGCAAAGTGCAACACGCAAGCAAATGACATGGCAACGACGGCGAATAAATGGAAGACACCTGGCGCATCGAATCCGGGGCGTTACAACACTCCTCCACTAACAAGAGATCTCGTCCCGAGATCTTAGGACCGAGACGGAAGGGAAAAGGATGAGGTGAAACAAGAACTCCAGAGAAGAATCAAAGAATCGAGAGCACTCGAGAATAAGAGAGGAACGACGAGAATGACGAGAATCGAAAGCTGAAGGAACAAGATAGACTCTGAAATCACTCGTTCTAACCGGAGTGGTTAAAATGAGAAAAGAAACGAATAAGAATGAAACGATTTAGGCAGCACACCGGTTGAACAAGGAAAGAATAGAACATGAGCTTCAGAAGATGGAATGACACTTGACGAGAAGAATATGCAATGCCTCCGGAAGAATTGGAAGAATTTGAATGAAAAGAACTTAGAAGGAAGGGTTGACTGGAGTTGTTGAGAAAATCAACAAAGAAAGAATAACATTGTTGTGGACTTATGGAAAACATCTCGAAATTAATGAGGTGATAACCGGCCGCAAACGAAAATGATTGAACAGCTGAGAAGAACGAAGAAATGCAAAACTCCACTTCAAAAGAATACGGAGATTTAATTACACTTCGAGACGCGAGAAGAAAAGATACTTGAATTCCACCAACAAAATCTCGATGAACTCTTGAAGAAAAGATTAAATCATGAAGAACCACCATGAAGAACTCCGGTAACCAAGAAGGATGACGAGATAAAATAACGGATGAAAGAATAAGATGAGCCTTGCGATGTTTTAGATGGAGGTTCCGACGAGATGGCCGAGGAAATTTGAACTCCGGGAAAGAAAAAGATGAAACACTTGGAACTAGAATTTATTCATCAAGAACAAACTCCGAAGGAAGGGATTAAACACTTCGAGGAAATAAGAATAAGATTTATTGTATGCTTATCCTTCATCAAATTAGATTGATGACAAGCAATGGATCTGGCATACTACTTATTCTTCTTGAAAAAGGATTGAGAAGTGACATATCGCAAACTTGAGAAGGAGTTCATGAACCGCCGGTAGGATTGAAAAGAACGAATGAGTTAAAATGATAATCAAGGAAAAAGAATCTTGAATGAACCACCGTAAGAATTCGAAAATGAACGAGGAGAAGAGAACGAATCGCCGGAAAGAATTCGAAAATGACTGATGGAAGAGAAAACAAATCGCCGGGAAGAATTAGAAACCACGAAGATACTTTAGGGAAAATTAGAGACAAGAGAACGAAGAGATCGCGAACTGATTGACGAATGCTTGAACGAAGTGCCGGAAGAATATTGAGACGAATGAAAGGGGCACAAATAAGGAATAATTTGAGAACGAATCTGAAAACTTGGAACGAAGAAATCTTCCGAAAAGATGACCTCCGGATGATTGAGACGGAAAGCAACACCTGAAATACTCTGGGTTGACGAAAAGAATTGCACGACTAGAAACAACTAGATATGATAACATCGAGCTAGCATCATGAATCTTTGGGAGAACGGACAAGATTTAAGAGAAACTCTACTTCGGTCTTCAAGGATGACGATAAACATCACCAAAATTAATGAGATACTCCGGAAGAAAGAAAAACAGAGAGGTTGAGCCAACAATGAAATAGTTTGAAATTGATCTTGGAAAAGGCATGTGACTGATGAAATTCATACTTACGTCAAACTCCGAAAAGAATTGAGAATAACTCCGGGGAAATTAGAAGAGTCAGGTAAGATCCTGGGAAAAGACCTGTGGGTTAGGGCCCACTAAAAGAGAACACCGTTGGAAAGGATGTTGAACAGATAGATGATGCACCGGAACGATTGAAATATTAGAATGAGGTGACAACCTCGAATTAATTGGAACACAGACGAATCTCTTGATATGTCTTGCACACTCCAGAAGGATAAACTGGCGAGAGACGAACGAGCAAGGAAAACACTTGAGCCGAGAGAAAGAATATGACCAATCCGAAAAACTTGAGTTGAATCCACCGGAAAAGAAAAGAGATGAAGAATGTCGTACAGAACGAGAATTCACCGGTTGAAATGATTGAGGGAAGACTGAAGAGACTCCACACGAATGGAATAGATGGTCGGAAGAAACTCGAACTCCGGGAATAATAGGGTGGGAGGGCGGGAAAACAAAGGCAACTTGGAAGGGGAAATCGACGAATATCTTGAAGAGAAAACACCGGTAGAAATCATTGAGGAAAGAAAGCAAAGACTTCGCACGAATAGGATGGATACTCGATAGCGGACTCCGGTTCCGAGAAGAAGAAGGGAGGGCGGGTGGGAAAAAACAAGGACAACTTCGGACAAGGAAAAACAACGACGTCAGAGGAAGAACTGAGGATTGATCCCGCGCAAGACAAAGAGGTTCGAGACGACTTGACGAGAAATGCACCGGATGAAAAGAGCTGAGGGCCAACGATCGGAAAACCAACTGCGTGAACCTAAAGAAAAAAAATTTGAAGGGGAAGAGGAGTAATTCAAAACACCTACGTCAAGATTCCTTACCAGAGCGACGAAGGGGCAGAGGAGTAAAAGAATTCCTACTCTCCGATATAACTAGACTCCGAAAAGTTTTATTCTAGACTCAACTGCGGCCAAACTACACGATCAATCAAGGGGGCTCCTAGGGTCGGTCGAGGCTCTGATACCAACTTGTCACGCCCAATATGCGACCCTATCCAAAAGGAACTCGACGGTCCCACCAAGGATAGACCCGCATATTGAAACGCTTTTGCAAGGTGGATATCATTACATCAACATTACATAATAGTTGGGATACATACATAAGGCACAACTGCCACAAGAATACATCAACATCATATACAAGATACAAGATCAACATCCGACTACGGATGAAACATAAACAGAAACTCAAACGACATCCACCCTGCTAGCCCAGGCTGCCGACCTGGAACCTATCCCCTGATCGAAGAAGAAGCAGAAGAAGAACTCCAATACAAGCAAACATCGCTCTCGCGTCATGATCATCGCAAAACCTGTACCTGCAACTGGTGGTGTAGAATCTGTGAGCCACGAGGACTCAGCAATCCCATTACCATGGGTATCAAGACTAGCAAAGCTTAATGGGTAAGGAAGGAGTAAAGTGGTGAGGTTGCAGCAGCGACTAAGCATATATGGTGGCTAACATACGCAAATGAGAGCGAGAAGAGGAACAAAGGAACGGTCGTCAACTAGTAATGATCAAGAAGTGATCCTGAACTCCTACTTACGCCGACATAACCCGAAACCGTGTTCTCCTCTCGATCAACCCGAAAAGAGACACTCACGATTACGCATTACGGTTGGTGTATTTTAATTAAGATCAACCGGGTTTTCTACAACCGACATTAACAAATTCCCATCTGCCACATAACGCGGGCACGGCTTTGAAAGTTCAAACCCTGCAGGGGTGTCCCAACTTAGCCCATGATAAGCTCTCGCGATCAACGAAGGAATAGACCTTCTCCCCGGGAAGCCCGATCAGTCTCGGAATCCCGGCTACAAGACATTTCACAGCAATAAAACAAGACCAGCAAAGCCGCCCGATGCGCCGACAATCCCGATAGGAGCTGCACATATCTCGTTCTCAGGGCAACACCGGATGAGACTAGCTACGAGTAAAACCAACCCTCGGGTTGCCTCAAGGTGGCCCCGCAGGCAGCTCGGTTCGGGCCAGCACTTAGAGAAGCACTGGTCCCGGGGGGGGGGGCTAAATAAAGATGACCCTTGGGTTAATTACTCCCAAGGGAAATATAGGTGGTGGTGAGGCAAATGGTAAAACCAATGTTGGGCCTTCTTTGGAAAAGTCTTATTCAAAGCGAACTGTCAAGGGGTCCCATAAATCACCCGACCGCTTAGGGACGCAAAATCCGGGAACATAATACCGATATGACGGAAACTAGGGCGGCAAGAGTGGAACAAAACACCAGGCATAAGGCCGAGCCTTCCACCCTTTACCAAGTATATAGATGCATTAATTAAATAAGATATATTGTGATATCCCAACAAGTAAACATGTTCCAACAAGGAACAACATCTCCATGTTCCAACAAGGAACAAACTTCATCTTCACCTGCAACTAACAACGCTATAAGAGGGGCTGAGCAAAGCGGTAACATAGCCAAACAACGGTTTGCTAGGAAGGGTGCAAAAAGGTTAGAGGCTGGCATGGCAATTAGGTAGGCTTGAGCAACAGGTGATAGGTATCGCAGCATAGCGGTAGAACGAAACAACTAGCATGGCAATGATAGTAGTGAGATCCAGGGTAGCGGTCATCTTGCCTGAAATCCCGCAAGGAAGAAGAACGAGTCCATGAAGAAGATGAACGGATGAAGCCGAACCAAGCGTAGACGAACGAATCCTCACGATCGCAACGAAACAGGAACTAACAAGAAGAAGCACACAACAAAGGTAAACACACCACACATGAACAGGGCATGATGCACAACAAACATGATGCATGACAAAGCTACATGAAGCTACTCATGGCAAGGGATGATTCAAACAAGAACAACACATCAAGGCAAGTTTAAATGAGGCCGGGAATAACATATAACAATTCCGGTAAGTCCTCAATGCATATTTCGAAATTGGTCCAGATCTGAATAAACATTATGTTCAAGTTGTTAAACAGCAATTTAATATGCACCACGATGATCTACACGAAATTCTAGTCAAGTTACATATAAAGTTCATTAGATTCGGAGCTACGGCCTCGAAGATATGAGCAAAACAAGATAAGCATGGCATTGATGCAAAATGCACACAAACATCAAGCAAAACACCTCAAAACAAGGATCCAACATGATAATATGAAACTACATGCAAAAATCAAGCAAGTTTCATATAGAGCACACTCAAAACGGAGCAACGGTTCAACACATGCACACAATACAAGATATGACAACAATCTGTCCAAAACAGCAACTAGGCATATTGCAAGCATCAAAACAACATGCTACAGGACCTTAACATGGCAAACAAAGGCATGGCATGAATCTACTCAAAGCATAGACCAAAAGTCCTTTAGTGACCATGAGCCAGAAAGGATCATAAAATATGATGGCACCCACGTCAATATTGAAAGTCTCGTTAACAGATTCAGCAACATGGCATGTCAAAAACTGATAACAAGTAGGCATGTTTACAAGCTCAATGCACTCACTAAAGAGCCTTAAATGATAAACTAAGCATACATACATCAAGAAGACATGGCATAGGAGACATACATGGAAAGAACAAGAACATGGCATATACGGATCAACCACAACAAGCTTGGCAAAATTGAATAACATGTAAACAATCTGCCAGGAAACATTTGATAGCAAAAGTAGAGCTCGATTGACTCAAGCTATGGCACTCCATAATTGCAAACAAGGGCATGGATGGATAGAGCAAGACATGCTTAACAAAACACCCTTACTGAAGTATCTCAAAATATGCATAGATCTCTCTGTAGCATCAAGTTAACATGGCATCAAAATATCAGCAAAACAGGGCTGAAATCAGCAACAACAAGACACCTAGTTTGCATGCTTGTGCTAGTCACCACATAGATCACAAAAATACATAGCAAGCACCACTGGAAAGAAGACATGGCATATTACAAAACACATGTAGGACTCAAGTCTATAGGATGCACACATCAATCATGGCAAAAATGACAAAAGTGCATGTTCTGATAAGAATCAGAAACTAACATCACATAGCACTCTTCTAACAGCATTTCGGGCATCAAGATGAGCTCAAATGAATTTTATGCAATGAGATGAAATGATCTACTCGTCGAGTCGAACATTTTGACATATTACACGCGCAAAACGGAGCAACGATGACAGAGATATGATGCAATAAAAATGGCACAAAATATCTGCAAGCACGGGGACTTAGTGGAATTTCACCTCCGGGGAAAGTCAACCCGGGACGAGGAAATCCCGGGACGGAGCGGATCCGGGACGGGAACGTGTTTGGATCACGGAGGTGGTGGATCTGGTCCACCTGACCAGATCCGGTGAGGACGGCGGCGCCGGGCGAAGCTCCTCGGCGAGGAGCTCGGCGAGGGAGGAGGCGAAGGCATGGCGGGCGAGTTTCGGCCGGGCGGCGCGAGCCGGGCGCTGGGAGGAGGCCGGGCGGCGGCGCGGCAGCGGCGCGGCGGGGGAGCTGGTCGCCGCCGGGCGAGGGCGGAGGCTCGCCGGCGACGGGTGGCGGCCGGAGGCGGCGGCGGCGCGCGGGTTCGAGAGAAGGCGGCGGCCGTCGGGCAGTTGTGTTCGGGCAGGCTGCCTCGGCCCCAGCGGCTGCTGTGCGCGGAGGAGAGAGAAAACGCGGGAGGCCACGTGGCAGCCTCCCATAGGCTGCGGGCGGCGGCGGCGCAGTGTCCGGCGGCGGCGGACATGTCCGGCGCGGCGCGGGGACGGTTTTAGGGTTTCGGGATGGATTTGGACTGCGATTTCGGGGAGGAAGACATATTTATAGGTAGAGGGAGCTAGGAGAGTCCAAATGAGGTGCGGAGCCGCCACGCGATCGTGATCGAACGACGGAGAGCATGGAGGGGAGTTTGGTGGGTTTTGGGCCACTTAGAAAGGGGTGTTGGGCTGCAACTCAAAAAGGGCTTTGCGGTTACCCGGTTAACCGTTGGAGTACCAAACGAACTCCAAATGATCCGAAACTTGACAGGCGGTCTACCGGTGCTATACCAAGGCCGCTTGGCAAGACTCGGTCCATTCCGAGACTGTTTAACACCCTTTACGAAAAAAGAGGTAAAAGGCGCCGGGAGACATAGGAGTGCCGGATTGCAAAACGGACAACGGGGAAAATGCTCGGAGTCATGAGACGAACACGTATGCAAAATGAAATGCACATGACGACATGATATGAAATGCAGATGATGACATGGCAAAGTGCAACACGCAAGCAAATGACATGGCAACGACGGCGAATAAATGGAAGACACCTGGCGCATCGAATCCGGGGCGTTACATTATACCTGGGGGCTTCTTTACCAGAAGCTTAATTATACGGGCTTCATGCCCAGCACATGTGTCAAGCCTCCACATGTACCTTTTATTCACCATTATATGCATCGATATGACTTAAGTTTTGGCCAAGCTAGGTTGCTGGCTCCTGTGCTTACCCCTCACGTCCCGATTGTTCGGCTAGGAGGTAAAGGAGCACCTCTGCGATTATTTGCGGGTCATCGGATGTGTACCTCGGTGGGTGAAGCGAAAGCTAAGCGTTCTTAAGGGAATATTCGGTCGGTGACTTAAAAATGATTTTTATCCACTTATTTATCTGCCCCAGATGTTTTACGCTTTTTTTTGACCGGACATGCACTTTAGGGCATGCCACCCCAGAGGAAAGGAACCCTTAACGGAACTATTCTCCTGGAAGATGTTTCTTACTACCCATGTAATATAACATAACTAGTTGGGCACTTGTCTGATAAAGCACTGATGACCCCTACGCCTGGTCTCCATGCATACCCCGGTTGTTTCATAACCGAGACGGTATTCGGACAGACTCCGGACTCTAGGGTCCCGAGGTCGAAGCGAAAAGGTCGGCAAAGACAAACGATCTACAATCCGGCTAGAAGGCATTTTGTATGTCATTTTATAATACATTGTCACATCTACTGTTTGTATTCTTCCTCAACCCCGTCTAACAGGTTGTCTAATTTACAGTCCTGTTGGGAAAATTTAGCGGCCAACTCCACTTGGCCGTATACTAAACTCACAGGGATCTCCTTCCCATCGGGCCCCACTGGTCCGACTTCGGCCATGTGGTTGGGATCCGCCTTCTTGTACCGCGTCTTTACCATGGCCCAGGCCTCCCTGACTCCTTGGCGGCAGGCTGAATTCTTCCATAAATGGAAGCGCTGCTGCACTCCCTGCAGCTTCTCCGCAAGCTCCCCAAGACCCACGGGTATGGAGAAGGCTGGCCATAACGCCTGGATGACGCCGCTCATAGCCTGCCGAACTCGTTCGATCAGTTGCAACAATTCAGGAAGTTGATCACCCGTTGTTACGGGCATATCCTCCGCAGGGTGACTGTGAGCATACCTGCATACATATTACATCAAATTGACTTCCTCGCCGAACTCTTCTTTTCAAAGGAGTTCGCTCAAGCACTACTATATATGCCGCGACGAAGCCGCTGATTCTCCTTAATCTGAGCCCGACAGCTCGGCCCGAACGCCTTTCAGCTCTTCTCCAAGCTGGGCATGGGCATCCTGGAGCTTGTTCCTTTCATGCTGCACCTTATGCAGCACCCTCTCGCCGGCCTTTAGTTGGCACAGAAGTTCTTGCCTGTCCGGATATTGTCCGGCAGCACCGCAATGTCGTTTTTAGACTTGCGCAAAGGCCAACGCTACTTATCTTTCTAAAATAATGCGTTACTGGGAGAGGTCATGCGTTTCTCCTGCGCTGCATAATGCGGCCTCAAGTTGGGCCTTGCACTCTTGCAGCTCCTGAGACAGTTGGGTATTCTTCTTGGTAAGATCCTACGTTTCATATGATCCTTAAATCAGTTTCAATATAACTACTTTAAGTCTCGGGGGCTACTGGCATATATAACTATTAAATTCTCTTACCCGTATGTCTTTTACATACTGCTCCGTGGCTCTGATAAAACTATCTTGAGCAGCACGAAGGTGCGCGTCCCCCGTGTTAAAGGCATTCAACGCCTCTGGGGAGAAGCACGCGTCACGAAATACTGTCCGGCGGGGCATGTGATTCAGGGCGCTCTCCACCTCAGACTTGGTGGCGGACAGTCTATCGGCATCCTCCGTCGGAGGAACGTCCGGCTCACGCTTGCGCTCGCCTCCCCTCGACCAGTGCGGGAGCCCGGTGGTAGAGGTTGGAGGACAACTTCCACGCCCGCAGATCCGCGGACGCTTTTTCCTATAAAAGTCATGAGCACTCAAACGCTTCCTAGGAGCGTTGTTCTAAATACTGAATTGTGAGCTACACCTTTGCGGCGACGTTTCAGTCGCGCCAAGGCCTCTTCCGCCCATGGTCCGGCGGCCCTTGTTGGTCAGCCACTGCGGGCTCGGCTTCGCCCTAGGGGCGCCTCCTGCATAGTGCCATCATATACGGTGGTCGAAATAAGCAAGGAAGGAATAGCGGTGTCGTGGCTTTGGCTGCAATCACCTGGAAGCCGGATACAGTCCAGGATAGTCGGCCGTGATGGCGACTAAAGCATTGTCCATGCTGAGTTGGTGGAACACCCGCCGATTAGCTCCACCTTTATGTCCGGATCCTCTTGGAGGCGGATCCCGGATCTCTGGATCCTCGGGCTGCGGAGCCGGACTTAGCATGCCCTCCACGGTCCGGCGCAGTTCCTACGTCGAAAGAAGAACACATTATAAGAAACTCAAGTTTCAAAAGGCACGGGTCGGACACGCTGAGTGTTCGCTTACCCAAGGCCGGGGATTATTCATGGAAAACCCATTTAACGGGTTCTTCTGAAGGAAATCCTCCTTCTCCCCCTTATACAGGCCGGACAAGACCGTCACGGATCTTGGCCGAATCCGCACGCCAGCGGCCATGACGGGTGGCATCGTCCTCCCGCTGAAATCCCACATGGGTGGCCTGTATTGTAGTGGCTGCACCCCGCGTAATGCATGTTGCCATGATTCCAATCATGGTCAACCCGGCATGGGCCAGTAACCTTACTCGGGCCATCAGATAATGGACGCTCTTGTCTTCCTCCAGATGGGGGCTCCGCGGACGCCAACTAAGGCGTTTCTTCAGAGGAGCATTGCTGAAATCCGGGAGGCCGATCCGAATAGGGTCCGGCAGCGGAGCGTCTTCTATATAAAACCATTCTGAAGGCCAGTCTTCGGGCGCCTTCTTAGGGGTTTCGGATGGATATCCGGTCCCAGCAATGCGCCATATTTCGGCGCCGCCCACTTGATATATGGACCCCTCGTGAGAGCGGGGTACAAGGCAGAACAACCTCTTCCACAGCGCGAAGTGGGGCTCGACGCCCAGGAAAAGCTCGCAAAGAGCTACATAACCCGCAATATGCAGGATTGAGGCGGGCGTGAGGTGATGAAGCTGGAGTCCGTAGAACTCCGGAGCCAGCGGAGAAATGGATGTACAGGAAATCCGAGCCCCTTATCGGATAGGGGACGAAGCATACCTGCTCCCTTTGTTGGGATTTGGGGTAACCTCGCTTGCTTCCCACCTTTGTAGGTGCCCAGCCTGCTCGAACCGGAACCATGAAGGCGGAGGAGATATCCCCCATTTGGAGCTTCACCAGCTCGCCAGCGAAGCAGAGCATCTCCTCCAATCTCTGGCAAAGGGCGGGAGCGGGAAGAGGAGCCGCGTTGACAGTCCATGATGGAATGGATTCTTGGTCGGCGCTCCGATGAGTATTTGCGAGAGGAAGATGGTGATTTGGATCTGGATTCTTGCCTCCCTTATTGGCAGATTGTTCGCACAACTAGGGGGTAAAACATAAAAGACACCCTGGCTTTTTACATTCGCACGACGCGTGGAAGAAGGCCATTATTGGGCGTGGAAGCCAAGACACGCAACATTGATGAGGAAGCTGGACACTGCTCGCAGGTACGTAGAACTTGAAGGAGAACCCGCCTTGCAACGCCAAGACTACACATGCTGGACTTATCGTCATTGAAGCCTGGTTCGGGGCTACCGAGGAGTCCGGATTAGGGGTGTACGGATGGCGGACTACCATCATCGGCGGACTATCATCGGCGGACTATAAATCATCGATCGAACTCCAAGACTATGAAGATACAAGATTGAAGACTTCTCCCCGTGTCCGGATGGGACTTTCCTTGGCATGGAAGGCAAGCTTGGCGATACGGATATGTAGATCTCCTACCATTGTAACCGACTCTATGTAACCCTAGCCCTCTCCGGTGTCTATATAAATCGGATGGCTCTAGTCCGTAGGACAACATCAGAACAATCCTTACA
The DNA here is from genome assembly GCA_021605205.1 of Aegilops longissima. Taxonomy (NCBI): domain Eukaryota; kingdom Viridiplantae; phylum Streptophyta; class Magnoliopsida; order Poales; family Poaceae; genus Aegilops; species Aegilops longissima. The sequence goes on from CM038676.1 coordinate 70,702,897, forward strand.
ATCATGCCATAGGCTAGCTTTTAGGGTTTAGCCTCCTTGATCTCGTCGTAGATCCACTCTTGTAAACATCCACAATATCAATATCAATCGAGCAGGACGTAGGGTTTTACCTCCATCAAGAGGGCCCGAACCTGGGTAAAACATCGTGTCCCTTGTCTCCTGTTACCATCCGCCTAGACGCACAGTTCGGGACCCTCTACCCGAGATCCGCCGGTTTTGACACCGACAAGGGGTCTTCGGACTTGCCGGTCTCGGTTCACGCGACGGTAGTGGTACATCTGGTAGTGGAACTTGGGCGTAGTGGTACACGGATCGTAGATGTTCGGGTCATCGGTAGAGGTACTTGACGCATCACCGAGTGTAGTCGTACACTTGGTCTTGTCGGATACACGGCAACGGTAGTGGAACTTGGCGCTTGAGGTTCGAAAACAGGGTCGGACGTAGTCATAGTCTGCACGTAGAGGTCGACGGTAGTGGAACTTGGCGCATCCGGGTCGAGTACTTGGCGAGTCCGCACGTAGAGGTACTTGATGAAAAATCCTGGAGACGATGCGTCCGCGTACGGTTCTTGGCGGCGTTCTTGCTGGTCCAAAAGAAGCAAGACCGAAGGCCGGCGGCAGGGATTTGGCGTTGGTCGATGCGGACGAGCGGAGGTGCGTCCTCCTCCCCGCTCGAACGAAGCAGAGGCGGGGCAGGGGCTTGGACATGTAGAGGCGCTGGAGGTGACGAGCTCCTGGTCGACTAGAGGGCTCGGGTGCGGAACTTGATGTGACGAAGGCGAAGGGGAACGCGATGAGGCGGACGGCAGCGGCTTGCTCGCCGGCACGGCTGGAGGCGGAGGTCGCTGGTGCAGGCACATGGGGAGGTGAGGAGGATGCGAGATGAGTGGCAGCATGCTCGGGAACGACGGCTCAGTAGCTGGGCGGACGGAGCAGCTCCGGCGGTGGCGGGGTACGAGGCGAGGACGAGGAAGCAGAGGGGAGGTGTCGCGTGGAGGAGAGTCGACGGGGCGGCGCTCGCCGGAGTCGGGGCCGAAAGGGACGGGTCGAGGGGCTCCTCCCCTGGCGACGGAGTTGACGAGGCAATGGCGCCGGGTAGACGAGGAGGCATGCGAGGAGGTCCTGGCCCGGTGGCGAGCTTGAGGGGATCGGGCGCGGGCGCTCCTCTCGTGTGCGATGCGTGTGTGTGTGTGGCGGCGCTAGCAGGGGAACGAGGGAGAGGGCGGGTCGAGCGAGTGGGTGGATAAGAGGAGAGCTGGCAGGCCTCTTGGGCCGGCTAGGTCAGGCCGCAGGTGGGCCTTAAGCGGGCTTCGGCTATGCACGGCTCCCCTCTCTCTTGATATACTCCTTACAGAAAAAAATAGAGAGAGACCAAAAAGAATCAAGAGAAGAGGCCATGGAGAAGAATACAATGGTGGGATATTTTTGTAAGGCTTTATGGAATGTTTCCAACCCAACAAGAGTGGTTCCAGCAAAATAGGCGAAGTTAAACCCAAAATTATTTAACTTGCGCCAAAGGAGTTTGAATGGAGTCTAGGATTTAGGAGTGTACAAAAATGTTAAGACTTTAGGAGGAGCCTCGATAAATGGAGAAATAAATATGGAGAAAGTTTGGAGAACAAACATGAAGCAAAAGGCATGAGAATTAAATTGCAAGTGTGTTATGGTGATTCCAAAGTTAATGGAATATTTTAATATAGCTCCCTAATATTGGGAGGATATGTTATAAAGAGAAGTCACCCTTCCCTCGATTTAAATAGATCGAAGATCCATACAATTTATTTAGAAGAGTTTTAAAAATTAAATGACAAGCTGGCATGATGACATGATGCAATGCAAAAATAAATAGAGCAAGCACAAATGAAAACACACGGAGGTCACAAAAATATGGAAGTCATCTGAAGCGCCGGTTTGGGTTCTGATTTCTCCCCACTTCCTCCCAAGACTAGGTTTTCCACTTCACCCATTTGTCCGGGAGCTCATGTTCTACTACGGCCTGGACTTCCACGACCTGGCCCCGAATTTCATCCTCAACATCTCGGCGTTTATCGTCGTGTGCGAGGCTTTCCTCTGCATCCAGCCCCATTTCGGCTTATGGCTGAAGATCTTCAACGTCCGGCCGAAGGTAGTGGGCGGCCGTCAAGCGGAGTGCGGAGACGCCATGGTTGGCAATATGGCCAAGGTCCTATGGCTCGAGGGTGCCTTTGTGGAGACAATAAAGGGGTGGCAATCGGGGTGGTTCTACATCACCGAGCCACACGACCCCAAATGGGTGGCGGCCCCCGAATTCAGATCTGGCTTCCCCACACGGCACTCGTCATGGAAGGAGACGGGCCTGACGTGGGGGAATTCGGAAGAGCTATCCGGACTCCAAACATGCATCCGAAACCTGGTGGACAAGAATCTCACGCTTGTCGACGTAATCCAGGTGATGCTCATCCGCCGGATTCTCCCATGCCAACAACGGGCCTTTAACTTGTGGGAGTTCGATCCGGCACAGCACCGAACATTTAGCCGGCTCTTCGACACTACGTACGAAGATGCCTGGAAGGTGCTATTCAAGGGCGCTGAAGCCCCAACATCCGCTAACAAGGATCGCGGATACATCTCGAGGCGTCCAGCCGGCGAGGTAAGTTATTTTACCCTTTACGGGACTCTTTTTTCATAGATTGACTCTATGTGGGATCTAAAACTCCCTAATCTTTGACAGATCGGTTGAAGACGTCCGGACAGATTAACTGTCCGGCTCCTTTGCGGAAGACCGGAGGACGCCTTGATTAGCCAGGGCTGCTGGCTCCGGCGCCCCATGTGGTGCCGGAGAAGAAGGCCAAGAAGGAGGCCACGGGAACTCAAAGGAGCTCCCGACGCCAGGTGCTGTCAGATTCTGATGCAGAATCTTCTCCTGAGGACAAGGAGGAAGAAGAAGAAGCTCCTCCCCCAGTGGGGGGGGAGAAGAAAAGGAAGGCCGCCCCAACTGGGGAGGCCGGAGGGTCCAAGAAGGGAAGAACCCTTCCTCCGGACTTCTCCACCAACGTCGCCGACGACGAGGAGGATTGGCCTACAAGAGCCAAGCCCCTGGCGAGATCGTAAGTGTCCGGATACCCATGGTTTTTTATTATTGCAGAGTGTTCTCTAATGTCGAACAACCGTGCAGCCCGCACAAGGGCGAAGTTCGCCGATTCATCGAGCGGGTCCACTGGGCTCGTCGGAAATGGAGAGTGCCGCTTCGACCGCCTCCTCGCCTCACATTGCGGACGACGCTTGGTGGGGCCCTAAGGGGCTTGGTCAAGAGGAGGTAGCGCAGGAGGTGCCACAAGGCAACCTCCGGACTCAGCGCTGGAGGCAAGACCCCGGGGCTCTAAGCCCGACCCTCGTCCGGACTCCATGCCGAACCATCAGCGGTTCGAAGTCCGGCCAGCGGATCCTTCGCAAGAAGGGTAAGACGCCGGTGTCCTCCGTCCAATCGGAGGCACCGGATAGCTTACTGGAGGCGCTTAACAGCACTTCCATCAAGGAGGAGCACCGCACTGTTATGAGTGCGGTGATCCGGACAGTTCAGTCCGCCAAGAGCGGGCTGACCGAAGCCTGTACCAGCCTCCTAACAGGCTTTGAGGTAAGTTTAGAATATGTAAAAATATTACCGCATAGACAGTAGCCCCTGATGCTTACTTCGGCGTTCGGAAAGAAAAGCCGGACTAAGGATCTAAAAATATATACGCAGGAATCTAACATAAGTATGTCAATATGGGAATGCAGGCTGCACTGCTGACCTTTGCCGCATTGACTGCGGAGGTCAATGCATTGAAGCAGAACCCCGAGCGGTCCGAGAACAAGCTCGGACAAGCCAAGAAGCAGCTCGAGGACAAGGAAGGTAAGTAATACCTTATTAAAGAAATACCTTATAGAAAAGGTTTTGGTTGCAAAAAATAACAGGAATAACTTGGGTACTATAGGGGCCATGAACGAGGTGGCGACCCTGAAGGAAGCGGTGTCCGTGGCCGAAAACAAAGCGGCTGCGGAGGCGACCGAGCGAGAGAAGGGGGGCGAGCTGGCCAAGATGCGGCAAGAGCTCCAAGCTCTCGTGGAAAAACACGAGGGTTTGGAGCGTGACTCGAAGACTCGAGAGTCCGAGCTCGCCTCGGCTCTTGAGAGTGCCAAAGCTGCTAAGGCCGAGGCCGAAAAAGCCCTCCAAGAAATTGAGTCGTTGAAGAAGATAGCGGCGGGTAAGGCATTCTTTATGCAAAGCAAGCATGTGAAAGTGAATTACCTATTACTTACCCGGATTCGGAGCTCTCCAGGAGCATTCACAGATTTGCCCCATAGTGTGTCTGATGCTGCCGCATTCTACCGCGCCAAGGAGGGGAGCTCGACGGAAAAGGTGTTCGGTCTCGGTATCTTTGAGGCGGATAGCCGGTGTTTCGAGCGACCAGCTGAAGCAGCTGGTCGAGCTCCACAAGGTCGCCGAACAGGCCATGAAGGGCCTTATAAGCGCGGCTGTGGCCATTGGAGGCCATGCCCGGAGCTACTTCGCTTGATGCAGCGGCTGGTGGATGCTCGTCCACGGATTGAAGTCATCAGCGCTCCGTTATGCGTTGAAGGTGTCCGTCGGGCCCTTGCCCGTGCTAAAGTGCACCGAGGCAAGATGGATGCGGAGAAGCTTGTGACGGACGGGCCACCGAAGGGCCATGAGCATCGACGCCGAAATGTACTATGAGGGCCTCTGAAGGGTGCCCGCCGAATAGCGTATGAGTGCTCCAAAGATGTAATTTTGAATAGGCTCACATTTGTTATCTGACGCTGAAAACTTGTTCATATCGCTAAGCAACGCTTGTTAATTTAAAATATTACCTTACGTGCGGCCGTTTATCAAACTTGAGAGATGGCAAGTCATTGGCTTCAACCCCATGCCACGAGTCTTTGGGGTGTTGGGATAAACTTGAGCACTCTTGTTCCCATTCTTGGGTCCATCTAGGAGGCGCCAACACAACGAACAAGGCAACCAGACTTATAATGCTTGAACACTCTCACTTAGCCATAGAATTCTATAGTTTTAAATTTGGTGAAGCCCATAGTATTCGGAAGACCGAGTTCGGGCGCTATCCACGCCTTGGCGGACAATTCCGGTTCCTCGCTTAAGCGGCATAAGTCTTTAGGGACCCGGAAAAACCTCTCGAACAGCGACCGGCTCTCGCCCTATCATGACGGTCTGTTTTAGCTTTCTCCACTGAGGTGCTCAACCCAGCTCAACTGGGGCACAATCGCAGTGGTTCTCCCGGTGCTACCTTAGCCGATATAACGGAACGTAAGGTACTAACACACGGTAGCCGGGCAAACCCAACTATTGACCCAAGACATGATTCGGAGCCGATTCATATAATGCTATAAGTTCATGGTGCCGCACTTGTGAAAGTGTTCGGACTTATCACATCATAATTTTGGGATACTTAAGCCCCTGGTGTATTGGCCGTACCAAAGTGTACGGTTGCAACATGTCATGAAATGAACATATGTAGAGATAAAGCAAGTAGTGCAATAATAAGAAAAAGCTATGTATTGTTTATTCAAAAAAGGTACTGCAATGAAAGCAGAACGATACAAATAGTGCTATAAGCAAGGGATGGGACTATCTAACATGTCCCCTCGAGGTAAGTCGAGGATGGTATGTAAAACAGGTATAATGCTCGTAATAGAGACCACCTGAACATTCGACGTGGCTTTCCGCTTCCCTGGCTGTTAAATCGTGAGTTCGGCGATTCAAGTGCCGGACATGACTTCTCAAAGACGGAGTCCTGAAAGTAAGAAAAAAGGAAGAAAAAAGGAAAAAAGAAAAGGAATGACATAGTCGGGAGCCCCTGGAGCGGTCGAGCCGCATTCTTGGCGTGCCGTGGTCTTGCCCCTCCCCATATGCCCATGGTATCTCCAGAGCGTAATTATGTACGCGTAATACTAGCTTCGCGATTTCGCGAGGGCGGGGGTTGGGGCCGGATTGCTACGCGTGCTTGAATCGTGCCAGGCGGTCTTGTTGTAGGTTACTCCGGGCGCGCTTGACAGTGTCAGGACGCTTAGTGGCCGGACTCGAGAATTGCTGTGAGAGGCTGCTTTGTACCTCCGCCGCGAGGGCCGCCGTGTGCTCCTCCGCTCGGAGAGAGCGTTCGTGTTTCCATTGACCGTGATTACTCCTCGAGGGCTGGCATCTTGAGCTTGAGGTATGCGAGTGCGGCACCGCATTGAACTTTGCAATGCGGTTCATCCGAAAGCAAATGCATGATAGCTGCTGCGGAATGGGACGATGTCGAAGATTAACTCTTCGCTCGGAAGTTATCCGGGATCCGAAGACCACTTCGAGTGTAATCGAGCCCGCATAACTGGCCTCTACACCGGTATGACGCCTTTAAAGGTGGTCTTTGTAGGTTTAATCCTTGAGGGTCTATGCCCATTTTGCGACTGTATCCCGATAAAGCAGGTTCAGGCTGCTACCGCCGTCCATCGGGACTCGGTGAGGTGAAATCCGTCGATAATTGGGTCAAGAACCAATGCGGCGAAGCCCGTGACGGATGCTAGTGGGGTGGTCCTTCGATCGAAGGTGATCGGGCAGGAAGACCATGGGTTGAACTTGGCGATGGCTCCATCGCATATACGTCCCTTAGCGCACGCTTCCGCTCCCTTTTGGGTATGTGGGTTGCGTATATCATGTTCACCGTCCGCACTTGTGTAGGAAAACCCTTCTGTCCTCTATTGTTCGGCGGACGGGGCTCTTCCTCGTCATCGCTATGCAGCCCCTTGTCATTGAGTTCGACACTTAACTTGCCTGCTTGCTTGAACACCCAACAATCCCTGTTGGTGTGATTGGCTGGTTTTTCGGGGGTGCCATGTATCTGGCACAAGCGATCGAGTATTCGGTCCAAGTTGGACGGGCCCTGGGTATTTCTTTTGAATGGCTTCTTCCGCTGACCGGGTTTAGAGCCTCTGAATCCGGCATTGACGGTCGTATCTTCAGTATTATCGCTGTTAATGCGGCGCTTGTTCTTGTTGCAACGCGACCTGCCATTGCTGTCCTTGGTATCCGAATTATCGGGATGTTTGGCCAAGTTGTTGCTTCGAGCTAGCCAGCTGTCCTCTCCTGCACAAAAGCGGGTCATGAGTGTTGTGAGGGCTGCCATGGATTTTGGCTTTTCCTGTCCTAGGTGCGGGCAAGCCACTCGTCGAGGATGTTATGTTTGAAGGCTGCAAGGGCCTCTGCATCCGGACATTCAACGATTTGATTTTTCTTTGTTAGGAACCGTGTCCAGAATTGTCTGGCCGATTCTTCTGGCTGCTGAATTATGTGGCTAAGGTCATCTGCGTCTGGTGGTCGCACATATGTGCCCTGGAAGTTATCAAGGAATGCGGCTTCGAGGTCCTCCCAACAACCAATTGATTCTGCTGGCAAGCTGTTGAGCCAATGCCGAGCTGGTCCTTTAACTTGAGTGGGAGGTATTTGATGGCATGTAGATCATCACCGCGGGCCATGTGGATATGGAGGAGATAGTCCTCGATCCAGATCGCAGGATCTGTAGTACCATCGTATGATTCGATGTTTACGGGTTTGAAGCCCTCGGGGATTTGATGATCCATTACTTCATCTGTGAAGCATAGTGTGTGTGCGGCGCCTCTGTATTGGGCTCTATCGCGACGTAGCTCATATGAGCTTTGTCTACTGTGTTCGGCCCGGCCGGGTTTGCTGTATCCGGCGCGACGGTAATCATCCTGTGTCGTTGGGCACCCACGCGCGATCCGTAGATCGATCTTGTATGTTTTGCCTTATCCTCCAATATATCTCGCAAGTCCGGCGCGTTTTCCCGTGCCTTGGTACTTTTTGAGCGGCGTCGGGGTGTGGCTTGAGTGGAGGGCCGAGAGGCTTCTCTGTCGCGGCCATGGGGTGGCCGGTCTGCCATGTCGTGCGCTGGTGACTTGGGTGCTTCCTCCTCCGATCGAGGCAACGGCCTGCGTTTGGGGTAGCTTTTGGAGGGGCGTTCGAGTTCATACTCTTCGGCTGCAAGGACTTCAGTCCATCTGTCAGCTAGCAGGTCTTGATCAGCTCTAAGCTGTTGCTGCTTTTTCTTGAGGCTGCTTGCCGTGGCTATAAGCCTGCATTTGAAACGCTCCTGTTCGGCGGGATCCTCGGGCACGACAAATTCGTCATCGTCGAGGCTTGCCTCATCTTCGGAGGGAGGCGCATAATTATTGTCCTCGACCTCTCTTTACGCAAGACCGTCGTGCGGACTTGCTTCTCCCTCCTCCCGCGCTGAGTCCTGCTGGAGGGGGTTCTCTTCGGCACTGTCCGGGGTGTTATTATATCCCGTGCCGGAATCACCGTTTTTATTGTGGCGGGATTTAGAGCGGCGCCACGACGTCGGGCGCTTCGGCTGTTTCTTGGGGGTCATCCTCCGTTGTTCCATCGCCGTTCCCATCTTTTGGGATGTCCACCATGTATATGTCATATGACAAGGTGGCCTTCCAAAGGCCTCGTAGGCGCTGGGTCTTGACGTCTCCGGCGAAGTTGTCCATACCGCCGACGTCTTGAGTCGGTCGAGCACGTCGGTTAGATCATCGACGATGGCTACAAAGTGGGTGGTGGGTGGGTGTTGAATTTCGTCGTCCGATCCCAACCTTCCTGTCCGCATCCGCCAGGGCTCTCCGGATAAAGAGAGAGACTTTAGCGCATTCGAATGCCGCCAAAGGGCGAAAGTCTTTGAAAGATGTCCGCGGCAGTGAACTCCATAACGGCGCCTAATCGGATTCGATTGGTAGGGCGCGAAGGGTTTGGAGTCCGGAGAGGAGTCCGCACCACAGAGTCAAGGTCTTCGCAGCGACAGGGATAGAGTTCGCTCAATCGCCGAGAGATTGTAGCCCCGAGGCGGTGTCCAACCACTCGCCCTCGATCGAGGAATCCGCCCGGATTAAGGGTCGGAGCGGATGCCGGTGCGGCCTCGTGGCACTATTCGCCGCAGAGCCAGATCATGCCCATCGAGACAAAGGCGGCACGCTTGGTTGCGGCTCGAATCCGTCGAATATCAAGTCTCGCGGATATCGGCCGATAGTTCAAACTTCCAAATCTGACCTGATGGCGGGCGTAGCTTTCGATCTGCTCCGGATGGCTGCTTAATTGGCCCACAATGCAAAGCCGCGAACACGAAGATCTGTCCGGGAGAAAATTCTCACCTGGACCGCGTCGTTGTTGATGATCGAAGGAGCCATCGGGCCTATCGGTGACGACACAGAGGAACTCTCAATGAAAGCACCAATGTCGGTGTCAAAACCAGCGGATCTCGGGTAGGGGGTCCCGAACTGTGCGTCTAGGCGGATGGTAACAGGAGACAAGGGACACGATGTTTTTACCCATGTTCGGACCGTCTCGATGGAGGTAATACCCTACTCCTGCTTGATTAATATTGATGATATGGGTAGTACAAGAGTAGATCTACCGCGAGATCAAGGAGGCTAAACCCTAGAAGCTAGCCTATGGTATGATTGTTGTTCGTCCTACGGACTAAAACCCTCTGGTTTATATAGACACCGGATAGGTTAGGGTTACACAGTCGGTTACAATGGTAGGAGATCTACATATCCAGATCGCCAAGCTTGCCTTCCACGCCAAGGAAAGTCCCATCCGGACATGGGACGAAGTCTTCAATCTTGTATCTTCATAGTCTTGGAGTCCGGCCGTGATGATAGTCCGGCTATTCGGACACCCCCTAGTCTGGGACTCCCTCAACGACCTTTAAAGGCGCCATACCAGGTGTAGAGGCCAATCTATGACAGCTCGATTACACTTGAGGTGGTCTTCGGATCCCGGATAATTTCCGAGCGAGGAGTTAATCTTTGACATAGTCCCGTTCCGCAGTGGCTATCACACACTGCTCGGATGAACCGCATTTGCAAAGTTCAATGCGGTGCCGCACTACGCATATCTCAAGCTCAAGATGCCAGGCCCTCGAGGAGTCATTACGGTCAATGGAAACACTAAATGCTCTCTCCGAACGAAGGAGCATACGACGGCTCTCGCGGCGGAAGTACAAAGTAGCCTTTCAAGGAAATTCTCCAGTCCGGCTATTAAACATCCGGACACTGTCAAGCGCACCCGGAGTAACCTTCAACAAGACCGCCTGGCATGTTCCGAGCAAGCATAGCAATGCGGCCCCAACCCCAGCCCTCGTGAAATTGCGAAACCAGTACTACGCGTACATAACTACGCTCTGGAAATACCATGGGCATAGGGGGAGGGGCACGACTACGGCATGCCCAAAATGCAGCTCAACCGCACCAGGGGCTCCCGATTTTGTCATTCTTTTTTTCTTCTTACTTTCAGGACTCCACTCTATGGAAGGCCTGTCCGGCAGTACAATTGGCGAACAAACGATGCAACAGCCAGGGAGGTAGAAAGCTACGTCGAGTGTCCATGTGGTCTCTATAACGAGCAGTATACTTGTTTCACATATCATCCCGCAGCTCGCCCCTGGAGGGGGACATGTCAAATAGTCCCATCTCTTGCTTATCGCACTATTTGTATCGTCCGGCTTTTACCGCAGCCTTTTCAAATAAACAATACATAGCTTTTGTCTATTATTGCATTCCCTTTTTTATCTATATATGTTCATTAATGACATTATGCAACCGTACACTTTGGTACGACCAATACACCAGGGGCTTACGTACCACAGAATATGGTGTGAGAAGTCCGAACACTCTCATGAGTGCGGCACCCCGAACTTATAGCATTATATGCATTGGCTCCGAATCATGTCTTGGGTCAATAGTTGGGTTTGCCCGGCTCCCATGTTTTGGTACCTTATGTTCCGTTATATCGGCTAAGGTAGTGCTGGGAGAACCACTGTGATTGTGCCCTGCTGAGCTGGGCTAAGCACCTCAAAGGAGAAAGCTAAAACTGACTGTCATGATAGGGCGAGAGCTGGTCGCTGTTTAAGAGGTTTTCGAGTCCCTAAAGACTTATGCCGCTTAGAGCGAGGAGTCGGCTTTGTCCGCCTAGGCGTGATAGCGCCTCGAACTCGGTCTTCCGACTACTAGGGGCTTCGTCGAAATTTAAAATTATAGAATTCTATGGCTAAGTGAGGTGTTCAAGCATTATAGTCCGATTGCCTTGTTCGTTGTGTTGAGCGCCTCCTCAAGGACCCAAAATGGGAAAAAGAGCGCTCAAGTTTATCCCAACACCCCAAAGACTCGTGGCATGGGGGCAGAAGCCGACGACTCGCCATCTCTCAAATTTAATAAACGGCTGCACAGAAGGTAATATTTTAAATTCAAAAGCGTTGCTTAGCGCATATGAACAAATTTTCAGCGTATAGGATAACAAATGCGAGTTTATTCAAAAATCACATCTTTGGAGCACTCATCCGCTATTCGGCGGGCACCCTTCAGGAGGCCCTCATAGTACATTTCGGGCTTGCGATGCTCCTTGCCCGGCGGTGGTCCATCTGTCACAAGCTTCTCAGCGTCCATCTTGCCCCAGTGCACTTTAGCACGGGCAAGGGCCCTACGGGCACCTTCAATGCATACGGAGCGCTTGATGACTTCAAGCCATGGACAGGCATCCACCAGCTGCCTCACCCGCCCGAAGTAGCTCCCAGGCATGGCTTCCCCAGGCCACAGCCGGACTACGAGACCCTTCATGGCCTGTTCGGCCACCTTATGGAGCTCGAGCAGCTGCTTCAGCTGGTCGCTCAAGGGCACTGGTGTCCGCCTCAAGATATCTTGAGACAGAACACCTTCTCCGTCGAGCTCCCCTCTTCGGCTCGGTAGAATGCGGCGGCGTCGGACACACTCCGAGGAAGATCTGCGAATGCTCCTGGTGAGCTCTGGACTCGGGTAAGTAACAAGTAATTCACTTTAACGTGCTTGCTTTGCATAAAGAATGCCTTACCCGCCGCTATCTTCTTCATCGCCTCAATTTTTTGGAGGGCTTTTTGGGCTTCGGCCTTGGCAGATTTGTCACTCTCAAGCGCCGAGGCGAGCTCGCACTCTCAAGCACCTTGGCAGATTTTTTGCAACCACATCTTTTTTATATACTTACATAAGGTATTACTTACCTTCCTTATCCTCGAGCTGCTTCTTGGCAAGGCCGAGCTCGTTCTCGGACCGCTCGAGGCTCGCTTCAATGCATCGACCTCCGCATGATCAAGGCAGAGGTCAAGTCAAGCAGAGCCAAGATTCCCATATTGACATACTCATGTTAGACTCTTGCGTATATCTTTTTGATCCTCAATTCGGCTTTTCTTTCCGAACACCAAACTGAGCATTAGGGTCTACTGTCAATGCGGTAATATTTTTACATATCTTAAATACATACCTCAAAGCCTGTTAGAAGGCTGGCACAGGCTTCAGTCAGCCCGCTCTTGGCGGACTGAACCTTCTGGATCACCACACTCATAATAGTGCGGTGCTCCTCGTTGATGGAGGCGCCGTTAAGCACCTCCAGCAAATTATCCCACTACAAGAAATATGCTATCTTGTGACATCCACTATTGGTCACTGAAAGGTCATAGTTTTTCATTTGCGACCTTTTTGTGACCAAAAACAGAAGGTCAAAAGCTGAGGGTCGTTAACTGACTATAGCGACCTTCTGTGTGATATGTAAAAGGTCGTTGGTTCTTTGACCAAATTTTTGGTCACTAGCAACCTCCCAGAGCCACGAGGTATCAAAGTGGCAAGTCGACGTGGATAGGAATCAGCCCAGTCCATTTCGGTGCTTTAGTTGGGCCGAGCCCATTAATTCAGCCCATTTGTTGTTGTTTTTTTCTTTCAATTTGGGTAAGCTACACGGGCCAGGCCCTATAATTCAGCCTTTTTATTTTTGGGTTGTGGCCCTTTTTTTCTTTTTTCAAATGGGTCCCAATTGTCAGGTTCTGATAGGTGGGTCCCAAATGTCTGATTCTGGTTAGTGGGTCCTTGTTGTCATGGTCATGTTCCTCATATTTCAATATGCCAATAATTAAACATCGAATATTTAAATCAAAATAGACAGAAAACAAGTGTAATACTTCAAATAACAAGAAGCAACAATCTGTTACATCAACACACATACAAATGTGATCACAGTATAACAAGCTCTACAGGTGTACAATATGTCACATGAGCCAAGTTTGTGCTTCAATTTGTTCCAATACGATCAGCACCAAGGGCTTCATTACTCCTTGAACTAGCATCAAGGGCTTCCGACTTCTTCGTCTTGATGCTCGCGATGAAACAAGAAACGCCAACATCTGCACGTTATAGAACAAAATGGTTAGGTACAAAATAAAAGCAAATCTAAAGATATATCTAACAGCATATACAAAATAATGAAGGCCAATCCGTGTGCATATATACTAGCGTGCATATATACTATCAGAACACATAAACCCATCCATCAAAATCTTGTTTCTGAACATTGGCATCAAATCAACACAACACTGAATTAACATGCACAAAAGGAAAGAGCCAATACAGGGCAGGTATATGGGTATCAAAATAAACAAGAAAGAAACTAAAATCTATTCTAAGTACTTCAGGTTTGAGCCATTTTCGATACTACAATAAATACATAACAGCCAACATTTCTATCTAGGCCAACAAGGTACTAAGGTACTTGCTACTTAAAACCACAAAGAAGGTACAGAGCACATGCAAGCCAACAACAAATCAAGGAACCCGAACAAGACACTTGGATCAAGCAACTGATGTAGTAACAAGCTTTGATGGTGCTAAATGCAACAGGTTTGCATAACCTGATTCACAAGGCTAGGAATGAAGGGGGAGTTGGTCGTATCTCACAACAAGGTTGGAAGGTTGTCCTTTAAGAGGTGAACGGTGGCGAGCTCATCGACCTACAGCTTCTGTGGCATGGCGACGACATAGACGTGCCACCGTGGGTTGGTGCCCATGAGGAAGCCCACGATGAACGCCACAACGAGGGATCCACCGGCGGACGCCATAGGCCACAGTGTGGACTGTGGAGAGAGGGTCTAGGGCGGCTGCTGGTCTGCACGCAACTGCGAGGAGGAGCATAATCAATAAGAAACATGGTTCAGGCTAAAGACAACATTTACAAAGGCATTGAATATGAAATCTTCTTCAATAGGACATAGCACAAATAGCTTAGTGTACGAGGATATAAAAAAATAGACTGATATATTTTAGGACAAACAAGCACAACCTGAAATAAGCCTGCAAAAGATAGCACGTACACTTGGATTTACGTGTACACATGTATGTACAAATGCAGAACCAGTTAAAACAGTGTACAAGAGTTGATGATCCTAAGATCCTACCTACCCAGCACTAAAATGCAAATAAAAATTAACTGAAAGAAACAATAGCACCATGAAAGAAGTTGCAGTTGCACATTAGAGGAAAGCCTGGGCACAAAAGGTATTTTGAAGAAAAAAATTAACACAGTACAAGATTTCTATAAGCATCTCCTTGGACAAATTACAAAAGGCAAAAAAATTTACAAAAGGCATCATATCTTCTGGGCTGGCTAATTATAAGCTAGGACAGAGGAGAGGCTTCCATATTAACACCATAAGATCATTCATTCATTCTGCCATGGAAGTCGAAAAATTCAGGTAGGTAACACAAATAAACATATGCAGAAGGCGCTATAACTGCTGGGTTGGATTAGCTATGAGCCGAGAGAGGCCCGTAGATCAAGACCAGTCACCAGAGAATCCATCCATCCACACTATATCAACTGCATAAGAAATTTCACGGAGCACATGGCATTCTAGATCGGAGAAATAGAAGGGGGGTTGCTTACAGCGTCCCCTCGCCGCCTCCGGCCGCGTGGGAGTGAGATCCGTCCATGGATTCGGGAGGGGGGGATTCGATCTGGGTTGGCTTCGCTCACCTCGTCGGAGGAAGGCGCGGGCTCGGTCTGGCGGTCTGGCTTTGGGGTCCATCTCTTCCGTGTTGCCAATACAAGCATGACATGGCGGAGCTCCATGTGCCATGTTGTAACACCCCGGATACAACTTTCCATATTCGTAACTCCGACTCTTGCCCTTTCCGGAGATGTGATTTATTATTTCCTTCGTGGTTGGGTTTTGTCTGTTGTTTTGCATTTTGTTCTTGTCATGCATCTAGTCTCATGGCATCATCTGCATTTCATCCGCATGTTTTTCAAAACTTGCATCCGTTCGTGTTCCGCCGGTTCTCTCCGTTGTCCGTTCCGAGTCCGGATACACTTGCACGCGCCGCTGCACCTCGAAATATTATTTTATAAGTGGCATAAAATGTTCTCGGAATGGGTTGCAACTTGTCATGCGGTCTTATTATAGTGTAGACAGGCCACCGCCAAGTTTAAATCGCATTCGGAGTCCGTTTGATAGCCCTACCGTTAAACTTATAGCGGCACCCTTGCCGGTTTATTCGTCGGATGTTTCGGTCTCCGAAATTGTGCCGGGCTGCATTTCTCCTCTCTCCCCTCAGTCCAAAACCCCCCTCTCCTCAGCCCACCTAGGTTCCCTAACCCCTCTCTCTCGATCGGATCCGCCCGATCGAGATCGGAGGGTTCAAAAACCCCCCAAGGACCAAACCCTAGCCCCTTTCCTATATATGGACCCCCTCTAGTCCATTTTGGGCAGCCTAACCCCCCCTCCACCTACCTCTAGCCTTCCCTCCTCGGTTCCGCCTCAATCATCAGCCGCCGCCTCCCACCTCCAATTCCGCGCCTCCCCAGCCCCCTCTCGCCACTTGGCGCCACCGCACGGGCCAGCGCCGCCGTCCCCGCCGCCTGGAGCCACTCAAGCCCCGCCACGCGTCCCTGGCCTCTCCCTCCCCCGCCAGGCCCGCCCGAAGCCCATCGGGGCCCGCCGAGCCCATCTGGGCCCGGGCGAGCCCGCACCGTCGCCCGCAGCGTGGGAGCGCTCGCTCCCCGCACCCCGCTCACCGCCGCCAAGGCCTCCGCCTCCGCCGGCGACCCGACAGCCCTGGCCGGAGCAAGAAAGCAGCGCTGTCCCGCCGCCTCTCTCTCCCTCCTTTTCTCTCTCTCTCGCCACGGCCCTACCCCTCGCCTCAGCAGGTACCGCCCCGCCGCCATGAACGCCTCCACCGAGCTCCGCCGTGGGCATCACCACCTCCCCGGCCTCCTCTCGCCAGATCTGGCGGGGATGGTCGATCCATCCATCCCCAACCTCCCGCCGACCCCTACACCGCCGGAGCCGCTGCCGTCGTTCTGCGCCCCTGGAGGAGCGCCGCCGCTGCTCGATCCAGCCTGGCGCCCGTTGATCGCGGCCCTTCGGTCCAGCCAGGCCACTGGCCTCCCTCGGCCCAATCCGCGCCGCGCCTCTGCCGAGCCTCTCCACCGACCGGGCTTGGCCCGCTAGGTGAGCAGCCCCATACAATGCTCTGTTGGGCGGACCCTAGATTTGGCCCATATCTTGTTTTTCCGTTCTGCGATTTTATTGCTTATCCTGTGATTTAGCTGTTTTACTGAAAACCCCCTAAGCTTCATGCATATCCTAACTAATTAACCGTGCATCAGATCTAAATAAATTATATATGAAACTTGCTCAGAATTTTGTCTAGTTTCATAATAGGCAGTTTTCATCCATGTTTAAAATGTTTTAATTGATGGTTGCTTTAATTTGCTATTATGCCATGTTAAAATGAGTTATTTCATAACTAAATAACCGTAACTCGGAATTAAATGTTCATTATATGTAAATGGGGTGGAAAAATGCCTAGATTAACTTGGTCCACTTTATGTTGCTGTTTAACAACTCTAAAATTGTGTTTAGGGCAGAACAGTACCGAATCTAAAATATTGCTCATGGGGATTTTCCGGAATTGTTGTTTGTTATTTCCGGCCTCATTTAAACTTGCCTAAATAGTTAGTTTAATCATGCTCCACCTCTTGCCATGTTTAACATCATTTAATATTGTTGTGTACCTAATCGGGAGAGAACTAAATAAGTGTTGTGGTGTTCCGTCAATATGCAACTCGTTGCATATTGAGCTCCACTTAACTTGTAGTGTTGTTTGTGCATATTGCCATGCCATGCCTCATTAAACCGGACATGCATCATATTTGTTTGTGCATCATGCCATGTTTATGATTGTGTGTTTACTATGTTGTTTGTTTCTTTCCGGTTTGCTTCTCTCGTTAGCTTCGGTTCGTTCGGAGTTGTGAGGATTCGCTCGACTTCATCCGTTTGTCTTCTTCATAGATTCGTTCTTCTTCCTTGCGGGATTTCAGGCAAGATGACCATACCCTCGAAATCACTTCTATCTTTGCTTGCTAGATGCTCGCTCTTTTGCTATGCCTATGCTACGATGCCTACCACTTGCTATATCATGCCACCCACATTGCCATGTCAAACCTCTAACCATCATTTCCTAGCAAACCGTTGTTTGGCTATGTTACCGCTTTGCTCAGCCCCTCTTATAGCGTTGTTAGTTGCGGTGAAGATGAAGTTTGTTCCTTGTTGGAACATGGAGATGTTGTTCCTTGTTGGACCATGTTTACTTGTTGGGATATCACAATATATCTTATTTAATTAATGCATCTATATACTTGGTAAAGGGTGGAAGGCTCGGCCTTATGCCCGGTGTTTTGTTCCACTCTTGCCGCCCTAGTTTCCGTCATATCGGTGTTATGTTCCCGGATTTTTGCGTCCCTAACGCGGTCGGGTGATTTATGGGACCCCTTGACAGTTCGCTTTGAATAAGACTTTTCGGCAGAAGGCCCAACATTGGTTTTACATTTGCCTCTCCTAGCCTTTTTTCCCTTGGGAGTCGCGCCTCAAGGGTCATCTTTATTTAACCCCCGGCCAATGCTTGTCTAAGTGTTGGTCCAAACTAGAGCCACTTGCGGTGCCGCCCGAGGCAACTTGGGGTATCGTCGGTTGCCAGACGTAGTGTTCATCCGGTCGTGGCTCGAGACGAGAGATGCGCTGCTACTATCGAGGGTGTCGGCACGCAGGAGGTCTTGCTGGACTTGTTTTATTGCTGTGAAATGTCTTGTAGCCGGATTCCGAGACTGATCGGCTTCCCGGGAGAAGGTCTATTCTTCGTTGATCGCGAGAGCTTATCATGGGCTTGTTGGGACACCCCGCAGGGTTTGAACTTTCAAAGCCGTGCCCGCGGTTATGTGGCGATGGGAATTTGTTAATGTCCGGTTGTAGAAAACCGAAGTTGATCTTAATTAAAATACACCAACCGTGTGCGTAACCGTGAGTGTCTCTTTTCGGGTTGATCGAGAGGAGAACACGGTTTCGGGTTATGTTTGACGAAGTAGGAGTTCAGGATCACTTCTTGATCATAGTTGTTCGACCGTGCTTTTGCCTTCTCTTCTCGCTCTCTTTTGCGTATGTTAGCCACCATATATGCTAGTCGCTTGCTGCAGCTCCACCTCACTACCCTGTCCTACCTTTAAGCTTAAATAGTCTTGATCTCATGGTGTGAGATTGCTGAGTCCCGTGACTCACAGATACTTCCAAAACCAGTTTGCGTGTGCCGATGAGACCGTGCAGGTGATGGACCCGAGCTCAAGGAGGAGCTCGATGAAGATCTTGTTCTTTGTGTTGTTTCGCTTCAGTTGATCAAGAGTGGAGCCAGTTGGGACGATCGGGATCCGTGTAGCATTTGGGGTAGTCTTCTTTTATTTTGGTTCCGTAGTCGGACCTTGATTGTATCTGTATGATGTAATGTGTTACTCATGTATTGTGTGAAGTGGCGATTGTAAGCCAACTATGTATCTCTTTTCCTTATGTATTACATGGGTTGTGTGAAGATTGCCTCACTTGCGACATTGCTTTCAATGCGGTTATTCTCTAAGTCGTGCTTCACACGGGAGATATAGCCGCATCGAGGGCGTTCAAGTTGGTAATCAGAGCCTTCCCCGACTTAGGAGCCCCCTACTTGATTGTTTGCTGACGTTGTTGAGTCTAGAACGGAAAATGTTTTGAGTCTTAGGATTATATATATCGGAGAGTAGGATTCTTTTTACTCCTCAGTCCCTTCGTCGCTCGGTGAGGTATCCCGACGAGAGTTTTGACTTTCCTCTCCTCAAATTTTCACTAAATTTTTTTAGGATCACGTGGGTATCTTGGAATCGTTCGATGGTTTTGTGACGAGAACATTGTTCTTGGTGCCTCCCGACATTTAGGGTTGTGGCAGTGTCCCGGGAGTTGAGCTCCGAGGTGTTGTCGCCACAATTTTATCGCTGCGATTCGAATACTGAGTTTTACCGACATCGAAATCTCTTTTGTGCAGTTGTTGGTGAGATAACCCTGATAGCCAAAGATCGTGTGGCGAAAAGGGAGTATTGCCATGACTTGTATAACGGATGTTTTTCAAGGTCGAGGTACACGATTTCGAGGATTTCTTGGTTATGTGTTGACGGATGGATACAAATGGATCTAGGTATTGTTAGTTTGGGTGATATATTTTGTGTCCCCTGTATCCCCAACACCAGATTGCATAACCAGAAAGTTTCGGGAGTTTATAGGTGGGAATTCTAGTAGCTTACGTGATATTCTTTCCGATGATGTATGATTTGAGATTGGGGTTCAACGTCTAGTGGTCCGCCCATTCACGGTCGATTTACGTGGTCGCGAGACGCCTTAAAGAATCCTTGGCTATGCTGATTCGGGACGCCTTGTTTGTCATTCGTGACGTCCGCTATACGTCAGGTCCGTGTGGGCCCCACCACTAACACTTTGGGCGTAAATTCTATCATGTGTTTGTTCCGCTCATTCTTGAAGCCAATCCTTTGTTTTTGTTTTGTTTTGTGTTATTCAAGTTGCTTCAATGCCAAGTGTTGATTCCATACCTTTCCTAATTGGTATTCTCATATTGCTATGTGAATACTAAATCCTTCTTGATCACTGAGCTTGTCATGTTAATTCTTTTCCAACCGGCGTGCTTCTCTTCAAGTGAATCCGATCATTCCAACATTCGCAAGATCAATTCTAAGTTTTTTCTCAACGGTGTTCGTTTCATCCGACCAAAGTTGTTTTGATTTCCCGCCCTCCCACCCTTTTTCTTCAAGGACTCAGATTTCTTAATCTAGTATCCATTTAATTGAGTGAAGTTTCTTCATTCTTTTCCTTTAATGTTTTATCCGTGATTTCTCATGAAGACGCTAAGGAAGCTTTAACCTTATCATTGTTCCATTCTAATTTTCTTCTCCGTGGATTTAGTTCAAGTTTTCGTGTTGATCATATTCCTTCCTCGTTTCAAATGTTTTCTCATACCGGTGCACCTCATAATCTTTTAGTTCTTGTTATTCTATTGTTCCGGAGTGTTGAAGATATCTCAGAAGATTCTAGTTTCCATTCTCCATTCACTCAAGTTCTTTTGAGGATGCTATCTCATTCAAGCCATTTAACTCTACCGGTGCAATATCTATTTCAAACAATTGTTCAACGGTGGTTCTTTTGAGTGGGCCCTAACCCACAGGTCTTTTTCCAGGATCTTACCTGACTCTTTTATTTTCAGGAGCTATTCCCAAATTCTTTTCAAAGTTTGACGTAAGAATGAGTTATCATCAGTCTTGGTTTTCTCCAAGATCTTCCAAATTATTTTCATTGTTGGTTCAACCTTTCTAATTTTCATTCCGGAGTGCTTCAATAATTCATGGTGGTGTTTCTCGTCGTCAGTTGAAGATTGAAGAAGGATCTCTCCTAAATCTTGCTCTATTCACTTCAAGATTCAGGGTTCTAGCTTGATGCCATCCTCTCATAATTGTCTTGATTGTGAGAATTCTTTTCTTCCATCCGGAGCAATTCAGGAGTCTTTTCAGTTTGATTCTTCGGAGCCCATCATCTCAGAATTATTCATTCAAGCGTTCAACTCTTGTCTTTTTCCAAATCTCACTGGTGCATCATTCAAATATCCTCTAATCAGTTCATGATCTCTTCGTTCTAATGTATCTAAATGTTGTCAAGCATCTTTATTCGTTTTACAATTCTTCCCGGTGAATTGTGCCTTTGCTACGACCATTTTCAATTATTATGGTGGTTTGTTCAAGATTTCACTTCCTTTGTTATCACATCAATTTATTCGTTGTTTCAATCCCACCGGTGGTTCCATCAAGACCTTCCCAAGTTTGCGCCATATCTATCTTAATCTTTTCTACGGGAATAAGTAGTATGCCTAATCCATTGCTTGTCATCAATTTAATTGGTGAAGGATCAGCATAATGTAATTCTTATTCTTGTTTCATCGAGTAAGTGCAATTCCTTATTCCGGAGGGTCATCAAAAATTCTTGATTTCATTTGTTCATCTTTCTTTCCGGAGTTCCAAGTTTTCTCGGCTATATCATTTCAAAGCTTCTTCTTATCACTGCAAGGTTTCACCTTGTGTTGTCAACTTCTCTTTCTTTTATCATCCTTTTGTTTACCGGAGTTCTTCATGGAGGTTCTACATGGTGCTTCCTCAAGGATTCTTTTCATTCTTCAATTGTTCTTCAAGATTTCTCGCGGAGTTATGATCCGGCAAGCTTTACTCAAAAATTGAACATGGTGCTCAACACATGTTTTGTTTTGAGGAGCTCAAGCATTCTTCTTCTTGCATTCCGAAGTGCAATTCTTTCTACCTTATCTCTTGAGATGGTGTTATGTCACTCTTGGCAATTTCCCTTCGTGTTTCATGATTCACATGTTGTCAAGAATGAGGTATTTCAAATCCATCATTTCTCTTCGCTCAAGAGATCTTTTCAATCCATCAATCTCTTCATTGGACTTATCTTGGGTTATATTTCACCTAAAACTTTCCCTAAGGATTGTTGCTATTTATGGTGCTTATTAATGATCCAAGTTCTTCATTTGTCCTCTCGGTGAAACAACTTTCTCGCCTCCTTGTTGATATCAATCCAATCGTTTGTTTCCGTTGCAGGCGTAAGCTCACCTCATAATGTGGAGATGTTTCCATAAGCCCACTACAAGCTTATTCATTTCGTTGTTGGTTTTCCAACAACTCCGCTCAATTCTTCTTTGCAAGGGTGCTTTTTCCAAGTTCATTTGTGGCGAAGTTGGCATTTTCTTCTCCATTCCTTTATTCCAATGACCTATCTTCAATTTTTCTTCCGGAGGCATTGTGATGTTGCACTCTTCGACCCATCATCTTTCTTTTGTCAAGATCATGTTCTTTTTCTTGCATTATCCATTTAACCGGAGTGTCATGTTTTCATTCGAGTTCTCTCATCTTATCAAGTTTTGCCTGCTTCCTCAACCGGAGAGCTGTCTGAAATCTTTCTTACCCCTTGTGCCACTCTTTCAATAGTTCCGGAGGCACTATGTTGTTGATTTCATCAACTATCATCCCATCTTCTCAAGTTCTTGTTCAATTCCTTCCATTTACAATCGGAGTGCTGCCAAAAGTATATCATTCTTGTTCATTCGTGTCTCGTTTCAACCGGAGTGATTTCGAATTCTATCTTGTCCATTAAACTCTTGATTCATGCCTTTTCAACCTTCAAGTTATCGTAATGTTCCTTGTTCCTCTTTTCTAACGGATTGTTTGCATTCTCGTTCATCTTCGTTGTTTTCTTTCTTCTTTTGCTCAACCTCTCAAGGTTCTTTGGTTTCACTGCTTGTCAAAGAAGCAACTTAGTTTTACCTCTCATCTTCCTCGCTCTTTTTCCCCGGTGCCATCCTAGATCTCGGACGAGATCCTCTCGTAGTGGTGGAGTGTTGTAACACCCCGGATACAACTTTCCATATTCGTAACTCCGACTCTTGCCCTTTCCGGAGATGTGATTTATTATTTCCTTCGTGGTTGGGTTTTGTCTGTTGTTTTGCATTTTGTTCTTGTCATGCATCTAGTCTCATGGCATCATCTGCATTTCATCCGCATGTTTTTCAAAACTTGCATCCGTTCGTGTTCCGCCGGTTCTCTCCGTTGTCCGTTCCGAGTCCGGATACACTTGCACGCGCCCGCTGCACCTCCAAATATTATTTTATAAGTGGCATAAAATGTTCTCGAATGGGTTGCAACTTGTCATGCGGTCTTATTATAGTGTAGACAGGCCGCCGCCAAGTTTCGTCGCATTCGAGTCCGCTTGATAGCCCTACCGTTAAACTTATAGCGGCACCCTTGCGGTTTATTCGTCGGATGTTTGGTCTCCGAAATTGTGCCGGGCTGCATTTCTCCTCTCTCCCCTCAGTCCAAAACCCCCTCTCCTCAGCCCACCTAGGTTCCCTAACCCCTCTCTCTCGATCGGATCCGCCCGATCGAGATCGGAGGGTTCAAAAACCCCCCAAGGACCAAACCCTAGCCCCTTTCCTATATATGGACCCCCTCTAGTCCATTTTGGGCAGCCTAACCCCCCCTCCACCTACCTCTAGCCTTCCCCTCCTCAGTTTCCGCGCCCCCAATCATCAGCCGCCGCCTCCCACCTCCAATTCCGCGCCTCCCCAGCCCCCTCTCGCCACTTGGCGCCACCGCACGGGCCAGCGCCGCCGTCCCCGCCGCCTGGAGCCACTCAAGCCCCGCCACGCGTCCCTGGCCTCTCCCTCCCCCGCCAGGCCCGCCCGAAGCCCATCGGGGCCCGCCGAGCCCATCTGGGCCCGGGCGAGCCCAAGCACTGCCGTCGCCAGCAGCGTGGGAGCGCTCGCTCCCGCACCCGCCACCGCCGCCTCGCGCCTCCGCCTCCCGGGCGACCTGACAGCCCCGCAGGAGCAGCCAAGCCAGCGCTGTCCCGCCGCCTCTCTCTCCCTCCTTTTTTCTCTCTCTCGCCACGGCCCTACCCCTCGGCTCTGCAGGGTACCGCCGCCGCCATGAACGCCTCCACCGAGCTCCGCCAGGCATCACCACCTCCCGCCGGCCTCCTCTCGCCAGATCTGGGCAGGGATGGTCGATCCATCCATCCCCAACCTCCCGCCGACCCCTACACCGCCGGAGCTGCTGCTGTCGTTCTGCGCCACATGGAGGAGCGCCGCCTGCTTTCGATCCAGCCGGGCGCCTGTTGACCGCGCCCTTCGGTCCAGCCAGCCCACTGCCTCCCTCGGCCCAGTCCGCGCCGCCCCTCTGCCAGGCCTCTCCACCGACCGGGCTTGGCCCGCTAGGTGAGCAGCCCCCGCCCCTGTGCTCTGTTGGGCCAGACCCTAGATTTGGCCCATATCTTGTTTTTCCCGTTCTGCGATTTTACTGTTTATCCCAGGATTTAGCTGTTTTACAGAAAACCCCCTAAGCTTCATGCATATCCTAACTAATTAACCGTGCATCAGATCTAAATAAATTATATATGAAACTTGCTCAGAATTTTGTCTAGTTTCATAATAGGCAGTTTTCATCCATGTTTAAAATGTTTTAATTGATGGTTGCTTTAATTTGCTATTATGCCATGTTAAAATGAGTTATTTCATAACTAAATAACCGTAACTCGGAATTAAATGTTCTTTATATGTAAATGGGGTGGAAAAATGCCTAGATTAACTTGGTCCACTTTATGTTGCTGTTTAACAACTCTAAAATTGTGTTTAGGGCAGAACAGTACCGAATCTAAAATATTGCTCATGGGGATTTTTCGGAATTGTTGTTTGTTATTTCCGGCCTCATTTAAACTTGCCTAAATAGTTAGTTTAATCATGCTCCACCTCTTGCCATGTTTAACATCATTTAATATTGTTGTGTACCTAATCGGGAGAGAACTAAATAAGTTAGTGGTGTTCGTCAATATGCAACTCGCTGTATATTGAGCTCCACTTAACTTGTAGTGTTGTTTGTGCATATTGCCATGCCATGCCTCATTAAACCGGACATGCATCATATTTGTTTGTGCATCATGCCATGTTTATGATTGTGTGTTTACTATGTTGTTTGTTTCTTTCCGGTTTGCTTCTCTCGTTAGCTTCGGGTTCGTTCCGGAGTTGTGAGGATTCGTTCGACTTCATCCGTTTGTCTTCTTCATAGATTCGTTCTTCTTCCTTGCGGGATTTCAGGCAAGATGACCATACCCTCGAAATCACTTCTATCTTTGCTTGCTAGATGCTCGCTCTTTTGCTATGCCTATGCTACGATGCCTACCACTTGCTATATCATGCCACCCACATTGCCATGTCAAACCTCTAACCATCATTTCCTAGCAAACCGTTGTTTGGCTATGTTACCGCTTTGCTCAGCCCTCTTATAGCGTTGTTAGTTGCGGTGAAGATGAAGTTTGTTCCTTGTTGGAACATGGAGATGTTGTTCCTTGTTGGACCATGTTTACTTGTTGGGATATCACAATATATCTTATTTAATTAATGCATCTATATACTTGGTAAAGGGTGGAAGGCTCGGCCTTATGCCTGGTGTTTTGTTCCACTCTTGCCGCCCTAGTTTCCGTCATATCGGTGTTATGTTCCCGGATTTTTGCGTCCCTAACGCGGTCGGGTGATTTATGGGACCCCCTTGACAGTTCGCTTTGAATAAGACTTTTCCAGCAAGGCCCAACATTGGTTTTACATTTGCCTCTCCTAGCCTTTTTCCCTTGGGAGTCGCACTCTCAAGGGTCATCTTTATTTAACCCCCCCGGGCCAATGCTTGTCTAAGTGTTGGTCCAAACTAGAGCCACTTGCGGTGCCGCCCCGAGGAAACTTGGGGTATCGTCGGTTGCCGTACGTAGTGTTCATCCGGTCGTGGCCTGAGACGAGATACGCGCGGCTACTATCAGGGTGTCGGCACGCCGGGAGGTCTTGCTGGACTTGTTTTATTGCTGTGAAATGTCTTGTAGCCGGATTCCGAGACTGATCGGCTTCCCGGGAGAAGGTCTATTCTTCGTTGATCGCGAGAGCTTATCATGGGCTTGTTGGGACACCCTGCAGGGTTTGAACTTTCGAAAGCCGTGCCCGCGGTTATGTGGCAGATGGGAATTTGTTAATGTCCGGTTGTAGAAAACCGAAGTTGATCTTAATTAAAATACACCAACCGTGTGCGAATCGTGAGTGTCTCTTTTCGGGTTGATCGAGAGGAGAACACGGTTTCGGGTTATGTTTGACGTAAGTAGGAGTTCAGGATCACTTCTTGATCATAGTTGTTCGACCGTGCTTTTGCCTTCTCTTCTCGCTCTCTTTTGTATGTTAGCCACCATATATGCTAGTCGCTTGCTGCAGCTCCACCTCACTACCCTGTCCTACCTTTAAGCTTAAATAGTCTTGATCTCGCGGTGTGAGATTGCTGAGTCCCGTGACTCACAGATACTTCCAAAACCAGTTTGCGTGTGCCGATGAGACCGTGCAGGTGATGGACCCGAGCTCAAGGAGGAGCTCGATGAAGATCTTGTTCTTTGTGTTGTTTCGCTTCAGCTTGATCAAGAGTGGAGCCCAGTTGGGACGATCGGGATCTGTGTAGCATTTGGGGTAGTCTTCTTTTATTTTGGTTCCGTAGTCGGACCTTGATTGTATCTGTATGATGTAATGTGTTACTCATGTATTGTGTGAAGTGGCGATTGTAAGCCAACTATGTATCTCTTTTCCCTTATGTATTACATGGGTTGTGTGAAGATTGCCTCACTTGCGACATTGCTTTCAATGCGGTTATGCCTCTAAGTCGTGCTTCGACACGTGGGAGATATAGCCGCATCGAGGGCGTTTCACATGTGCATGGCGATGGATGAAGGGAGGTGTTGTCCATGGCGTCGCCCTGGTGCTGGTCCTGGTCCTGGTCATGGAGAAGAGGAAGACGGGGGTGGGTCAGAGAGGGAGGGACGGGTTCTTTTCAGAGAGAGAAGAAAGAAGAAGAGGGAGGGCTGCGCGCACCTGCGGGTCCTGATAACAAGGACGGCGCCGTGGATCTGGCCGGCGAGGAACCTGCAACCCAACCCTAGCCACGGACGGACGGGGGTTGGGAGCGCGCGAATCTGGCCGCGGAGGGGTGAGGCGGTGCGGGCAGTGGTCGTCGAGCGCGACCCACTCGCCGGAGTTGGGGTCGTTCCAGATGACGAGGTCGCGGTTGAGGAGCTAGAACGGGGTGGGCACGCTCGGGTCCAGGTCCTCCACGAGCGAGACCGGGTACCATCGTCCTGCTCTGCGCCTTGGTGTGGAGGCGCCCCTCCTCTGCCGGGCGCTGGGCTCGAGGCGCTCGCCTCCATGTTGTACTCAAGAAGACTCGAGCCGCTCCTCCAGGAAGAGCGCGTAAGTGTGCACCCACGCGGAGCAGTCCCAGGCGGAGGCGGGCGAGGAGGTGGACGACGGCGGATCCAGATCTGAGGGAGGGAGAGCATGGCAGCGGAGAGGAGATGGGGGAGGAGGAGTGCGATGTGGGTAGGTGGCTGCGGGTGGGGTTCGGGGGTTTGGGAAAGAAAGGAGGTGGGGGGTGGATGAAAAATCACCAGCTAGGGTTTGGGGTTGGTCTGGGAGGGTTGAGGAGAGCCGTTGGATCCACGAGCATCCGACGGCGTATGATGCATGATCCGCGTGAAACGTCTATGGACCAATCAGAATGTAGTATGATGCTATGACCATCTAAATTGGTCATAGTTGCCTAAAAACAATGTGTTAAAACCATGTCAGCTATTTTATGACCTGAGAAATTCAAAAAGAAAATAAAAAACCTTCTCATTGTGTCACCAAAATGTGAACGAGTTTTCAGAAAAAATAACAAACATGAAAAAAGATAAATACATTCAAAAAGGAGAAGTGAGAAATGAGTTTTTTGGCAAAAAAAACATTTTTCATTTTTCGAGGGCCCAAAATAAGTTTTTTTTGTGAAGGACCTCCCAAATAATTGTTGCAAAATTGGACCAAATCATTTTTCTAAAATATTAGGCCATATTTAATGCACAATTGACCAAATGGTTTGGTGTAAAAAGTTTTTATCCACCTCTGGTGAAAAAGATAAATTCTCGCCGATTCAGCTGGAAGCGGGTCAAATTTGAAACTGTAGCTGCCTCATAGTTTGCACTTTATTTTTTCCAAAAATCATTTCTAGGTACATAAGTATCTATTTAATCAGAGAAACACCAAAAAAATTCCAA
The DNA here is from genome assembly GCA_021605205.1 of Aegilops longissima. NCBI lineage: Eukaryota > Viridiplantae > Streptophyta > Magnoliopsida > Poales > Poaceae > Aegilops > Aegilops longissima. Next base: position 70,730,831 of record CM038676.1, read on the forward strand.
GATTCAACCACTAGCTAGGAACGGTCATTCCCGCCGTTTTGACCGCATTTTGAAACGGGCATAAAAAATTCAAAAAAAACAAAGAATTGGAAAACCTTCGCATTGTTTCATTATATGTGGCCAAGTTCCCAGGAAAAATAATAAACTTGTAATACGGCAATTATTTTAAAAAAGTGTTCTCAGAAACGATCTATCACGTGTGGAGATCAATTGCTTTCAAGCCAAATGATCAATCTTATGGCCACATTCATGGCATAGTTTGTTCAAATGATCTCATATCATGCACAAGGGTGCATCTTGTAATGAAAAACAATGTTGCCTAAGGAAGTTTTCATTTTCTTTGGACGAAATAACCATTTTCCATTTTTTTAGTGCCCAAAAGGAGGTTTTTTTGTGAAGGACCTCCTAAATAATTGTTGCAAAATTGGACCAAATCATTTTTCTAAAATACTAGGCCATATTTAATGCACAATTGACCAAATGGTTTGGTGTAAAAAGTTTTTATCCACCTCTGGTAAAAAAGACAAATCCCCGCCGATTCAGCTGGAAGCGGGTCAAATTTGAACTGTAGCCGCCTCATAGTTTGCTCTTTATTTTTTCCAAAACTAATTTCTAGGTAAATAAGTATCTATTTAATCATAGAAACAGCAAAAAAATTCCAAGATTCAACCACTAGCTAGGAACGGTCAAGCCCGCCGTTTTGACCGCATTTTGAAACGGGCATAAAAAATTAAAAAAAAAATAAAAAATTAGAAAACCTTCGCATTGTGTCATTATATGTGACCAGGTTTCCAGGAAAAATAATAAACTTGTAATACAGTAATTATTTTAAAAAAGTGTTCTCAGAAATGAGATATCATGCATGAAGATTCATGGCTTTCAAGCCAAATGATCAATCTTATGGCCACATTCATGGCATAGTTTGTTCAAATGAACTCATATTGTGCACAAGGGTACATATTGGAATTCCAAACAATGTTGCCTAAGGAAGTTTTCATTTTCGTTGCATGGAAATTTCATTTTTCATTTTCCGAGTGCCCAAAAGGAGTTTTTTTTATGATGGAACTACCAAATAATTGTTGCAAAAATGGACCAAATCAATTTTATAAAATACTAGGCCATATATAATGCACAATTGACAAAATGGTTGGGTGAAAAGTTTTGATCCACCTCCGTGAAAAAGACAATTGTCGCCGATTCACCGAAACAGTCAAATTTGAACTGCAGCTGCCTCATCGCTTGCTCTTTATTTTTCCAAAATCATTTCTAGGTAAATAAGTATCTATTTAATCAGAAATACATGGTTTGATTAAGTAGACATCGAGGTTTGACGGTGGCCGAGGGCCCCAACTCTAGAGCTGCCAGAAGCTCAAGATGCCCGCCAGCGTGGTCACCAGCGACTGACCGTGGCGCTGCCATGTGTTCTGGGCGGCCTAGGCATGTCTAGTGGGTTGGGCACTCCCTGTAGGTGCTAGGAAGAAAATCACAACATAAGATTCTCACGAGGAGACCGATCGATGCTCAAACAGGAATTAGCAGCCAAGTGTTTGATTTGCGGTACGGGAAATGCACATGGCTAATGGGCGTGAGTTTTGGCTGATGATGATCAGTTACTAAGAAGACCGTCTTCACAAATTTTCGCCTCAAAAGGAGGAGCCTAGGTGGTACTTGCTTTACAAACTACCACACTGGACATAAATACGAATGTTGAAGCTGGGCTCAAAATAATAAATGGGTTGAGCTGGAATTTGGTGGAGGATGGTTATTTGGGCATAGGAAAGCATCAGAGAAAATGGATACCATTTGGACATGCCAAAGTGGTACTTCCTTCACAAAGTGCTGCTCGATCGAATAGGAAAATGAATATTTTGAATTATTTTGAACTAGGCAAGGGAGGTTTTACATATTTGACGAAGATATGACCCAAAGAATTTATGAGATTTTTTGGGAATTTTGGGAATAATAGAAATATAGGTTGCTTCACAACCTAGGGAAAAAACCGCCACATGGACATGACACATAGGCAAAACTGATGAGATGGCGCCTAGTCATCACAACCCACCACAATCTACAAGGCTATGACCATCTATATTGGTCATTAACAACTAGAAATAAGGCAGCGGACTAGCACTGTTTGCTTTGTGACCTTTTCGTGTAAGGAAATTATGACCTTTCTGACCAAAATGGTCGCAATGGTTTAGGGTTTGGAGCCCCTCGAACAGATTTTGACCAATTGGTCTGAAATGGTCATAGATCTATGACCAATTCTTCCAGGGTCACTGACAAAAGGTCACTAGTTGACATATTTCTTGTAGTGTCCGGTGCCTCCAGTTGGACGGAGGTCACCAGCGTCGTAGGCTTTCCCTTCTTAGTAGGGGGCCGCCTGCCGGATGCCGGAACCATTGAAGGTTCCGGTGCGGTGTCCGGCCCAGCGCCGGACTTAGAGCCCTTCGGGTTTTATCCCTTGCGCTCGAGTCCGGAGGTCGCCTTGCGGCTCCTCCGAGACCACCCTCCTGGCTTGGACCCTTTTGGGACTCCACTCGGCATCGCCCTTAGGACAAGGGAGGTAGCAATCGGAAGTGAAAGGCTATTCACATCCGAGCGAATCAGGATCCGCCGACGGAAGCGCCGAGCTAGGCGTCGGCGGACTGCATGATTATATTCGCGTCGAAGATACTGTGCAATAAAGGAATGCCATGAGTTATTCGGTATCCGGATACTTACGATTTTGCCGTGGGCTTGGCCTCGATGGCCACTCCTCTTCGCCGTTGTCGGCGTTGGTGGAGAAAAGGAGGAAGGGTCCTTCCTTCTGACCCTCCGCCCCCGGTTGGGGCGGCCTTCCTTTTCGTCCTCCCCGCCGGAGGGGGAGAGTCCTCTTCTTCATCCTCCTCGTGTTCGTGGGAGGAGGCGCCCGAGTCATCGGACGATGAACCGACATCGCTGAAGCGCCGGAACTCTTCGAGTTCCCGCGCCTTTTCTTGGCCTTCTTCTCCGGCACCACATAAGGTGCCGTAACCAGCAGCCCCATCAAGCGGGCGTCCGCTGGATCTTCGGGCAAAGGAGCCGGTCAGTCGATCTGTCCGGTCTTCTTTCGCCATTCTGTCAAAGGAACGGAGCTTAGATCCCGATAGAATCAAACTATTAAAACAAGTAACCCGTAAAGGGTAAAATAGCTTACCGCGTTGGCTTGATGCTGCGCGCTGAATCCGCGATCCTCGGTAGCGGATGCGGGGGCCTCGGCGCCCTTGAACAGCACCTTCCAGGCGTCTTCATACATAGTGTCGAAGATCCTACTCAGGGTTCGGTGCTGTGCCGGATCAAACTCCCACAAACTGAAAGCCCGTTGTTGGCACGGGAGGATCCGGCAGATGTGCATGACCTGGACTACGTTGACGAGTTTGAGCTTCTTGCTCACCAGGTTTTGGATGCAGGTTTGGAGTCCGGTCAGCTCCTCCGAATTACCCCACGACAAGCCCGTCTCTTTCGAGGAGGTGAGCCGTGTAGGGAAGCCAGATCGGAATTCGGGGGCCGCTGCCCATTCAGGGTCACGCGGCTCGGTGAAGTAGAACCACCCTGATTGCCACCCCTTTATGGTCTCCACGAAGGAGCCCTCGAGCCATGTAACGTTGGGCATCTTACCCACCATGGCGCCTCCGCACTCCGCTTGGCGGCCGCCCACTACCTTCGGTTTGACATTGAAGGTCTTTAGCCATAAGTCAAGTGGGGCTGGATGCAGAGGAAGGTTTTGCACACGACGATGAACGCCGAGATATTGAGGATGAAGTTCGGGCCGATCGTGGAAATCCAGGCCGTAGTAGAACATGAGTCCCTGACAAATGGGTGAAGTGGGAAACATAGTCCGTGGAGGAAATGGGTGAGGAACACCACCCTCTCATGGGGCCTGGGGTGGGGATGAGCTGCCCCATGTCGGGAGCCGGTGCGCTGCGATGTCATTGGACAAGTATCCGCTTTCCTCAGCTTCTTGATGTGTCCCTCCGTGACGGAGGAGACCATCCACTTGCCTCCCGCTCCGGACATGGCTGCGAAGGTTGAGGTGGGATGTGCGGACTTGGGCGCTAGAGCTCGAAAGTCTTGCGAAAATGAATAAGCAAAGGAGGAAGAAGGCGAGATGGAAAAGGTGGATCCTTATCCCTTATATGGGCGGACGAAACTATGTGCCCCACCAGCTGGTAAACTCGCTTATCTCCCAAGCGCCAGAATTAATGGCACCGTTGGGTTACCCACGCCCGTATTGATGAGAATCCGGAATAGGGGACACGATCTCGCTCGACAAAACGCGTTAAGGAAACCGCCTCGCTAAGTGCGCCGAGGTGGAACAGTAAAAATGATTCGAATAAAGGCTTGGTCATGGTGTGATGTCACGCTGCGAAATACGTCAGCAGATTGAATTTGTGTAAATATTATTCTCTCTACGGTGGTACGTGGAACTTATTTTGCAGAGTCGGACACTATCCTTGTGTTCAAAATCTTCTATGAAGTATTCGGAGGAGGAATCCGCCTTGCAATGCCGAAGACAATCTGCGTGCCGGACTCGTCGTCATTGAAGCCTGGTTCAGGGGCTACTGAGGGAGTCCTGGATTAGGGGGTGTCCGGATGGCCGGACTATAACCTTTGGCCGGACTCCTGGACTATGAAGATACAAGATTGAAGACTTCGTCCCGTGTCCGGATGGGACTTTCCTTGGCGTGGAAGGCAAGCTTGGCGATACGGATATGTAGATCTCCTCCCATTGTAACCGACTCTGTGTAACCTAGCCCCCTCCGGTGTCTATATAAACCGGAGGGTTTTAGTCCGTAGGACGAACAACAATCATACCATAGGCTAGCTTCTAGGGTTTAGCCTCTCTGATCTCGTGGTAGATCTACTCTTGTACTACCCATATCATCAATATTAATCAAGCGGCGAGGGTTTTACCTCCATCGAGAGGGCCCGAACCTGGGTAAAAACATCGTGTCCCTTGTCTCCTTTTACCATCCGCCTAGACGCACAGTTCGGGACACCCTACCCGAGATCCGCCGGTTTTGATACCGACAATGATCATTACACAGGCATCACGTCCAAGATTAGTAGTCAGACTCCTGCCTGCATCTACTAATATTACTCCACACATCGACCGCTATCCAGCATGCATCTAGTGTATTAAGTTCATGGTAAAACGGAGTAATGCAATAAGAACGATGACATGATGTAGACAAGATCCATTTATCTATAAGGGGGGTAGATATAGATCTCGTCTTTTTATCCTTAGTAGCAACAATACATACGTCTCGGTTCCCCTTCTGTCACTGGGATCAAGCACCGTAACATCGAACCCACTACCGGGCACCTCTTCCCATTGCAAGATAAATAGATCAAGTTAGCCAAACAAAACCCAAATATCGAAGAAGAAAGACGAGGCCATAAGAGATCATGCATATATGAGATCAAAGAAACTCAAATAACTTTCATGGATATAAAAAGGTATAACTGATCATAAACTCAAAGTTCATCAGTTCCCAACAAACACACCACAAAAGAATTACATCATATGGATCTCCACGAGACCATTCTATTGCGAATCAACAAGAAAGAGAGAAAGCCATCTAGCTACTTACTACGGACCCGAAGGTCTACAAAGAACTACTCACGCATCATTGGAGAGGCACCAATGGAGGTGGTGAACCCCATCGGAGATGGTGTCTAGATTAGATTTGGTGGTTCTGGACTCTGCGGAGGCTGGATAATATTTCGTCAACTCCCCTAGGGTTCTAGTTTTTCTGGGGTATTTATAGAGCAAAGAGGCGGTCCGGGGGGCACCCGAGGTGGGCACAACCCACCAGGGCACGGATGGGCCTCCTGGCATGCCCTGGTGGGTTGTGCCCCCTCGGGGCACCCCCCCCCCCCCCAGGTGCAACCAGGGCCCATTGCCTTCCTTGTGGCCCATAAAAAGTCTTTGTGGAGTTTCGTGGCATTTGGACTCTGTTTGATATTGATTTCCTACGATGTAAAAAACATGGAAAAAAAAACAACTAGTACTTGGCACAATGTCAATAGGTTAGTACCAAAAAATGATATAAAATGAATATAAAACATCCAAGATTGATAATAAAACATCATGGAACAATCAAAAATTATAGATATGTTGGAGACGTATCAGCATCCCCAAGCTTAACTATTACTCATCCTCGAATAAGTAAGTGATAAAAACAGAATTTTTGATGTGGAGTGATGTTCATAAAGTCATATCATATTATTTTCTTTATAGCATGGACATTTGGACTTTTATGTGATTCAAACCAATAGTCTAGTTTTGACATAATAATTTAGATACTCAAGCATATCAACAAGCAACCATGTCTTTCAAAATATCAATGCTAAAACAAGTTATCCCTAGCCCATCATGCTCAAAGATTGATCCATTCAAGAAACACACTCGAATATTAACTACACCCAATACTTGAGCACGATCATATTGCCTCTTAGTTGGTGCTTTTGTAAGAGAAGATGGAGACTCAAAATAAAAATTGCATAAAGTAAAAGAAAGGCCCTTCCCAGAGGGAAGTAGGGATTTGTAGAGGTGCCAGAGCTGAAAGTGAAAATTTTGAGATAAAATTAATTTGGGAGGTGTATCCATCCCACCAATAAAAACGACGCAAAGCTACGAACACTTTCCATGCTAGATATGCCATAGGCGGTTCCCAAATAGAAAATAAAGTTTATTCCTTTTTCCACCATACTTTCACTTTCCATGGCTAGCCGTATCCACTGGTGCCCTCCATACCAACACTTTCCAAGGAATTTATATTTGACAACATAAAGTAAACTCATTTTTGCATTTCGGGACTGGGCATCCCTAAAACCTTTGCCTTACTCTCGTGCAATGACAAGTGAATAAACACTTGTCGTGAGAATAACGCATCTAGCATGGAAAATATTAGCCACCTGTTACCGTTCCGCGAGCGAAACAAACACAGAAAAGAGAAGTTTATGTTGAAAATTAGAGATGGCACATGCAAATTTGCTTAGAACGGCAAAAGAATACCGCATATAGTTAGATATAGTGGACTCATATGGCAGAACTTGGTTCAAAGGATTTTGGATGCACAAGTAGAAATCATACTTGGTGCAAAATGAAGGCTAGCAAAAAGATTGAGAAGCGACCAACCAAGAAACGAATAGTCTTGTAAGCAAGCACTAAGCATAATTAACACCGAATAATGCACCACAAGTAGGATATAATTTTCATTGCATGATTATTGACTTTCGTGCATGCATAGGGAATCACAAACCTTAACACCAATATTCTTACTAGAGCACAATTACTCATCAACATAACTCACATATCACATCAACATGTCTCAAAACTATTACTAAGAATCAAGTTTATTTTGTACAATGATCTTCATGACATTTTTACTTTATCCTTCTTGGATATTTATCACTTTGGGACTAATTTTATGTGTTGCTTTTCACAAGCTCAAATAAATACAAGTGAAGATCATGAGCATAACAAATTTTCTTTCTCTCAAATTAATTTAAGTGAAGCAAGAGAGAAATTCTTCAAAATTTTACTAACTCTCAAATAGATCTAAGTGAAGCAAGAGAGCATTTTTTTCAAAAATAACAAAGCACACCGTGCTCAAAAAGATATAAGTGAAGCACTAGAGCAAGTCCTAGCTCATAAAAGATTTAAGTGAAGCACAGAGAGCAATTCTAACATGTCATGATATAATTTTGGCTCTCTCAAATAGGTGTGTCCAGCAAGGATTAATGACTTAAAACACAAAATAAAACAAGCAAAGACTCATATCATACAAGACGCTCCAGGCAAAACACATCATGTGACGAAGAAAAATATAGTCTCGAGTAAAATACCGATAGTTGTTGGAAGAAAGCGGGGATGCCACTCGGGGGCATCCCCAAGCTTAGTTGGTTGCTGATTCTTGGATAATAGCTTGGGATGCCGGGGCAACCCAAAGCTTAGGCTCTTACATCCTTCCTTCATCCGTCGTAAGATAACCCAAAACTTAAAAACTTCAATCACACAAAACTCAACAAAACCTTCGTGAGATCCGTTAGTATAAGAAAGCAAACCACTACTATAAGTGTTGTATCAAACCAATTCATATTTTTTTGTATTATATATAATGTATTCCAACTTTTTTATGGCAAAAACTCATCAAAGTAAACCATAGAGCCATCAAAATAAGCACACAACACAAAGAAAACAGAATCTGTCAAAACAGAACAGTCTGTAGCAATCTGACCTTTGCTAATACTTCTGGAACTCCGAAAATTCAACCAAATTAGGAACACCAGGGTAATTTTTATATTAATATTATTTAATAGGAATTAGAGCAAAAGCTCTTTTCTGTGATTTATGAAAATTATTTTCGCGAGCACAAAGTTTCTGTCTTTTTCAGCAAGATCAAACAACTACCACCCAAGAAGATCCTATAGGCTTTACTTGGCACAAACACTAATTAAAACATAAAAAACACAATCATAACAGTAGCATAATTGTGTAAACACTAAAGAACATAAATAAAAAAAGAAAAAATATAAATTTTATTCATTGGGTTGCCTCCCAACAAGCACTATAGTCTTACGCCCTTAGCTAGGCGTAAGGCAAGGATCTAAGTTTTGTCATCTTTGGTTCGAGATCCATAAGATTCCCTAATGATTGATTCATAAGGTGGCTTGATTTTTGTTCTAGGAAAGTTTCCCATACCCTTTCTCAAAGGAAATTGGAACTTAATATTGCCTTCTTTCATTTCAATCACGGCACCGATAGTGCATAAAGACGGCCTACCAAGAATAATTGGACAAGACGGATTGCAATGAATATCAAGAAAAATAAAATCTATGGGCACATAATTCCTATTTGCAAGAATAAGAACATCATTAATTCTTCCCATAGGCTCTTTAATAGTTGAATCGGCCAAGTGCAAATTGAAAGAACATTCTTCAAGATTGGTAAGACCAAGCACATCACATAAAGATTTCGAAATGGTAGAAACACTAGCACCCGAGTCACACAAAGCAAAAAACTCATAATTTTTAATCTTGACTTTGATAGTAGGTTCCCACTCATCATGCAATTTTCTAGGAATTGAAACTTCCAACTCCAATTTTCTTCCAAAGCTTTCATCATAGCATCAACAATATGTTTAGTAAAAGCTTTATTTTGTTCATAAGCATGGGGTGAATTTAGCATGGATTGCAACAAAGAAATACAATCAATTAAAGAGCAACTATCATAATTAAAGTCTTTGTAATCCAAAAGAGTGGGTGCATCAACTAGCTAAAGTTTTGACCTCTCCAAACCCACTTTTATCAACTTTCTCAACAACATTTTCACCCTCCGAAATATGGACGCCTTCTACCTAAAGTTGACTCTTCTCCAGTCCCTTTTTCATCATTCTTAATTTTACTAAACAATGAATCAATAGAAGAAACACCAATCGTTTTAAGATCTTCATCACTTTTTTAAGAATAATCACTAGAAAAGGCTTTTTCTGAAAATTCTCTTTTAGCTCTAAGCATAAAAGTTATTTTCTTACTTTCATCCATAGAGACATAAAGAGCTTTAATTGATTCATCAACTTTAGGCACACAAAATTTCATCTTGAGATTTTCAACATCATGAGCAATTCTATCAACACTTCTAGACAAATCATCAATCTTATTCAACTTTTCTTCTATGGAAGTGTTGAAAACTTTTTGTGTGTTGATAAATTCTTTAATATTATTTTCAAGATCAGAGGTGCTCCTATTATTATTGTAAGGTTGATTTCCATAGGAATTACCATAATTATTAGAGGAATTATTAGGAAAAAGGCCTAGGGTTAACATTTCCTCTATAAGCATTGTTATTGAAATTATTGCGAGAAATAAAATTTACATCAATGGCATCACTATTTTTCACAATCAAAGTAGACAAAGGCATATCATTAAAATCAACAAGAGCACTTTTTCTAGCAACCAATTTCATAAGAGAATCAACTTTATCACTCAAAGAAGAAATTTCTTCAACCGAATTAACTTTTTTACTAGTAGGAGCTCTTTTGGTATGCCATTGTGAATAATTTGCCATGATATTATCAAGCAATTTTGTGGCTTCACCCAAAGTAATATCCATAAAAGTACCACCCGCGGCGGAATCTAAAAGATTACGAGAAACAAAATTCAACCCCGCATAAAAAAATTGTATGATCATCCAAAGATTCAACCCATGAGTTGGGCAGTTCCTTAGCATCATTTTCATCCTTTCCCAAGATTGTGCAACATGCTCATGTTCAAGTTGCCTGAAATTCATGATTTGGGTCTAAGGGAAATAATTTTTGCAGGAGGAAAATACTTGGTGATAAAAGAATCTTTGCACTTATTCCAAGAATCGATACTATTGCGAGGCAAAGAAGAGAACCAAATTTTTGCAGAATCACGCAAAGAAAACGGAAATAATTTCGTCTTGACCACATGAATGTCCACATGTTTTTTATTTTGCATATCACATAATTCCACGAAGGTATTAAGGTGGGACACGGTATCCTCCTTAGGAGTAACGTAAAATTGGTCTTTCATAACAAGATTCAGCAAAGCGGTATTAATATCACAAGTCTCCGCACTAGTGGCGGGAGGAGCAAGCAGAGTGCCAATAAAATCATTGTTGTTGGTATTTGATAAATCACATAACTTGGTGTTCTCTTGAGTCATGATGACCACAAAACAAGATCGCACTCAAAAACAGATCCGGCACGAAAACGGTGAACGGAAAAGAGGGGCGAATAAAACGACAAATTTTTGTGAAGTGGGGGAGAGGGAAACAAGAGGCAAATGGCAAATAATGTAAATTGCAGGGAGATGAGATTTGTGATTAGGAACATGGTTATGTTGAAGATCCTCCCCGGAAACGGCGCCAGAAATTCTGTTTGTTGATCACTGGAACTACGTCGGTATTTCCCCCAAGAGGAGAGGATGATGTAGCACAGCAACGACAGGTATTTCCCTCAATTCTGAAACCAAGGTATCGAACCAGTAGGAGAACCAAGCAATCACAATGTAAGCAGCACCTGCACACAAATAACAACACCTCGCAACCTGACGTGTTAAAGGGGTTGTCAATCCCTTCCGGGGTACGGCGCCTCAAGATAGGCAAACGGACGTGAGGTAAATTATAATAGATTGAAATAATATATCGCAAATAAATAAAAGTGCAGCAAGATATTTTTGTATTTTTTAGTTTAATAGATCTGAATAAAAACGGAAAGGAAAAGTAGATCGCAAGGCAAATATATAAGAGATAGGACCCGGGGGCCGTAGGTTTCACTAGTGGCTTCTGTCAAGAAAAATAGCAAACGGTGGGTAAACAAATTACTGTTGGGAAATTGATAGAACTTCAAATAATCATGACGATATCCAGGAAATGATCATTACATAGGCATCACGTCCAAGACTAGTAAACCGACTCCTGCCTGCATCTACAACTAGTACTCTACACATCGACCTCTCTCCAGCATGCATCTAGTGTATTAAGTTCATGGAAAAACAGAGTAATGCAATAAGAACGATGACATGACGTAGACAAGATCCGTTTATCTATAAGGGGGGTAGATATAGATCTCGTCTTTTTATCCTTAGTAGCAATGGTACATACGTGTCGGTTCCCCTTCTTTCACTGTGATCAAGCACCGTAAAATCGAACCCACTACCAGGCACCTCTTCCCATTGCAAGATAAGTAGATCAAGTTGGCCAAACAAAACCCAAATATCGGAGAAGAAATATGAGGCTATAAGAGATCATTCATATAAGAGATCAAAGAAACTCAAATAACTTTCATGGGTATAAAAAGGTATAAGTGATGATAAACTCAAATTTCATCAGATCCCAACAAACACACTGCAAAAGAATTACATCATATGGATCTCCAAGAGACCATTGTATTGAGAATCAGCGAGAAAGATAGAAAGCCATCTAGCTACTAACTACGGACCCAAAGGTCTACGAAGAACTACTCACGCATCATCGGAGAGGCACCAATGGAGGTGGTGAACCCCATCCGAGATGGTGTCTAGATTGGATCTGGTGGTTCTGGACTCTGCGGCGGCTGGATGAATATTTCATCGACTCCCATAGGGTTTTGGTATTTTTAGGGTATTTATAGAGCAAAGAGGCGGTTCGGGGGGCACCCGAGGTGGGCACGACCCACCAGGGCACGCCTGGGCCTCCTGGCGCGCCCTGGTGGGTTGTTCCCCCCTCGGGGCACCCCCCAGGTGCAACCAGGGCCCATTGCCTTCCTTCCGGCCCATAAAAAATCATCGTGGAGTTTCGTGGCATTTGGACTCCGCTTGATATTGATTTCTGCGATGTAAAAAACATGGAAAAAAAAGAATCATCACTTGGCACTATGTCAATAGGTTAGTACCAAAAAATGATATAAAATGACTATAAAATGATTATAAAACATCCAAGATTGATAATAAAACAACATGGAACAATAAAAAATTATAGATACGTTGGAGACGTATCAGGAACCCTTCCGTTACTGGCAAGGCCCTTGCTCTGTTTTGAGTCCTCTCAACAGTCCCAGCGGCTGTGCCAAGAATGGCAAGGTGGCTTGCCCGGAAGCAAGCACACCCGACAGGCTGCTTAGGATCCGTCCTCGAAGCGCCACGACATGGGTTTACGCGCCGGCAAACCTATCCAACTAAGCGTAGGGTGTGTACATACAAAGAAAGATCAAACAGGAAGATAGCATGCATTGCTTAAAAATACTCCAAATTTATATTACATTAGTGATTGCCGCGGTTCTAAATTAAGATAAAATTGCTTGGGCATGAACTCGCATCGGCAATGATAAATGGGGTGCCTAGTCTTGTCGCTCGCCCTCCAACCTCTTAACTCTTTCGACGCAGCTGAAAATGGGCTCGATACGCTCTTCGAGCGCCGTGAGGTCCGCATCCTCCAGCAAGCTCTCCAGCGCATTGGCGAAGTCGACGTTGGGAATCCAGAACGCCACCTTGGTGAGCACCTTGGTCAGGGCGCCCCGACAAAGCTTCCGAGCCTCGTTGGCCAGATAAGTTGCTCGACTGGAGCGGAGCTGCTCCAGGGCATCGAGGACGCCCTCGAAGAACAAGGTCAGCCTGACATTGGGGCTTATGTTTGCCTCCTGGGAGTACCTGAAGCCCGGCATGCCCATGACGGCTAGCTGCATGGTGAGCCTCCCTGCAACGTCGACGAGGCGGTCGATCCAGAGCTCTACGCTATCCACATAGTCCTTGTGGGCAGCAGCGTCGTCCTGCCTCAACTGCCTCTCGTCCTCAAGGACCTTGTTTAGGGTCTCCTCACGGACCCTGACATCGGAAAGTGTCCCTTCCAAGGTGTCTAGCTTCAGCTTCAGGTCATTGATGGAGTCGTTGACCTCGGAGAGCAGCTTGGTCTTGTCGGAGATGGCGGCCTGCAGATGCGCTAGAGCGCGGTCAGCCGTGTCCCTGTCCTCCGTCAGCATTGAGATCTCCTTCTTCAGCTGCTCTCGCTCCAGCTCCAACTTCTCCACCTTGCCGGTGTGGTCCAGGATCAGAGCATCAAGTGTGTCCTTGTGTTTCTGCTCGAACTCCTGGGTCGGCTGCGCGACGATCTTCTCAATTTGCTCGTCTTTCTCATGGAGCATGGCAGCAAGTGCCTGCTCACGGGCAACAAGGTCTTCCTCCTGGCTGTCCAGCGAAGCTTGCCGCTGCCGCCGGTCAGCTTCGTCCTTGGCGGCCTGATCCTTCGCCACCTCTTGGGTCTCCTTGATGTTGGCATGCTTCAGGAGGAGCCCTCACTTGTGCTCGTCTAGTTGATCCTGGGTGGCCTTCAGGTCCTACCGGGCCTCGGTGAACCAGACTTGCATCTGAGTGACCCGCTCCTGAGAGTCTGCTTCCGCCTTGTCCACGACCGCCGTCCTGGAGTTCGCCTTATCCTGGCGGGTGCGGTGGAGCGCCTGAAGCTTCTGAAAATTGGCACTCATGGCCCGAAGGAGCTGCTCCTCTTGGGACCCACCGCTGCTAGCACTCGGTTCATCAACAACCTGGAGCCCGGTGGCGGCGAGGGCCTCATCGTCAAAAACCTCTCCTCCGACTGGTGCTCTAGTGCTCGCCGTCACCGGGAGGTGGACGAATAGATCGTCCCCCACCTTCAGGTACTTGCTCGGGGTGGGGGCTGTGCGGGAAGAAGGTGGGTTGTCAGCCACCTCCTCCTCGGCAGCAGCCTTGCCGGCCTCCCCGGCGGGCCCCTTGGCGGCCTCCTCGGTGGTGGATTGGGCGGCTTCTCTAGCCGCAATCTTGGCGGCTTTAGCTTCGGCGTCCTTCGCGACCTCCTCGATGACGGTGTCGACGTCTACCTGGTCCATTGAGGGAGGGTCTCGGAACCAGAAACGAGAATGAAGCGAGGCCAAAAATCAAAGTTCAGAACAAGAAGAGAGAAAACATCGCATGGCAGAAACGGCAAGAGACGGGAGGCAGACAGCTTACCCGTACTGCGCCGAGGAGAAGTGGTTCCTTCCCCGCCAACTCTCATTGCCGGGACGGAGCCACTATATTCGCCTCCTCTTCTTCCATGCGCATGGGCTCGGCGGTAGATGCCCTTGCTGGAGACGCCCCTCTGGGTGGCAAGGTCGACGGGGGGGCGTGTCAGGGGCGGCCTTCGGCGGCACCTCCTGTTGCTGCTCTCCTCCTGCGAACCTGACGAGGTCAGCACCAAGGCCACACACCCCAACGCCTGTCGGTGGGGAGTAAATAACAGACTCACGCTGGGGGCTGGAGCGGGAGCTGCACTGAGGGCTATCGTCCGGGCTGATCACCACCAACGCCGGCATGCGACGAGCACTCGCCGGGGGCTCCTCGCCCATCGAAGCTTTGGCTCTCTTCGCCGCCCCCTGGGCCAACATCTCCAGGTCCCTGTGAAGATAAAATCAAGTCAGGGAAAAATAGCACAGGCGGAGGGTCAGGAAATGATGAGGGGCAAAATGCTTACTCATCTTCCTCCTCCTCTGGCCTCCTCTTCCTCTTCAGGCTAAAGGACCCAAGGTCGAAGTCGGCTTCCGGGGCGGCATCCGCAAGGGGAGGAGAAGGGGATGGAGTCCTGGGCCGCTTTGACGAGGAGGAGGCGGCGGCCACCGCCTCCTTCGCTATCGTGGCCCTCGTCTAGCGAACGGGCTGCGCCTGGGCCAGCTGCCACTGCGCGGTCCTGCAGGGCCGGACCAGCTCGCCGGAGCCAGCCTACTACAGGACGTGTTTCTTCCCTGGAGCTGAGGAGTCATTTGCATCGGTCTCCTCTTTGGCTGATTCATCAACCACCTCTTCAACAGGGGGGTCCAGGCATCGGCGCCGCTGGGCTCCTCGGCGGACCCCGCCCACTCGGCGTACTCCTTCTCTTCGGCGGCCGTGTCAGCCTCGTCCTGCACAGTGCCGAGGCTGCTCGCCTCCTCGGCAAGTGCTGCCTCCTCCGCCCCGGCGGCAATGTACTCCAACTCTTCCTTGGTGGTGTCACAGACGAGCAATGGCTTGTCATGGACATACCTCTCCGACAAGTTGTCGAAGAATGCCTGCACCAGCTCCGCTTCTGGCTCGGCCTAGGTCGGGTCGAGGCCGTGCGCATTGAAGACTGGCATCATGGCAAGGATGGCAGTCTGGTGGGAGTTGTTTCTAAACGGGACGACCCCCGATGGCAACCCAAACAGAGACTTGTCGGCCTTGGCAGCCTTGCCGGTCTTCTCAGCGTTGCCAGTCCTCCCGACCCTGCCAGCCTCGTCGACCTTGAGCTGAAAGAGCCTCTGGAAAAGATGAGCATGCTGCAGCACCGTGAAGTTGTGGTTCAGGCCAGGGCGGAGCCTCATGATGTCGGCCGCATTCCTGAAGTCCCAGGTCGGCCTCCCCTTATTGTGTAGTGGGGCAATCCGACGGCGGATGAAGTAGGCCCCGGTCATATCGAGAGTGAGCCCGGCCAAGGTAAGGCGATGGCTGGTGGTGGCAACCATGAGCTTCTTGTCATCGGCGTCGAGCTCGCCCCAGTCCTTGCGGCGGACCGGCGACCTCTGACGGACCCGGCAGAACTCCTGCTGATCTATCCCCTCAATCCAGCACCAACGGCCCCGCCACTCTACCCACCTCTCCTTCTGGGCACCCTCCGGGTATGTGCCCTTGCTGTGGGGCC
This sequence comes from Aegilops longissima, assembly GCA_021605205.1. Taxonomy (NCBI): domain Eukaryota; kingdom Viridiplantae; phylum Streptophyta; class Magnoliopsida; order Poales; family Poaceae; genus Aegilops; species Aegilops longissima. The sequence goes on from CM038676.1 coordinate 70,747,023, forward strand.
TCGAAATCCAAGTGATGCAGATAGAGATGGCGCCCCCTGGCTGGATACGAGGGGCGAAGTAATGGCGGAAGAGCGTCGTGCTGGGGTACACTCCGGCGAAACCCACGCAAAGATGGGCGAAGAAGGCCATGCACACCACGGTGTTCAGCGTGAGGTCCAAAAGGTGGAAGCCGTAGGTGTGCATGATGTCGCTGACGAAATCTGAGAAAGGGGGGCAGAGCCCACAGGAGAAATAGTCGACGAAGAAGGGATATCGACTTGGACCGGCCTTGGCGAAGGAGGCAGGGACGATGCGCGTGGCAGGATGCCCCGACGTCTCCTTCCCCCACAGCAGCCTGAACTTTTCCTTGAGGGTGAGCACGTCGATCATCGAGGGGAAGAGGGCGCGCTGCGTCCGTAGCTCCACCAACTCGCGCTCTGGCGCCTCCTTCCCCTCTGCGCCCTTGGCCGCTCCCTTGCCCTTGCTTGTCTTGGGCGCCATGGTGGCTCAGAGAGGGCGACGAATCAAGCGCAATGGGGGTGCGGCGGCAGCGGCCAGCAGGGGTGGAAAAGAAGAAGAGGGGAACGACAGTTCCAAGATTGGAAAAGGCACGGAGGGTAAATGAGCATAGCCTCTGCGGTTTCCTCTTTTTTATGGGGAAGGCGCGGGCCGCCTCTTTACTATTCACCACAAGGTGACCAAGGTGACGCGAGCGTGCCACGACCGTTCCACACACGACCCCCACGTCACGCATGATGGACGAGAAAGTTATCACGGTTAAAATTATGCCACGCGTGCCCGCGCACCGTTCTGGGCCTAGCCCAACAGCGCCTCACGCTTATGTGTGGCCCAGGCCCGGGGGCTCCTGTCGGTGTACAAAAGTAGGGGCCCTTCTATACCCCTTTACTTGTGCACGAGCAGTTGGAGCCGCACCTGCAGCCATGCTTGGCGGGGCAGAGAAAGGAAAGATGCGATACCGCCAATGCAGCACTCAAGCCAGAGGCGCGAAGAGCAAGGGGATAAGATGGACTTCCCCCGGCAACGCCCTTGCCGGGAAGGCTTACATAGCTCCGGCAAGAGCCTTGCCGGGGCAACTTGACAAACACCAGCGAGGATGCCACCCTTGAGCCTGAGAGTTTCACGCCAGTGACAATGTCAAGGCTTAGGCTCGAGAACGCCTGCGTGGTGGCATGCAGATCTTTGTCAAGACCAAAGGCCCGCAAGTCTAGATAAGAACCAGAAGACGAAGAACCCCGGCAAGATCCTTGCCGAGGACGACCAAACACCCCCGGCAAGACTTTTGCAGGGGACGGCCGAAGACGAGACTCCGGCAAGATCCCTGCCGAGGACGCCCATGAGTCCCCGGCAAGACGGCAAGATCGCGGCAAGGCTTTGCCGCCCCAACGCCATCCCAGCACAGCAACGACCAGTCCGCCAGCTAGGCAAGTGCCTGCGTGGAAGCATGCAGCTTCTAAGCCAACTACTCAAGCACCTGCATGGTGGCATGCAGATCTTCGTGAAGATCCTGCCACTGCACCAGCACAGCAGCTAGCAAGGCGAAGCGGCGATGGACGGGACGGGATCTGTTACTGTCCCCGATAAAACAGGGAGGCACGTAGGCGGCGCATTAAATGTGTTTGTCCTATGATGTCAGGCGATAAGCTTGTACACTTTAGATACTTTCCACCTCCTGTGTGCCACTGTGGTGACCCCTTTGACATATAAAAGGAGGCTCGAGGCGTGCTGATGAAGGATTCATACTTTTTGGACTAGGCATGCACCACAGCTAGTTCAAGAACTCAAGAACACTAAATATACACCAAAGCAGGACTAGGGTATTACGCATCTTTGCGGCCCGAACCTGGGTAAAATTCCCTCGCACTGACCACTAGACCTGCTCTTTGCACAGCTCCACGCCCCGCCAACCGTAGAAGGGATCCTCGTGGTCCCATAGGTGTTGTTTCCCCGACAAAACCACTACTATAAGTTCTGTATCAAACCAATTCATATTTTGTTTTTGTATTATATCTACTATATTCCAACTTTTCTACGGCAAAAACTCATCAAAGAAAACCATAGAGCCATCAAAATAAGCACACAACACAAAGAAAGCAGAATCTGTCAAAACAGAACAGTCTGTAGCAATCTGACTTTTGCAAATACTTCTGGAACTCCAAATATTCTACCAAATTAGGACGACCAGGGTAATTTGTATATTAATCTTCTGAAAAAGTAATCAGGGCAAAACCTCTTTTCTGTGATTTATGAAAATTATTTTCGTGAGCACAAAGTTCTTGTCTTTTTCAGCAATATCAAACAAGTATCACCCAAGAAGATCCTAAAGGCTTTACTTGGCACAAACACTAATTAAAACACAAAAAACACAATCATACCAGTAGCATAATTGTGCAAACACACAAAAACAGGAAGCAGCAAAAAGAAATTTTATTGGGTTGCCTCCCAACAAGCGCTATAGTTTTATGCCCTTAGCTAGGCGTAAGGCAAGGATCTAAGTTTTGTCATCCTTCTTCTTCTTAATTTTCTTGGGGGTATTTTTATCAGGAGGTTTTGTAAACACAACATAAGACATATTATCAGGAGGTTTATCATAAGTTGGTTTTTATCATAACCACTTTGATTTCCCGCAACAATCCAAGAATAGTGTTGATTATCATTATTAAAAACTTGTTGGATTATTTCTAGAACGGGGACCTCCTTTTTAAGATTCTCATCAAATATCTTATTATCCCCAAGCAAGTGCCTTGGTGCATAGTCACTATTGTAAAGAATTTCATCTATCACGGGTTTTTCATGATTCATACCATAAAATTCAAAGATTTCCCTAGCTTCACGAATTATGTAGTCAAACTCGTGCATAAGAACGAGAGTGGCCGACTTTTTGGCTCTAGGATTCTTTATTTCGGGAAGCTCAAAAAACAATCTTTGCAAAGTGGGATGAGTGCGGATAAATTTGCTTTCAAGTTTCAGAACTAGTGCTGAAATAGCATCCGCATAAGATCTAGTAGTTTTAAGTATAGGAGCATCATCAAGACTTAGATTTCCAACACAATTGAAAAATTCTTGGATACGTTCTTTTCCCATAACGTTCCCTTGCCCCAAGATAAAAATTTTAGCATCCAAATTGCCTGTACGTCCAATCTTAGGAGTCAGGCCATCATATGTTGGTGCCATACTGAAATCACTCATGATTGCAGCACGTGCGCATGTCAACCTGTGTGTGCACGTGTCGTGTGTACTCAGGCTTGTGCTCGCACGTGTGTCTTGTGTGTGTGTGCATGTGTGTCGAGTATGTTTATGTGTGTGTGCGTTATGTGCGCAATATCAATATGAGATGCAATTCATTTTCAACGTGTTCGTGTGTGTTCATTCCTTCGAGGCGTGCAAATTATATCAGAGCATAGAGATTGCAGTATTATATGACTATTCTTGCACATTGTGAAAAGTGCAATTTTCATGCAAATTGTATGCAGGTTTATATCATTTATTTGAAGTTTGGGTTTATCTTCTTTCTTCTTTAAGGGTAATATCACTGTCATTAATACTACATTCTTCTCTAGAAAACTTTTTTTAAGTCGCCTATTAAAGGAAGGTGACTGCCATGTGAAGAAACATATAAAAAGAGGAAGCCGATATTCACCACACGTGTGACATAATAGGCATTCGCTCACACACCGTGTGTGGCATGAGCAGGGGGCACACTAGTAGAAAAAGGCCCATTTGTCCCGGTTCATAAGGCCCATTTTTCCCGGTTCCGGAACCAGGACTAAAGGGTCGGTACTAAAGCCCTATACCTTTAGTCCCGGTTCGCCTACGAACCGGGACAGATGGGGCTCCACGTGGCTGCTGCGGCTTGCCCAGGAAGGAGGGTCTTTTGTCCCGGTTGGTAGCACCAACCGGGAACAAAAGGCATCCACGCATCAGCAGCTCAGGGGATGGGGTTTTTGTTTTTTCTGAAGGGGGGGGGGGGTTTGGGGGTTTTGTAGGGTTAATTTAGGGGTTTCATATATTGTGTTAGCTAGCTAATAGAGAGAAGTGTCCTCTCTTATCTCTATGCTTGGTCGACGCTACGTACTATATGTATAGAGAGGACTCGACACGGTAGCTAGTAAGCAAATGAAGGAAACCATTAAGTACAGAAGATCTTCATGAACATATACAGAGAGAAGTGATCGACCTCTCCCTCTCCGAGAGATTGGTCAAACAACAAGTTTTCGTATATCTATCCGACGCTACTGGCTACATATATACAATATAAGATCTCTTACAATCCCTAACACCTGAACTCAAGTTCCACATGGTAGTCTCCGTATTTATTGATGACATGGTCGAGAAAGAATCCCGCCAATTCCTCTTGAATTGCTCATATGCGATCTTGTGGTAGGAGTTTATCCCGCATCTGAAACATCTAATTTGAAGAAGGGGGTCAATACATATATATGAATGAAACTCAACACAAATGATGGTAATAAAATAAAATTGTGAATATTATTGCTTACGCACTTCATTGTTTTTTAGAGTAGCCCCGCTCATAGGTCGTGTGGCGGATGAACTAGCAAACGTAGTATCCACAGTAATTATTCCCGGGTTCTTGCCACAACCACTTTACAAGAAATGGAGGTCAATCAAACTGGTAAGCAAGCATACTAAATGGTATTGATGAAACTAGCTAGAATCAATGGGAGATGCGCCGAACTAGCTAGTAGTACTTACTTTCGGGTGTGTAAATCACAGCTCCCCCTGCAGTCCCGGAGCTTCTGCGGTGAACTTTTTCCAAACCCTGCCAGACAAAGAAACAATTAGTTGATATCAGGAAATGAACAAAGTTACCGATATGGTGCGATAATGATCGATTGAACTTACTTCTCGAGCATTTTAGTCATGGCCGCATACTCCTCGGGATCTTTTTGTCTCGAGTCTATGATGGTTACTAGTCCCTGCTCAAGCTTAATCTCTAGCAGAATAAAGTGGAAGCTGCACATGCATGCATAACTCATCAATTACATTATTATAACCTCGAGTAATAAGGGAAACCTGCCAGGACTCCTATTCCAAGTCACATCGATCTAGCCGGTAACACCTCATATCACTTTGCGGCCTCACGCACGGTATTCCCACCGGTGTCGCCTTACCGTGGCCCGGGACCGTTTGCGCCTTTTGGCTCACGTATATGATAGTGTCGCTAGCATCCATATGACAGAGAACCCGGACCGACATGACTAGTCGTGAACCCAAAGTGGCACTAACTTACGGGACAGGCATACATGAATCAACATCGAGCATGTCGGTCGCCAGCGCGCGAATCCGGCTGTAGCTCGGGCTAACAGGACTCGTAAACCGGGCTGTAGCAGGCTAGGAAGGACTCGGATGTCACCGCGTGACATTTCCCGAAGGGATGAACACGAACGAAGTGAATCACATGCCGCCAGTCAAGTGTTCCGAGCAAGAGTCTTTGGGCTAGCAGGACTCCGTGAACTGGCTGTAGTAGACTACTATGGCTCATGGAAGCACAAGACTACATTTCCCCATAAGAGAGGCTACCAAGGATAAACAACTAGGTTGTCGGATCCCACACATACCAAGCATTTCAATCATACACACAATATGCTCGATATGTGTAAATACAACATGGCATCACCACAAAACTCTACGACTCAAAGTATTTATTCATTAGGCTCCGAGGAGCCAAGTATTACAAGCATGGGTCTCATGACCCAACATACAGAGCATGCAAGCAACAAGCACATGCGGAAGCTTAACTTGTCAGAGTACAGACAATTACAAATGAAGAAAGTTGAGAAGCCTGACTATCTACAAGACCCTGTCGAGGGCACAAGATCGTAGCTGAGGTAATAAGCTAAACGCCGGAGTCCACGCGGAACTACTAGCGAGACTAAAGTCTCTCTGCAAAAACATAAAATTAGCAAACGTGAGTACAAATGTACCCAGTAAGACTTACATCAGAACTAGCTACATATGCATGGGTATCAACAAAGGGGTGGTGGAGTTTAACTGCAGCAAGCCAGCTTTGACTCTGTGGCTATCTTAAACTACGACAGCAAGTAACTCTTTTGAGGTGGCGCACACAAGTCCACATATTCACCATATCAATACACCACTATGGATCCGCTCCCGTCTCCCTACGAGAACGCCATCCATAGTACTCACGCTTATCTTGCGCATTTTAGAGTATCCACTTTCACTTGTCTATGAACTGTACAGGCAACCCAAAAGTCCTTTACCGCGGACAAGGCTATTCGAATAGATGATGTTAACCCTGCAGGGGTGTACTTCTTCACACTCGCTCTTGCCACTTACCACCATGTACACATCGTGTATCTCGGCAACCTTCAAGTGGAAGCCTGGCGAGGGAGTCGGCCACGACCTGACTAACCACACAAGTCTCTCGTCCAGGTTTATCGCCTATTTGGGTTCCACCCACAAGGAGATCCGGCCGGGGTGTCGCTCACGGCCCCAAACGATGTGTACAGGGTTCCAAGCCCACCAAACGGGCGACGCTTGGCTTACCTGGCCATGGTGCCTAGTCTGTCCCAAGCCCACCTGTATCGGGTGCCACTTAGTAGACTACTAACACAACCTACAAACACCAGAAACTAGTTGCAACTCCTGGAAAGAGATCGAGTTGATTAATAAGTCGAGAGGGGCCGAGTTACCGGAACCCAATGTGTGGTAGTAACTGTTCATGGATCACAAACACAGAACTCAGTTCCTGAGGACGGCTGCAATGAGACAACCCACCATGTACTCCTACATGGCCTCTCACCGCTACCTTTACCAAATCGTGTTCACACACTTAGCTCTCAACAGTAGGACATGTTCACCACATTCCAATTCATCCCCGATGAATTAGACCTGACTCAACTCTAAGCAATAGCAGGCATGACGAACAAGCATGAATGAGTAGGCACATCAGGGCTCAAACAACTCCTACTCATGCTAGTGGGTTTCATCTATTTACTGTGGCAATGACAGGTCATGCAGAGGAAAGGGGTTCAGCTACCGCAACATGTAACAGTTGGAACGTTGTTGTCCTAATGCAGTAAAAGAGAGCAGGAGCAAGAGAGTGGGATTGTATCGGAATGAACAAGGGGGTTTTGCTTGCCTGGCACTTCTGAAGATAGTATGGCTCTTCATCGGTGTCATCGAACTCATCATCGGAACATCGTCTACTGAGAGGGGACAATTATGGGCAAACAAGGAAGAACACAATCAATGTAATGCACAATATGATGCATGATCATGACATTTCAACATGCTGTTGATTTGATCTAATGCAACTAGCAGCGATTTAAATGAAGTTGGTTTGGATACAAGATTCAAATTCAACTCCATCTATGATTATTCAAATGTCATTTAATTGATTTGACCTGATCAGCAGGCATAGGTTGCTCAAATATGCATGAGAATGGTACAGATGGATAGATTGTATTTTTCTGATAATTTTTCGTATATAATTTATTTTATTTTGAGCTACGGTTGATTTTCTATGATTTTTAGAAGTTTTGGCTAATTTCTGGAATTTCATGAATTATTCTTAACACAGAAAATCATTTACTGTGTCAGCACTACGTCAGGATGACGTCAGCGGGTCAACTGGGTGGTCCAGGTCAAACCTGATCTATGGGGCCCGTGTTTCAGCCTCTAATCTATCTAACAGAATTAATTAACACTAAATTAATACTAAGCCTAAATTAGTTAGGGGCCTGAGCCCACATGTCATTGATCCGGGGAGGTCAAACCTCCGGTCAGCAGGGTCAAACTCACCGGCGTCTAGCCGCCGGCGAGGCCAAACGCGGTGGTGAGGCGCCGGTTTCGTGCTCCGACGGTCAAATGGACAACAGAGAGCACCTACGTGTAGCGGGCGCGCGTCCGCGTCGAGTGGTGATGGTGGCCGGAGCTGCGGTGGTCGGGTTCGACGGTGGCGACCACTTCCGCGGCGGCCGGAGCTCGGGTGGGTGTGGGGTTGGTGCTGCGATGCGCAAACGAGCGAGGCGAAAGTCTAGCGGGGCACTAAGCGTTGCAGGGAGCAAGTTGGACTCGTCGGGTTAACCATTTGGTCACCGGAGCTGCGTCGGCGACAAGCTCAAGCAGCGGCGGCTACGATTGTCAAGGGGGCGACGTCTACGGCACGAAATCAAAGGGGAGGAAGGAGGGAATCCACGCAGGAGCTCACATCGGTTCGTTCGGTGGCCTCAGCGAGCTCGGGGAAGCGTCGGAGCGGGCGCACGGTCGCCGGCGATCTCGGTGACCCGAGGTTGAAGAAGACGGTGGTGGGGGCGTTTAGGGGCGTTCGACGTCGCGTGGCTCGGCGGAGAGGGCTAGGGCGATGAGGCGGAGCTTCTGGGCTGATCAAGGGGACGAGGGAGAGGCAATGGCCGTGGTGGTGCTCGGTGGCGGCGGCGGGCGTGTTCGGTGAGGTGGGAACGGCGAGGGAGAGAGCAGGGGGAGAGTGAGAGAGGTCGGGCGGATCAGGACAACACCGGGGTGTTCATCCACGCGTCTAGGGGCTCGGCGGCAAGCAGGAGGTGGCGTGCGGTGGCTGCTGGCCGGGCACGCTATTGTAAGGTCCGATCAAGGGAGGAAGAAGACCTCCCTGCCCCTGGTGGGTTGGGCCGGCCAGATGGTCTGCCAGGTAAGCGTCAGGTAAGTCATCTGCTCTCTGCTTTCTCTTTTTCTTTTTATTTGTTTCTGTTCTGTGTTTTGAAATAGTAGAAATACTATTCCATTTAGGAAAAACCTGAAAATATTCAGAGGCACATTTGAAAATATTCTCAACAGCCTAAAAATACCTTCAAGATTATTTGGGCATTTTAAAATATTTATAGGATTTAAATTTCCCAAATGCAAATACTTATGGCTTGGTGAAAAAATCCAGAATAGCCTCCAAAAATATGAAACCATTTTTGGCAGAGGGTTTAGCCAGGACCAAAGATGGTGAATGTTTATGAAGGGCATTTTGGGTTCATTGAAATTCCAATTGTTGGAACCTAGTACTTCAAAGGGGGTGTTGGGATTTGTTAGTCCCCATTTCAACTTTCTGCAAAATTTAAACATGATGCAACACCAGAAGCTAGCACTAGGCATTGTCAGAACTAGGGATGTGGCAAAACCGAATATGCACAAGATAGTAACAATGACTTTAAGTTGTAAGGTAAGAGTATTTTATCTTTGTTTTGATTTTGAAGCAACGGTCGTAGCAAGTTGGCCTCTGTTTGTTTGGCATCATATTTAACCATCCATTCATCTATGAGATTTGTGTTGATGAACCCAATATCACCGATTTGTCTTCTCTTGCATTCGACGATCTTCAATCTGCATAATATAGTGAGGATAATTATATATACATGCAATGAAAGAGCTGAGCTATATATAGAGACTTAATTACAGAAGTAGTACTTACAGACTGTAGCAAGTGACGATTATTTTATCGAGGGCCTTTTGATTGAAAAACTGGAAGAACTCCTCAAATGGAACAGACAAAAGATCAATTCCAACGAGGTCGTGCTCCTCTTTAACTCTCAGCATCAAAGTGTCCTTCCCAGACTTGCTACAGGCGTCCATGTACCACTCATGGAATCTTCACATCATCGTTGTTAGAGGAGGATGACTAGGTTTGGCGAGAGGCTTCCCGTGCCGGTATTTGAATTCGTCCACCTCCATTATATCAAAATGTGCATCGTCGGGCAGGTAATCTCTAGGATTGGTACCAGGCACGATCCTTGCATGATTAGCAACGATATCGCTAGACACCTTGAGCGGGGGGCACGATTGGTTCGCTTGTTCGCCGAGCTGGGGATTTTTCTTCCCACTTCTTCATTCTGCTAACCTTTGATCACTGCAAGTACTTCCCGACCAGGACGCTTCCTTATATGAACTTTGAATAATGCGATAATAGTTGGTTAGCGGCAGAGAAGGTGGTGGTCGCTTCAGGGCATCGACATTGCGCTGAACTTTCATGGGATCTATCTTCTCCTCCAGAGGTGGATGCCTAATAGCTCTTCGCATTTCAACGAAGTCCTTCAATTGGGCTTTACAGATCTTCATGTTTTCCTCCTCGGTCATCTCGTATGGTAACTTCTCTAGAGGCTTGAGAGATGGACCGAATCTGTATTGCCTCCCGCCTCTGGCTGTACTGCTAGACACCGGAGCAGCCGGAGCGGCTGTCTTATTTCGTTGTTTATGAGGCCGAGAAGAAGAAGATGGAGTGCTACGACATGCCGGAGCGGCGGTGGCTGTCTTCCGCTGTTGCTGACGAGGCGGAGGAGGAGGCGGGCTGCTCGGACGCGCTGGCGCAGGTGGAGAAGGAGGCGGAGTGCCGCCACGCGCAGGAGCAGCCGGAGAAGGAGGCGGAGTGCCCTGATCACTCGCCGGAGGAGGAGGCGGAGTGCCGCCACGCGCCGGAGTAGCCGGAGAAGGAGGCGGAGTGCCCTGATCACTCGCCGGAGGAGGAGGCGGAGTGCCCTGACTCGTCGGAGGAGGCAGTGGCGTCCAGTTCGGAAGGTTGATGAGCTCCTTCCTCCATAGACATGGAGTCTTCAGAGCAAAACCAGCTGAGTCTCCCCTTGATCGGTAGGATGGTCAAGCTCGAGCTCCTCAAATCCCTCCGTTATTTCATCAACCATCAGAACAGCATAGCCTTGTGGAATCAAAAGGAAGTGAAAATTTACACCGGGTTCAGGAGGTGCAACAGAGCCGACTGATACGTCCATTTTGCATCATGCTTTTATATTGATATTTATTGCATTATGGGCTGTTATTACACATTATGTCACAATACTTATGCCTATTCTCTCTTATTTTAAAAGGTTTACATAAGGAGGGAGAATGCCGGCAGCTGGAATTCTGGGCTGGAAAAGGAGCAAATATTAGAGACCTATTCTGCACAACTCCAAAAGTCCTGAAACTCCACGAAAGTTATTTTTGGAAATAATAAAAAAATACTTAGCGGAAGAAATACCAGAGGGGGCCCACACCCTGGCCACGAGGGTGGGGGCGAGCCCTACCCCCTGGGCGCGCCCCCTACCTCGTGGGCCCCCTATTGGCCCTCCGGTGCTCATCTTCTGCTATATGAAGTCTTTTGTCCGAAGAAAAATCGGAAGCAAGCTTTCGGGATGAGACTCTGCCGCCACGAGGTGGAACCTTGGTGGAACCAATCTAGGGCCCCGACAGAGCTGTTCTGCCGGGGACACTTCCCTCCCGGAGGGGGAAATCATCGCCATCGTCATCACCAACGCTCATCTCATTGGGAGAGGGCAATCTCCATCAACATCTTCACCAGCACCATCTCCTCTCAAACTCTAGTTCATCGCTGGTATCCAATTCTTGTCTCTAAGTCTGGGATTGGTACGTGTAGGTTGCTAGTAGTGTTGATTACTCCTTGTAGTTGATGCTAGTTGGTTTATTTGGTGGAATATCATATGTTCATATCCTTTATGCATATTAATACTCCTCTGATTATGAACATGAATATGCTTTATGAGTAGTTACGTTTGTTCCTGAGGACATGGGAGAAGTCTTGCTATTAGTATTCATGTGAATTTGGTATTCGTTCGATATTTTGATGAGATGTATGTTGTATATCCTCTAGTGGTGTTATGTGAACGTTGACTACATGATACTTCACCATTGTTTGGGCCTAGAGGAAGGCATTGCGAACTAATAAGTGGATGATGGGTTGCTAGAGTGACAGAAGCTTAAACCCTAGTTTATGCGTTGCTTTGTAAGGGGCTGATTTGGATCCACATGTTTCATGCTATGGTTAGGTTTACCTTAATACTTCTTTTGTAGTTGCGGATGCTTGCAATAGGGGTTAATCATAAGTGGGATGCTTGTCCAAGTAAGGTCAGCACCCAAGCACCGGTCCACCCACATATCAAATTATCAAAGTACCTAACGCGAATCATATGAACGTGATGAAAACTAGCTTGACGATAATTCCTATGTGTCCTTGGGAGCGCTTTTCTCCATATAAGAGTTTGTCCAGGCTTGTACTTTGCTACAAAAAGGATTGAGCCACCTTACTGCACTTTATTTACTTCTATTACTTGTTGCTCGTTACAAATTATCTTATCACAAAACTATCTGTTACCTATAATTTCAGTGCTTGCAGAGAATACCTTGCTGAAAACCGCTTATCATTTCCTTCTGCTCCTTGTTGGGTTCGACACTCTTACTTAATTTAAGGACTACGATAGATCCCCTATACTCGTGGGTCATCAAGACTCTTTTCGGGCGCCGTTGCCGGGGAGTGAAGCGCCTTTGGTAGGTGGAATTTGGTAAGGAAAAAATTTATATAGTGTGCTGAAATTTATTGTCACTTGTTACTATGGAAAGTAATCCTCTGAGAGGCTTGTTCGGGGTATCTTCACCCCGACCTGTAGAGCAAAGATTTGCTCCTCAACCTACTGAACCTACTGAAAATGAAAATGTCTACTTTGAGATTCCTTCGGGTATGATAGAAAAACTACTAGCTAATCCTTTTGCAGGAGACGGAACAATGCATCCTGATGAGCACCTAATATATGTGGATGAAGTTTGTGGATTATTTAAGCTTGCAGGTGTGCCCGATGATGTTATTAAGAAGAAGGTCTTCCCTTTATCTTTGAAGGGAGATGCATTGACATGGTATAGGCTATGTGATGATATGGGATCATGGAACTACAAACGATTGAAATTCGAATTTCGTCAGAAGTTTTATCCTATGCATCTTGTTCATCGTGATGGCAATTATATATACAATTTTTGGCCTCGCGAAGGAGAAAGCATCGCTCAAGCTTGGGGGAGGCTTAAATCAATGTTATATTCATGCCCCAATCATGAGCTCCCAAGAGAAATAATTATTCAAACCTTTATGCTCGTCTTTTTGATAACAATCGCACCATGCTCGATACTTCTTGTGTTGGCTCTTTTATGATGAAGACTATTGAATTCAAATGGGATTTATTGGAAAGAATTAAACGCAACTCTGAAGATTGGGATGTCGACGAAGGTAAGGAGTCAGGTATGACACCTAAGTTTGATTGTGTTAAATCTTTTATGGATACCGATGTTTTTCGTAAATTTAGCACTAAATATGGACTTGACTCTCAGATAGTAGCTTTTTTCTGTGAATCTTTTGCTGCTCACGTTGATCTCCCTAAGGAGAAGTGGTTTAAATATCATCCTCCCATGGAAGTAAAAGTAGCTGCACCTATTAAAGTTGAAGAAAAGACTATCACTTGTAATTATCCTATTGTTCCTACTGCTTATGTTGAGAAACCACCTTTCCCTGTTAGAATAAAGGACCATGCTAAAGCTTCAACTATGGTTCATAAAAGCAATATTAGAACTTGTACACCTCCTGAGCAAGTTAAAGTTTAACCTAATATTGCTATTGTTAAAGATCTCTTGTCCGATAATATTGATGGGCATGTTATTCATTTCTGTAATGAGAGTGCTAGAATTGCTAAACCTTGTGCTAAAGATAAACATAGACCTGTGGTAGGCATGCCTGTTATTTCTGTTAAAATAGGAGATCATTGTTATCATGGCTTATGTGATATGGGTGCTAGTGCTAGTGCAATACCTATTGACTTATACAAAGAAATTATGCATGATATTGCACCTACTGAGTTAGAAGATATTGATGTCACAATTAAACATGCCAATAGAGATACTATTTCACCCATGGGAATTGTTAGAGATGTTGAAGTCTTGTGTGGGAAAACTAAATATCCTGCTGATTTCCTTGTTCTTGGTTCCCCACAGGATAGTTTTTGTCCCATTATATTTGGTAGACCCTTCTTGAACACTCTTAATGCTAGGATAAACTGCGAAAAGGATATTGTTACTATTGGTTTGGATGATATGTCTCATGAGTTTAATTTCTCTAAATTTCGTAGACAACACCGTGAAGAGGAATTGCCTAGTAAGGATGAAATTATTGGTCTTGCTTCTATTGACGTACCTCCTAGTGATCCTTAGAACAATATTTGCTAGACCATGAAAATGATATGTTTATGAATAAAAGAAGGGAAATAGATGAAGTATTCTTTAAACAGGAACCCATCCTAAAACCCAAGGGTGATCCCGTGTTTTAGCTTAAACCATTGCCTGATACCCTTAAATATGCTTATCTTGATGAGAAAAAGATATATCCTGTTATTATTAGTGCTAACCATTCAGAGCATGAAGAAGAGAGATTATGGAAAACTCTGAAGAAGCATCGCGCAGCTATTGGATATACTCTTGATGATCTTAAGGGCATTAGTCCGACTCTATGCCAACACAAAATAAATTTGGAAAAAGATGCCAAACCAGTTCGTGATCACCAACGACGGCTGAATCTTAAGATGAACGAAGTGGTAAGAAAGGAAATACTAAAGCTCCTTGTGGCAGGTATAATTTATCCCATTGCTGATAGTCAGTGGGTAAGTCATGTCCATTGTGTCCCTAAGAAGGGAGGAATTACCGTCGTTCCTAATGATAAAGATGAATTGATTCCGCAAAGAATTATTATAGGTTATAGGATGGTAATTGATTTCCGCAAATTAAATAAGGCTACTAAAAAGGATCATTACCCCTTACCTTTTATTGATCAAATGCTAGAAAGGTTATCCAAACATACACATTTTTTCTTTCTAGATGGTTATTCTGGTTTCTCTCAAATACCTGTGTCAGCCGATGATCAGTCAAAGACCAGTTTTACTTGCCCTTTTGGTACTTTTGCTTATAGATGTATGCCTTTTGGTTTATGTAATGCACCTACTACCTTTCAAAGATGCATGATGGCTATATTCTCTAACTTTTGTGAAAAGATTTGTGAGGTTTTCATGGACGATTTCTCCGTTTATGGATCCTCTTTTGATGATTTCTTAAGCAACCTTGGTCGAGTTTTGCAGAGATGTGAAGAAACTAATCTTGTCTTGAACTGGGAGAAGTGCCACTTTATGGTTAATGAAGGTATTGTCTTGGGGCATAAAGTTTCTGAAAGATGTATTGAAGTTGATAAAGCCAAGGTTGATGCTATTGAAAAGATGCCATGTCCCAAGGACATCAAAGGTATAAGAAGTTTCCTTGGTCATGTCGGTTTTTATAGGAGGTTCATTAAGGACTTCTAAAAAATTTCTCGGCCTCTGACTAATTTGTTACAAAAAGATATACCATTTGTCTTTGATGATGATTGTGTAGAGGCATTTGAAATACTTAAGAAAGCATTGATCTCTGCACCTATCGTTCAGCCACCTGATTGGAATTTACCTTTTGAAATTATGTGTGATTCTAGTGATTATACTGTAGATGTTGTTCTAGGGCAAAGAGTTGATAAGAAATTAAATGTTATTCAATATGCTAGTAAAACTCTAGACAATGCTCAGAGAAATTATGCTACTACTGAAAAAGAATTCTTAGCAGTTGTATTTGCTTGTGATAAGTTCAGACCTTATATTGTTGATTCTAAAGTAAATATTCACACGGATCATGCTGCTATTAAATATCTTATGGAAAAGAAAGATGCTAAACCTAGACTTATTAGATGGGTTATCTTGCTACAAGAATTTGATTTGCATATTATTGATAGAAAGGGAGCTGAGAACCCCGTTGCAGACAACTTGTCTAGGCTAGAGAATATTCTTGATGACCCACTACCTATTGATGATAGCTTTCCTGATGAACAATTAAATGTCATAAATGATTCTCGTACTGCTCCATGGTATGCCGATTATGCTAATTACATTGTTGCTAAATTTATACCACCTAGTTTCACATACCAGCAAAAGAAAAAGTTTTTGTATGATTTGAGACATTACTTTTGGGATGACCCACATCTTTATAAAGAAGGAGTAGATGGTGTTATTAGACGTTGTGTACCTGAGCATGAATAGGAACAGATCCTACGCAAGTGTCACTCCGAAGCTTATGGAGGACACCACGCTGGAGATAGAACTGCACATAAGGTATTGCAATCCGGTTTTTATTGGCCTACTCTCTTCAAGGATGCCCGTAAGTTTGTTTTATCTTATGATGAATGTAAAAGAATTGGTAATATTAGTAGACGTCAAGAAATGCCTATGAATTATTCACTTGTTATTGAACCATTTGATGTTTGAGGCTTTTATTATATGGGACCTTTTCCTGCCTCTAATGGATATACACATATTTTAGTTGTTGTTGATTACGTTACTAAGTGGGTAGAAGCTATTCAAACTAGTAGTGCTGATCAAAACACATCTATTAAAATGCTTAAAGAAGTTATTTTTCCGAGGTTTGGAGTCCCTAGATATTTAATGACTGATGGTGGTTCACATTTTATTCATGGTGCTTTCCGTAAAATGCTTGCTAAATATGGTGTTAATCATAGAATTGCATCTCCTTATCACCCACAGTCTAGTGGTCAAGTAGAATTGAGTAATAGAGAGCTCAAATTAATTTGCAAAATACTGTTAATAGATCTAGAAAGAATTGGTCCAGGAAACTTGATGATGCATTATGGGCCTACAGAACCGCATATAAAAATCCTATGTTTATGTCTTCGTATAAAATGGTTTATGGAAAAGCATGCCACTTACCTCTCGAACTAGAACATGAGGCTTATTGGGCTATTAAAGAGCTCAATTATGATTTCAAAACTTGCCGGTGAGAAGAGGTTATTTGACATTAGCTCACTTGATGAATGGAGAACCCAAGCCTATGAAAATGCCAAATTGTTTAAAGAATAAGTTAAAAGATGGCATGACAAAAGGATACAAAAGCGTGAGTTTAATGTAGGTGATTTTGTATTGCTATACAACTCTCGTTTAAGATTTATTGCAGGCAAACTTCTCTCTAAATGGGAAGGTCCTTACGTTATCGAGGAGGTCTATCATTCCAGTGCCATAAAAATCAACAACTTCAAAGGCACAAATCCGAAGGTGGTGAACGGCCAAAGAATCAAACATTATATCTCATGTAATCCTATAAATGTTGAAACCAATGTTATTGAAACCATAACCCCGGAGGAATACATATAAGGGACACTTTCCGGAACGTTTCAAACTCCGAAAAGGAATAGGTATGTGGTACGGTAAGTAAACCGACTCCAAAACAGTTCTAATGGCAATTTTTCTCTTTTTGGAATATTTAGAAAAATAGGAAAATAAGAAGCAGTCCGGGAAGGACACGAGGGATCCACGAGGGTGGAGGGCGCGCCCTACCCCCCTAGGCGCGCCCCCTGCCTCGTGGGCACATCGTGCGCTCTCCGGACTCCGTTTTCTTGCATGATAGTATCTTGGTCGGTAAAAATTCATTATATAATCTCCCAAAGGCTTTGACCTCCGTATCACGCAAATATCTCATGTCTTTGTTTCGAGTTGTCCTCCTGCAGATTAGAGCAACATGTCATCCCAGGATTCGGAAGGAGAAAGCTATGTGGCTGATTACCTTGCAGATCCTAAGGTCTATGGGGATGTGGAGCATTGTGGTTAGACTACGGAAGAAGAAGAGGACTATGAACCCAAGAGAAAGGAGGAGACGAGCTCAGATGAAGATGAAGTCCCATTACCTCAACCTGGGGACATGCATGTGGAGTTCAAAAAGTCAAGCCTCCCTGATAGAGCAAAGAAATTTCAGATCGAGTTTATCCCTTTTTGCCTCTTGCAGGAAAATAAGCAGGAATTATGCAAAAAGATATTAAGCCTGGAGCAGGAGATTGATGACCTGAGGGATCAAAATTCTGTCCTCAAGCGCAAATTAAGGAAGAAGCCTACACCATCAACTAAACCATCATCTTCTTCACCAACAAAGAAGGAGATATAATCACATGGGTATGGGCACTCCCCTTGGCAACTGCCAAGCTTGGGGGAGGTGCCCCGGTATCGTATCACCATCACACTCCTATCTTTACCGTGTTTCTTAGTTCGATCCTTTTAGTAGTATCTTGATCTAGTAGAATAAAGTTATGGCATGATCTAGTTTTGAGTTTTGCTTTATGATCCCTTTATGTAATCGAGTCCGTGAGCTATATATAATAAAGATTAGTGTTGAGTCAAGGGCTTGATTAGCTTGCTATGATCTTGAGTGAATAAACGAAAAGAGAAGAGAATAAAAGAAACAAAGAGATCATGTTGATCTTATGGAGAGTAATGACTTCACATAGAAAGAGTATGATGGTTAAAATTTGTTGAGAGTTGGCAAACATAGATTTGGTCATCGTTGCAATTAATAGGAAGTAATAAAGAAAGAGACGTTTCACACATAAATATACTATCTTGGACATCTTTTATGATTGGGAGCACTCATTAAAATATGACATGCTAAAGAGTTGACGTTGGACAAGGAAGACAACGTACTGGGTTATGTTTTCTTATATCTGAAATAAAGTATATTGTCATGGATCATCCAACATGTTGAGCTTGCCTTTCCCCCTCATGCTAGCCAAATTCTTTGCACCAAGTAGAGATACTACTTGTGCTTCCAAAAACCCTTAAACCAGTTTTTCCATGAGAGTCCACCATACCTACCTATGGATTGGGTAAGATCCTTCAAGTAAGTTGCCATCGGTGCAAGCAATAAAAATTGCTCTCTAAATATGTATGATTGATTGGTGTGGAGGAAATAAGCTTTATACGATCTTGTGATGTGGAACAAATAAAAGCGATGGACTGCATAATAAAGGTTCATATCACAAGTGGCAATATAAAGTGGCGTTCTTTCGCATTAAGATTTTGTGCATCCAACCCTGAAAGCGCATGGCAACCTCTGCTTCCCTCTGCGAAGGGCCTATCTTTTACTTTTACCCTTTACTTTATGCAAGAGTCATGGTGATCTTCAAATTTCCTTTTTTACATTTTATCCTTTGGCAAGCACAGTGTGTTGGAAAGATCCTGATACATATATCTAATTGGATGTAAGTTAGCATGAATTATTATTGTTGACATTACCCTTGAGGTAAAAGGTTGGGAGGCGAAACTATAAGCCCCTATCTTTCTCTGTGTCCGATTAAAACTCCGTGACCACAAGTATTGCGTGAGTGTTAGCAATTATGAAAGACTAAATGATAGTTGAGTATGTGGACTTGCTAGAAAGCTCTGACATAGACTCTTTTTGATGTTATGATAAATTGCAATTGCCTCAATGAATGAGATTATAGTTTGTTAGTTCTCAATAAACTTTCTGATTCATACTTTGCATTGTGAATAGATTATTACTTAAGCATAAGAAATCGTATGACATTATCCACATATGTTGTTGTTATGAGAATAATCATGATGCCCTCATGTCCGTATTTTATTTTATCGACACCTCTACCTCTAAACATATGGACATATTTATCGTTATCGGCTTCCGCTTGAGGACAAGCAAGGTCTAAGCTTGGGGGAGTTGATACGTCCATTTTGCATCATGCTTTTATATTGATATTTATTGCATTATGGGCTGTTATTACACATTATTTCACAATACTTATGCATATTCTCTCTTATTTTACAAGGTTTACATAAGGAGGGAGAATGCCGGCAGCTGGAATTCTAGGCTGGAAAAGGAGCAAATATTAGAGACCTATTCTGCACAACTCCAAAAGTCCTGAAACTCCATGAAAGTCATTTTTGGAAATAATAAAAAATACTGAGCGGAAGAAATACCAGAGGGGGCCCACACCCTAGCCATGAGGGTGGGGGGCGTGCCATACCCCCTGGGCACGCCCCCTGCCTCGTGGGCCCCCTGTTGGCCCTCCGGTGCCCATCTTCTGCTATATGAAGTCTTTCGTTCGAAGAAAAATCGGAAGCAAGCTTTCGGGACGAGACTCCACCGCCACGAGGTGGAATCTTGGCGGAACCAATCTAGGGCTCCGGCAGAGCTGTTTTGCCGGGGACACTTCCCTCCCGGAGGGGGAAATCATCGCCATCGTCATCACCAACGCTCCTCTCATTGGGAGAGGGCAATCTCCATCAACATCTTCACCAGCACCATCTCCTCTCAAACCCTAGTTCATACCTTGTATCCAATTCTTGTCTCTAAGTCTGGGATTGGTACCTGTAGGTTGCTAGTAGTGTTGATTACTCCTTGTAGTTGATGCTAGTTGGTTTATTTGGTGGAAGATCATATGTTCAGATCCTTTATGCATATTAATACTCCTCCGATTTTGAACATGAATATGCTTTGTGAGTAGTTACGTTTGTTCCTAAGGACATGGGAGAAGTCTTGCTATTAGTAGTCATGTGAATTTGGTATTCGTTCGATATTTTGATGAGATGTATGTTGTATATCCTCTAGTGGTGTTATGTGAACGTCGACTACATGACACTTCACCATTGTTTGGGCCTAGAGGAAGGCATTGGGAAGTAATAAGTAGATGATGGGTAGCTAGAGTGACAGAAGCTTAAACCCTAGTTTATGTGTTGCTTCGTAAGGGGCTGATTTGGATCCACATGTTTCATGATATGGTTAGGTTTACCTTAATAATTCTTTTGTAGTTGCGGATGCTTGCAATAGGGGTTAATCATAAGTGGGATGCTTGTCCAAGTAAGGTCAGCACCCAAGCACCGGTCCACCCACATATCAAATTATCAAAGTACCTAACGCGAATCATATGAACGTGATGAAAACTAGCTTGACGATAATTCCTATGTGTCCTTGGGAGCGCTTTTCTCCATATAAGAGTTTGTCCAGGCTTGTCCTTTGCTACAAAAAGGATTGGGCCACCTTGCTGCACTTTATTTACTTTTGTTACTTGTTGCTCATTACAAATTATCTTATTACAAAACTATCTGTTACCTATAATTTCAGTGCTTGCGGAGAATACCGTGCTGAAAACCGCTTATCATTTCCTTCTGCTCCTCATTGGGTTCGACACTCTTACTTATCGAAAGGACTACGATAGATCCCCTATACTTGTGGGTCATCACCGACAGCCGCCTTGACTTTGAGGTTCTACCATTGCGACATACGGTGGCAATCTTGAGCCTCCGTGATAGCATCCACGAGGTAGCTAGGAGTCGTGAAGTCAGGCTGCTGAAGGAGTTCGGTGGAAGCCACGTTGCTTCTCCGCTGGGATGGCGGGGTAGCTTCTGGGGTAGCTCCGGCAGGTCGCTGGCTCTGAACTGTTTGTTCCTCTAGCGCTCGTACCCTTGCATTCAGCTTCTGCAGTTCAGTCGGCTCCACTTTCCTCTTCCTGTCCCGGGTTTTGTAACCGCCTGCGCCAGGAAACCCAACCTTCCACACAACGGAACCTGTCGTGCCTCGTGTTCGTCCAGGGTGCTCAGGATTGCCGAGGGCATGTGTGAGCTCGTCGTTCTCTTTGTTGGGAACGAACGTCCTTTGCTACCCTGCGGCGATATACTCCTGAAGCTTCTTGACGGGTATTTCCAGTTGCTGGTTCGTCCAAATGCACTTCCCTGTTTCAGGGTCCAAGGTTCCCCCAACCCTGAAGAACCAAGTCCTTGAACGGTCTGGCCAGTTCAATGTCTCTGGTTCGACCCCTTTACCAAGCAGGTCATTCTCAGCCTTGTCCCACAACGGCCGGGCTTTGAGGTAGCCACCTAACCCCGTGCGATGGTGATGCTCCTTCTTTGAAACAATTATCTTGTTTGTCGCTGACATCTTCTTACTCTTCTCCGATGTCTTGTGGGGCACAAATGCAGGCCAGTAATCTCTTATCTTCTCATATCGGTTGGTGAATTATGGATTCTTCTCTTTGTCGACAAACTTTGATTTCAACTCATTCTTCCACCTCCTGAATAGATCTGTCATCTTCTTAAGAGCATGAGCCTTGACCAATGGCTCTATAAATGGCTTATCTAGACTCTTCTCTGGCGGTAGGGTGAAATTTGCCTTCAGTGTGGTCCAAAGATCATCTTTCTGTCTATCGTTCACATAAGACACTTGAGGGTCTTCACTCTTAGGCTTATTCCATTGCTGGATGCTGATCAGGATCATGTCCCTAACAAGAACCCCACACTAAGCAGAAAATGCTTCCTTGGTCCGGCTGGGTTCAATCGGTTGGCCATCGCCCTTGATTGCTGTGATCGTCAACCGTTCATCCTGGCGCAACTTTTTCTTCGGGCCTCGTCTTGTTACCGAAGTTTGGCTCGATCCGAAGGGCTAGAAAAGAAGAAGAGAGTTAATATGTGTACATACCAAAACAATTAATGCATCAATTAGCTAGTCAACACAGGCTTAATTAATATATATACCTGGCCGGATTCCGTTCGGTCACCGGAGACGTCATCATGGTCTCCTTCCACCAGCATTCGGTCATCGGAGCCATCATGATCATTATGTCCTTCCTCCTTCATTGTTCAATCACCGGAGCCTGGTTCATCCTCTCCTTCCAGACCATCGGTATTAGTGACATAGTATGAGACATCACCTCCGTCGCGGATTATGTCCCCCAACAACTGTTCTGTTTCAAAGTCTCGGTGCTCCATAGTTTCTGCAAATATTACAACGTGGAAATTAATATACAAACATGAAAGATGGATATATTAGGGGCAAACGTAGACTGCTACCTCTTGAGCACTGCGTTGGTTTTCCCTTGAAGAGGAAAGGGTGATGCAGCACAGTAGCGTAAGTATTTCCCTCAGTTTTTGAGAACTGATACGTCTCCAACGTATCTATAATTTATGAAGTATTCATGCTATTATATTATCTGTTTTGGATGTTTATGGGCTTTACTAAACACTTTTATATTATTTTTGGGACTAACCTATAAATCGGAGGCCCGGCCCAAATTGCTGTTTTCTTGCCTATTTCAGTGTTTCGAAGAAAAGGAATATCAAACGGAGTCCAAACAGAATTAAACCTTCGGGAGAGTTATTTTTGGAACGGAAGCAATCTAGGAGACTTGGAGTAGACGTCAGGGAAGCTTCGAGGAAGCCATGAGGCAGGGAGGCGCGCCCTACCCCCTGGGCGCGCCCCCCACCCTCGTGGGCCCCTCGTGGCTCCCCTGACCGACTTCTTTCTCCTATATATGTCCATATACCCTAAAAACGTCGAGGAGCAGAATAGATCAGGAATTCCGCCGCTGCAAGCCTCTGTAGCCACCAAAAATCAATCGGGGCCCTGTTCCGGCACCCTGTCGGAGGGGGGGAACCCTCATCGGTGGCCATCTTCATCATCCCGACACTCTCCATGACGAGGAGGGAGTAGTTCACCCTCGGGGCTGAGAGTATGTACCAGTAGCTATGTGTTTGATCTCTCTCTCTCTCTCTCTCTCTCTCTCTCTCTCTCTCTCTCGTGTTCTTGAGATGGTACGATCTTAATGTATCGCGATCTTTACTATTATAGTTAGATCTTATGATGTTTCTCCCCCTCTACTCTCTTGTAATGGATTGAATTTTCCCTTTGAAGTTATCTTATCAGATTGAGCCTTTAAGGATTTGAGAACACTTGATGTATGTCTTGCATGTGCTTATCTGTGGTGACGTTGGGATAATCACGTGATCTACTTGATGTATGTTTTGGTGATCAACTTGCGGGTTCCGTTTGTGAACTTATGCATAGGGGTTGGCACACGTTTTCGTCTTGACTCTCCGGTAGAAACCTTGGGGCACTCTTTGAAGTTCTATGTGTTGGTTGAATAGATGAATCTGAGATTGTTTGATGCATATCGTATAATCATACCCACGGATACTTGAGGTGACATTGGAGTATCTAGGTGACATTAGGGTTTTGGTTGATTTGTGTCTTAAGGTGTTATTCTAGTACGAACTCTATGATAGATTGATCCGAAAGTATAACTTTGAGGTGGTTTCGTACCCTACAATAATCTCTTCGTTTGTTCTCCGCTATTAGCGACTTTGGAGTGACTCTTTGTTGCATGTTGAGGGATAGTTATATGATCCAATTATGTTATTATTGTTGAGAGAACTTGCACTAGTGAAAGTATGAACCCTAGGCCTTGTTTCCTAGCATTGCAATACCTTTTTACGCTCACTTTTACCACTTGTTACCTTGATTTTTTTATATTTTCAGATTACAAAAACCTATATCTACCATCCATATTGCAATTGTATCACCATCTCTTCGCCGAACTACTGCACCTATACAATTTACCATTGTATTGGGTGTGTTGGGGACACAAGAGACTCTTTGTTATTTGGTTGCGGGGTTGCTTGAGAGAGACCATCTTCAACCTACGCCTCCCACGGATTGATAAACCTTAGGTCATCCACTTGAGGGAAATTTGCTACTGTCCTACAAACCTCTGCACTTGGAGCCCAACAACGTCTACAAGAAGAAGGTTGTGTAGTAGACATCAAGAACCAATGTATCAATCCAGTAGGAGACTACACACAAGTCGCCTCGTACCTACACAAACAAATAAGAACCTTGCAACCAACGCGATAAAGGGGTTGTCAATTGATACGTCTCCAACTTATCTATAATTTTTTATTGTTCCATGCTATATTATATTCTGTTTTGGATGATTAACGGGCTTTATTATACACTTTTATACTATTTTTGGGACTAACCTATTAACCGGAGGCCCAGCCCAAATTGCTATTTTTTTGCCTATTTCAGTGTTTCGCAGAAAAAGAATATCAAATGGAGTCCAAACGGAATGAAACCTTCGGGAACGTGATTTTCGGAACGAACGTGATCCAGAGGACTTGGAGTCTACGACAAGAAATCAACCAGGAGAGCACGAGGTAAGGGGGCGCGCCTACCCCCCTGGGCACGCCCTCCACCCTCGTGGGGCCCATGTTGCTCCACCGACGTACTTCTTCCTCCTATATATACCTACGTACCCCCAAACTATCAAAGACGGAGCCAAAAACATAATTCCACCGCCGCAACCTTCTGTACCCGTGAGATCCCATATTGGGGCCTTTTTCCGGTGCTCCGCCGGAGGGGGCATTGATCACGGAGGGCTTCTACATCAACACCATAGCCTCTTCGATGATGTGTGAGTAGTTTACCTCAGACCTTCGGGTCCATAGTTATTATCTAAATGGCATCTTCTCTCTCTTTGGATCTCAATACAAAGTTCTCCACGATTCTTGTGGACACCTATTTGATGTAATCTTCTTTTGCGGTGTGTTTGTTGAGACTGATGAATTGTGGGTTTATGATCAAGTTTATCTATGAACAATATTTGAATCTCCTCTGAATTCTTTTACGTATGATTGGTTATCTTTGCAAGTCTCTTCGAATTATCAGTTTGGTTTGGCCTACTAGATTGATCTTTCTTGCAATGGGAGAAGTGCTTAGCTTTGGGTTCAATCTTGCGGTGTCCTTTCCCAAAGGATGTTAGGGCAGCAAGGCATGCATTGTATTGTTGCCATCGAGGATAAAAAGATGGGGTTTATATCATATTGCATGAGTTTATCCCTCTACATCATGTCATCTTACTTAAAGCATTACTCTATTCTTATGAACTTAATACTCTAGATGCATGTTGGATAGCGGTCGATGTGTGGAGTAATAGTAGTAGATGCAGAATAGTTTCGGTCCACTTGTCGCGGACGTGATGCCTATATACATGTTCATACCTAGATATTCTCATAACTATGCTCAATTCTATAAATTGCTCAATAGTAATTTGTTCACCCACCGTAATACTTATGCTCTTGAGAGAAGCCACAAGTGAAACCTATGGCCCCCGGTTCTATTTTCCATCATATTAATCTTCCAACACTTAGTTATTTTAATTGCCGTTTATTTTACTTTGCATCTTTATCATAAAAATACCAAAAATATTATCTTATCATATCTCATTCTCGTAAGTGAACGTTGAGGGATTGACAACCCCTTAATCGCATTGGTTGCGAGGTTCTTGTTTTTTTGTGTAGGTGTGAGGGACTTGTGTGTGATCTCCTACTGGATTGATACCTTGGTTCTCAAAAACTGAGGGAAATACTTACGCTACTTTACTGCATCACCCTTTCCTCTTCAAGGGAAAACCAACGCAGTGCTCAAGAGGTAGCAAGAAGGATTTCTGGTGCCGTTGCCGGGGAGATTTGCGCCAAGTCAAGTCAAGATTTGATTTCCTGTCAACGAGCCATTTCTGGCGCCGTTGCCGGTGAGATTCGCCCCAAATCAAGTCAAGTCAAGACATACCAAGTACCCATCACAAACTCTTATCCCTCGCATTACATTATTTGACATTTGCCTCTCGTTTTCCTCTCCCCCACTTCACCCTGTCCATTTTATTCACCCTCTCTTTTCCGTTCGCCTCTTTCTCGCTCGCTTCTTGTTTGCTCGTGTGTTGGATTCACTAAAAAAAGGACACATCCGTGACATTTTGGGCCGAAGGAAATTTTTTTCTGTCATACATATGACACTTCTATGACGATAATTGTGACAAAACCCGGTATCATCATAGATGTGGTGGGCTCCTACTTCTATGACAAAAAATCATGACAGAAAATGGGCTTTTCGCCCTGGGCGGGCCGGAGACGCAGCTGCATGACATTCTTTGGGCCGTCCATGACGGAAAAAACCGTGGTAGAAGCGAGGGGGAGGAAAATTTCGGGGAGTTGCCGGTTACGGTGGGAGGTCGGGGGCGGAGCGATGCGCGCTTTCTCTCGTGACGTCTGTGGCGTGTTTGCGGCGTTGGTTTCTAATCAAGCCGAAGCGAGGCGTTGGGCTCTAACTGAACCCGAGTGATTGCATTGCAGGCTACGCGTTACTGAACCCGAGCGATCGATCGATGGCTGTTACCTGAACCCGATGGAGCGATTCTTCGCCATCGCTGCTAGTGAGCGCTTGGGCGGGGGGGTTGGATGGACGGTGGCGGTGGTGTTGCCTCTGGATGAACGGGAACCCATGGTGTGGAGGGCTGGATGAATAGTAGACGGTGGAGGGGTGCCCGTGGAGGGGTGGTTGAACAGGACCCCGTGGTGTGGAGGGTTGGATGAACAGTAGACGGTGGAGGGGTGCCCGTGGAGAGGGGTGGTTGAACAGTAGCCGGTGGAGTAGCGCGTGGTGGAGGCTGGATGAACAGGAGCCCATGGAGGCTGGAGGAGGTCGACGGTAGCCCGTGGAGGCTGGAGGAGGTCGACGGTGGAGATGAACAGTATCCCGTGGAGTCCCGTTTTGCGGTACGCCGCACACCTCCCCGGTTTCGACCGTAGTGCTCCAACACAAGTCCGTTTCGTCCGTTTTGCGTTACGCCACACCCCTTCCGATCAACAGGACTCCCATTTCGACCGTAGGAGGTCCGTTTCCTCCGTTTTGCGGTACGCCAGGCCTCTCCCGATCAACAGGACCCCGTTTCGAACGTGGCCGGTCGAACACAAGGCCGTTTCCTCAGTTGTGCGGTACGCCACGCCTCGTTTCCATCGTCTGTTCCGTCCAAGCCCTCCCGATGAAGACGACCACTCCGTTTCGACCCAGCCGGTTGGCTCCCCATGAACACGACGACGTTGTTTCTCCGTTCCGACCCAGCCATGTACGTATGCGCGATAGGCGTTAGAGGCCCTGCCCGTATGTACGTATGTGGCCGTATTTTCTTTCTTGCACCCTCGTCGATGTACGTACGTGTACATGCTACGTGCGCGCCTCTACATCTACGACACGTGCGCGCCTCTACATCGACCAGTATGTACGTACACGTTCGCGACCAGAATGACAACGCTACGTACGCTTCGACCAGGTGGGTCCCGACTGTCAGGCAGTTCCTTGCGTGCGAAAATGTAGCTGGTGGGTCCCAGCAGTGGGCGAATCATTTTTTTTGCCCGGACGCACTTCCTTTGCGTGCGAAGATGTAGCTGGTGGGTCCCAGTAGTCAGGGGGGCGAATCATTTTTTTTTTGCCCGGACGCACTTCCTTGCGTGCGAAGATGTAGCTGATGGGTCCCAGCAGTCAGGGGGCGAATCATTTTTTTTGCCCGAACGCACTTCCTTGCGTGCGAAGATGTAGCTGGTGGGTCCCAGCAGTCAGGGGGGAACTTTTTTTCACGAAATACGGTGGCCCGTCCGGTGGGTCCCAGCTGTCAGGTGGAGGAATCATTATTTTCCGCGTAATAAGGAGGCACTTCCTTGCTGCGGCCGTGGACCCAGCTGTGAGCCTCTCCACGTACAGTCCACGTCCGATGGAAGTCGTTCCTTGACCACGTTGACCATGCCGCCGAGAGCACCACGGCGGTGGACGACGGCGAGGCCTAGGAAGGGGACGACTCGGAGCCGGGAAAGACGCAGCAGTGGATGCCCACGCGAAGAGGAGTACGAGGGTTCACTGGTTGGCTGCGGTGTGAGGCTCTGTCGCCAGAGATTAACAGGGGTGTGGGTGAGTAGAGGGATGGCCTGGCCAGCGGTGGGAGTAGTAGGCGGTGAGGCCTCGCGGCATCACAACCGCCACGGAGGCAGGAGCACGCTGCACGACCGGCGCTGGTTTGGGTGGTGGAGCAAGAAGACCAGAGGTTGAAGAAGCACTACAACCGTTGGATGAACATCGTCTGGTAACAGGAGCTAGAATCGTTCATATTGACTAAGTTGACAAAGCCCTCCGTCCCGTCAACTTGGTAGGCCCACAACTCAGCCTCCCAAAGATTTGGGTTCCGGTGGCAGGGGGAGTATTCATTTTTTTGTGCGTAATAAGGAGGCACTTCCTTGCGTGCGAAGATAACTGGTGGGTCCGACAAGTCAGCGGGGGCATGTTTTTTGCGAATCTGAGAGGCCCTTCGGTGGGTCCCGGATGTCAGGTGGAGGAATCATTATTTTGCGCGTAATAAGGAGGCATTTCCTTGTGTGCGGCCGTGGACCCAGCTGACAGCCTCTCCACGCACAGCCTACTTCCGATGGTGTCGTTCGTTGACCACGTTGACCACGCTGCACTGAGCGCATCCAAGGTGGTGAACGACGGCGAGGCCCCGGACAGCAACGAGCCGGAGATGGGAAGACGCGGGAGTAGAGTCGCAGACGGAGAGGTGTACGAGGGTTAACTGGTTCTAGTGCGGTGTGGTTCGGCAGTCGGTGGAGAAGAACAGGAGGTGTGGAGGGTTGGAGGGATGGCCTAGCCAACGGTGGAGTAGCGCTTCATAGCGAAGCATGCTAAGCAGAGCTGCTAGCAGCAGGAGGCGGGAGGTGGTCCCGGCGGCGCTGGAGGAAGAAGACGAGAGATTGAGGATGGATGCCGGCCGTTGGATGTAAATCCAACGGCTAACATGTCAGAATCATTTGTTGACTAAATTTATAACAACTTGCATTGAGTTTGACCTATTGGCCCACATTTCAGCCTTCAAAAATGTGGCACGTATTCAACCCATTTTTTCAGAATTTACGGTCTTTTTTTTGCGCGGTAGAATTTACAGTCAATTTGATCTTTTTTTTGAATTACAACCATTACCTGGGCTGGGTGAACAATTAATGTAGCTTTCATGCGGCCCATTTATTTTATTTCCTAAAAAATTACAGGCCATTTGCACTTTATCTAGATATACGATTTTGCTGGGCTGATTCTAATTATAATGTTGGTTGGGCTAGCAATGTTATCAAAAAAATAAAAAAGGGCTGAGCATTTTGTTATAAATATATTTAAATAATAAGTGAAATTATTACATTCGTCCTTAAATCTTACCAAGCTTTTGTACACAATCACTAGGATTTTCGTGCCAAAACAATCCAGGATTTTATTTGTTAAGAAATTATTTTTATAATTAATAAGATGTGGGATATTGTTTTCTTACATATGTAAGAATCTGTTAAATATATGATGACAATAAAAATAATATATAATAACATATAAAATATTTTAAATATATATAATATAGTTAAAAGGGAAACATAAGTTGTACCTGGCGTTCCTATTCTTATATAGAAAAATAGAACAGACCGCTGCATTTTCTTCAAAAAAAATACATAAATTGGGCTACCAAAAATAAAACCTCGGATGGGAGGTCCATAGGCCGGTCGATACATGACGGCCCTAAGAAAATACAAACAGGCCCTCCCATCCGAGGTCGTGGGCTGCGCATGTTAAAAATGAAAGCCTAGACGGGGCAGCCCAAAACCACGTCCAACACTTGCCAAAACTCCGTCCCTCGTTTTCTCTGTGTTACGCACACTCAACATTGTGTGGGCATTTTGACTGTGCATCATATGAAGATGTGCTATGCATGAATGTTGATCAGAATGATGTTAACTGGCTGGTAGTTTCATTTTCGACCATGAATAAAACTTCCAACATGATGTTAACCCTGTTTGAAAAGGCCGTGTTAATATAAATGATCTTCCTCTGAAAGTTGATTTCTTATCCGAAACTGAACTTGCGTTTCTTATCTGAAACTAAAACTTGCAGTTTCTTCTAAATGCACTTTTATACTCCTATGAAACTACATTTTTTAAGTGCTAAAAATAGATCTCTAGAATTCATAAAATTCTTCATATGCTCAATACTGCAAATCTGAAATTCAAAAGACATTCATATCTGAAAGTACTCTCAAAATACACAACACAAAACACAATTCACAACCTGCAAATACTGATAACCCTAAGCTCCTCCTGACAATTAACAACCTGCAAGACTATTGGGCTGGGGGGCAGTCCCCTCCTATTCCTCTGCGGCAGACAGCCGCCCCGTGAGACGATGTGAACGGCGAGGGAGACCATGGCGGGGAAGCATCGTCGCGCCAACTGCTTTTCTCGTCTTGAAGTTGGGTACGGTCGACGAAGACTCCACCGGCTCGCTCTGGCAGGACACCCTCACAAACGGCACCCTGTAGATGCTCGATCCTTCAATCTCTGGTGGATGCTCCATCTGGGATCGATACTCCCACCACCGCTCCCTCACGATCGGATTCGGTGAATCTGTTTGCTCCATGGCCCAGAGGAGCAGCTCTATGTACTCTGGCGCGACTCCCTCCGGGAGTATCGCCGCCTTTTCGCTCTGTTGCAGATATTTGGCCATGGATGTCGCAGTCGCCGCTAGTTGGTCCTTGTTGTCAAACCAAGATTGTATCTCCAACATCCTAGCTAGCTTCATAGGGTCGCCGTCTGTGATCCTCACGTATCGGTTGTACTCCTCCATCGATCTACTTCTCCACAGCACCTTCATGCTTGGCGGTGGTTTTTGAATGGAAGAGGAGAGGAGCGCGCTGGTTTTGGATTAGAACGGGAGAGGAGCGACGCTGGTTTTGGACCTGGAACAGAGAGGAGGGCGGTGGTTTTGAAATGGAAGAGGAGAGGGCGGCGCTGGATTTAGATTGGAACAGAGAGGAGGGCGGTGGATTTAGATTAGAATAGGAGAAGAGCGAAGAGCGGCGCTGGTCTTGGAAGTATTTTTTTGTTGTTTTGCGTATTTTGGGTCAAAGTTTGACCACGTACTATATGTGACAAGAAAAATGTGAATGCATGTCACCAAAAATTGTATCGTTTGGTTTGTATCTGAATGTACTTTCAAATTATATTATTTTTGCAACTATAACATATATTTTATGTGCGAAAATCATGGTCAATTATGACCCAGAATAAAAGGGAGACTAGTTAATGTGGGGTCGCTTTCTTAATTGAAGGGTAAATTGATTTTGATTTTGATCCATCCACAGCCACCGCCCTCTCGCCTAATCCTAAATCGCTCCAGACGCTCCTCTCCCTCTTCTCCATTGCAAAACCACCTCCTCTCCTCTCCATCATCTCCATTCCAAAACCACCGCCTTGCCTCTCCCTCTTGATCTTCTCCATTGCAAAACCACCTCCTCTCCTCTCCATCATCTCCATTCCAAAACCACCGTCTCGCCTCTCCTCTCTTCGATCTTCTCCATTGCAAAACCACCTCCTCTCCTCTCCATCATCTCCATTCCAGAACCACCTCCTCTCCTCTCCATCATCTCCATTCCAAAACCACCTCCTCTCCTCTCCCTCTTCTCTATTGAAAGACCACCGTCTCTCCTCCCATCTTCCAAAGCTAGCACCAAACCACTCAAAATGACATCTATGGAGAGGATGCAGCAGCGAATCAGGCAGATCGCCGGCGGCAACCAGGCAAAGTTAGCCAGGTTGAAGGAGATCCTTAGTTGGTTTGACAATGAGTGGGAGATTTCGACGACGGTGCGAACCATGTGGCAATGTATGCGAAAGAGTGAGACGGCGGCGATGAGGGCGGCGATGTACATGTACTCCTCAGCGGCAGTCACGCCGCAGTCCTCCGAGTTCATCGAGTATCTCCTATGGGCGATGGAGCAGACAGATTCGCCCGAGGCGACAGTTTGGCGGAGGTGGTGGGCGTACAGGTCGAAGTTCGAGCACCCAGAGGATAACGAATCGATCGAGTATGGTGTGCCGTTCGTGAGGGTGCAAAGCCAGCCGGAGCCAGAGGAGTATTCGTTCTCCCACCGCAAGAGGAGGCCGGATGGCGCGACGTCGCTTCCCCGACGTTCTCCACGGTTCCCTCGACGCTTGCCTCGTTTCAACGGCGGCGGTAGGGTTTAAGGTAAGCTTCGCACTAACCTAATCTTCCACCTGCTCATGCTTACAATCAGTGTGACAACTAATGAAAATCATGCTTACAATCAGTCTCCGAGTACTACGCCAATCACCCTAAAATAGCTCTGGACCTTTGGGTCAAAGTTGTGACACAAGTAAAGAAAAATAGATTGGTGCTTCTTTCAGAATAGAGTACTCCCTAGAAAACTGCCAATATAAGCTACTAGTATTTGGTTAGAGGATTTGCTGCCGAGAAAGATCCGTCCACAAAGAGCGCCACACATCCCACTGGTTGTGGTGGATGCCAATGCGTGCATGCAGCATGGTTGGTGTCGGTAATTTTACTTGGCACACCTCGCACTCTGCATATATGCCGGTTCCTCACGTACATTTGTGCAGTTCCACCAAAATGCAGCTGAATAACCCTGTTTGCACTGAGATAATGAAAAAGCGTGATTACATTATAGTGGCACTAGTTGATGAAACACACAAAATAAATAGAAGAAAATATTGCGATAGTATCATAGTATGCCATGCTGCGAGGCGAGATGGGCCTGCGACGCCTCATACTGATGCGCCTCATACTTGACATCGTCCCAAGTCTCCCAGATACACATTTCGCCAAATGATGAACATCAGTGTACAACAGTAGTACAAGGAGGTGCCTTGAGACATTCAAATCTCTATTTTGTACATATCAACTAAAATTAAGCACCCCGGTTTGCGTAAACGCTTAAACATTAACAATGGGACTAGTTGATGAAACATACTTTAACAAAGAGAAGCACTTTCTTTATCTACATTGGAAATGAAATGATAGAGATGACACTCGCTCTATTTTAACTGTATTATTACTTCATTTTATCAAGTGACACTAAGGTCGAGCAGGTGGCAAACGAGGTGTACCGCAAGGCCGCAAGGATGGAGGCCGGGGTGCTTAGGATGGGATGTCAAGCTGGCTCTTTCGGTCACCAACATGGATGATTCAATTCATGGGACCTTTTGGTGCAGTTCACCTAAAATGAAGCAATGTCCCGTGAGCTAGCAGCTTCTTCTTCAATTTTTTTAAGAAAAGGGCTCCAGCCCCGGTTCCATTTCCATCAGAAGACGAAACCCACAGAGCTTCTTCTTCATTAGTTGCAATAAAATTGAGCAACATTAAGGTTGGTTGTGAAGCTCCTGGAATGCTCAACTATAATTTGGATATCATTTGTGCAGTTCAACTAAGATCGAGCATGAAATGTATATCTCTGTTTGCACAAAAAGGTGGAAAGGAGGGTGACTAACAAGTAACAAGTGATGAAACATGCATCAAATGAAAAGAAGCATGTTCCTTATCTGAATGGAAATCCTACAAGGACAGTAGCAATTTCTAAAGCAGTGGCATTGCTAGATATTAGTGTGGGCATCAGGATTAACTATGACAACTGTTAAATACGACATTACTTTGGGCATGGGAGAGTAGGCGGACCAGGATAGTTGCATTTCTAACGAAAAGAACCAACTTATCTTAATGGGAAATATTAGCAGGGCATGTAAAGAAGTGCCATTGATTCATATTACTGGAGGCATTACATTGAAAACAACATTGGTTTAACGTGTCCTTACTTTTAACAAGTCGAATGCTACATTTTACCGGTGGCATTACATAAGAGTGGCTCGGGGCAACAAACATCGAACAGGATATCTGGGTTGGTCCCTTTTTGTTCGGTATAGCCACCTTATCTTTGTGTGAGGCTAGCAAATCTAGTGCTGGACTTACTCGCTGACTTGTCCCCAGTCCCCACTTTCTTTCCATTTTCAACCAATAGATCGGGTTTATATTGAGTTTGTACTGTGTTTCCTTTATTTCCTATTAGACCTAGAGACCAGTTGGATAGCCGGTCTCTGCTACTTTTCGCCCCATTATTTCCTCTTTCGACCAAGTCCTAGATTCAGGTAACAAATCCTCCCCACCCCACCCCTTAACCCTTTCTTCCTTGTTTGAACCAAGTAGTACTAGATTCAAGTGCATGAACTAGTTTTACCTCTTAAACGTAAAAAAATAGGTGGTTTTCGAACAGCCGATCGATCCTATCTACGAGGGGGGCTGAGAAATAGTAAAAGTTACAAATGCAGCGACGTCGGGAGCTCGGGAAGTAGAGCAAGGCCGGTTTCGAAGGAAGTTATACCTGATGGTCGCGGGGATGTCGCTAGGTTGGTGGCGGGAGGTCGGATCTGCCCACACTACGGCAGCAAGGAAGAAGAGGTCGGAGGCCCTCCCTCGCCAGTGGTGCTTGGGAGAGAACAACAAGGCAGGCTGATCGGGACGCGCCCAGCTGTGGGTAAGAGCCGTCGCCGAGGAAGACCGCGTGAACGTTGCACCTTCTCACCTTCCCCGGCGGAGAGGATCCGGCTGGATCTGTGACCAGCGGTGAGCAGAGAGAGAGAGAGTGTGTGGCCACCGCTGTCGTGTTTAGATCAGGAGAGGCCGAGACGGTGTGAAAAGAGCAACACTAGCAGGCAAGCGTGGAGGCTCCTACCTATATAGTGGAGTAGTACTTAGTTTTCTTTTGTCTACCGGAGCCGGCTTGACCTCGTCAATGACTGTCGAGAAGTCTTCATGCACGTGGCCGAGGCGCAGCTTGTCGCCTTTTGATCCGAGCGCGGATTATAACATATAACACGAAAAAATGCCACATGACAAGAAATCATAACCTCACCGCCCAAAGGAGATAACATGAATCCTGACAGACAAACTAGACGAGGAACAAAGCTCAAATTAAAGATAAACTCATAGAAAAGGGGTCCGTCGATAGATGTCCTAATTAACATAGCCGACTTGACCTAGATGGCAGCCGAGTAGTCACTGTTCGTGCATGTGCCCCCAATGACTAGCCCAACTCAGTTGTCGCTGTTTAACCCTCACAGTGATCCAGCACATGACACATAATTTTGCGAAATGACAAGAAACCTTTTTTTAGATTTCTCACCACAACTACAGCCATGTACAACACAGCCTGCACGATATTTAGACGATAGCCAATCCAGCGTGTTGCTGGAGTCTGGTCACATGCATGGACGAACTGATCTTCCGTGTCTTGCGGGGATCGCCCGAGCACCAACGTAGTACAACACTTCTCTAGTACTATTGCTCGTCTCCCTCTTCTATTAAGTCACCCGACTTGCGGGGCCGGGGAGTGTGCCTATGGTCGGTTCTCAATTGCCGTCCCACATGTGTGTGCGAACGCAATATGACGCGCGTTCCATTCGGAGAGCAGTGTGCCAGACCGACCGACCGTCTGGGTGCGACGCGAACGCGACGTGCATGCTGTATACTCCGTACATGTGTACCGCCGTTTTCTAGACGCTTTGCTCCATGGCGCGGGTGCAATCCATGGATACAAAATTAGTATACTGTATACTATTTAAAAGTCGAGGGCGGGGCTTTTCCTGCCCGGTAGGCGGCGGGACAGTTCCGCCTAGTCGGTTCGACAGAGACGTGAGAAGACGAGGGAGTAGGCTGCTGCAAACGAGGGCTGTGTGATTTGACAATGAAGTTATCGCTGGACAGGTGGGGCCCCGTGATTTGACTTGCCATTATCATTTTAACTGCGGCGCTACGACCGGCGTGAGCCTCGCGATTCCTGACCACTTCCATATAGGTGCCTCTCCCAATGCTCCACCACGTAGTAGTAGAGGCTGGCTCTTGCATGAGAGCCCACTTCTCCACTTTTTCCTTGCCTCTCTTTCCTCCACATATGCAAAAATGCCATGTAAAGCGGCAAAGCGCACTATTGTACTTACTTGCTCCTACAGGTGCTTAAGCTTGCCACATAGTCATAAATTCTGATGTGGCAAGTTAATCAAGAAGAGAGAGACTAGTTTGGTGACCCAAGGAGGAAACGGTGCTAAGCGCATGTACCTAGGTGAAAAGACAATTTTGAGGCTAGTTGTAATGGTAGTATCATAGCTAGTATCATGCATGTCAACTAGGCAATTTTGATGAGGTGTCATAAAATTAAATGAAGAAAAAGAGGGTTGAGTATCATATCATGATACTATATCATAATAAATGCTATACTACTATGTGTCATGCATGGTAATAAATAAAGTACTACATGATACTAGTATATGATACTATGCATTAGGGAGGTAGTACACTAGTATCATATGTATGATATTAGTATATGATACTTCCCATTACAACTAGCCTGAGTCTATAGCTAATTATATCAAGTACTACCTCCCTAATGCATAGTATCATATACTAGTATCATATGTATATGCATTAGGGAGGTAGTACTTGATAGGTGTCATACACTAGTATCATATGCATGATATTAGTATATGATACTTCCCATTACAATCAGCCTGAGTCTATAGCTAATTAAATGAAGCAAACTTAGCAACACCATTTCATTGGAAGAGGTCACTCCTTGGCAAATGCAATAAATACCAGTACTCCATGTGTCCCATAATATAAGAACGTTTTTGGCACTACACTAGTGTCAAAAACGTTCTTATATTATGGGACGGAGGAGTCTGAAGAAAGAGATAGAGAGGAGTAAAAAAATACACTTATAGCCAACCTTATAGCCAACCTTGTTGTAGTATGAGTGACTAAGTGATGACTATGTATGACATGCCAACATCGATAGCCTAACGCACCATGTTAAATCTCCATAGGCGTGACATGAAGCGACGCGACATCGTGGTAGGCGTGACCATGATACGGGCTGTTGGCAGCCCTTGGATCTGAGATCAAGCGGTCGCATGCTAAGTTGCTAAAATTTGCGAATAACCTCCGGATAGGATATTCACCCATTGGTCTAGAATCACGCCATGCAACCGCTCGATCTCCGATCCAAGGGCTCTCGGAAGCCCGTATCATGGGAGAATGGAAAGCCACT
This sequence comes from Aegilops longissima, assembly GCA_021605205.1. Lineage (NCBI taxonomy): Eukaryota > Viridiplantae > Streptophyta > Magnoliopsida > Poales > Poaceae > Aegilops > Aegilops longissima. Next base: position 70,784,246 of record CM038676.1, read on the forward strand.
ACCCTGCCGTTTGCCGCCTGGCGGTTTGCTCCTACTCGCCCCAAAGACGTCCTTTAATACTACGGCGATTCGCTCCTAGTCGTCCCGCCCATTCACATTACGGCAGTTCCACTAATCCTAACCTCCTCCCAAATCCATGGCGTCCCAAATCTCCCCGATCGGCGGTGAGTACAAGGTTAGAACCATCACCGCGATGAGTTCGACATCATCTACACCCGTTCTTCCGCGACGGTGAAAGGATGCCTTTCGCTTCGTGACGCATGTTCAAGACTCACATGATGAGTGGGTCGCCGGGCTAGATGTTGAGTACACCACAGTCGTGGGATGAGAGAAGGATCTAAAGAACGAAGAGAGGAAGAAGCCCGCCGTGATCCAGGTTTGCGTGCATGACTTATTCTTGGTCTACCACATATGCCATGCCGACGTTGAGTGCCAGGATTTTAAGGACTTCCTCGAGAGCAACCTAGTCAAATTCGTTACTGTAGACTTTGGTAACGACAAAGAAGTCCTGCGTCGGATAGACCTCGTTGTAGGCAACACCTTCGACCACCAAAAGAATCGGATGGTGTCCTCTCGTCAGCCTTCAATGCTGACCCTGGCAGGAGCCATGGTTCATCCTTCGTACTGTAAACTGGAGAAACCTCCATACACGTTTCATTGTCATGCATGTCAGCGGAGTGTACTAGATATAGACCACATCCAGTACGCTGCAATGGATGGCTACCTTTGTTTCAATATCTACAAGGGTTGGACGAAGAGCAACAGCCAAGTTGGCGGTTCAAGCAAAGAAGTATCGGCCAAGAGTAAGAGGGACAAGGACGAAGTCGAGGACGTGGACGAGGACTCCGAGTAAGGTGGCAGTGTCGTTGCTCATGGTTGTTCTAATGCAGTGTCTACCAGAATAGTTGCAAATTTTAATTCCAGGTGTGCTTAATTTAATTTGAGGGGTGTGTTGTGCTGAGCCCCAGCAGGACTATGTTATGTTTCTTCTTGTTACTTTAACTCTTCAGTAAGTACATACTAGTATTTCTTACATTTCATCTTTTAGTTGGTATAGTACTACCACTCGTTTATTCACATTATATACGTACAATATATATGGCCAACATCATATAGCCAGCAGTTTAGTTGTCAAAGAATTTCAGTGGTGCTTAGTTTTGTCAAAGAATTCTGTGGTGCTTAGTTTTATTTGAGGGGTGGGTTGTGCTGGACACCATTATTGTGAGTGGACTTTTAATAGTACTATATGCATAATTTGCATTTAGCGCTCTCTATATGTACCACCTTTTTCTAATTTCAAGTTTTGCTCCATGGCGCAATCCATCGATACTCTTCTTTGTACAAAAGTATACATTTTTAAAAGGCTAGAGGCGGGCAGTCTAGCTTGGTCGGTTTCACGAGAGGCGAGGGCCTTTGTGATTTGACGGCTCATTACTGCTGGAAGGCGGGGCCTTGTGATTTGACTGCTCATATAAATGCACCGACGACCTGATCGAGGAGGAGCAAATAACCATGCGGTATACTCAAGTTTTCCACTGGAGTAGTACTGCGACGGAGGAGCACGAAACACGGCAGCCCAGTGCCATATGGCAATAAAAAATGATCTAATTTGCTAGTCATCTCATTGTTAGCATTTTTCTACTCATTCCCTCAAAAAAACAAAAACCATTGTTCTATTCATGCCTCGCAGAGAACGTGACACGTGCGGCGAAACACCCGAAGCAAAAGATGTAACACAGCAGCAAAAGAAGAAGGAAGATTATCACCCCAAATGATCTAATTCACCGCGGAGTCGTAACTGCTTCTTCATCGCCTCCACGACCTCCATCTCCTTGCGCGTCTCCTCCGCCATCTTCTTCATTCTATCCATGACGCGGGATTTCTCGACGCGAGCCTTCATCATCTGTTCCATGGCCGCATTACGTACCTTGACAGCAGCCGGGTGCTCGATGCGGAGCTTCACCAACTCCTCCTTCTGTTCCATGACGAGGGCCTGCAGCATCTTCATCGAGGAACTACTATTCTCATGCAGCTTCTTCCAGCCGGCGTTCTTCTCCTTCAACAGGTCGATCTCGTGGCAGAGCTTCGCCTTGTCCTCCTGAAGTCGCAGGATTTCGCCGGTCGCCTTCTTCTCCGAGGCAATGCTCTTCTTCAGCAGCATCACCAAGCCGGCGGTCAACTCCCCCTGCTGATTGAGCTCAGCGGGCATGTCGTCGAGGCTCTCCTTCAGCAACTCCGTCAAGCCTTGGATGAACTCCTTCTGCTTATTGAGGTGCTTATTGAGCTGATCGGGCATGCCGTCGAGGGATAACGACTCCAGCTCCGCCGGCTCGGCATGTTCGCCTCCGTGGCTAGGGCACTCCTGGGAGCCATCGCCTGCCCGTGAGAGATGTTCAAGGTCTCTGCGTGGCGGCGAGGCCTCTCTCTTTTTTCCGCAGCCTTGGTTGCCGCTCCCTTGTTACGAGTAGTTCTTGACCTAGAGCTCTGCTCACCGGCCATGGCAACGACGGACGAAGAAGAAGCACTTATGAGGAGGAAAGGTAGAGTAATTTTGGTTAGGTAGTTCCCTTTTATAACCTAAGTACTAGCACTAGTAGTACTAATACCTGCATAGTGGGAACATGTTCAGGTTTGGTGCGTAGTACTAGTAGGTGTGAGCAGGCTTTGAATGTGATGGGAACAAGGTAAAGATTAATTGATGGTTTTGGTTTGAGGTCCAAACGGCTCCCGATGAGTTTAGCGGAACATAAATTTCAAGTAGACTACACTGCTCAAATGCGTAAATATTATGTTCTTGTCAAAATTGGCACAAAATACGAAGGAGACCAATGGAAGTACTACTAGCAACCCACGATTTAACTACTTGCATGCGCACGATGGAGTAATAATGTCTTTCTTCCGCCTCACGCTCACTCAATTTGCATGCGCTGTATTAATTGACCATCAATGAAGTGAACGACTTTACACGCGTCAAATTATCACATGGGTGGATCTGGTACAAAATTGCGTCCGCCCATGTACCCGCCGCATGCGTGCGAGGAATGAGTGCGTGCGTGGCGTGCGTGCACATCTTCGCTTCATGCATGTACCGCCAGTATGGCTCAGGGAGGACGAGTACATTCTTCTGGAACCAGCAGCACGTCACTGTGATCAATCCACGCAAGGAGGTCGCGACAACGCCTCCACATGTGCCACGTGGCTTCATGAACTGTAAGAGAGACTCTGTGTAGCATGCCATTGGTATTATAATTTACGTGCTTTGCACATACTCGAAGTACTAGTAATTTACACGTGTGTTGCACGCATCAGATTTTGCAACCAAATTATGAATAAATACCACACTATAGTATGTAAGCTCTTAGTCATATATGCGTGATGTAGCCCTTCGTTTAATTCTTATAGTTCATCTCATTCAAAATCAAATTAGTTTTTATAAAAAAGCTAAGAACACGTGAATAGGAAAAACATGGGATTATAGTGGAATGTCGTATTGAATCCTACAGGATTGTACGAGTGTTTGATGGTGCATAGGAAAAACGCAGAATTCTTTCAAAGTGGTTTGAGTGGATGGGTTGTTTCCTATGAAATCTAGTGCAAATGAATCATATGGAAAAATTCCTATGGTTTACAATCCTACGAATCAAACAACCAAGATAGGAAAAATTCCTAATGATTAGAATCCTCCAAAATTCCTTTGAGAATCCTTTGAATCAAAGAAGCCCTTAATCTATTTTATGATTCATGGAATTGTGCGTCGTAAAGCATAAAGTAAAAACAAATAGTGGCAATTCAACTAGAAAAAAAGTTTGGGCAGTTATGATACGGAAGATTCTATAACAAAAGAGAACCACTGTTGTTTTGAGGTTTTTGCATTATGCTTAAGTTCAACCATGGAGTCTGCTAGATTGTACATGTGGCAAAATCCGGTGTGGGGCTAGAAGATGGGGCGAGAGGCCGAGTGGAGGGAGACTATGAAGGAATGCACAAGTGCCAGATCGATATTTAGAGAGAGGGTGCGAACACGTGCGCTGTTGCACGCGGTGGCGGAGCAATGAAAAATAAATGAGCTAGGGGGCCAAGCAATGCTAATCCTTTACGAGGAGGGTCAATTCATGAAATTAAACCTTTTTTAACAGCAATTGTCTAATGATCACATTCATATTAGCCTCGATATATAGTGATGTTAGGGGGCAGGCCGCCTTTATCGCCTTGTCTTCGCCATTGTGCATGCATCTGAGAGATGAAGCAGAAGGCATGGATGATGAGAGGGGGACATTGGATACATAATTAATGTGGGTGTATTAGCTATTTATGTTAATCCTATATAGAGAGGTACAGATTGATCGATGTGGACGTGGGAGAGGTATAGATTGATCGATGTGGACGTGGGAAAGAGCGTGAGACCTCACTGGATATATCGATTGATCGGTTTGTGTGGAAAACTATGAAAGACCTAGCTATATACACACATACATAGAGGAACATAGATCATTGCGCATGCACGCGTGAGAGATAAAGAATGCCCGGTATGATGGAGAGGGGGATGTGTGTGGGTGTGTCCCTTCATGGGAGACCGACCTGAAGAAAAAGATTGCATGCGTGCGATAGATAATGCCGACTGGTAGTGTGTGTGCATGCATGCACGAGAGAAAGTTAGTGGTACAATTATAAAGAGAAGACTACTGTGTGGGTGTAAAAGAATAGGTGAGGTCATAATCAATGTAAAGTTGAATTCAAATATTTGAATAAGAGATCCTGATGTTTGAAACCCATGCATGCATGAATATAACGGAGATCTGCGCGGTGTGCTTTGGAAACGAGCATGTTGTAATGTATACACATTGAACAAGGTCAGACTGATTTGAATTTGAGATACCGATGGCAGACATCATATGCCCATGTCGCATCCGTGCATGTAATTGGAGATGATGGGCGGCTTTCGCATCACATATCTATATCTATACCCCTATATATATTATATTATATATTATTTTTATTGTGAGCGGGTAACTTTAACTTTGAAAGATGGTCGTTGGATGAGGCGAATCCGAAGGTCCAAACATGGCAAATTTGAGCACTATTGGCCGTTGGATATCATCTAGATTCCACCAGATTTCGCCACATGTATAATCTAGAAGACTCCATGGTTGAACTTAAGCATAATGCACAAACATCAAAACACAAGCACTTCTTATTTGTTCTAGAATCTTCCATATCATAATTGCCCAAATGTTTTTCTACATGATTTTCCATTATTTGTTTTTACTTTATGTCTTACAACGCACAATTCCATGAATCTTAAAATAGATTAGATTTCTTATAAAAACTAGATGATTTTGAATGAAATAAACTATAAGAATTAAACGAACATCTACATCATGCATATATGACTCAAAGCTTGCATGCTATAATGTGGTATTTATTCATAATTTGGTTGCCAAATCTCATGCGTGCAACGCACGTGTACCTTACTCTAGTCTAAATGGTGTTTGTGTGTGTGTTGTGCGTGTTGAGGTGCAAATTGTCTTTTTTTTGGTACACGTTAAGCTTGTTCTTCCGAAATTTCAAGCCGCGCCTTGTTATGCCGAAAATTGAAGCTAGCGTCTCTATCTATCATGCTGCGAAACTCCCGCCTCTTCAATCGGTGCCTTGTTAGCCCAAAATATTTAAGATATATCTTTGTCTCGTTGTGCTCCGACAACTCCCTCCATCTCAACCCGCGCCTTGCTATTCCAAAATTATAATGCGCGCGAAAACTCCCACCTCCTGTGAAATCCCGACACGCGAAATGCCCGTGGTACCCCTGAACCGAAAGAACCGCCTCAAATCGGTGGGGGGTACTTTCGTAACTTACACCACATTTCGGACAAGCGCGTCTCTAAGCCATGGTTCCCCACTGCCATCCCATCCGCCCACCCATTCGTACACCGAGGCCACGAAAACCCGCGACGAAACCCCACACCCTGCTCCGTCCGCCACCCAGCCGGAGCTTCTTCCCCGACGACATCGTCCACAGTAACACCTGACGTCCCTCATCCACCGTACCGGATGAGGATCTGTCATCGATCTCATCGTCCCGCCGGTTCAGCCACCCCGTCCTCCACCTCCAAGGAGCTGCCCCGATGTTCCCCTCGTCTTTCGCGCCACATCCATTCCCACACCGCCGTCTTCACCTGCACCACCGAAGAGCATCATCATCACCGCTTCTCGATGAAGCTCCGCCTAATCGGCGCCACCAAAGAGGTTGTACACTAATCGCCGCATTTTCTTCTTGATTCGATCTCACGGTGCTGCCGGCGCTCGGTCCCGAGCCGACACGGCGCGGCTCCATCCACGGCGGCGTTGCCGGCCACTTCCTCCACGGCGTCGCTCCCTCGGCGGCGACGCCCACATTAGTAGGAGCTTGTGACGCCCCCGATTTAATCGTACACTAATCATGCACGCAAATGTGTACGATCAAGATCGTGGACTCACGGAAGATATCACAACACAACTCTACAAATAAAATAAGTCATACAAGCATCATAATACAAGCCGGGGCCTCGAGGGCTCGAATACAAGTGCTCGATCATAGACGAAGTCAGCGGAAGCAACAATATCTGAGTACGGACATAAGTTAATCAAGTTGCCATAAGATGGCTAGCACAAACTGGGATACAGACGAAGAGGAGCAGGCCTCCCGCCAGGATCCTCCTAGCTACTCCTGGTCATCGTCGGCTGGCTGCACGTAGTAGTAGGCACCTCCGCAGTAGTAGTCTTCATCGACGATGGCGTCGGCCCTGGGCTCCATAGTCAGTTACGCAATCGAGTAGAGGTAGGGAAAAGGGGAACAAGGCAACCGTGAGTACTCATCCAAAGTACTCGCAAGCAAGGAGCTACACTACATATGCATGGATATATGTGTAAAGGCCATATCGGTGGACTGAACTGCAGAATGCCAGAATAAGAGGGGGATAGCTAGTCTTAACGAAGACTACGCTCGACACTGTCTTGCAACAGGTAGAAGAGGGCAATCTGAAGTCCTCCAAGTAACATCACATAGCAATAATCCTACCCGGCGATCCCCTCCTCATATCCCTGCGAGAGAGCGACCACCGGTTGTATCTGGCACTTGAAAGGGTGTGTTTTATCAAGTATCCGGTTCTAGTTGTCATAAGCTCAAGGTACAACTCCAAGTCGTCCTATTATCAAGATCACGGCTATCGAATAGATTAACTTCCTGCAGGGTGCACCATCTTACCCAAAGATGCTTGATCCCATTTGGCGGACACACTTTCTCGGTCATGCCCGCGCGGAAGATCAACACGCCGCAGCCCCACCTAGGCACAACAAAGAGGCCAACACGCGGTCTAAACCTAAGCGACAGGGTGCCGGGCCCATCGCCTCGAGCACACCTGCGACGCGTCTGTGACGCGCCGGAAGCAGACCTAGCCCAAGATGGCGTTCCATTCCAATCCGGCGCGCGCCGCTCCGTCGCCGACGTCTGAAGTGCTTTACTGATACCACGACGCCGGATACCCATAACTACTCCCGCGTAGATGGTTAGTGCGTATAAGCTCGTAGCCAACTCAGATCAAATACCAAGACCTCGTTAAGCGTGTTAAGTATCCGCGAATGCCGAACAGGGCCAGGCCCACCTCTCTCCTAGGCGATCTCAACCTGCCCTGTCGCTCCGCCACAAAGATCCATCCAGAGGGCCGTCGGGACAAGGGTCCTTTCAGCCCCCAATCCGTGAATCACTCGCGGGTGCTCCACCAGCCGACCCGACTTTAGTCACCACATGTATCATGTATAAGTATAAGTATATACCCGTGATCACCTCCCGAGTGATCACGGCCCGATAGTATAGCACGGCAGACGGACAAGAATGTAGGGCCACAGATGAAAGTACTAGCATCCTATACTAAGCATATAGGATTCTGTAAAGGTAACAACAAAGAGTAACAAGGACAAAGCTATGCATCGGGATAGGTATAACTGAAAGCAAGAGCATGCGACACTACTCTAATGCAAGCAGTATAGAGTAGAATAGGCGATATCTGGTGATCAAGGGGGGGCTTGCCTGGTTGCTCTGGCAAGAGAGAGGGGTCGTCGACACCGTAGTCGATCACAGGGGGGTACCGGCAGCGGTCTCGGGGTCTACCGGAAAAGTAACGGAGGGGGAACATAATAAATAACAGAGCAATCAAAGCATAATATGTCAAATGCGGTGCTAGAGGTGATCTAACGCAGGGATAGGTGATACCGGTGAAGGGGGGAAACAACCGGGAAAGTATCCCCGGTGTTTCGCGTTTTCGGGCAGAGGAGCCGGAGGGGGAAAGTTGCAGGTTCGATAGGTTAGGGGTGTGTGGCGGACGAACGGACTGCGTATCCGGATTCGTCTCGTCGTTCTAAGCAACTTTCATGTACAAAGTTTTTTCATCCGAGTTATGGATTATTTTATATTAATTTTCAAAGATTTAAACATTTCTGAAATTACTATTAATTAATTTAATCCGTAAATCATTTAATGTTAAATGCTAGGTGTACATAGAAAGTGTACACAACATTGTGCCACACAACCTGCTAGTGGGGCCAGGGGCGATTGACTCGATCAAAGGTCTAGTCGTGATCAATTAGGTTGTTGTTGACCGAGTCAAGTCGACAGTGGGATCGAGCGTCATAATCTGCTTATCTAATCAAATCGTTAATGTTAATTAGATTAGTTAACATGATTAATTAAGTTAATTAATTATCTTAATTAATTAATTTAATTTCGTTATTATTATTATTATTATTAATTATTATTATTATTTTGTTCGGCGTGGGGCCTGTTGTCAATGGCATGTGGGGAAACAGCTATCGGGTGTGGGTGCTGGCGCCTCGACCGGCGCTATGGCGCGAAGGCCTTGGATCTGGCGCGCGATCGGTACCACGGCGAGGGACGACGCTGCTGGCGCTGCCGGGCGCCGACGTGGCAGCGGAGAGGCCACGGCGGAGCGAGGCTGTGGTGATGCGGGCGCGGGGCGGGTCAACGGGCAGGCGCCCGCGACCGAGGCCACCAGGGGCGTCGGCCACGGCGGACCAGGGCGCGTTGACCGCAGTAGGGAGGTCGGAGTCGGGCATCGGCGTCGGCAACGACGGCGGACGGAGCGGGAGCTGGACGAGCCCAGGGACGGCGACTACAGCGACGTGGTGGGCGGGCGCGCGGGAGGCGCGGCCGGATCCGTGATGGAGAGAGAGGGCGGACGAGGCTCACGGGAGGGTCGAAGTCGAGCTCGAGGAGGTGTTGGGGCGGTCCGCGATGGAGGGGTCGACGACGAGGGCGGGGAGGAGCAGTCCGGCGAGTAGCCCGGGCGGCGGCGGCGGCGTCGACGGGTTCGGGGGCGTGGTTGCCCCGGTGTCGGTGGCGAGCGGCGCGCGAGGTGATGGGGTCGGGGCGACGTCGCGCGTGTAGCGGCGGGGATCGATCCCCGATCTGGATCGGGGCCAAGGGAGGAGGCGAGGGGGAAAGGGGAGGACGAGGTGGCGGCGCCGAGCGCTGGGGCGCTGGGTGGTGGCGCTGAGAGGAGAGAGAGAGACGTCATGGGGAAGTGGGGGTCGACGACGAGCGGGATCGGGCACGAGGGATGCCTCGATCCAGAGCGGCGCGGGGGAGGAGAAGGAGGGGATCGGGGTGGGGGGGAATGGGGTGTGCGGTCGGGAGCTAGGGTTTCCCCTGGTGGGGATAAGGGAGGCTGGTTGGGCCGGCTTGGCGGCTCTGTAGCCTGTTGGGTCGAGGCCCAACCCAGGGGGGTTTCTTCTTCTTTTCTTTTGTTTTTACTTTTTTATTTATTTTACCTTTTCTGTTTTAGTTTTGTTTCCTATTATTTTAGTTTTATTAAAATACACACTTAGCATCTAATTTAGTATTTCAACTTAGTCCATAGTCACAAAAAGTCTAATCCTCAAATAAATTAGTTTGACATTTTATTAATTACAAAAGGTATTTAAAAAATTGTTTTCACTATCGTTTTAATTGTTTTAGGGCCTTTATACATTTTATCAAAGTTTGGTTTCTCCAGCATAATTACCTATGTATTATTTGGTTCACTCCGAACATTTAAATCTTAATATTTGAAAACTTTTATTGTTTGCTCGATTTTGAATTTGAAATTCGAACTAGGTTCCGAACTAACGCGAGTTTATCCACAGTAACCGAGGTGACGTGGCATCATCAGTGGGGTTTACCGTAGCTTAATTACCCGGGCGTCACAATTCTCCTCCACTACAAGAAATCTCGTCCCGAGATTTAAGAGGGGAGTAAGGGGAAAGTTCTGGTTACGATATTCTAACGGATCTTCTCGAAGAAGTTAGTTCCTTTCGTTGATGTCTTCAATCCTTTATTCCGATGCATCATGATAAACTTGTCACCATTTCTTCGTGAACTCCATCGTACTTACGAATAGGTAAGGGGTAGCTCTACAATGAAAGGATGTTATAAGGAAAACCATCCGGGGTATCCCAAGAATGAACTTATGAGTATCTCTCGAGTTGAACAAAGGACACACATCGAGAGCAAAGTAAGACAGTGCGATAAGGAGTTTCAAGCGGATAGGCAATCGTTCATTGCCTGAAGCAGGGTGCGAAAGGGTTCAGAGCAACGGGAATAAGTATTGCGTCCGATACCAGAATAGATCAACAGGCAAGTGGCCCGTGAATTACATACAAAGTCAAGCGTGAGGAATAACTTCGGCAACAGGGGTGTACAGGAGAGTCAGGTTTCGATCCTGTGAAACTGTGGGTTATGGGCCCACCATGTGGTTAAAAGTAGGAGGTTGGTGACCTCTTGCACGATCATGTAAGCAAGGCATGTCAGAGGAGAGTCTGAGGGTCATGTCGGCAACAACATAGGTACCAAGGGCGAGGGACGAAGAGAACCATTCTCCTGCTTTCGTTGAGCGAGGCGGACCAATAGGCAAGGTTCTCGCCCATCGCTGGTTACCGAATGTCATCAACAATAGTAATAGGGTATTACTTACAGAGTGGTACAACGAGGTGCTTACCTAAGCAGGGGATTATCACTGCTTAGATTATATATATCCCAAGAATGGTCAAACAGACCCATGGAAAGGAAAATGTGATCATTAGGTTAAACAGAACAATGGAAAGGAAAAATGTGTTTAAACACATATTTCAGGGGTATATCCTTCCCAAGGGTAAGCAGAGCATGATACCCATGACAGGATATAATGTAGAAAACCCTTTAGGTAAGGGGAGAGAAATTTCATGACATTACCCATACAACGGTGTTCGGATAATTGAGCAAGAAACATTTAGCATTGGGCTTCGAATGTTCTTGTTGAAAATCAGAGTACCACAGACATGCTTCGAGATAGCATTGACATGGTCTTCAGGTGAAGATCGGACTTTGGAATCACGAAGGATCCATCAGGAATAACTTGTAGAAACAGTATTACAATTCCCTCATGGATGAATGGATAACCCTACTGAAAAGGAATCTATAATGATAGGTCCTCCAGCCGGGGGGGGGGTGCTAGGCATGACATCATGCTACCGGTTCATCAAAGGACCAATAACATAACTCTTGGAAAGTCGTCCCAACCATCATATCTAACCGAGATTCAGATCCGATTGGTGTAAAGATACCTCAGACTCAGGATGTCCGAGAAGAAAAGGTGCAACGCAATTTGACGAGATGACATTGTAAGATTCTCGGGGAAATGAACTATGAAGTGATTTCCGTTAACAAGAGTCCATCATTAACCCAAGGAGAGGACAAGGAGGTGTCTGGTGAACTCAACGGCAATTCACCGAGATTCCCAAAAGATAGACTCCCACATTTAAGTGAACAAGGAGATAACATTTGTCGGATCAAATGATACAAGGAAGTATGCTCGAGGAAAACATACACAAGTAAACATTGGTTGAAAGGTGCGCCCGATGGGTTGGGTTGCACGACCAATGTCAGAATGGTGATTCAATAATCGATAGTCTAAGAATTTCACTTCAAAGCAAGAGGCTTGCTAGAAGGGCAGAATTCAAACAGCACCGTTCACTTGTTGGTACACCGGTTGGAAGCAACACGGGGACCAAGAAAGAATGGTGATGGTGAGAAGCATCTCAATACCAAGAATTTCTTAAGAGGTGGAGCAGTCCTCACAACATCCTTGATATTAACAGATGGTAATACTCCAAGGTAAAGAAGATCAAATGCTGGATAGCAGGGATCTCAAGGTTTACACAAAACACGAACAACTTGTGTTGAACGGAAGGCAATAAAGTGGTTGATGAGAACAGGAATCATCGAGGGCAAGGATGGTATTACCCATCATGAATTCAATTGAATTCCTGGAAGAGCTCATAAGGTTGATGATGATCACGACACAATTGTCGAGAGATTTCATGCAGATGTAATCAATCAGCGACGACATCAAGTCAAAGGAATGATGAAGAAAGAGGTTATTGGAACCACGGTTACGACATAAACTCGAACTCAAGCTTGTTGTTTAAGGTGAAAGGGAATGACGAGGAAAATCGACGTAAGCTTAATTCATCGTCGAAAATTGTGCTCCGAGAAGAAGGACCGGGTAGCACAGTTAAAATCATCACGACAATGATATAGCCAAACAGGCTAGGAATGGCGTGGTCGGGTACAAACTCGTACTTATAGAAGCTTACTGAAGAGTTGTTGAACCGTAGAGCGGACTCGGTTCAGTTATCGGTGTCCTTGAGTGTTTAATAACTCAGAGCCCGTGAAAAATTGGAATCAGTGGGAAGGTAGTACTAGATGAAGAACTCATAAGCAGTTATGCAGTTCCATGATAATCTCGAGATACTAGGGGGTAATACTCGACGACATATCAAAGTAGAGGTTGGACGGGGGTATTGCTCTACAGAAGACAAGCGCTAAAACTTGCACGAGAAATGGTATTTAAAAGAGAACATGGTCAGAACCACGATTGCAAAAGACTAGATCCCTGATATAAGATGAACTTATACCAAAGGAATAATTAATTTAAGAGAAGCTTTAATGATAAGATCTACGTCGTGTCCATGGGCATGGACACAAGTTAAAGGTCGACTCCCACTTCTCCAATGCATAACCCTTCATTCACTTCTCACGTTCGTTGAAGTTGCAGTGTTGAAAATTTTATCTGGCGAAGCACCAGAAGAGTATGATTCGTGAAAACTTTCGTGTTCACACGGTTTAGTGAAGGCATATGTTCTACCCATAGGGGCTTCTTGGAATCATTACCAGAATTTTTAGAAATAATTAACTCAAGCTCGAAGGCAGAGCATGGTTGAGAAAGCAGAGGATACAATTTACCAAAGGCACTATGTATCAGAGGAAAGGTTCACAAGGTTATTGAATATGAAGGGCGTCGTCAGATAAAATCCAACAAAGGGTCTGGTGGTCCACAAGGGATCTGACGTGAGCATCAGTACTCAACTAGAGGTAGAAGAATGCAAGGAGATCAAATTATAGAAACAACTGACTAACTCAATTGTCAAATGCAAAGGAATTATGATTCCCAATTCAAGGGATCGAGCAATGCTCGATCAGGGATGGATAAGTTGAATAGCCTTAGGGTACAATCAACGACAATTGGATTGGTCGAAAACCAATTCCAGTTAAAAGAATGGCAGCTCAGCCAGAAAGGTAATTTATAAGGATCAATGATGATTATGGTATTTCGCAAACATATTGAGTCAACAGACCCAAAATGATGATGACAACGAATGTCAATATGACTACGAGACTTATGGGACTAACCATAATGCAAGCAAGCAAGAATTTCAAGAGCCAAAGGCCCCAGAGGATTTTCGGAAGATCGAATATTATTTTGAAGACTTTTGTGAAACACATGAACAAGCGGGGATGGCGGATACTCGACAAGTGCGAGGATTTATTTGAAGGGGTATTCATGTGGCAAAGAACTGCTAGGCAGTAGGCACAAAGTATTCTCGGAACAATAGAGAAAACTTCGGGGTATCTTGTAATAACAAGGTCAATGGGGGATGATCGTATGAATGGCAAGTGTAAGTAGTTATCCATACGGATTTATCGGTGGTCAGGAATAGCAAAAGTGATGGGCACAAAGTCTCGAGAGAACATCAGAGAGTATCTTCGGAATCTTCTGATTAGCAGACGATCATCTGAAGTGAGGGGCTCTCGGGAGAAAGTACTTGCGAGAACCTAAAGTTAGTTTTGTTTTTAGCAAATTCATTTAACCCGAATAGAAGAGAGTTCAGAGTCCCAGAGTAAAGGTCGAGGAGTAAAAGATCCTAGTACCACCCAATGGCGACGTGGGCCCGTAAGGCACACAACCAAGTTAGTAAAAGTTTTTGCAATGTCTAGACTCGACTTCGGCCAAGGAGTTGGAAGGGGGATTCCTACAGGCAGTTGGCTCTGATACCAACTTGTGACGCCCCCGATTTAATCGTACACTAATCATGCACGCGAATGTGTACGATCAAGACCAGGGACTCACGGGAAGATATCACAACACAACTCTACAAATAAAATAAGTCATACAAGAATCATAATACAAGCCAGGGGCCTCGAGGGCTCGAATACAAGTGCTCGATCATAGGCGAGTCAGTGGAAGCAACAATATCTGAGTCTGAGACATAAGTTAATGAAGTTGCCATAAGATGGCTAGCACAAAGCGGGATCAGATCGAAGAGGAGCAGGCCTCCTGCAGGATCCTCCTAGCTACTCTGGTCGCCGTCGTCGGGCTGCACGTAGTAGTAGGCACCTCGAGTAGTAGTCGTCATCGGCGGTGGCGTCTGGCGCCTGGGCTCCATAGTGCTGTTGCAGACAATCGAGTAGAGGTAGGGGAAAAAGGGGAACAAGGCAACCGTGAGTACTCATCCAAAGTACTGCAAGCAAGGAGCTACACTACATATGCATGGATATATGTGTAAAGGCCATATCGGTGGACTGAGCTGCAGAATGCCGTAATAAGAGGGGATAGCTAGTCTTAACGAAGACTACGCTTCGACACCTGTCTTGCAACAGTAGAAGAGGGCAATCTGAAGTCCTCCAAGTAACATCACATAGCAATAATCCTACCGCGATCCCTCCTCATATCCCTGAGAGAGAGCGACCACCGGTTGTATCTCGCACTTGAAAGGGTGTGTTTTATCAAGTATCCGGTTCTAGTTGTCATAAGCTCAAGGTACAACTCCAAGTCGTCCTTTTACCGAAGATCACGGCTATCCGAATAGATTAACTTCCTGCAGGGTGCACCATCTTACCCAGACGCTTGATCCCATTTGGCGGACACACTTTCTGGGTCATGCCCGCCGCGGAAGATCAACACGTCGCAGCCCCACCTAGGCACAACAGAGAGGCCAACACGCGGTCTAAACCTAAGCGCAGGGTGCAGGCCCATCGCCTGAGCACACTCAGACGTTATGCGTCTGTGGCCGAAGCAGACCTAGCCCAAAGAAAGCGCTCCAGCCCAATCCGTAGCGCGCCGCTCCGTCGCCGACGTCTCGAAGTGCTTGGTGATACCACGGCGGGATACCCATAACTACTCCCGCGTAGATGGTTAGTGCGTATAAGCTCAGAGCCAACTCAGATCAAATACCAAGACCTCGTTAAGCGTGTTAAGTATCCATGAACGCCGAACAGGCCAGCCCACCTCTCTCCTAGGCGGTCTCAACCTGCCCTGCCGCTCCGCCACAAAGATCCATCAAAGGGCCGTCGGGACAAGGGTCCTTTCAGCCCCCAATCCGTGAATCACTCGCGGGTGCTCCACCAGCCGACCCGACTTTAGTCACCACATGTATCATGTATAAGTATAAGTATATACCCGTGATCACCTCCCGAGTGATCACGGCCCGATAGTATAGCACGGCAGACGGACAAGAATGTAGGGCCACAGATGAAAGTACTAGCATCCTAAACTAAGCATATAGGATTGCAGGTAAAGGTAACAGCAGTAGTAAGAAGGACAGGCTATGCATCAGGATAGGTATAACTGAAAGCAGTAACATGCTACACTACTCTAATGCAAGCGGTATAGAGTAGAATAGGCGATATCTGGTGATCAAGGGGAGGGGCTTGCCTGGTTGCTCTGGCAAGAGAGAGGGGTCGTCGACACCGTAGTCGATCACAGGGGGGTACCGGCAGCGGTCTCGGGGTCTACCGGAAAAGTAACGGAGGGGGAACATAATAAATAACAGAGCAATCAAAGCATAATATGTCAAATGCGGTGCTAGAGGTGATCTAACGCGGGGATAGGTGATACCGGTGAAGGGGGGAAACAACCGGGAAAGTATCCCGGTGTTTAGCGTTTGCAGAGGAGCCGAGGGGAAAGTTGCAGTTCGATAGGTTAGGGGTGTGTGGCGGACGAGCGGACTGCGTATCCGGATTCGTCTCCTCGTTCTGAGCAACTTTCATGTACAAAGTTTTTTCATCCGAGTTACGGATTATTTTATATTAATTTTCAAAGATTTAAACATTTCTGAAATTACTATTAATTAATTTAATCCGTAAATCATTTAATGTTAAATGCTAGGTGTACACAGAAAGTGTACACAACATTGTGCCACACAACCTGCTAGTGGGGCCAGGGGGCCAGTTGACTCAGTCAAAGGTCCAGTCAGCAGTCAATTAGGTTGACTGTTGACTTGGTCAAGCTGACAGGTGGGACCCAGGCGTCATAATCTGTTTATCTAATCAAATCGTTAATGTTAATTAGATTAGTTAAGAGGATTAGTTAAGTTAATTAATTATCTTAATTAATTAATTTAATTTCGTTGTTATTATTATTAATCTTAATTATTATTACTATTTTGTTCTCTGGGCGTGGGGCCCTGTTGTCAATGGCACAGGGGGGAAACAGCTACCGGGTGTGGGTGCACTGGCGCCTCGACCCGGGCGTATGGGCGCGAAGGCCGGATCGGGCGCGCCGATCGGTACCACGGCGAGGGAACGACGCCGCGTGGCGCCGGTCGGCGCCGGCGTGGCAGCGGAGAGGCTACGGCGGGCGAGGCTGTGGTGATCTTGGGCGCTGGGCGGGTCAACGGGCGGCGCCGCACCGAGGCTACCAGGGCGTCGGCCACGGCGGACCAGGCGCGTTGACCGCAGCAAGGGAGGTCGGAGTCGGGCATCGCGTCGGCAACGAGCGGGCCGGAGCGGAGCTGGGCGAGCCCACGGACGGCGACTATAGCGGCGTGGGTGGGCGCGGGGCGCGCGCGGAGGCGGCCGGATCCGATGATGGGAGAGAGAGGGCGGACGAGGCTCACGGGAGGGTCGCGTCTGAAGCTCGAGAAGGTGTTAGCGGTCCGGCGATGGAGGGGTCGACGGCGAGGCGGGGAGGAGTAGTCCGGCGTAGCCCTCGGGCGGTGGCGGCGTCGGCAGGTTGGGCGTGGTTGCCCCGGTGTCGGTGGCGAGCGGCGCGCGAGGTGATGGGGTCGGGGCGACGTCGCGCGTGTAGCGGCGGGGATCGATCCCCGATCTGGATCGGGGCCAAGGGAGGAGGCGAGGGGGAAAGGGGAGGACGAGGTGGCGGCGCCGAGCGCTGGGGCGCTGGGTGTGGCGGCGCTGGGAGGGAGAGGAGAGACGTGCGGGGAGAGTGGGGTCGACGACGAGCGGGATCGGCACGAGGATGCCTCGATCCAGCGGCTGGGGAGGAGAAGGAGGGATCGGGGGGATGGGGTGTGCGGTCGGGAGCTAGGGTTTTCCCTGGTGGGGATAAGGGAGGCCGGTTGGGCGGCTGGCGACTCAGAGCCTGCTGGGTCGAGGCCCAGCTGGGGGTTCTTCTTCTTTTCTTTTGTTTTTACTTTTTTATTTATTTTACCTTTTCTGTTTTAGTTTTGTTAACTATTATTTTAGTTTTATTAAAATACACACTTAGCATCTAATTTAGTATTTCAACTTAGTCCATAGTCACAAAAGTCTAATCCTCAAATAAATTAGTTTGACATTTTATTAATTACAAAGGTATTTAAACAATTGTTTTCACTATCGTTTTAATTGTTTTAGGGCCTTTATACATTTTATCAAAGTTTGGTTTCTCTAGCATAATTACCTATGTATTATTTGGTTCACTCCGAACATTTAAATCTTAATATTTGAAAACTTTTATTGTTTGCTCGATTTTGAATTTGAAATTGAACTAGGTTCGAACTAACGCGAGTTTATCCATAGTAACCGAGGTGGCGTGGCATCATCGATGGGGTTTATCTGTAGCTTAATTACCAAGGCGTCCAGAGCTGCTGCTCCTTTAGCTCTTCGCCGCTGCTGCTCTGGTCTTGCTCTCGGTGCCTGCTGGGTCCGCTCTTGCTATTGCTCTTGCTCGCGTTGTTGCTCTCGCTCTTGCTCTTGCTTGCGATGCTGCTCGATTGGCTACACTTGATCGATTGAATCGACTTTTGGGTCGATCGATTTCAAGGGGTGGGCTCACGAGGTGAAGGAAGAACCAGCCGCTTGGGAGGGGGGCCCGGAGGTACCCCACTATCTATCTTAGGGTTCAGGATGGGGCGGTGGTCACCGCGGTGGCGGGCGTTGGCGGGGCGGTGGCGTGGGGATCATCGGAGAAAAAGCTCGGCACGGGGGGACTAGAGGATGGCGGGGCAGCGGACCGGCGGTGGGGAGTGTTTTGTATGGCGGGCGGCGACCACCGTCACATGGTGCGGGGCTGCTGTTTGGCCGGTGGTGGCTGGCAGCTCAGGGGGGGTGGAGGTTGAAGATTAACCGCATGCCCTTGATTTCGTATCAAACGGCTGCAAAATCGACTGACCAGAGGTGAAAAAGTCAGTCGACCGACGTGTAGCCTCACCTTGCTAGTGCGTTCAGTTTCAACAGCAAAATTCAGTTTCGACAGCAAAATTCAGTTTGGACTGTTAGGTTCAGTTTCGACAGTTAAGTTCAGTTTTGACAGTTAAGTTCAGAGATGAGCGGCTGATGTATTTTACATCTAGCACTTTGTGGTTATGTATTTTACGTCATGTATTGGAGATGCTATTAGAATTCCACTCAGGTTAACGTTGTTCGTTGTCTCTCTTGTCCTGCTTCAGCCTCGACGTCGTACAACTCACCGGAGCTGCTCCAACGACGAAACCCTCCATCACAGCGGAGCAGTACCTCGGGCTCCATCTCCAGACGCCTAAGATCTTCTTCCCCTCCTCCGACAGCAAAGTCAGCCGGAGCATCCTACCGGCCAACCCAATCACGCCGAGATCGACATGGCTTCGCCAAAGGGGTTCTACACTTGTTGCATCTCGTTTTTACTCTACATGTTATATATATTGTCCACTGAGCACTCGTAGTAACGGGAAATGCAATTATTTTATCCTACTATATGACAAGCAGTGAGGTACCAGGCAACTTTGCTATCCGTGATGGACTCTCTTGAACGCCATCATTATTTATCTCTGCGCATTTGAGTTGTGCATTTGTCGATGGGCCTGGGAGTTGAGCTAGTATGGTAGTGGCCTAGGTCCAAAGTAATAGAAGTAGCACAAAAACATTTTTTTAGTGTAGGATTTTCCTTGCTCAAGCCTGCCTACTAGAATCGCCAGTGCTTGAAAGGAAAAGTGAATGAAAAACATAGGAATTGGAAAGTTTCCTATGGTACTACTTTTCATGAATTTGGTGTAAAGGAATGGAGCAAAGGAAAACTGTAGGATTTGTTCCTTTAGTGTCTCCTTGAAAGAAAAACCGTAGGAATTCTAATTTCCACTTCTCCTCCTTTTCATATTCCTATTCATCAAGCACAAGACTAAGAGATAGTAGAATAATAGCATTATAACCGTACATTTTCTTGTGGTTTGACTTAATCTCACCATGCTTTATTGCATCATGTGATCTTCCAATTGTTGTGAATCAAACACCCAGATTGGCAGAAATCCTGTGTTTTTAAATTCTCTGTTTTGCACGTGCATTCCTATCCTATTCCTGTCTATTTCCTATCCCTGCATTGTTAGAATCCTCAAATTCAAACAAGCCCTTGCTCAATTACTTATGTTACAGATATGTGTCAAAGAAAACCTTGTGTGATTTGTCCAGCTCCTGCGGCGTTGTGTTCCACCCCAGCTCAGCTGCACCAACGACGAAAGGGTTCACCACAGCAGGGATCCGCTCTCCAGACTGTCTGTCGCCGCCTCAGATCTTCTTCCTCGCCGTAGTATACGACAACTGCATTACCATCATCAATCGAGCAGATGACCTTGAGGACTACGGTTCCGCAAGAGAGGTCGCATCTTCCGTGTCCGCTTCGTTATGCGCCGCTTAATATGATGACATGCTACATTATCGTCGTGTTCACCTATTAGACTCGAGTCAGGTCCAAACTAATCTGAAACTTGAGTTTTAAATGGTTGTGGGGTACATATTGGGGCAGCAATCAGTACTATCATCTACTATCTGGTTAATCTCCGTGTATCGCTATGAGTTTCATGTTGGGTGCAAACAAACATTAAAGGAGCCATTATCTGTATTTTTAACTAAAGCTATTATCTGCCTGCTATCATTGGTTTTGGGTCTATCCAAAGTTTGCTACCATCACTCTGGATTTGTGCATGCACTCCGTACATAATCTCACTATGTTTTATTCCTATGCATGCCAGTTATTCTACACAATGGAACTGATCATGTAGAGCAAAAGAGACGAGCCTTGCGTGGCAATAAAATTTCATGCAGACGTCGTTCCATGGTGGGCGCAAAGGTAGCCCCCCCTCCACCCATTTTGGATCGTAATCAAGAGGAAGATAATTGTTCGAGGGGATTCGAAGGAGAAGACCACTCCTATTTACCCCATGAGGTCTTCGCTCTAACTTGGCATCTTGATGTTGGTAATATCATGCATATGGTGCCTTGCATTGCTTATTGTATACATTAAAGATGTCATCCGCTTAGTTTAGACATGCTTTGTGTCAATGCCATCTGTTTTGTTTCTTTATCGTATATGTGAATCATGCAATGCCATCTTGTCTAGCCAGGCATCATATATGTGAATTTTGCGATGCCACCCGGGTTAGCCAGTCATCTTATAGGTGAATTATATCATGCCATCATTTTTTTATTATGTGTTAGATTTGTCAACAATTTTAGTACATTCAATTACTCTTCCTGTGCATCAGCCATTCGGCACGGTCATGGTAAAATCTGGAGTGGAAACAAGGTCTTCAGAGCAGACAATGTTATCTGATGAAGCGCATGTCTTGCTAGTTACCGATAGCTCCTCAGAGGAGGATTCAGTGACAGATGACCAGTCATATTTCCCCCCTGAGGTGCATGCCCTAACTTGGCAGGGTTATGTTACTCAAATCGTGCATATGGTATCTTGCATTGCTATGTCATTTGCTTAGTTTAGACATGCTTTGTGTGAATGCCACATGTTTAGTGTCTAACTACCATATATGTGAATTATGCAATGCCATCTTGTTGCAAGACATTATATATGTGAATTATGCAATGTTATCTCGTTGCAAGGCATTATGTATGTGAATTATGCAATGCCATGTTGTTTAGGCAAGCGTCATATATGTGAATTATATCATGCCGTTCTTTTTTTGTATTTCCCATTGCTTTTGTCGACAATGTTTGTATATTCAACTGCTCTTCCTGTGCATCAGCCATTTGAATTGGTGATGGAGAAATCTGGAGTGAAAACAAGGTCTTCAGAGCAGACAATGCTACTGCTAAAGCAGATATCTTGCTGATTCTGATAGCTCTTGAGAGGAGGATTCAGAGGCGATGACCAGTCCTATTATCCCCCCGAGGTGTATGCTCAAACTTGGCAGGGTTATATTACTCATATAATGCATATGTTGTATTGCAATGCTTATTTTTACATCATATACACAATATTGAATGCCATCTCCTTAGTTGACACATCATATATGCAATTGCCCTCTGCTCACTTCCTTAGTATATAAATCATATATTTGAATTATGTCATGCCATGTTGTTTACATAGACAGCATGTATCTGAATTATGGCATGCCAACCCATTTTCTAAAGACATAATATAGTTATATCATCTCATCCTGTTTACATAGTCATCATATTTTAAATTATGTCATTCTATCCGTGAATTATATCATGCCATCATGTTTCCATCGACGGCGTGTTTGTGATTTATGGCATGCCAACCACTTTAATAGACACATCGTATAGTTATATCATGTCATCATGTTTACATAGTCATCATATTTTGAAGTATGTCATTCTATCCTGTTTAGTTAGCCATGATACATGTGAAATTGTGTCATGCTATCTTGTTTAATTAGCCATCATATATGTGAAATTATGTCCTGTTATTCTGTTTGCTTAGACAACATGAATGTGAATTATTTCATGCCCTGTTTTCTTCCCTACTATCCATTGCACCTGTCTATCTTACAATGTCTGTACATTCAATTACTTTTCTTGTTTATCAACCATTTCAATTGGAGGGAGTGATGGCAGTATCTGTGGGAGTAAAAACACGGTCTTCAGAAAAGATCGTGCTACCTGTCGATGCAGATAGAACCATGGTTGTACTTGCCCAAGAATCAGCCCCACCACACATAACCCACACTCATGCAGATTGTACCCCTACCCAGTTGGACAAAGAACCAGCTACACCCCTTCTAACTCCAACCCCAGCAGATAGACACCCAGTTCCCATTGACACGGCACCGTCTCCACCACAGAGCACCCAAACACGAGCAGTTAGTAAGGCAACTGCAGTGCCCAAATCACGAGGACCACCACTCCGAACCTGAAGTCAACGCTTAAAGCAGAAGAACAATTGTTCTTAGGTCAGGTTCCGTAGCTATGGTTCATACTACTTTGCTCTTGCATCACTGTATTTACTGATACCAACCAATTTCAAATTTGAAGGATGCAATTGAAACTCCAATGGCGCAACAGGTATGTTTTAAACCTGTTTCTTCAACGTGTTTGGGTGTTTGCTGTTGTAACTTGCTCTATGTTGATTTCAGTTTCAATTGAATAAACAGTTATGTTCTCATGCCATGCACATTACAAGTGTTGTTATTGCTGTGTAGTTTCCCACACTTATATTCTGTCTATGCTGCTTTGTCCTAAATAGATATGATTCGAACTGTATCTATCTTGATTTGGCAACATAAACTAGAATGATATAGACCATACAGTGACCATACTACATAGATATATGTTTGTTTCATGTTGTTATCCTGTCCACCTTAATACTGAACTGGTTTACCAAAATGAGTTTCATATACTACATTGTAAACCTGAGATGTGTTTTAATTGTTTCCCTTTTAGAACGCGGATAAAATATTGGAGAAGAGTACCCTGTTATGCAATGGTAAAGGAAATAATGCAGATAAGGTTCAAGATAGTGAGACATCCATGTTGGTCTCCAAGAAAGCTGATAAAAACTATATTGAGGACACTGAGACAACCCCAAAGTCATGTCTTGATGTAGTGTTCGAGTTCTCGGCTACTACCCTTCTTGGCACCAGCTCTTGAACTCGTTGCTGAATCAGTTAAACTTCTTGAGTCTCAACTTCAAGTTGAAATACATCGATTAGATGTTATGCGATGAAGTCGAAGGATCGAGGAAGTCCTGCAGAATTCAGATGCATACTTTACGGTGCAACTTGGCGGTATTTGGAGGACTTAAGCGCCAAACAAGAGAAAGTTAATAAGCTTTCTAAGCATCTTGCCGACATTATGGGTACCAGGATATTGTTTCTTGAGCTCTTACGAAGTGGTTTCAGTTCTCGACTTGTTTTGCTGCGGCATTTATATCTTCTTGTGTTCCCTATATTTGCTTTGGTGGCGAACTTTGATGCCCGATGGATGTAATATGTGTAATAGCCATGATAGCCTAGTGTAAGTTGCTTGCTTATTTATTTCCTTGTTGTCTTGTTTATTTGTTTGCTTGTAGTCAGTGCAGTTCTTTTTCTGCGGTTTGCTAGTGGCTGCAACAACCTATTTTTTAAAACTAGGCCACAATAACCATGGGCTAATATTTACTGTAGTGACACTGCACCTGCGGGCCATAGAAACAGTGGGCCTTCTACGGGCCGTATAAATAGTGGGCCTTCCACGGGCCGTAGAAACAATGGGCCTTCTACGGGCCGCAGAAACAATGGGCCTTCTACGGACCGTATCATCAATGGGCCTTATACGGGCAGTATGATCGATTGGCCAAACATGGGCCAATAACAAGCCGCATTATGGCCGTAAACGGGCTAGAGTTGGAATTGTCCGTTCATGGGCCGACCATAACGGGCCATCGTTAATAGGCCGTATTTCATGACGCTATGAAAACGGCCCAACGTGTTAACGGACCACAAGCGGGCCGACTGTAACCACGGGCCGAATTTGGCCCATAAGTAGAAAATAGCGATGTGAGCCATAAGTAAACAAATGCTGGAAATGTGTAACACCCGGATGATTAAGGAACAGTAATCACCCCGGTCTACTGTGACTAACCTCACGTTGATTCGAACCCGGTCTAAAACAAATTCAAAACAAAAGCAAACGATAAAAGGTTTCAAAATCTAAAACTAAAATGTTCGGGGGTTGTCTAAAATAACAAACCTAATTATGGTGGGGTGCACAAAATTTTGTAAAGTGCTTTGATATTTTAAATAAACCAAAGAAGAAAAAGAAAAATAATAAAAGAAAATAAAACAAAAGAGGTGGGGGAAGGAACCCCCACTGGCCCATCTGGGCCAGCCCTTCCCCACCATGGCCAGCCAGCCCCCCCGAACCCCCCACTGGCCCAGCCCCTCCACGGCCCGCCCAACCGCGCCCCCTATAACCCCCTCCATGGCTAGAAACCCTAGCCGCCCCACCCCGCCTCACTCGCCCCTTCGATCCCTTCCCCTGCCTTTGCCGCCGATCTGGATCGGGGCCCCCTCGTCCTCCCCTCATCGCATGGTGGCCCCCGCCCCCCCCATGGGCGCCCTCCTCCCCTGCGCCCTACGCCGCCATGCCGCCGAACCCTCCTCCACACCGTCGTCCCACGCTGGGCATCCGCCTTGTGGCGTCGTCCCCGAGCCGCCTCCCCGCCTCACGGATCCCTCCCGACACCGGCGACCGCCTCCCCGACTCCCTCCTCGCCGGTCGCCACCGAACTCCACCGCGCCCGCCGCCTAGACCCCACGGCCCCCCCTATGAGCTTCGCCCTCGGGCCTCCGTCGCTCCCCTCTCCCCCTCCCGAACGACGCCGTCGCCCGGAGCCCCGTCGCCGGCTCCGGCCGTTCCCCGCTTCCCTCTCCTCCCCCTCGCCGAACGGCGCTCTCCCCCTCGCCCGTGCCTACCGCCCCGGCCTCCGCCGTGGCCTACCCCCCCTCTCTCCCCGGCGGCGGCCCCCCCCCTCGCGGTCAGCGCGCCCGCTCGCCCAGCCAACTCCAGTGCCCCCGCCGCACCACGGGCCGTCGACCGCGCCCCTCACCCCAGCCTCTGCTCCCCGCTCCAGATCGCCGAGGCAGCGCGCCCAGCATGGCGGCCGCCCTACCGAACCCGGCAGCGTCGGGCCATGGCCTCCGCCGTGCAGCGCCTGCCGACTCCTCGCCACTCCTGCCCGGCCTCGCCTCGGCCACGGCCTCGGCCGACCCCTCCGCCACGCCGGCCTTGCGGATCGGCGGGCGCCACGCCCGCATCCACAGGTCGCGCCCGAGCAGGCCACCCCGCACCCAAGACGCCTGTTTGGCCCCACAGGGCCGATGACATGGGGCCCCACCCCACCGAATGGTTTAAAAATAAGCAGAAAATGAAAATTAAATAAAACAAATTAATTAATTAATTACTTAATTAAGTAATTAATTAATCTAATTAATTCGATTAATTAACCTAATCACTAATTAAACCTAATTAATTATTGTTAATTAAATCGATTAGGTTAATTAGATAATAGTGTATGAATTAACAGGACCCACTGTCGGGGTTGACTCATCAACCCTGTTGATTCTTGACGTCGGCATGACATCATCTTGGCGTCATAAATACATTTTGAATTAATTAAATAATTAATTAAATTCCAGAAATTAATAAAATCTTTTAAAATCATATCTTTTAATCCGTAACTTCGGATTAAAATATTTTCAACAGAAAGTTACTCGAGCAGCGAGACAAATCCGGATCACGATCCGTTCGTCCACCACACACCCCTAACCTATCGAACCTGCAACTTTTCCCCTCCGGCTCCTCTGCCCGAAAACCCAAAACACCGGGATTACTTCCCCGGATGTTTCCCCCCTAACCAGTACCCCCCCTACCATGTTAGGGCACGCCTAGCATCGCTTCTTGGCATGTCATGCATCGATATGCATCTGTTTACTTTGTATTCATTGTTTCTTCCCCCTCTTCTCTCCGGTAGACTACTGAGACCGACGCTGCGGTGGCGGTTCGACTACGGTGTTGTGACCCCTCTCTCTTGTCGAGCAACCGAGCAAGCCCCCTTTGATCACCGGATATCGCCTACTCTTATCTCGCTGCTTGCATTAGAGTAGTATAGCATATTCTGTTTTCATATACTCCTATCTTTGCATAGCTTTGTCCTTGTAACCATTTGTTACCTTACGCAATCCTATATGCTTAGTATAGGATGCTAGTACTTTCATCTATGGCCCTACTTTCTTGTCAAATGCCGTGCTATACTATCGGGCCGTGATCACTCGGGAGTTGATCACGGTATATACTATATCTTATACATGATACATGTGGAGATTAAAGTCGGTTGGTGATGGAGCACCATGAGTGGATCTTTGAGGCGGAGCGACAGGCAAGTTGAGACCGCCTAGGAGAGAGGTGGGCACGACCACATTCGGCGTTCGCGGTTACTTAACACGCTTAACGAGGTCTTGGTATTTGATCTAGGTTGGCTCTGAGCTTATCGCACTAACCATCTACTGGGAGTAGTTATGGGTATCCGGCGTCGTGGTATCGGCGAAGCACTTCAGACGTCGGTGACGGGCGGCTTGGCCGGATTGGTGGAACGCTGATGGGCTAGGTCTGCGCTTCGGCAGCGTCATAGCGTGCAGGTGTGCTCGAGGCGATGGGCCCGGACCCCTGGCGCTTAGGTTTAGACCGGCGTGTTGGCCTCTCTGTTGTGCCTAGGTGGGGCTGCGGCGTGTTGATCTTCGCGGCGGGCATGACCCAGAAAGTGTGTCGGCCAAATGGGATCAAGCGTCTTTGGGTAAGTTGGTGCACCCTGCAGGAAGTTAATCTATTGAATAGCCGTGATCTTGATAGCAGGGACGACTTGGAGTTGTACCTTGAGCTTATGACAACTAGAACCGGATACTTGATAAAATACACCCTTCCAAGTGCGGATACAACGGTGGTCGCTCTCGCTCGGGGATATGAGCGGGGATTGCGGGTAGGATTATTGCTATGTGATGTTACATTGGAGGATTTCTGCTTGTCCTCTCCTACCTGTTGTAAGGCAGGTGTCCAGAAGCGTAGTCTTCCATAAGACTAGCTATCCCCCTCATATTCTGGCATTCTGCAGTTCAGTCCACTGATATAGCCTTTACACATATATCCATGCATATGTAGTGTAGCTCCTTGCTTGCGAGTACTTTGGATGAGTACTCACGGTTGCCTTGTTCCCCCTTTTCCCCCCTATCTCTACTCGATTGCTGCAACAGACGATGGAGCCCAGGGGCAGACGCCACCGCCTATGGCGACTACTACTGCGGAGGTGCCTACTACTACGTGCAGCCCCGGCGGCGGCGACCGGGAGTAACCTAGGAGGATCCTGGCGGAGGCCTGCTCCTCTTCGATCCGTATCCCGGTTTGTGCTAGCCATCTTATGGCAACTTGTTTAACTTATGTCTGTACTCAGATATTGTTGCTTCCGCTGACTCGTCTATGATCGAGCACTTGTATTCGAGCCCTCGAGGCCCCTGGCTTGTATTATGATGCTTGTATGACTTATTTTATTTGTAGAGTTGTGTTGTGATATCTTCCCGTGACTCCTTGATCTTGATCGTACACATTTGCGTGCATGATTAGTGTACGATTGAATCGGGGGCGTCACAAGTTGAGGAAATCGATAAATCTCTTCAAAGCGGCTTCATTCGCCCAAGTTGCTCACCTTGGGGAGCACCTTCTCTCTTTGTCAAGAAGAAGGATGGGACAAACCGATTGGTCCAAGACTACCGTCCTATAAATCAAGCTACCATTCAGAATAAGTATCCTCTTCCTCGGATCAATGATCTTTATGATCAACTGGCTGGTTCGTCAGTGTTCTCGAAACTCGACTTGAGGTTGGGTTACCACCAGATCCGTGTTCGCGAGGAGGATATCCCCAAGACCGCCTTTGTGACTCGTTATGGTTCATACGAGTACACCGTCATGTCTTCGGCAACCAATGCTCCAGCCACCTTCTCTCGCTTTGATGAACTATATATTCATGGATTACCTCGACAAGTTAAATGCGTGGTTTATCTGGATGATATCTGATCTTTTCAAGAATGAAGAAGAACATCTTTGAACATCTTCGTCTTGTCTTTGGAAAAGCTACGAGAGCATCAACTCTATGCCAAGTTCTCCAAATGTGAATTCGGCTTCCCAAGTAACCTATCTTGGGCATGTCATTTCAAAGGATGGTATTGCCATCAACCACGAACGAGTTCGAGCTATTCTCGATTGGACTCCTCCGAAGAGCGTTAAGCAAGTCGGAAGTTTTATCGGTCTCGCCACTATTGCCGTCGATTAAGCCGAGAACTTCTCCAAGATTGCCGAGCCTCGACTAACTTTGTTGCATAAGGCGTCAAATTCCAATGGAGAGATAAGTGTCGGGAAAGTTTCCGGGCACTCAAAGACAAGTTGACTTCTGCCCGATGCTAGCTCCTCCGATACTAAGAAGGACTTCGTCATTTCTTGCGGCGCTTCTCGTCAAGGTTTAGGCGGTGTCCTAATGCAAGAGCGCAAAGTGGTTGCTTATGCCTCTCGCCGATTCGCCCTCACGAAGAGAACTACCCAGTTCACGACCTCGAGCTAGCTCTTTGTCATTCATGCCTTTGAAGCGATGGCGACATTACCTTCTCGTGTCGTTGCGAGATCTTCACCGACCACCAAAGTCTGAAGTATTTGTTTACCCAGCCAGACCTGAACCTCCGTCGTGCAGAGATGGATGGAGCTATTGCAGAACTTTGATTTGGGTATTTCCTATCGCCGAGCAAGGCTAATGTAATGGCTGATGCCTTGAGCCGCAAGTCTTCTGCAACCACCTTGAGTTCACAAAGTTCAGCCCCACTTGTTGAAGAATTCAGAAAGCTGAACCTCCATATTGTTCCTCCGGTTTTCGCTCCCCTCCTCCGGAGTTCCGCAAGATGAATCTCCGTGTTGTTCCCCAGGGTTCCCTCTATACTCTGGCTGTTGAACCCGATCTCGTGGGCACCATAAAGACAATGCAGGGATTTGACTCTGAAGTCTACAAGATTAAACAAGACATCAAAAAAGGAAATCCCTCGTCCTTCACTATTACTGATGATGGCGCCTTGTACTTCAAAGGCCGTCTAGTGGTGCCGTGTAAGAAGGAAAACCTGAATATGACCCATAAGGTTATGAAAGAAGCTCATGATACGCCTCTATGTATCCATCCTGGCAGTACAAAGATGTATCAAGACATTAAATCCGAGATTATGGTGGTCTAATATGAAGCAGGACATTGCTCGCTATGTTTCTGAGTGTGACATTTGCCGTCGTATCAAAGCAGAACATCAAAGGCCTGCTGGAACTCTGCAACCTATCTCTATCCCTGAATGGAAATGGGACCATGTTGAAATGGACTTCGTCCTTTGGATTTCCCAAATCGCAGAAAGGTAATGATGCTATTCTTGTCGTCATTGACCGGCTCTCTAAAGTTGCTCACTTTACGGCGGTCAAAAAGCGATCCTTTGCTAGCCAGCTTGCAACTCTCTATATGTCGAAATTGTTTCACTTCACGGTATTCCTTTGGTTATCGATTCGGACCGTGGCAGCTTATTCACTTCAAGATTACGGGCAAGTTTTCAAGAAGCTATGGGTACTCACTTATCTTTCGATCTTGCGTTTCATCCATGATCTCAAGGGCAAGTTGAGCGTGTCAACCAAATTCTCGAAGACATGCTTGAGCTTGTGTCGTTCATTCGGCAAGAAATGGGAGGAATCTCTCCGTATGCTGAGTTCTCTTATAATAATAGCTATCAAGCTAGTGCGAAGATGGCCCCTTGAAGTGTTATATGGACGAAAGTGCGAACCCTCTCGAACTGGTCGAAGCGGGGAGCGTCCACTCTTGGTCCGGATATTATCCAACATGCCGAAGAACAAGTCCGCATTATTCGCGAGAATCTCAAGACTGCTCGATCACGTCAAAAGAGTAATTATGACCGTCATCACAAAGACATGGTCTATCAACTTTGGCGAAAAGGCCTATCTTCGCGTTACACCAATGAAGGGTGCTCACCGCCGCGATCAAGGGCAAGTTAGCTCCTCGCTATATTGGCCCATTCACTATTTTGGAAAGGCGTGGAAAAGTGGCATATCAGCTGGAGCTTCCGTCGAACCTTTCTCGAGTTCACGATGTGTTCCACGTGTCACAACTCCGACGCTGCTTCAAGGACCCAATCCGAGCGGTGGACCATGAAGTGCTCGGTGCAACAGGACCTCTCCTATAAAGAACATCCGGTCCGCATTCTCGACCAAGCTGAGCGCTGCACACGTCGGAAAGGCGATCAAGTTCCTCAAAGTCCGATGGTGAATCACTCGAAGGCGAAGCCACACAGGAGCGAGGATCGTCTTGAGATGAATA
The DNA here is from genome assembly GCA_021605205.1 of Aegilops longissima. Taxonomy (NCBI): domain Eukaryota; kingdom Viridiplantae; phylum Streptophyta; class Magnoliopsida; order Poales; family Poaceae; genus Aegilops; species Aegilops longissima. The sequence goes on from CM038676.1 coordinate 70,814,971, forward strand.
TCCGCACTCTTTCCTTCTACCTCCTAAATCTGGGGACGAGATTTCTTGTAATGGAGGATATTTGTAACACCCGGATGATTAAGGAACAGTAATCACCCCGGTCTACTGTGACTAACCTCACGTTGATTCGAACCCGGTCTAAAACAAATTCAAAACAAAAGCAAACGATAAAAGGTTTCAAAATCTAAAACTAAAATGTTCGGGGGTTGTCTAAAATAACAAACCTAATTATGGTGGGGTGCACAAAATTTTGTAAAGTGCTTTGATATTTTAAATAAACCAAAGCAGAAAAAGAAAAATAATAAAACAAAATAAAACAAAAGAGGTGGGGGAAGGAACCCCCCACTGGCCCATCTAGGCCAGCCCTTCCCCACCATGGCCAGCCAGCCCCCCCGAACCCCCCACCTGGCCCAGCCCCCTCCCACGGCCCGGCCCAACCGGCGCCCCCATAACCCCCTCTCATGGCTAGAAACCCTAGCCGCCCCACCCCGCCTCACTCGCCTTCCCGATCCCCTTCCCCCCCCCCCGATCTGGATCGGGCCTTCCCTCGTCCTCCCCTCATCGCTTGGGCCCCGCCCCCAACCTTGGCGCCCTCCTCCCCTGCGCCCCTCGCCGCCTGAACCCCTCCTCCACACCGTCGCCCCCGCCTGGGCATCCGCCGCCTGAGGTGCGTCCCAGCCGCCCTCCCCGCCTCACCGGATCCCCTCCCCGACGCCGGCGACCGCCTCCCCGACTCCCTCCTCGCCGGTCGCCACCGAACTCCACCGCGCCCGCCGCCTAGACCCCACGGCCCCCCCTGTGAGCTTCGCCCTCGGGCCTCCGTCGCTCCCCTCTCCCCCTCCCGAACGACGCCGTCGCCCGGAGCCCCGTCGCCGGCTCCGGCCGTTCCCCGCTTCCCTCTCCTCCTCGCCAACAGGCGCCTCCCTCGCCGGTGCCTACCGCCCCGGCCTCCGCCGAGGCCTACCCTCCCCTCTCTCCCCGACGCGGCGCCCTCCTCCTCCCCTCGCGGTCAGCCGCGCCCGCTCGCCCAGCCAACTCCGGTGCCCCCGCCGCACCACGGCGGCCGTCGACCGCGCCCCTCACCCCCAGCCTCTGCTCCCCCCCGCTCCGAATCGTCGCCGAGGCCGGCGCCCCACTGGGCGGCCACGCCCACTACCCGAACCCCAGCCGCGTCGGGCCATGGCCTCCGCCGTGTCGCGCCCTGCTGACTCCCTCGCCACTCCGGCCGGCCTTGCCTCGGCCACGGCCTCGGCCGACCCCCTCCGCCACGCCGGCGCGGGATCGGGCGGGCGCCCACGCCCGCATCCCCTGGGTCGCGCCCGAACGGGCCACCCCGCACCCCCCGCACGCCCGTTTGGCCCCCTGGGGCCGATGACATGGGGGCCCCACCCCCACCGAATGGTTTTAAAAATAAACAGAAAATGAAAATTAAATAAAACAAATTAATTAATTAATTAATTAATTAAGTAAGTAATTAATTAATCTAATTAATTCTGATTAATTAACCTAATCACTAATTAAACCTAATTAATTACTGTTAATTAAATCTGATTAGGTTAATTAGATAACAGTGTATGACGAACGGGACCCACCTGTCAGGGTTGACTCAGTCAACCCTGTTGACTGCTGACGTCAGCATGAAATCATGCTGACGTCATAAATACATTTTCGAATTAATTAAATAATTAATTAAATTCCAGAAATTAATAAAATCTTATAAAAATCATATCTTTTAATCCGTAACTCGGATTAAAATATTTTCAACATGAAAGTTACTCAGAACGACGAGACGAATCCGGATATGCAGTCCGTTCGTCCACCACACACCCCTAACCTGTCGAACTTGCAACTTTTCCCCTCCGGCTCCTCTGCCCGAAAACCCAAAACACCGGGATTACTTCCCCGGATGTTTCCCCCCTAACCAGTACCCCCCCCCCCTACCACGTTAGGGCACGCCTAGCATCGCTTCTTGGCATGTCATGCATCGATATGCATCTGTTTACTTTGTATTCATTGTTTCTTCCCCTCTTCTCTCCGGTAGACTACTGAGACCGCCGCTGCGCTGGCGGTTCGACTACGGTGTTGGCGACCCTCTCTCTTGCGAGCAACCAGGCAAGCCCCCTTTGATCACGGATATCGCCTACTCTTATCTACACCGCTTGCATTAGAGTAGTATAGCATATTCTTGTTTTGAGATACTCCTATCTTTGCTGCATAGCTTTGTCCTTGTAACCCATTGTTACCTTACGCAATCATATATGCTTAGTATAGGATGCTAGTACTTTCATCTATGGCCCTACTTTCTTGTCCAAATGCGCGTGCTATACTATCGGGCCGTGATCACTCGGGAGTTGATCACGGGTATATACTATATACTTATACATGATACATGTGGAGATTAAAGTCGGTCGGTGATGGAGCACCCATGAGTGGATCTTTGAGGCGGAGCGGCAGGGCAGGTTGAGACCGCCTAGGAGAGAGGTGGGCCGACGACTGTTCGGCGTTGCGGTTACTTAACACGCTTAACGAGGTCTTGGTATTTGATCCGGGTTGGCTCTGAGCTTATCGCACTAACCATCTACGCGGGAGTAGTTATGGGTATCCGGCGTTGTGGTATCGGCGAAGCACTTCAGACGTCAATGACGGAGGGCTTGGCCGGATTGGACTGGGCGCTGAATGTGCTAGGTTTTCTTCCGACCACGTCATAGCGTGCGGGTGTGCTTTCGAGGCGATGGGCCCGGACCCCTGGCGCTTAGGTTTAGACCGGCGTGTTGGCCTCTCTGTTGTGCCTAGGTGGGGCTGCGGCGTGTTGATCTTCCGCGGCGGGCATGACCGGAAAGTGTGTCCGCCAAATGGGATCAAGCGTCTTTGGTAAGTTGGTGCACCCCTGCAGGGAAGTTAATCTATTCGAATAGCCGTGATCTTCGATAATAGGACGACTTGGAGTTGTACCTTGAGCTTATGACAACTAGAACCGGATACTTGATAAGATACACCCTTCCAAGTGCCAGATACAACCGGTGGTCGCTCTCGCTCAGGGATATGAGCAGGGGATTGCCGGGTAGGATTATTGCTATGTGATGTTACATTGGAGGATTTCTGCTTGTCCTCTCCTACCTGTTGTAAGGCAGGTGTCCAGAAGCATAGTCTTCCATAAGACTAGCTATCCCCCTCATATTCTGGCATTCTGCAGTTCAGTCCACTGATATGGCCTTTACACATATATCCATGCATATGTAGTGTAGCTCCTTGCTTGCGAGTACTTTGGATGAGTACTCACGGTTGCCTTGTTCCCCCTTTTTCCCCCTATCTCTACTCGATTGCTGCAACAGACGATGGAGCCGGGGAGGCGACGCCACCGCGTATGGCGACTACTACTCGGAGGTGCCTACTACTACGTGCAGCCCGGCGGCGACGACGGGAGTAACCTAGGAGGATCCGAGCGGAGGCCTGCTCCTCTTCGATCCGTATTCCAGTTTGTGCTAGCCATCTTATGGCAACTTGTTTAACTTATGTACGTACTCAGATATTGTTGCTTCCGCTGACTTCGTCTATGATCGAGCACTTGTATTCGAGCCCTCGAGGCCCCCGGCTTGTATTATGATGCTTGTATGACTTATTTTATTTGTAGAGTTGTGTTGTGATATCTTCCGTGACTCCTTGATCTTGATCGTACACATTTGCGTGCATGATTAGTGTATGATTGAATCGGGCGTCGGAAAATGAGCCCAAGAATAAATGGGCTCGAGAAGGCCGAAGATAACATGGGTTGGAAAGCATTAGCGGAATAATGGGCCCTTAATGGGTATAAAGTGATACCTTTGTTCATTACGGGCGGTTTCACCAAGGGCCGTTAATGGGTGTAAAGTAATACAATGTTCATTACGGGCCAGTTTCACCACGGGCCATTAATGGGTGTAAAGTAATACACTGTTCATTACGGGCCAGTTTCACCACGGGCCATTAATAGGCCAAGTGTTACATAGGGCCTCATATGGGCCGAAAGACGTCATGGGCCAGAAGTGAAAATGGGCTGGAATCATATTGGGTGGCCCAGATGACGCTACTGGGCCTAATTCGGATAGGGCGTAACGGGCCTTGGGTTAGCGGGCTGTAAATGGGCTATATGCGAACAGGCCGTTAACAGGCTTTACATGGGCCGGCCCGCCACCTTTTGACCAAGTCAAATGGGTCGGCCTTTTCACAGGAAAGGGCCTCTGTTGGGCCGTGCCACGTGTCGACGTATCATAGGCGCCTTCTGTCCACTGAGTGGATGACATCTGTCCCAACAGTGAGCCGACACGTGTTTCCTCCAGCCAATGATGATTTTACACGTGGAAAATCCCCATTGGTCGGGGCTGTTAACGGGTTAGCGGATCCAAAACCCGACCCGATAGCTTAACGGCGTTCCGTTATGGTGGATGCCACATGTCGGTCACCCTTGACGAAAGCACTTCTGTGACGCGCGATTTATCGTCATGGAAGTGGACACTTCCGTGATGATAATTTTGGTAATGTCATGGAACACTTCTACGACAGCACAGATATGACTATCTTGATTATGTCATAAATTTGTCATGGATGTACATGCATGACAAAAAACGCGACCTACTGTGACAAACACGTATCATCACGGAAGTGTATTTTTTTGTAATGATTGCTTGCTTGTCATGATGGCTCAAGATAATACTAAATTGTGTGACTTTTCCAATACCAACAACAATGATTTTCTTAGAACTCCGACTGCTCCTCTTACCGATGTTGAATCTTGCGAAATTGACGCTTCCTTGTTGAATCTTTTCATGATAGATCAATTCGTCGGCCTTCCTAGTGAAGATGTCGCTACCCATCTAAATAGCTTCGTTGACTTGTGTGATATGCAAAAGAAGAAAGATCTGGACAATGATATTATTAAATTGAAGCTATTTCCCTTTTCGCTTAGAGATCGTGCTAAAGTTTGGTTTTTGTCTTTTCCTAAAAATAGTATTGATTCATGGAATACGTGCAAAGATGCTTTTTATCTCTAAGTATTTTCCTCCCGCTAAAATCATCTCTCTTAGAAACGATATTATGATTTTTAAGCAACTTTATCATGAACATGTTGCACAAGCTTGGGAGAGGATGAAATTAATGATACGTAATTGCCCGACACATGGTTTGAATCTTTGCATGATTATACAAAAAAAATATGTCGGATTGAATTTTGCTTCTAGAAATCTTTTAGATTCGGCCATGGGAGGCACTTTTATGGAAATCACTTTAGTAGAAGCTACTAAACTCCTAGATAATATTATGGTTAATTATTCTCAATGGCACACCGAAATATCTACTAATAAAAGAGTGCATGCGATAGAAGAAATTAATGTTTTGAGTGGAAAGATGGATGAACTTATGAAATTATTTGCTACTAAAAGTTTTTCTTCTGATCCTAATGATATGCCTTTTTCTACTTTGATTGAGAATAATAACGAATCTATGGATGTGAATTTTGTTGGTAGGAATAATTTTGGTAACAACGCGTATAGAGGAAACTTTAATCCTAGGCCGTACCCTAGTAATTCCTCTAATAATTATGGTAATTCCTCCAACAATTCTTATGGAAATTTTAATAAGATGCCCTCTGAATTTGAGACTAGTGTTAAGGAGTTTATGAATTTACAAAAGAATTTCAATGCTTTGCTTGAAGAAAAATTGCTCAAGGTTGATGAATTGGCTAGGAATGTTGATAGAATTTCTCTTGATGTTGATTTTTTGAAACTTAGATCTATTTCACTTAAGCATGATATCAATGAGTCTCTCAAAGCCATGAGAATTTCCATTGATGAGTGTAAAGAAAGAACCGCTAGGATGTGTGCTAAGAAAGATTGCTTTGTGAAAGCGTTTTCTTCTAGTTTCTGTGAAAATAAAGATGAAGATCTAAAAGTTATTGATGTGTCTCCTATTAAATCTTTGTTTTGCAATATGAATCTTGATAATGGTGAGACTGAATATGAGCCACCTTTACCTAGAAGGCATTCCAAAAATTCAGAGTCTTTATATCTTAATGCAAAAATTGGTAAAGTGAGATTGAAGAGATCAAAACTCTAGATATTAATGAACCCACTATTTTGGATTTCAAGGAATTTAATTATGATAATTGCTCTTTGATAGATTGTATTTCCTTGTTGCAATCCGTGCTAAATTCTCCTCATGCTTATAGCCAAAATAAAGCTTTTACTAAACATATTGTTGATGCTTTGATGCAATCTTATGAAGAAAAACTTGACTTGGAAGTTTCTATACCTAAAAAACTTTATGATTAGTGGGAACCTACTATTAAAATTAAAATTAAAGATCATGAATGCTATGCTTTGTGTGATTTGGGTGCTAGTGTTTCCATGATCCAAAAACTTTGTGTGATTTGTTAGGTTTCCGCGAATTTGATGATTTCTCTTTAAACTTACACCTTATGGATTCCACTATTAAAATACCTATGGGAAGAATTAATGATGTTCTTATTGTTGCAAATAGGAATTATGTGCCCATAGATTTTATTATTCTTGATATAGATTGCAATCTGTCATGTCCTATTATTCTTGGTAGACCTTTCCTTAGAACGATTGGTGCAATTATTGATATGAAGGAAGAGAATATTATATTCCAATTTGAGTTAAGGAAAGGCATGGAACACTTCCCTAGAAAAAAAATTAAATTACCATATGAATATATTATGAGAGCCACTTATGGATTTCCTACCAAAGATGGCAATACCTATATCTATCCTTGATTTTATGCCTAGCTAGGGGCGTTAAACGATAGTGCTTGTTGGGAGGCAACCCAATTTTATTTTATTTTTTTATTTTTTGCTTCTGTTTAGGAATAAATATTTGATCTAGCCTATGGTTAGACTTGTTTTTATGTTTTAATAAGTGTTTGTGCCAAGTTAAACTTATAGAATCTTCTTGGATGATAGTTATTTGATCTTGCTGAAAATTCCAGAAATTTTCTGTTCATGAAAACAATTGTTAAAAATAACCAGAACGCGAAAAAATATTGATTCCAATTGCTGCTGATCAATAAACAAAGTTTATAGGTCTTCCTATTTTGGTAGATTTTTTTGAGTTCCAGAAGTTTCCGTTAGTTACAGATTACTACAGACTGTTCTGTTTTTGACAGATTCTGTTTTTCGTGTGTTGTTTGCTTATTTTGATGAATCTATGGCTAATAAAATAGTTTATAAACCATAGAGAAGTTGGAATACTGTAGGTTTAACACCAATATAAATATATAATGAGTTCATTATAGTATATTGAAGTGGTGTTTTGTTTTCTTTCGCTAACGGAGCTCACGAGATTTTCTGTTAAGTTTTGTGTTGTGAAGTTTTCAAGTTTTGGGTAAAATATTTGATGGATTATGGAACAAGGAGTGGTAAGAGCCTAAGCTTGGGGACGCCCATGGCGCACCAAGGTAATCTAAGGACATAGAAAATCCAAAGCTTGGGGATGCCCCGGAAGGCATCCCCTCTTTCGTCTAATTCCATCGGTAACTTTACTTGGAGCTATAGTTTTATTCACCACATGATATGTGTTTTGCTTGGAGCGTCTTGTATGATTTGAGTCTTTGATTTTTAGTTTACCACAATCATCCTTGCTGTACACACCATTTGAGAGAGACACACATGATTCGGACTTTATTAGAATACTCTATGTGCTTCACTTATACTTTTTGAGCTATATAGTTTTTGCTCTAGTGCTTCACTTATATCTTTTAGAGCACGGTGGTGGATTTATTTTATAAAAACTATTGTTCTCTCATGCTTAACTTATATTATGTTGAGAGTCCTACAAAACAGCATGGTAATTTTCTTAAATTGAAAAATTAGTCCTAAAGTAATAGGCACCCAGGACTAGTAAAATTTTCTCCTTATGAGTGTGTTGAATACTATGAGAAGTTTGATGCTTGATAATTGTTTTGATATATGAAGATGGTGATATTAGAGTCATGCTAGTTGAATAGTTGTGCATTTGAGGAATACTTGTGTTAAAGTTTATGATTCCCGTAGCATACACGTATGGTGAACCGTTATGTGATGAAGTCGGAGCATGATTTATTTATTGATTGTCTTCCTTATGAGTGGCGGTGGGGACGGCGATGGTCTTTTCCTACCAATCTATCCCCTAGGAGCATCGCGTAATACTTTGCTTTGATAACTTGTAGATTTTTGCAATAAGTATATGAGTTCTTTACGACTAATGTTGAGTCCATGGATTATACGCACTCTCTTCCTTCCACCAATGCTAGCCTCTCTGAGGGAGTCCTGGATTAGGGGGTGTCCGGATAGCCGAACTATCACCGTTGGCCAGACTCCTGGACTATGAAGATACAAGATTGAAGACTTCGTAACGTGTCCGGATGGGAGTTTCCTTGGCGTGGAAGGCAAGCTTGGCGATACGGATATGTAGATCTCCTACCGTTGTAAACCGACTCTGTGTAACCCTAACCCTATCCGGTGTCTATATAAACCGGAGGGTTTTAGTCCGTACGAAGAACAACAATCATACCATAGGCTAGCTTCTAGGGTTTAGCCTCTCTGATCTCGTGGTAGATCCACTCTTGTACTACCCATATCATCAATATTAATCAAGCAGGAGTAGGGTTTTACCTCCATCGAGGCGGCCCGAACACTGGGTAAAACATCGTGTCCCTTGTCTCCTGTTACCATCCGCCTAGGCGCACGTTCGGGACCCCCTACCGAGATCCGCGGTTTGACACCGACATTGGTGCTTTCATTGAGAGTTCCTGCGTATGCGTCATCCTTAGGCCCAATGGCTCCTTCGATCATCAACAATGGCGCGGTCCGGTGTGACTTTTCTCCCGGACAGATCTTCGTATTCGGCAGCTTTGCCTGCGTGCCAATTCACTTGGCCATCTGGAGCAGATCGAAAGCTTCGCCCCAGCCATCAGGTCAGATTTGGAAGTTTGAACTACGGCCGACATCCAGGAGACTTGATCTTGACGGATTGAGCCACAATAGCGTGCCACCTTGTCTCGATGGGCGCGATCTAGCTCTGCCGCCGAGCGATTGCCACGGAGGCCGCACCAGCGTCGCTCCGACCCTTAGCTCGAGCCTACTCCGCCGATCGAGGGCGAGTGGCTGGACACCGCCTCGGGGCTATGATCTCTGGCGATTGAGCGAACACCATCCTCTCCTTTGCGAGGCCGTGACTCCAAGGTGCGGACTCCTCTCCGGACTCGAACCCTCCGCGCCCTGCCAATCGAATCAATTGGGCGCGGTTATGGAGTTCACTGCGCGGACATCTTTCAGCACTCGCCCTTTGGTGACATCCTGAATTCACTAAAGTCTCTCTCTTTATCGGAGAGCCTGGCGGACTTGATCGGGAAGGTTGGGATCGGACAACGAAGAAATTCTATGCCCACCCACCGCCCACTTTGTAGCCCTGTCGAAAGCTTAAGCGGCGTGCTCGATTTCGACTCGAAGACATCAGCGGTATGGGCGGCGATGTAGGAGACAACCATGAACCAGCACCTATAGGATCTTGGACAGCCACCTCATCCCATGATGTATACATGGTGGATACACCTAAAGGAAGTGACGACGAGGAACAATGGGACACTAGGAAGGATAAATCCCTCGGAAAGCAGTCAAAACGGCAACGTAAACGCCGCACCAAGTCCCGCCTCGACAAAGACGGCAACCACACAGACCCAGCCATAGAGCAGGGCGTAGCGGTGGACGACGAACATGCTATCGAGCAACCGTCCGAACAGGACAACTGATAAACAACCCGTCCCCGGCGAAGATAATAGCCCGGACGATCTCACGCCGGACAAATTGTTGGAGCAGAAGAACCTCCACAAAAGGCTCGTCACTACTGCACGTACCCTGAAAAAGCAGAAGCGGAAGCTCAAAACAGCGGAAGATGCACTCAGAATCAGATGGACCAAAGTACTCAACACCGCAGAGAAATACTGCGACAGTCGCCAAACAAAGAGCTGCCTGAAGCGCAAATTACTGCCCGAATTCGATGAGGAGGCCGTAGAGCCCCTGCAATCAAAGAACAAAGAGGCCGCCCGGTCGGATAGACGACCACATGGCAAACTGAGCGGCAAGCGGCGCCGCACACAAGCCGGCACGCGATCCGCATAAGGATTCGCATCAAAAGGATGGCCCGGTTAGGTCCATCTATGGGCCGAGAAAGCAAGCTCTTCCAAGCAATGCAACACCCCAAATATCCGAACATCATGACACACCCAAATTTAGGGGTGCCGCACACCCCCTGTGTTTCATTTATGAGGTGCTGGATCACGAATTCCCAACGGGATTCAAACCCGTAAACATAGAGGCATACGACGGAACAACAGACCCTGGAGTCTGGATTGAGGATTACATCCTCCACATACACATGGCTAGAGGAGATGATCTCCACGCCATAAAATACTTACCCCTCAAGCTCAAAGGGCCAGCCCGGCATTGGCTCAAAAGCCTCCCTGAAAATACCATTGGAAGTTGGGAAGAGCTCGAGGATGCTTTCCGGGCAAATTTTCAAGGGACTTATGTCCGTCCTCCGGATGCAGACAATTTAAGTCACATAACTCAACAACCCGGAGAGTCAGCCCGCAAATTATGGAACAGGTTCCTCATCAAAAAGAACCAAATAGTCGACTATCCGGACGCGAAGCCTTAGCAGCTTTCAAACACAACGTCCAGGGCGAATGGCTCGCTGAGACACCTCGGCCGGGAGAAGCCGAGAACAATGGCTGCATTAACAAGCCTCATGACCCGCTTTTGCGCGGGAGAGGATAGTTGGCTGGCAACATGCAGTACCAGCGACCCAAGTACATCCGAAGTCAGGGATGGAAATGGAAAACCACGACGCAGCAAGGACCAGCGTCGGACAAAGGGAAACAGCCCGAAGAGCACGGCAGTCAACGCCGGATTCAGAAGCTCCCGGCAGAATCATAAAAAACTGCCCCTCAAGGACAACAGCGACGAGCTATCAACCTAAACAAAATCTTGGACAAAATATGCCAAATCCACGGTACTACGGGAAGCACGCAAACATACCCACGAGATTGTTGGGTCTTCAAGCAGTCCGGCAAACTCAATGCCGAACAAAGGGGCTCGACACACCAAGCGAGGGCGATGGCGAACCCCACAAGCGAGCACCGGAAAACAAAAGAATTTCCCACAAAAGTCAAAACAGTGAACTCACTTCAAGTGACAAAGGAAAAACAGAGCGGCGCCCATAGAAACACGCTACCGCACGGTCTATCCCAGCAGAGTCCCAGCGATGGTTGTCAAAACCAATCACCTTCGATCATCAGGACTATTCGGAAGTATCCGGACGCAGGATGGACTGGCTTGATATTAGATCCTATAATAGGCGGACTCCAATTCACACAAGTCCTAATGGGCGGAGGTAGCGATCTGAACCTGCTATATCAGGACACAATCCGCAAAATGGGGATAGACCCAACCAAAATTAGCCATAGCAACACCTCCTTCAAAGGGTAATGCCAGGCCTATATGCCCATTATGCGGGCTCCCTCTGCTAGAAGTTGTGTTGGGTCATCCGACAACTTCCGCCGTGAAAAGTTAACCTTCCACATCGCCCCATTCGAAAGTAGCTATCAAGCACTACTGGGACGCGAAGCTTTCGCCTGCTTTAACGCAATACCGCATTATGCATCTCTTACACTCAAAATGCCCGGTCCACGCGGCATCAGCTCATTAAAAAGGAGTATCAAGTGTTACTCGAGCACGGAAGAATGTGAGACTGCCTTGAGAGCCCCACACTAATCCGGCTCCGCTAATCAAAGCACCTGAATAGGTCATTGAACCCGTACATGCCTAGGCGAGTCGGCGTAAACATATAGCGCCTACTAGCGGCATACCCCGTACAAGGGGCTGCGCATGTCTTGCAAGAGGACAATAAAGCTCAATTTTATTCACTTTTGAACCGTACTCTGTTTATTTAATATAAAGTACATTTTGGCATGATCTTTTATTTCCTTTTCAACTAAGTTCTTCTCTTTACTGAGATGAACACCGTGCTACACCCGTCCGAGGATACGGCTGCGGAGACACGGTAGCGAGCGTGCGGTAGGGACCCGTTGCAAGATTCTTTTCAGATTAAGACCTGCGTAAACCTTTTTACTGTCTCTTGTTGATACACATCCCTGGTTTCTTGCTATAACCAAGGAGGAGGCTGGCGTTTTGGCATCGGCCGCACCAGAATTTTTGCGCGTGCACGGACACGGGGCTTAGGGCATTATTCTGCCCGTTTTCATAAAGACCGAATACCTTAGGGAGTGTTCGGCGTCTCGAGTTAGGTATTATATGCATCAGCTCGAATCATGTCTTTGGTCAAATGTTGGGTTTGCCCGGCTCCTGTGTTTTGCTGCCTTACGTTCCGTTCTATCGGCTAACGGCACCGGAGAACTCTGCGATTGTGCCCGGTTGGCCGGTGAGCACCTCGATGAAAGCAAAACTGGCTGTCATGATATAGCGTGAGACTGGTCAACCACTCGATGACCCACGGAATGTTTATAATTCCCCGCATTAACGAAGGACCGTTTCGGTCGAGCACATCTGGCGCCCAATTCGAGAGGCGCGGTGCCCCTAGGGGCTATATAGTAGCCCCACCATCGAACTCCTATGGCTAAGTGAAAGTGATAAAGCATTATAGTCCGGTTGCCTAGTTTGCTACGCTATCACCTCCTTTATAGGACCAAGGCGTTTGATTATGTGTGAAAATCGCCTTTTGCAAACACCCCGCACTATGTGCATGGAAGTGAAAGAACTGCCATCTTTCGGTTATATACACATATACATCAGCGGCCGCTGGGAGGTGTTTTAATACTTGAACGCACAAGTATAAAAAGCTCTTATATTATATTGAAACATTGTTTTCACAAATCATACATGTCATTAAAACATAATATCCTTCTAGCACTGCGTCTCGATTAAACGAGCGCCCTGCAGGACTTCCTCAAAACAGTGCTCGGCAGGTACTCGGCTTCTGTCCGAATCTTGGGATGCAACGTCGGTGGCCTTCATCTCCGCCCACTATGTCTTGACACGGGCAAGAGCCATCCGCGCACCCTCTATGCATGTTGACCGCTTCATTGCATCGATATGCGGCACCGCACCAAGGAACTGTTGCACCAAACCAAAATAACTCTTCGGCTCGGGCCTTTTCGGCCACAAATGAGTCACGAAAGCCTTCATGGCAAGTCCGGACAACCTATTCAGCTCAGCCCATTCGGCCAAACGATCGGTTAATGAAAGTGGAAGCTTCGGACTATGGAAATGCGACCAAAAAAGCTCTTCCATTCCGTGATCCTTTTGACCTCGGAAGTGTTCGGCAGCGTCTCAGGCACTCGCCGCCAAGTCCAGATAAGCATCCTCCGCACCCCACAGCCGGTCCAATTGAGCGTACCTAGGATCCGTGAATTTCTTCCGCAACAGAAAGGGCTTTCCAGCCACAATATCTCCGGCCTGACGTAGCTCCTCCTTCATAGCTCTCATTGCAGAGAGAGTATCCTTGGCCTCTGTGGCGGCCTTTTTCAGGTCCTCTTGTTTCGCTCGATCTTGTTTTCAAGAAGCTACTTAGCGGTCGATAGCATTCTTCAATTTCAAGGCCATCTCGGCCATTTATTTCTTAACTTGGCGATGAGCAGCCTGTTCGACTTTTAGCTCTGCGGCCTCCTTTAAAGCAGCTGCATCACTTTTACGGCTTGCTCCTTGGCTCGGACGAGCTCCATGAAAGGCTCTCCATAGCAGCGGCACCATCTGCATTAAGCATACATGCTTTGTAAGGCATGGGCGTCAAGCTCCCTTACAGGTGTCGCGGAGAAGTTGCATACCTTGTGACTCGTCAAGCCGCTTATTAACAAGCGTGATGTCCGCATCCGCCACGTCAAGTTGCCGCTTGAGTTCGGCAAATTCATCAACCGGCTAGCCACGGACGCCGCCACCTACATAGGAAGGCGCATATTATACCTGGGGTTATGATCCTCGGCGTGCCGTAATTTTGACACCGCACCAAGTCTCGGGGCTACTATCTATACATGGCGCATTTTATATGCAAAACTGTCAGAAGGTACATCATTTTGCGTACCTCAAAACCCGTCGATAAACTTACGGCGGCTTCATGCAATCCGCTCTCAGCGGATGAAATCCTTTCAATCACCGTACCCATTAACGTCGGTGATCTTCGAATAAACGCTTCGCCGAATAGATCCTTCAGCTCCTCCGACCGCACACCCGTTGGTGCGGACTCGTCCGTGGCCTTTTCGAAGGCGGACACGGAGGGCTTTGAGGGACATCTGGCTGCCTTCGGCCCCCCGGATTCGGAGGAGCCCTCGCGGCGACACCTCGGGGTCGTCCACCTCGCATAATGATGCGGCGGCGGGCGTTCGCTCTCCATCATCTCGGACCAAGATCCCCGAAGATGAGCTCCGCTGTGAAGGGCTGAGATCCGAATTACAAGGTAAACTTTCGGTTACCTTCAGAAATAAAGCAGGGATGTCTCTCTTTTAAAAAACGCCCCCTTTACTTACGGCTCATTTGGAGGCTGATCTCCTTGGGAAATAGTGTGGCGGGGCATCTCCGCCGCGGGACCCTCGGCGAAATTTCTTCCCCGCTTGAGGCTTTGGTCTCCGGATCTTGAAGCGGTCCTCTTCTCCCCTTGGAGGGAGGGATTCTCGTTCCCCCCTTTCTTGATAGCCTCCTTCACGGAGGTAGTAGTTCCCTTGTTCCCCCCTTCGCCTTCTTCAAAAGGCACAACCTCTAGCATCTTGGTTAAATACAGGATCCGGCGTGGTCTCAGGGAGGGGGGCCGGACACCTGATTAGTTTTGCTTTTGCTATCCATTCCTGTTTAAAGGATAGCTCTTAAGGGCAAGTGTATGATAAATATGCGGATAGCATGTCTGGGTACAGGACTACTTACTTGAGTATCCAGGCGATTGCAGCTCAGACCTGCGTCCTCGGTTAAATCTGGACACATTGCTTGTGATCCGAAGAACAGTTGGTACATCTCCACAGGCGTTACGCCCATAAAATGTTGGAGAGCTCGTGGTCCCTCGGATTAAACTCCACAGGTGGAGGCGGCGTTTGCAGGGCAAGGTATGGCGAATCAGCATGACCTGCGCTACTACGACCAGATTGATCTCTCTCTCGGAGGTCTCGAATACGGCCTGCAACAGAGAGTGCGTCCTTGGGCGGTCCCAGTCGAGCCCTTTATTGACCCATAGCGCCCGCCGCGGTGGAGGACCCGGCGGAAGGCAGGTGGCGCCGCCCATTTGGTGCCCACAGGGCGGTGATATAAAACCACTCTGTTGCCATAAATTGAGCTCCTCTTGAAAAGAGCCCTCGGGCCATGGGCGTCCGCATTCTTGCTTATAACAGCCCCTCCGCACTATGCACGATGCCCCTTGATCATCTTGGCTCCACTTTGAAGGTCTTGAGCCACAATCCGAAGTGAGGGTAATGCGGAGGAAGGCTTCACATCTGACAATGAGCGGCGAGATGTGGAGGATGGACTCGGATCAAGTCATGGAATTCCAGCCCATAATAAAACATGAGTCCCCTCACAAAGGGGTCCGTCGGAAGCCTAAACCCGAAGGAAGTGAGACACGAATACCACGCTCTCACCAGGCTCGGGAGTGGGAATAACCTACCCTTGTGCAGGCAGCCTATCACGAAATTTCGCGGTTAGATACTGGCTTCTCTCAGCTTTAGCACATCTTCTTCCGTGCGGAGGAAGACATCCACCGGCCGTGCAGGTCGGGCGGACATCGTTGAATGTCCGGAGCGCCTAAATCTGGAGCTTTGGGTGTTGGAACTCGAGGCAAGGGGCGGATTCGATTGATATTGAAAGAAAGGAGCGGGCCTTGGTCTCGTTTTAAAGAGGTTGAATACCAATGGCCCTCCTCGTGACCGTTCGGGACTCGCCTTCGATGGAGGAGGCGTGCCAACAGGCATGACAGGGTTACCCACGCCCGTATTGATGAGGATCCCAGAATAAAGGGGGCACGATCTCCGCTCTGATAAGACGTGCCGAAGAAACCGCCTCGCTAAACGCGTTGAGGTAGAACAGTAAAAACTATTCGTATAAAGGCCTGGCCGTGGTGTGATGTCATGCCGCGGAATACGTTAGCAGATCTGTGCAAAGGTTATTCTCTCTACGATGGTATGTGGAACTTGTTTTGTAGAGCCGGACACAATCCTTGTGTTCAAAATCTTCTATGAAGTATTCGGAGGAGGAACCCGCCTTGCAATGACAAAGACAATATGCGCGTCGGACTCGTAGTCATTGAAGTCTGGTTCAGGGGCTATTGAGGGAGTCCTGGATTAGGGGGTGTCCGGATAGCCAAACTATCACCGTTGGCCGGACTCCTGGACTATGAAGATACAAGATTGAAGACTTTGTCCCGTGTCCGGATGGGACTTTCCTTGGCGTGGAAGGCAAGGTTGGCGTCTGATATGTAGATCTCCTACCGTTGTAAAGCGACTACGTGTAACCCTAACCCTATCCGATGTCTATATAAACGGAGGGTTTTAGTCCGTGGGGCGAACAACAATCATACCATAGGCTAGCTTCTAGGGTTTAGCCTCTCGATCTCGTGGTAGATCCACTCTTGTACTACCCATATCATCAATATTAATCAAGCGGAGTAGGGTTTTACCTCCATCGAGAGGGCCGAACCAGGTAAAAACATCGTGTCCCTTGTCTCCTGTTACCATCCGCCTAGACGCACAGTTCGGGACCCCCTACCCGAGATCCGCCGGTTTTGACACCGACACTCTCTAATACCGCGCACTTTTCGCTGGTATCATACACCCACCATATACCTTCCTCAAAACAGCCACCATACCTACCTATTATGGCATTTCCATAGCCATTCCGAGATATATTGCCATGCAACTTACCACCGTTCTGTTTACTATGACACGCTTCATCATTGTCATATTGCTTTGCATGGTCATGCAGTTGACATCGTATTTGTGGCAAAGCCACCGTTCATAATTCTTTCATACATGTCACTCTTGATTCATTGCATATTCCGGTACATCGCCGGAGGCATTCACATAGAGTCATATTTTGTTCTAAGTATTGAGTTGTAATTCTTGAGTTGTAAGAAAATAAAAGTGTGATGATCATCATTATTAGAGCATTGTCCCAAGTGAGGAAAGGATGATGGAGACTATGATTCCCCCACAAGTCGGGATGAGACTCCAGACAAAAAAAGGAGAAAAAAAGGAGGCCATAAAAAGAGAAAAGTCCCAAATAAAAAAATGAGAGAAAAAGAGAGAAGGGACAATGTTACTATCCTTTTACCACACTTGTGCTTCAAAGTAGCACCATGATCTTCATGATAGAGAGTCTCCTATGCTATCACTTTCATATACTAGTGGGAATTTTTCGTTATAGAACTTGGCTTGTATATTCCAATGATGGGCTTCCTCAAAATGCCCTAGGTCTTCGTGAGCAAGTGAGTTGGATGCACACCTACTTAGTTTCTTTCGTTGAGCTTTCATATATTTATGGCTCTACTGCATTCGTTGCATGGCAATCCCTACTCACTCACATTGATATCTATTGATGGGTGATACGTCTCCATCGTATCTACTTTTCCAAACACTTTTGCCCTCGTTTTGGACTCTAACTTGTATGATTTGAATGGAACTAACCCGGACTGACGCTGTTTTCAGCAGAATTGCCATGATGTTGTTTTATGTGCAGAAAACAAAAGTTCTCGGAATGACACTGAAACTCCACGGAACATCTTAGAAAAATAATAATAAATCCTCGCCAAAGATGAAGACCAGGGGCCCACACCTGTCCCACGAGGTGGGGCGCCCCCCTCTAGGGCGCCCCCTACCTCATGGGCCCCCAGAGACCTTCGGCGCCAACTCCAACTCTATATATTGGCTTTGGAGAGAAAAATCAGAGAGAAGAAATCATCACGTTTTACGATACGGAGCCGCCGCCAAGCCCTAAAACCTCTCGGGAGGGCTGATCTGGAGTCCGTTCGGGGCTCCGGAGAGGGGGATTCATCGCCGTCGTCATCATCAACCATCCTCCATCACCAATTTCATGATGCTCACCGCCGTGCGTGAGTAATTCCATCGTAGGCTTGCTGGACGGTGATGG
Source organism: Aegilops longissima (assembly GCA_021605205.1). Classification (NCBI taxonomy): domain Eukaryota; kingdom Viridiplantae; phylum Streptophyta; class Magnoliopsida; order Poales; family Poaceae; genus Aegilops; species Aegilops longissima. The sequence goes on from CM038676.1 coordinate 70,833,134, forward strand.
GTTGGATGAGATCTATCATGTAATTGAGTTAGTTTTCTTAGGGTTTGATCCCTAATATCCATTATGTTCTGAGGTTGATGTTGCTATGACTTTGCTATGCTTAATGCTTGTCACTAGGGCCCGAGTGCCATGATTTCAGATCTGAACCTATTATGTTTTCATGAATATATGTGTGTTCTTGATCCTATCTTGCAAGTCTATAGTCACCTATTATGTGTTATGATCCGACAACCCCGAAGTGACAATAATCGGGATACTTCTCGGTGATGACCATAGTTTGAGGAGTTCATGTATTCACTATATGCTAATACTTTGTTCTGGTTCTCTATTAAAAGGAGACCTTAATATCCCTTAGTTTCCATTAGGACCCCGCTGCCACGGGAGGGTAGGACAAAAGATGTCATGCAAGTTCTTTTCCATAAGCACGTATGACTATATTCGGAATACATGCCTACATTACATTGATGAATTGGAGCTAGCTCTGTGTCACCCTATGTTATGACTGTTACATGACGAACCGCATCCGGCATAATTATCCATCACCGATCCAATGACTATGAGCTTTCCATATACTGGTTTACGCTTATTTACTTACCCGTTGCTATCGTTACCATCACTACAAAACACCAAAAATGTTACTTTTGCTTTCATTACTCTTTTGTTATCGTTACCACCACTATCATACTACTTTGCTACTAAATACTTTGTTGCAGATATTAAGTTATCCAGGTGTGGCTGAATTGACAACTCGGTTGCTAATACTTGAGAATATTCTTTGGCTCCCCTTGTGTCGAATCAATAAATTTGGTTTGAATACTTTTCCCATGAAAGCTGTTGCGATCCCCTACACTTGTGGGTTATCAAGACTAATTTCTGGCACCTTTGCCGGGGAGCATAGCACTATTCTTTGAGTCACTTGGGATTTATATCTGCTGGACACTATGAAGAATTTGAAAGACGCTAAGACAAAAAATTATCCCTCAACTACGAGGGGAGGTAAGGAACTGCCATCTAGCTCTGCACTTGATTCACCTTCTGTTATGAGTAAGCTTGCGACACCTAAACCTATACGCTATTCATTACGATATGTCGCATGTTATTGATGATGCCACTTCTGCTATGCATGATACTTATGATGAAGCTACTTCTATGCTTGATACTACTGTGCCCCTTGGTGAATTTCTTGATGAACAAATTCTAGTGCTAGAGAGAAAGAAACTATTGAAACTGATAATGTTGATGAAAGTGATGATGAAGATATGCTTGTTGTTCCGGAGGGTTATGTTTTTTATATGGAATCTTCTGCAGCTATTTTTTCTTGCAAGGATAGAAATGAACTTAAGAGGCTGTTAGTTAAATGGAGTAAAGAATCTCTTAGAGACAGAATGAAACCTGACCCTGCTTTTGCTACTTCACCTATTTGTGTTCCCGATAAGGATTATGAATTCTCTGTTGATCCTGATATAATTACTTTGGTTGAATCTGATCCTTTTCATGGTTATGAATCTGAAACTGTTGTGGCACATCTTACTAAATTAAATGCTATAGCCACCCTGTTCACTAATGATGAGAGATCTCACTACTTTTATATCCTTAAAATATTTCCGTTCTCATTAAAGGGTGATGCTAAGATATGGTTTAATTCTCTTGATCCTGGTTGTGTGCGTAGTCCCCAGGATATGATTTATTACTTCTCTGCTAAATATTTCCCTGCTCATAAGAAACAAGCTGCTTTAAAGGAAATATACAACTTTGTGCAAATTGAAGAAGAGAATCTCCCACAAGCTTGGGGGAGGCTTCTCAAGTTACTTAATGCTTTGCCTGATCATCCTCTTAAGAAAAATGAAATACTTGATATCTTTTATAATGGACTAACCGATGCTTCCAAAGATTACCTCGATAGTTGTGCTGGTTCTCTTTTCAGGGAAAGAACACCAGATGAAGCTGAAATTCTATTGAATAATATGTTGACAAATGAAAATAATTGGGCACCTCCTTAGCCAGCTCCTGCTCCAGTTACTGAGGCTATTCCTAAACCAACTCGGAAGAAGAGAGGTGTTCTATTTCTCAGTCCTGAAGATATGCAAGAGGCAAAGAAATCTATGAAAGCAAAAGGTATTAAAGCTGAAGATGTTAAGAATTTACCTCCTATTGAAGAAATACATGGTCTTAATTTACCGACTGTTGAAGAAACATAAGATCTTGATCCATTACCTGTTGAAGAACCTCCTGATCCCGATAACTCGACACAGGTAGTATAGGTAAATTCTCTCTATAGATTTCATGAAGGTGATATTCCTCACTATAAGTCTGCTAGGCAATGCTTGGATGAGTTTGATAATTTTATTGTCTAACAAGAAAATTTCAATGCTTATTTTGGTAGACAACTGAAATACGATTCCGTTATGATTAAACACTTGGGTGACTATATGACTGATGTTAGATGTGAACTTAAACTTGTAGGAAACATGCTTCTATGGTTACCACTCAAGTAGAACAAGTACTTAAGGCTCAAAATGATTTTCTCAATGAAATGAATAATAAGAAAAATGATTATGTTGTTAGAGTGACTACTAGAACTGGTAGAATGACTCAGGAACCTTTGTATCCTGAAGGCCACCCTAAGAGAATTGAGCAAGATTCTTAGAGAAATAATAATGATGTGCCTAGTTCTTCTAAAAGGAAGAAAAAGAAAAATGCTAGGGCTTTGCAAACTTCTAGTGAACCTATTGCTGAACCATCTGAGAGTCCAAATGATATATCTATTTCTGATGTTGAAACACAATCTGGTAATGAACATAAACCTAGTGAAAATGTTAATGATGTTGTTCATGATGATGCTCAACCTAGTAATGATAATGATGTAGAAGTTGAACCTGCTATTGATCTTGATAACCCACAATCAAAGAATCAACATTATGATAAGAGAGACTTTGTTGCTAGGAAACATGGTAAAGAAAGAGAACCGAATGTTCAGGAACCCAAGCCTTTTCCTCCCAAACCATCCAAGAAAAAGGATGGTGAGGATTTTGAGCGCTTTGCTGAAATGATTAGACCTATCTTTTTGCGTATGCGATTAACTGATGTTCTCAAAACAAATCCTTATGCTGAGTATATGAAGGATATCATTACCAATAAGAGAAAGATACCAGAAGCTGAAATTCCCACCATGCTTGCTAATTACACTTTTAAGGGTGGAATACCAAAGAAACTTGGAGATCCAGGAGTACCCACTATACCATGCTCCATTAAAAGAAATTATGTTAAAACTGCTTTATGTGATCTTGGAGCCGGTGTTAGTGTTATGCCTCTCTCTTTATATCGTAGACTTGATTTGAACAAGTTGACACCTACTAAAATATCTTTGCAAATGGCTGATAAATCAACTACTATACCTGTCGGTATTTGTGAGGATGTGCCTGTTGTGGTTGCAAACGTTACTATTTTAACAGACTTTGTTATTCTTGATATTCCCGAGGACAATAGTATGTCTATTATTCTTGGAAGACCTTTTCTGAATACTGCAGGGGCTGTTATTGATTGCAACAAAGGCAATGTCACTTTTCATGTTAATGGTAATGAGCATCGCTACACTTTCGAGAAACAACCTCAAGTTCATAGTATCAATTCTATTGGAAAAATTCCATCGATTATATTTGGAGGTTTTGAATTTCCTCTTCCTACTGTCAAGAAGAAATATGATATTCTTATTATTTGGGATGTGCATATCCCCGTTGAGGTAACTTAGTGTTATTCGAAATTTCTCCGGTTCCATGTTAATCGGAATGAGTTTGTTAACAAGACTTGATCAACCTTGTTAGTGGATTCCTTTTGATGATCATGAGACGGATGAAACTAGAAGGCACAACCTTCTGTACCCTGTTTATATTTTCTGTTATTTAGTTGAAATAAAGTAAAAATAGTATTTTTCTGTCTGTTTCCTGATTTATCCGTGCAATATAAAAATATCCCGAAAAATAAAAGTCCTTAGAATGCCATGCCAATTTAATATGATTTTTTTCGTGAATATTTGAGGATTTTTAGTGCAAAAATTACCGCAGGGGGAGCTGCCACCTGGCCACGAGGGTGGAGGGCGCGCCCTACCCCCCAAGGGGCGCCCCCCTGCCTCGTGGGCCCACGGTGGTCCTCCTCCACTTATTCCTGCACCCATCCTCTTCTTCTTCCTCCCACAAACACGAATATCTGGCTCAAACACGAGTTCCGGCCCGTTCTTTGTGATTTTCGATCTCCTTGCTCAAAGCACCTCTCACAAAACTGCTTGGGGAGATTGTTCCTTGGTATGTGACTCCTCCATTGGTACAATTACTTTTTGTTCTAGTGCTTTATTCATTGCAAATTTGTGCTGCATAGGTGACCATGTTCTTGAGCTTGCATGTCAATTTTATATGGTTCCAAGTAGTTCTAATGCATGATATAGTCTCTAGGCACTTGTAGGAGTAGTTGCTATCAATTTTATTGAAGTTTGTTCAATTTTGTTTGAAGTTACTAAAAATTTCAGATTATCTCAGAAAATAATGAAGAGACTTTTGAGGGGCTCGTCGAGCCGAAGCTCGAAGGAAAAACAAAATGAAGAAGCACAGAAGCCCAAATACAATTTGCCTCGTACCGCGGAGGTCCGGCCGTGTGAATGGCCTTCCGATGACTTCTTGAGGAGAGCCAAAATTCATGAGGATTTTTATTTATTGATTGAGAATGCTGGCCTCACCGACTTCCTCCGCGACCAACGTCATCAGTATCTCTTACTCACTAATACTTTTGAGCAAAACTTCTACTATTTTCCTAAGGAATCACCTCCATCAGTAGAGTTTCATTTATATGACATTGTTAAGAAGATGCCATTAGCTGAATTTTGCGAGATTTGCAAAATACCCTTTTAGGGTACCTTAGATGAACCACACCATAATGAAGTGGAAGCATTTATTAACACTATCACTGTGGGAGAAACCATGAAGGTTTCTGATGCAAGAATTACTAGCATACATTTTCCTGTTTTACGCTACTTTTCCTTATTTGCTAGTCGTTGCTTGATTGGTCGTGGAAACTGTGGAAACCTTAGTGTTCCTGATATTATCATTCCGTTCCATGGTTTATAACACAATAACTCTGTTAGTATGGGTGGAATTGTTGCTAGACGGTTAAGTCTGAACTGTACTAAGGGCCCCATCTTTGGAGGCATTTATGCTTCACGCCTAGCTGAATACTTTAGCATACCTATTAGGCACTTCGAGAAAGAAGAAAAATGGTTGCCTAGTGCTTATCTGGATTATAAGAGTATGCTAGAACATGATTTTATTGTTAAGAGTCGTGAAGGGGAGCTTAAATATAAATTGTACTTTGATAAACATCACCTTGAGACTATTACTTTGCCTGCTCCTTCTTTGTTTAACTTGTCTGCAGGTCCTCACCTCGTTCCGTCGGCGGCCGTTCAATCCTATCGGAATCCTACACCAGCCCCGGAGCCGGAACCACAATACAAACCTCCACGCCGGTCTGTTTATACTTGGGATCCGGAGGTGGCTGCCGACCGATGGCGGTCGAGTCCTCTTCATCATGATCGACCCGGCTACACCTACAGTATCCACCGGGCCATCCACGGCAATGAACCAACAAGCCAAAAGCCTAAGCTTGGGGAGTACATATTTCCCTTTATCGGTGTCAAAACCGGCGGATTTGAGTAGGGGTCCCGAGCGTGCGTCTAGGCGGATGGTAACAGGAGACAAAGGACACGATGTTTTACCCAGATTAGGGCCCTCTTGATGGAGGTAAAACCCTACTCTGCTTGATTAATATTGATGATATGGGTAGTACAAGAGTAGATCTACCACGAGATCGGAGAGGCTAAACCTAGAAGCTAGCCTATGGTATGATTGTTGTTCGACCTACGGACTAAAACCCTCGGTTTATATAGACACGAGAGAGGGCTAGGGTTACAGAGTCGGTTACAATGGGAGGAGATCTACATATCCGTATCGCCAAGCTTGCCTTCCACGCCAAGGAAAGTCCCATCCGAACACAGGACGAAATCTTCAATCTTGTATCTTCATAGTCCAGGAGTACGGCCGAAGGTTATAGTCCGGCCATCCGGACACCCCCTAATCCAGGACTCCCTCAGTAGCCCCTGAACCAGGCTTCAATGACAACGAGTCCGTAGCGCAGATTGTCTTCGGCATTGCAAGACGGGTTCCTCCTCCGAATACTTCATAGCAGATTTTGAACACAAGGATAGCGTCCGGCTCTGCAAAATAAGTTCCACATACCACCGTAGAGAGAATAATATTTACACAAATCAAATCTGCTGACGTATTTCGTAGCATGACATCACACCACGGTCAAGCCTTTATTCGAATCGTTTTACTGTCCCACCTCAGGGCGTTTAGCGAGGCGGTTTCCTTGGCACGTCTTATCGAAGCAGAGATCGTGTCCCCTTATTCCGGGATTCTCATCAATACGGGCGTGGGCAACCCAATCGTGCCTGTTGGTATGTCTCCTCTATCGAAGGCGAGTCCCAAACGGTCACGGGGAGGGCTCTTGGTATTCAACCTCTTTATAAAGAGACCAAGGCTCGACTCCTTTCTTTCAATCTCAATCGAATCCGCCTCTCACCTTGAGTTCCAAACAAAGCTTCAGATTCAGCGCCGGACCTTCGATGATGTCGGTTCCGACCTTCAAGGCGGTGGATGCCTTCCTCCATTACGGAAGAAGGCGTGCTAAAGCTAAGAGATGCGGGTATCTAACCGCGAAATCTCGCATAGGCTGCCTGCTCAAGGGCAGGTTATTCCCACTCCCAAGCCTGGTGAGAGCGTGGTGTTCGTGTCTCACTTCCTTCGGGGGCTAGGCTTCCCCACGGACCCCTTCGATTGGGGGCTCATGTTTTATTATGGGTTGGAATTTCATGACTTCGCTCCAGAGTCCATCCTCCACATCTCATCATTTATTGTCGTGTGCGAAGCCTTCCTCCGTATTACTCCTCACTTCGGATTGTGGCTTAAGACCTTCAAAGTAGAGCCGAAGATGATCGAGGGGCAGCAAGCAGAGTGCGGAGGTGCTGTCATAAGCAAGAATGTTGACGCTCCATGGCCCGAGGGCTCTTTTCAAGAGGAGTTCAGCTTATGGCAACGAGAGTGGTTTTATATCACAGCTCCCAGGGGCACCATGTGGGTGGCGCCACCTGCCTTTCGCTCGGGTCCCCCACCACAGCTAGTGTCATGGGTCAATAAAGGGTTTGAGTGGGGGCCGTCCAAGGACGTGCCCTTGTTGCAGGGCCGCATTCGAGATCTCCTAGAAAGAGACATCAATCTGGTCGTAGTGACGCAGGTCATGTTGATTCGCTGCACCCTTCCTTGCAAATGTCGCCCCCTCCGCCTGTGGGAATTTTATCTGGAGGGACCACGAGCCCTCCAACATTTTACGGGCGCGAAGCCCATGGAGATGTACAAATTGTTCTTCGGATCACAAGCAATGTGTCCGGACTCGACCGAGGACGCATGTCTGAGTTGCAATCGCCCGGATACTCAAGTAAGTAGCCATGTACCCGGGCATGCTATCCGTATATTCATCATAAAATTGCCCTCAAAAGAGTTGTCCCTTAAACAGGAGTGGATAGCGAAAGCAAAGCTAATCAGGTGTCCGGCCCCCTCCACGAGACCACGCGGTTCCGTGTTAACCAGGATCTTTGGAGGTTGCGCCTTTGGAAGAAGGCTAAGGGGAACAAAGGCTACCGCCTCCCGAAGGAGGCTGTCGGGAAAGGAGGAATCGAGAATTCCTCTATCCGGGAAGAAGAGGACCGCCTCTGAGACCGGAGACCATGGTCTCAAAGCGGGGAAGAAATCTTCATCGAGAGGGTCTGCGTCGGGGATGCCTCGGCGCCTTTGTGCCCCCAAGGGATCAGCCCTCCACCGAGCCGTAAGTAAAGAGGGAGTCTTAAAATAAGAGACATCCTGTTCTATTTACGAGGAAGATAACGAAATTTTACCTTGTAGTTGAATCTCAGCCCTTCTCGTGAGCTCATCTTGAGGATCTTTGTCCGGAGATGATGGAGGCGGAACACCTCCCCTGCCGTGCGCCTTGCGGCAGGCGACCGAGGTGTTGTCACGGAGGGTTTCTCCGAATCCGGCAGGGCTGGAAGGCAATCTTATGGCCCCCCCAAGGTCCTCCATGTCCGGCCTTCGAAAAAGTCCATCGGACGAGTCCGGCACCGTCCGGTGCACGGTCGGATGTCTTTGAAGGATCTGCTCGGCGGCGTCTATCTCGAGAAGAACACCGTGCGTTGATGGATGCGGTGATTGAAAAGGTTCCATCCGCGGAGGCGGGTTATGCGAGCCGTCGGAGTTCTTGACAGGTTTTGAGTCTGCGAAATGATGTACCTTTTGCAGTTCCGCATATATGAGATCGCCTGTGTAGATAGTAGCCCACGAGACTCGGTGCGTTGTCAAAAAATGGCGCGCCAAGGATCATAATCCAGGTATAATATGTCGCCCTTCGTATGTAGGTGGCGAAGTGTTGATGGCTAGCGGATGATGAATTGCCGAGCTAAAGCAGCAACTTGACATGGCGGATCTTGACATCACGCTTGTCAACAAGCGGCAGCGAGCACAAGGTATGTAATTTCTCCGAAGACACTGGTAAGAGGAGCTTGATGCCGTATCTTACAACATGTGTGCTTGATGCAGATGGTGCGGTGCCATGGAGAACCTTGGCGGAACTTGCACGAGCCAAGGAGCAGGCCAGGAAAAGCGATGCGGCTGCCTTAAAGGCGGCTGAAGAGCTGAAAGCCGAACAGGCTGCTCACTGCCAAAGCAAGAAGGAAATGGCCGAGATGGCTATGAGGTTGAAGAATGCTGCCGACCGCTGCAAGCTTCTTGAAAAAGAAGATCGGGCGGAACAGAAGGACCTGAAGAAGGCCACTACCGAGGCCAAGGATGCTCGCTTCTGCGATGAGAGCTATGAAGGAGGAGCTCGTCGGGCGGAGATATCGCGGCTGGAAAGCCCTTTATGTTGCGGATGAAGTTCGGGGATCCTAAATATGCTCCGTTGGACCGGCTGTGGAGTGCGGATGACACTTATCTAGACTTGGCGGCGAGTTCCGTGGACGCGGCCGAACACTTTCGAGATCAAAAGGATCACGAAGTGGAAAAGATTTTTTGGTCGCAGTTCCACAATCCAGAGCGCCCACTTCCATTAACTGATTGTTTGGCCGCATGGGCGGAGCTGAATAGGTTATCCGGATTCGCCATGAAGTATGTAGTGAGTCATCGTGGCGGAAGGCTGAGCGAAGAGTTATTTTAGCTTGGTGCAGCGGTTCCTTGAGTGCGGTGCCGCATATCAATGCAATGAAAAGGTCAGCGTGTATAGAGGTGCGCGGATGGCTCTTGCCGTGTCAAGACATCTTTGGGCGGAGATGAAGGCCGTCGCTGTTACATCCCAAGATTGGACGGAGTCGAGTACTGCCGAGCACTATTTTCAGGAAGTTCTGCGGCGCTCGTTTAATAGAGACGATGCTCGAAGGATATTATGTTGAATAACATGTATTATTGTAAAACAATGTTTGATTGGAATATAAAAGCTTTTTATACTTGTGCCTTCAAAATTAAAATACCTCTGTGCGGCCGTTAATGTATATGTATATATAACACGAAGATGGCAGTCTTGACCCCCACGCATATAATGCGGGGTGTTATAAAGCGCATTTTCACTCTTGATCCAACGTCTTGGTCCTATTAAGAAGGTGATAGCGCGGCGAACTAGGCAACCGGACTATAATGCTTTATCACTTTCACTTAGCCATAGGAGTTTGACGGTGGGGCTACTATATAGCCCCTAAGGGCACCGCGCTCACCCAATTCGGGCGGCGTGTGTGCTGGCGAAAGCGGCCCTTCGTTATCTTGGAGGAATCCTAAAGATTCGGCAGGTCATCAGTGGTTGACCAGTCTCACGCTATATCATGACGGTCAGTTTTCGGCTTTCTCTCTTGAGGTGCTCGCTTTGGCGAACGGGCACTGTCGCGATAGTTCTCCTGGTGCCGCCTTAGCCGATAGAGCGGAGCGTAAGGCAGCAAAAACAGGAGGCGGGCAAACCCAACATTCGACCAAAGACATGATTGAGCTGATGCATATAAGGCCAAACTCGCGACGCGAACACTCCCTAAGGTATTCGGTCTTTATGAAAGCGGGCTGAACAACGCCCTTGTTAATAAGCCCACAGTGTCTAAATGCAGCGCAAAATTCAGCGTGGCCACATGCCAAGGCGCCAGCCTCCTCCTCGGTTATATAACGAAACCGGGGATGTGTATCAACAAGAGCAGTAAAAAAGGTTTACGCATGGTCTTAATCTAAAAGAATCCTTGGAACGGGTCCCTACTACATGTCTGCGCCTGTGTCTCCGTTGTGCCGTATCACGGGCGGGTGTATACAGTGTTCATCTGTAAAAGAGAGGAACTTAGTTGAAGAATATCGTGCGAAAATGTACGTTATATTAAATAAACAAAGTATAATTCAAAAATGAATAAAATTGAGCTTTATTGTCTCTTGTTGTACATGCACGGAGCCCTTATGCGGGGTATGTGGCTAGTAAGCCCTTGTATGTTTACGCGGACTTGTCTAGCCATGTCCGGGTCTGAACGACCTGTTTAGGTGCTTTGATTAGTGAAGCGGTTTAGTGTGTGGCTGTCAAGGCAGCGCACAATCTTCCGCTCGAGGAACACTCGATATTTCCTTTAATGAGATGATGCCTCATGGACGGGCATTTTAAATGTAAGAGATGCATAATGCGGTATTGCGTTAAAGCGGGCGAAAGCTCCGCGTCCCAGTAGTGCTTGATAGCTACTTGTAAATGGGGCGATGTGGAAGGTTAGCTTTTCGCGGTGGAAGTTGTCGGGAGAGCTGAACATAACTTCTAGCAGGAGAGAGCCCGTACAATGGGCATCTGGGCCTGGCGTTACCCCTTGAAAGGAAGTGTTGCTATGGCGAATTTTTGTTGGGTCTATCCCCATTTTGTGGATTGTGTCCTGATATAGCAGGTTTAGATCACTGCCGCCGTCCATTAGGACTTGTGTAAAGTGGAGTCCGTCAATTATCGGATCTAATATCAAGGCAGTCTAGCCCGCATTCCGGATATTTCTAGAGTAATCCTGATGGTCGAAGGTGATTGGTTTTAACAATCAGTGGCGGGACTCCTCTGGGATACGCCGTATGGCGCGTATCTCTATAGGCGCCACTCTGTTTTTCCCTTTTGTCACGTGAAGTGAGTTTACTGTTTTGACTTCTTGTGGGAAATTCTTTTGTTTTCCGGCGCTCTGCTTGTGGGGTTCGTCATCGTCCTCGCTTAGCGTGTCGAGCCCCTTGTGTTCGGCGTTGAGTTTGCGGTTGCTTGAAGACCCAACAATCTCGTGGGTATGGTTTGCGAGGCTTCCGGAAGTCTTGTGGATTTGGCATATCTTATCCAAGATTTTGTTTAGGTTAGATAGCTCGTCCCTATTATCCTTGAGGGCAGCTTTTTACGATTCTGCCGAGAGCTTTTGAATCCGGCATTGGTTGTTGTGCTCTTGGGCTGTTTCCCTTGGTCGGCGCTGGTCCTTGTTGCGTCGCGGTTTTCCGTTCCATCCCTAACCCGGATGTACTTGGGTCGCTAATCTTGAATCTTGCCAACCAGCTATCCTCTCCTGCATAAGCGGGTCATGAGGCTTGTTAATGCGGCTATTGTTCTTGGCTTTTCTTGGCGAGGTGTCTGGCGAGCCATTCGTCTCGGACGCTGTGTTTGAAAGCTGCTAAGGCTTCGGCGTCCGGACAGTCGACTATCTGGTTCTTTTTAGTAAGGAATCTGTTCCAGAATTTCCGGGCTGACTCTCCGGGTTGTTGAGTTATGTGACTTAAATAAATCGCATCCGGAGGTCGGACATATTTCCTTGAAAATTTGCCCGTAAAGCATCCTCGAGCTCTTCCCAACTTCCAATGGTGTTTTCGGGAAGGCTTTTAAGCCAATGCCAGGCTGGCCCTTTGAGCTTGAGGGGTAAGTATTTTATGGCGTGGAGGTCATCTCCTCTAGCCATGTGTATGTGGAGGATGTAATCCTCAATCAAGACTCCAGGGTTTGTTGTTCCGTCGTATGCCTCTATGTTTACGGGCTTGAATCCCGCTGGAAATTCATGATCCAGCACCTCATCGGTGAAACATAGGGGGTGTGCGGCACCCCTATATTTGGGTGTACCGTGATGTTCGGATACTTGATGCGTTGCATTGCTTACTAGAGCTTGCTTTCTTGGCCCGTAGGTAGATCTAGCTGGGCCATCTTTTTGATGCGAATCCTTGTGCGGATCGCGTGCCGGCTTGTGTGCGGAGCCCTTTGCCGCTCTATGTTGTCCGTGGGATTGTTCACCCGACCGGGTGCCTTCCTTATTTTTTGATTGCGGGGGCTCTAAGGCCTCCTCATCAAATTCCGGCAGTAATTTTCGCTTCGTATAGCTCTTTGTGTGGCGGTGTCGCCGTGTTGTCTGCGGTGTTGAGTACTTTGCTCCATCTAATTCTGAGTGCATCTTCCGCTGTTTTGAGCTTCGCTTACGCTTTTTCAGGCTACGCGCGATGGCGTGAGCCTTTGTGGAGGTTCTTCGCTCCGATAACTTGTCCGCTTGAGGTCGTCCGGACTGTTATTTTCGAGGAGCGGGTTGCTAGGTTTGTTCATCCAAGTTGCCTGTTGGACGGTTGCTCGAGGGCATGTTCATCATCCGCCGGTTAGCCTGCTTTCTGTGGCTGGGTCTCTGTCGAGTGGGGTTTGGGCGGCGCTTACGCGCCGCTTTGACTTCTTTTCGAGGAGCGATCCTCATTCGTCCCTTTGTTCCTCGTCGTCGTTTCTTTTAGGTGTTTCCACCATGTATACATCGTGAGATGAGGTGGTTGTCCAGTGCCCTATAGGCGTTGGTTCTGTTAAGTCTCCTACATAAATGCGTCCATACCGTCGATGTCTTGGTCGAAGTCGAGCATGTCGGTTAAATCATCGACAGTGGCTACGAAGTGGGTGGTGGGTGGGCTCTGAATTTCTTTGTCATCCGTATCCCAACCTTGCTGACGATAGTCCGGCCAGGTCTCTCCTGATAAAGAGAGAGACTTTAATGAATTCAGGACATCGCCGAAGGGCGAGTGCTGAAAGATGTCCATGGCGGCGAACTCCATGATCGGTGCCCAATCGGATTCGATTGGCAGGGGCGCGGAAGGTTCGGAGTCCGGAGAGGAGTCCGACACCTTGGAGTCACGAGCTTCGCAAAGGACAAGGCTGGTGTTCGGCTCGATCGCCGTAGAGATTGCAGCCCCCGAGGCGGTGTCCAGCCACCCGTCCACGATTGGCGCAGTTGGCTCCGAGCTAAGGGTCCGAGCAGACACTGGTGCGGCCTTCAGGGCACTGTTCGGCGGCAGAGCTAGATTATGCCCATCGTGACAGTGCGGTGCGCTCGGCTGTGGCTCGAACCCGTCGAAGATCAAGTCTCCGAGGATGTCGACCGTGTAGTTCAAACTTTCAAATCTGACCTGATGGCAAGGGGCATAGCTTTCGATCTGCTCCAGATGGCCAAGCAAATTGGCCCGCAGTGCAAAGCCACCGAATACGAAGATCTGTCCGGGGAGAAAAGTCTCACCCTGGACCGCGTCGTTGTTGATGATCGGAGGAGCCATCGGACCTAAAGATGACGACACAGAGGAACTCTCAATGAAATCACCAATGTCGGTGGCAAAACCGGTGAATCTCGTGTAGGGGGTCCCGAACTGTGCGTCTAGGCGGATGGTAATAGGAGACAAGGGACACGATGTGTTTACCCAGGTTCGGGCCCTCTCGATGGAGGTAAAACCCTACTCCTGCTTGATTAATATTGATGATATGGGTAGTACAAGAGTAGATCTACCACGAGATCAGAGAGGCTAAACCCTAGAAGCTAGCCTATGGTATGATTGTTTTTTGTCCTACGGACTAAAACCCTCCGATTTATATAGACACCGGAGAGGGCTAGGGTTACACAGATTCGGTTACAATGGGAGGAGATCTACATATCCGTATCGCCAAGCTTGCCTTCCACACTAAGGAAAGTCCCATCCGGACATGGGACGAAGTCTTCAATCTTGTATCTTCATAGTCCAGGAGTCCGGCCGAAGGTTATAGTCCAGCCATCCGGACACCCCCTAATCCAGGACTCCCTCACCCACCGACATTACATTTATGTTCACACACACTCATTGCTAGATGTCGGTGCTCATACTCTTTCACTGTAATATCCATGCTAGTTTATTTCCTTTTTCCTGCTTTCTTCTTGTGTGTTTGATAAACCTTAAGAAAAACTAAAAAAATTAGTAGTAACTTTTAGTTAGTTTACTTTTTTGCTGTAGTAGTAATAATTAAAAGAAAACCCAAAAATATTTCCCGTTCTTCTTTTGCTTGTTGGGAGCTCTCCCGTGTAAATAGTTTTTATTTCCTTTCTTTTCTTTGGGGGTCGATAGGAGAAGACCAGGATTAAATTGTTGAAGTGGCTCTTATATGCCTTATTGTTGATTTAACCAAAGAGCCCATATTGCCTTGCCTTCTCCTGCTTATTGAATGCTCGCAGATTCCTGCTTAGTCCAATGCACGTGCACTCTTATTATTCACATCGTTCGATTCGTGCAAGTGAAAGGCAATTATGATGATATATGATGGGTATTTGAGATGGGAAAAGCTGGTATGAACTCGACCTCTCTTGTTTTTGTAAATATGATGAGTTCATCGTTCTTGATTCAGCTTATTATGAATAAACATGTTTGCAATGACAATTAGATATCATAGTTGCTTATGCCATGCTTGATTAGATATGAGTTATAATGGTTTACCTTGCATGCCAACATGCTATTAAAATGGTTGTGATGTGGTATGATGGGGTGGCATCCTCCTTTGAATGATTTAAGTGACTTGACTTGGCACATGTTCACACATGTAGTTGAAACAAATCAACATAGCCTTCACGATATTTATGTTCATGGTGGATTATATCCTACTCATGCTTGCATCCAATGTTTATTAATTTTAGTGCATGTTCATGACTATTGTCGCTCTCTAGTTGGTCGCTTCCCAGTCTTTTGCTAGCCTTCACTTGTACTAAGCGGGAATACTGCTTGTGCATCCAATCCCTTAAACCCCAAAGTTATTCCATATGAGTCCACCATACCTTCCTATATACGGTATCTACCTGCCGTTCCAAGTAAATTTGTATGTGCCAAACTCTAAACCTTCAAATAAACATTCTGTTTTGTATGCTCGAATATCTCATGTATCAACTAGGGCTGCCCCTATCTTCCATGCTAGGCGGGTTATTCTCAAGAGGAGTGGACTCCGCTCCTCACTCACGAGAAAATGGCTGGTCACCGGGATGCCCAGTTACTTGCTTTATGCAAACTAAATCAAAATAATTGCAAACAAAACTCCCCCTAGGACCTGTTGATTGTTGGAGGCACTTGTTGTTTCGAGCAAGCCATGGATTGATGCTTGTTGGTGGAGGGGGAGTATAAAATCTACCATTCTGTTTGGGAACCGCCTATAATGTGTGTGACATGGAAGATATCGCCATCTCTTAGTTGTTATGTTGACAATGAAAGTATGCCGCTCAAAATATTATTTATCTCTATTTCAAAACCGAGCTCTGGCACCTCTACAAATCCCTGCTTCCCTCTGCGAAGGGCCTATCTATTTACTTTTATGTTGAGTCATCACCCTCTTATTAAAAGCACTAATTTGGAGCGCCTCTGTCATTTTCATTCATTCTGTTAATTTATATTGGGTATGACTATGATTGGATCTCTTTACCATGAATTACAATGTCTAGTCAGTCCTTGATCTTTAAAGGTTCTCTGCATTTATGTTTTTGATGCGAGAAAGGGCTAGCGAGATACCATCTTGTTATATCATATTATGATTGTTTTGAGAAAGTGTTGTCATCCGAGATTTATTATTATGGCTCGCTAATTGATTAGGCCATTGATATGAGTAAACATGAGACCTGAGAATTATTGCAAACGTGGTTAGTTATAATCTTTGCTGAAAACTTGAATGCTGGCTAGACATATTTACAACAACAAGAGCAAACAGAGTTTGTAAAAGTTTCCCTTTTTCTCTTTCAATTTGTCAACTGAATTGCTTGAGGACAAGCAAGGTAAGCTTGGGGGAGTTGATACGTATCCGTCGTATCTACTTTTCAAAACACTTTTGCCCTTGTTTTGGACTCTAACTTATATGATTTGAATGGAACTAACCCGGACTGACGCTGTTTTCAGCAGAATTGCCATGATGTTGTTTTATGTGCAGAAAACAAAAGTTCTCGGAATGACCTGAAACTCCACGGAACATCTTAGAAATAATAATAAAAAATCCTCGCCAAAGATGAAGACCAGGGGGCCCACACCCTGTCCACGAGGGTGGGGGGCGCCCCCCCTCTAGGGCGCGCCCCTACCTCGTGGGCCCCCTGGAGACCTTCCGACGCCAACTCCAACTCTATATATTGGCTTTCGGAGAGAGAAAATCAGATAAAGGAAATCATCGCGTTTTACGATACGGAGCCGCCGCCAAGCCCTAAAACCTCTCAGGAGGGCTGATCTGGACTCCGTTCGGGGCTCCGGAGAGGGGGATTCGTTGCCGTCGTCATCATCAACCATCCTCCATCACCAATTTCATGATGCTCACCGCCGTGCGTGAGTAATTCCATCGTAGGCTTGCTGGACGGTGATGGGTTGGATGAGATATATCATGTAATCGAGTTAGTTTTGTTAGGGTTTGATCCCTAGTATCCATTATGTTCTAAGATTGATGTTGCTATAACATTGCTATGCTTAATGCTTGTCACTAGGGCCCGAGTGCCATGATTTCAGATCTAAACCTATTATGTTTTCATGAATATATGTGTGTTCTTGATCCTATCTTGCAAGTCTATAGTCACCTATTATGTGTTCTGATCCGACAACCCCGAAGTGACAATAATCGGGATACTTCTCGGTGATGACCATAGTTTGAGGAGTTCATGTATTCACTATGTGCTAATGCTTTGTTCCGGTTCTCTATTAAAAGGAGGCCTTAATATCCCTTAATTTCCATTAGGACCCCGCTGCCACGGGAGGGTAGGACAAAAGATGTCATGAAAGTTATTTTCCATAAGCACGTATGACTATATTCGGAATACATGCCTACATTACATTGATGAATTGGAGCTAGTTCTGTGTCACCCTATGTTATGACTGTTACATGATGAACCGCATCTGGCATAATTATCCATCACCGATCCAATGCCTACGAGCTTTCCATATACTAGTTTACGCTTATTTACTTTCCCGTTGCTATTATTACCATCGCTACAAAACACCAAAAATATTACTTTTGCTTTCATTACTCTTTTGTTACCGTTACCACCACTATCATACTACTTCGCTACTAATACTTTGCTGCAGATATTAAGTTATCCAGGTGTGGCTGAATTGACAACTCAGTTTCTAATACTTGAGAATATTCTTTGGCTCCCCTTGTGTTGAATCAATAAATTTGGGTTGAATACTTTACCCTCGAAAGCTGTTGCGATCCCCTACACTTGTGGGTTATCAATGGGCATCTCCATAGCCGTTGATATGCCTAGTTGATGTGAGACTATCTTCTCCTTTTTGTCTTCTCCACAACCACCATTCTATTCCACATATAGTGCTATGTCCATGGCTCACGCTCATGTATTGCGTGAAGATTGAAAAAGTTTGAGAACACCAAAAGTATGAAACAATTGCTTGGCTTGTCATCGGGGTTGTGCATGATTTAAATACTTTGTGTGGTGAAGATAGAGCATAGCCAGACTATATGATTTTGTATGGATAACTTTCTTTGGCCATGTTATTTTGAGAAGACATAATTGCTTGGTTAGTATGCTTGAAGTATTATTACTTGTATGTCAATATTAAAATTTTATCTTGAATCTTTTGGATATGAATATTCATACCACAATTAAGAGAATTACATTGAAAATTACGCTAAATAAGCATTCCACATCAAAAATTCTGTTTTTATCATTTACCTACTCGAGGACGAGCAGGAATTAAGCATGGGGATGCTTGATACGTCTCCAACGTAGCTATAATTTTTTTATTGTTCCATGCTATATTATATTCTGTTTTGGATGATTAAGGGCTTTATTATACACTTTTATATTGTTTTTGGGACTAACCTATTAACCGGAGGCCCAGCCCAAATTGCTGTTTTTTTGCCTATTTCAGTGTTTCGCAGGAAAAGAATATCAAACGGAGTCCAAACGGAATGAAACCTTCGGAACGTGATTTTCGGAACGAACGTGATCCAGAGGACTTTGAGTCTACGTCAAGAAATCAAACAGGAGAGCACGAGGCAGGGGGCGCGCCTACCCCCCTGGGCGCGCCCTCCACCCTCATGGGGCCCATGTTGCTCCACCGACGTACTTCTTCCTCCTATATACACCTATGTACCCCCAAACTATCAGAGACGGAGCCAAAAACCTAATTCCACCACCACAACCTTCTGTACCCGTGGGATCCCATCTTGGGGCCTTTTCAGGCGCTCCGCCGGAGGGGGCATTGATCACGGAGTGCTTCTACATCAACACCATAGCCTCTCCAATGATGTGTGAGTAGTTTACCTCAGGCCTTTGGGTCCATAGTTATTAGCTAGATGGCTTCTTCTCTCTCTTTGGATCTCAATACAAAGTTCTCCATGATTCTTGTGGAGATCTATTCGATGTAATCTTCTTTTGCGGTGTGTTTGTTGATACCGATGAATTGTGGGATTATGATCAAGTTTATCAATGAAAAATATTTGAATCTCCTCTGAATTCTATTATGTATGATTGGTTATCTTTGCAAGTCTCTCCGAATTATCAGTTTGGTTTGGCCTACTAGATTGATCTTTCTTGCAATGCGAGAAGTGCTTATCTTTGGGTTCAATCTTGCGGTGTCCTTTCCCAGTGACAGCAGGGGCAGCATGACACGTATTGTATTGTTGCCATCGAGGAGAAAAAGATGGGGTTTATATCATATTGCATGATTTTATCCCTCTACATCATGTCATCTTACTTAAAGCATTACTCTGTTCTTATGAACTTAATACTCTACATGCATGCTGGATAGCGGTCGATATGTGGAGTAATAGTAGTAGATGCAGAATCGTTTCGGTCTACTTGTC
Source organism: Aegilops longissima (assembly GCA_021605205.1). NCBI lineage: Eukaryota > Viridiplantae > Streptophyta > Magnoliopsida > Poales > Poaceae > Aegilops > Aegilops longissima. The sequence goes on from CM038676.1 coordinate 70,852,337, forward strand.
GCGGACGTGATGCCTATATACATGATCATACCTAGATATTCTCATAACTATACTCAATTCTATCAATTGCTCAACAGTAATTTGTTCACCCACCATAATACTTATGCTCTTGAGAGAAGCTACTAGTGAAACCTATGGCCCCCGGGTCTATTTTCCATCATATTAATCTTCCAACACTTAGTTATTTTTTTGCCTTTTATTTTACTTTGCATCTTTATCATAAAAATACCAAAAATATTATATTGTAATATCTGTCAGATCTCAGTCTCGTAAGTGACCGTTGAGGGATTGACAACCCCTTTATCGCGTTGGTTGCGAGGTTCTTATTTGTTTGTGTAGGTGTGAGGACTCGTGCGTGATCTCCTACTGGATTGATACCTTGGTTTTCAAAAACTGAGGGAAATACTTACGCACCTTTACCGCATCACCCTTTCCTCTTCAGGGGAAAACCAACGCAGTGCTCAAGAGGTAGCATCAATCCCTTCAAGGCCACTTGCAAAAGTGAGATCTGGTAAAGATAATAAGATAAATATTTTTGGAATTTTTATGATATAGATTGAAAGTAAAGATTGCAAAATAAAATAGATTGAAACTTATATGATGGAAAATAGACCCAGGGGCCATAGGTTTCACTAGTGGCTTCTCTCAAGATAGCATAAGTATTACGGTGGGTGAACAAATTACTGTCGAGCAATTGATAGAAAGGCGCATAGTTATGAGAATATCTAGGCATGATCATGTATATAGTCATCACGTCCGTGACAAGTAGACCGAAATGTTTCTGCATCTACTATTATTACTCCACACATCGACCGCTATCCAGCATGCATCTAGAGTATTAAGTTCATAAGAACAGAGTAACGCATTAGGCAAGATGACATGATGTAGAGGGATAAAATCAAGCAATATGATATAAACCCCATCTTTTTATCCTCGACGGCAACAACACAATATGTGCCTTGCTGCCCCCCTAGGCGCGTCCCCCTGCCTCGTGGCCTCCTCGTCTCTTTCTTGACCTCCACTCCAAGTCTCCTGGATTGCGTTTGTTCCGAAAATCACTCTCCCGAAGGTTTCATTCTGTTTGATATTCCTTTTCTGCGAAACACTGAAATAGGCAAAAAACAGCAATTGCACTGGGCCTTTGGTTAGTAGGTTAGTCCCAAAACTAATATAAAAGTGTATAATGATGCGCACTAAACATCCAAAACAGATAATATAATAGCATGGAACAATCAAAAATTATAGATACGTTGGAGATGTATCAAGCATCCCAAGCTTAATTCCCGCTCGTCCTCGAGGAGGTAAATGATAAAAAACAGAATTTTTGATGTGGAATGCTACCTAGCATATTTTTCAATGTAATTTTCTTTATTGTGGCATGAATGTTCAGATCTGAAAGATTCAAGATAAAAGTTTAATGTTGACATAAAAATAATAATACTTCAAGCATACTAACTAAGCAATCATGTCTTCTCAAAATAACATGGCCAAAGAAAGTTCATCCCTACAAAATCATATAGTTTGGTCATGCTCCATTTTCGTCACACAAAATGCTCTCATCATGCACAACCCCGATGACAAGCCAAGCAATTGTTTCATACTTTAGTAATCTCAAACTTTTTCAATCTCCACGCAATACATGAGCGTGAGCCATGGATATAGCACTATGGGTGGAATAGAATATAATGATGGGGGTCATGTGGAGAAGACAAAAAAGGAGAAATTCTCACATTGACGCAGCTAATCAACGGGCTAGGGAGATGCCCATCAATTGATGTCAATGCAAGGAGTAGGGATTGCCATGCAACGGATGCACTAGAGCTATAAATGTATGAAAGCTCAACAAAAGAAACTAAGTGGGTGTGCATCCAACTTGCTTGCTCATGAAGACCTAGGGCAATTGAGGAAGCCCATTGTTGGAATATACAAGCCAAGTTCTATAATGAAAAATTCCCACTAGTATAAGAAAGTGACAAAACAAGAGACTTTCCATCTAAAAGATCATGATGGTACTTTGAAGCACAAGTATGGAAAAAAGGATAGTAGCATTGTCCCTTTTTATTTCTTTCTCTCTTTTTTTTGGGACTTTCTTTTTATTTATTTGCCCTTTCTTCTTTTTTTATTTGGGACAATTCTCTATTAATGATGATCATCACACTTCTATTTATTTACAACTCAATGATTACAACTCGATACTAGAACAAAATATGACTCTATATGAATGCCTTCGGCGGTGTACCGGGATGGGAAATGAATCAAGAGTGACATGTATGATAAATTATGCATGATGGCTTTGCCACATATACGATGTCAACTACATGATCATGCAAGGCAATATGACAATGACGAAGCGTGTCATAATAAATGAAATGGTGGAAAGTTGCATGGAAATATATCTCAGAATGGCTATGGAAATGCCATAATAGGTAGGTATGGTGGCTGTTTTGAGGAAGATATAAGGAGGTTTATGTGTGATAGAGCGTATCGTATCACGGGGTTTGGATGCACCGGCGAAGTTTGCACCAACTCTCAAGGTGAGAAAGGGCAATGCAGCATCAAGAGGCTAGCAATGATGGAAAGGTAAGAGTGCGTATAATCCATGGACTCAACATTAGTCATAAAGAACTCACATACTTATTGCAAATATCTAAAAGTCATCGTAAACCAAGCACTACGCGCATGCTCCTAGGGGGATAGATTGGTAGGAAAAGACCATCGCTCATCCCCGACCGCCACTGATAAGGATGACAATCAAAGAACACTTCATGTTTCAAATTTGTTACACAACATTTACCATACGTGCATGCTACGGGACTTGCAAACTTCAATACAAGTATTTATATAATTCAAAACTACTCAACTAGCATGACTCTAATATTACCATCTTCATATCTCAAAACAATCATCAAGTATCAAACTTCTCATAGTATTCAATGCACTTTTTATGAAAGTTTTATTATACCAAACTTGGATGACTATCATATTAGGACTAATTTTATAGCCAAAGAAAATTACCATGTTGTTCTAAAGGACTCTCAAAATAATATAAGTGAAGCATGAGATATCAATAATTTGTATAAAATAAAACTACCACCATGCTCTAAAAGATATAAGTGAAGCACTAGAGCAAAATTATCTAGCTCAAAAGATATAAGTGTAGCACATAGAGTATTCTAATAAATTCCGATTCATGTGTGTCTCTCCCAAAAGGTGTGTACAGCAAGGATGATTGTGGTAAACTAAAAAACAAAGACTCAAATCATACAAGACACTCCAAGCAACACACATATCATGTGGTGAATAAAAATATAGCATCAAGTAAAGTTACCGATGGATGAAGACGAAAGAGGGGATGCCTTCCGGGGCATCCCCAAGCTTAGGATTTTGGTTCTCCTTGAATTTTACCTTGGGGTGCCTTGGGAATCCCCAAGCTTAGGCTCTTTCCACTCCTTATTCCATAATTCATCAAATCTTTACCCAAAACTTGAAAACTTCACAACACAAAACTCAACAGAAAATCTCATGAGCTCCGTTAGTGCAAGAAAACAAACCACCACTTTAAGGTACTGTAATGAACTCATTATTTATTTATATTGGTGTTAAACCTACTATATTCCAACTTCTCGATGGTTCATACCCCCCGATACTAGCCATAGATTCATCAAAATCAGCAAACAACAAACGAAAAATAGAATCTGTCAAAAACAGAACAGTCTGTAGTAATTTGGATCAAACGTATACTTATGCAACTCCAAAAATTCTGAAATAAATTGGTGGACGTGAGTAATTTATCTATTAATCATCTGCAAAAATAATCAACCTAAAAGCACTCTCCAGTAAAAAATGGAAGCTAATCTCGTGAGTGCTAAAGTTTCTGTTTTTTTACAGCAAGATCATAAAGACTTCACCCAAGTCTTCCCAAAGGTTATACTTGGCACAAACACTAATTAAAACATAAAACCACATCTAACCAGAGTCTATATGAATTATTTATTACTAAGTAGAACCAAAAAGCAAGAAACAAAAATAAAATTGGGTTGCCTCCCAACAAGCGCTATCGTTTAACGCCCCTAGCTAGGCATAAAAGCAAGAATAGATCTAGGTATTATCATCTTTGGTTTTTAATTTTTTAGCGGAGTCATGCTCGAATCCGGGGGTTCTTTATTTTTCCCTTCATATTCAGAATTTTTAGATCTAAAGAATCCAACTGCTTATTGCAAAGGTTAATCAACATATTCATGCGGTGAAGATTTCCACTAACACTCTTAAGAGGTTCAAGAGACTTTTGTAAAATTTTCATTACTTCGCAAATCTTTTCAAAAACTTGTGTCTCTTCCTGGGTATGATATGGCCCCTTTTGTTGAGGTAGTGTTCCCACTATTCCCTCTATGATTTCATGTGTAATACTGGGATCAATTTCGATAAAATTTCCTTTGGCAATGCAATCTAAGAGTTGTCTATGGGACATATTCAGTCCAACATAAAAATTGCGAAGTAAAATTCTAAAACTCACCTTTAAGGTGCAATTACGATAAGATTCCATCATCCTATACCAAGCATCTTTTAAGTTTTCTCCTTGTCTTTCTTTGATGTGAAGAACTTCAAACTCGGGAGACAAAGGAGCAGATAAAGGATTGGCCATGACAGAAAACGATTTAACACACGGCGACACAAGAAGCAAGCGACAAAGAGGCGAACGGAAAAAGAGGGCGAATAAAGCGGCAAAGGTGAAGTGGGGGAGAGGAAAACGAGAGGCAAATGGCGAATAATGTAATGCGAGGGATAAGAGTTTTTGATGGGTACTTGGTATGTCTTGACTTGACTTGACTTGGCGTAGATCTCCTCGGCAACGGCGCCAGAAATCGCACGTTGGCGGGAGATCAAATCTTTACTTGACTTGGTGTAAGCCTCCCCGGCAGCGGCGCCAGAAATCCTTCTTGCTACCTCTTGAGCATTGCGTTGGTTTTCCCTTGAAGACGAAAGGGTGATGCAGCAAAGTAGCGTAAGTATTTCCCTCAGTTTTTGAGAACCAAGGTATCAATCCAGTAGGAGAGTACACGCAAGTCGCCTCGTACCTACACAAACAAATAAGAACCTTGCAACCAACGCGATAAAGGGGTTGCCAATCCCTTCACAGCCACTTGCAAAAGTGAGATCTGATAAAGATAATAAGATAAATATTTTTGGTATTTTTATGATATAGATTGAAAGTAAAGATTGCAAAGTAAAATAGATTGGAAACTTATATGATGGAAAATAGACCCAGGGCCCATAGGTTTCACTAGTGGCTTCTCTCAAGATAGCATAAGTATTACAGTGGGTGAACAAATTACTGTCGAGCAGTTGATAGAAAAGCGCATAGTTATGAGAATATCTAGGCATGATCATGTATATAAGCATCACGTTCGTGACAAGTAGACCAAAATGATTCTGCATCTACTACTATTACTCCACACATCGACCGCTATCCAGCATGCATCTAGAGTATTAAGTTCATAAGAACAGAGTAACGCATTAGGCAAGATGACATGATGTAGAGGGATAAACTCAAGCAATATGATATAAACCCCATCTTTTTATCCTCGATGGCAACAATACAATTCGTGCCTTGCTGCCCCTGCTGTCACTGGGAAAGGACACCGCAAGATTGAACCCAAAGCTAAGCACTTCTCCCATTGCAAGAAAGATCAATCTAGTAGGCAAAACCAAACTGATAATTCAAAGAGACTTGCAAAGATATCAAATCATACATAAAAGAATTCAGAGGAAATTCAAATATTGTTCATAGATAATCTTGATCAAAAACCCACAATTCATCGGATCTCGACAAACACACCGCAAAAAGAATTACATCGAATAGATCTCCAAGAAGATCGAGGAGAACTTTGTATTGAGATCCAAAAAGAGAGAAGAAGCCATCTAGCTAATAACTATGGACCCGAAGGTCTGTGGTAAACTACTCACACATCATCGGAGAGGCTATGGTGTTGATGTAGAAGCCCTCCGTGATCGATTTCCCCTCCGGCGGAGCACCGGAAAAGGCCCCAAGATGGGATCTCACGCTTACAGAAGGTTGCGGCAGTGGAAATAGGGTTTTGTGGTGCTATCGGATGTTTTCGGGGTATATGAGTATATATACGCGAAATAAGTCGGTCAGGGGAGCCACGAGGGGCCCACGAGGGTGGGGGCGCGCCTACCCCCCTGGGCACACCCTCCTGCCTCGTGGCCTCCTCGTCTCTTTCTTGACCTCCACTCCAAGTCTCCTGGATTGTGTTTGTTCCAAAAATCACTCTCCCAAAGGTTTCATTCCGTTTGGATTCCGTTTGAGATTCCTTTTCTGCGAAACACTGAAATAGGCAAAAAACAACAATTTGCACTGGGCCTTTGGTTAGTAGGTTAGTCCCAAAAATAATATATAAGTGTATAATAAAGCCCACTAAACATCCAAAACAGATAATATAATAGCATGGAACAATCAAAAATTATAGATACGTTAGAGACGTATCATAGACCTAGCTAGCTAATCACAACAAGGAATCATACTAGTGGCCTCGATGCTTCTACGGTTTGGGGTGGCCTCCATGAAAACGCTCTTTTAACTTGGTAGATTTGAGTGGCCTCGGCAATGCTTCTAGGGTTTGGGGTGGCCTCGGCAACGCTTCTAAGGTTTGGGGTGGCCTCGACGATAACGCTCTTTTAACTTGGTAAATTTCGGTGGCCTCGGCAACGCATCTAGGATTTGGGCCGGACCGCTTCTCTCATGAATGTCCGACTTCCGGGCCGACAAGGGATTTAACAAAATGGCGCCATTCTAGATGTGCAGAAAAGGGTCCATATTTTTCCCGATCTCATCTACCCTTCTATATGTCACGTTGTCTAGTGTCAAATAATTCAAGAAAACCATGACTTCATCATTAGCCGGAAATGACAGGCGCATAATGGTACGAAGCTCTTCAAAGTTGTTTTGGAACGGAGTTCCCGATAGAATAATTCGCTTTCTGGTACAAAGTTCAGCAAGAGCCTTCCGAATATCGCTATTTGGAAGGCCTTTGCTGAAATTCGTACCAAAAGGTAAACTATTCTATCAGGAACTGTAAGTGCATCTAGTGCCACCCCTTGTTGATTTGGAGTATTGACGACAAACCTAGTTGAGGGACTAATGTTTTTGTGAGAATTGCAGGATAACACAGGTAGTAGTCCTTGATTGATTCGGTTTACCTACCGGAGATGACCCCTAAAAATGTTGAAGACAATGGTGGTTTGTGAAGACAATCACATCGAAGCTTATGACTCGAGAAGACATCCACGTGAAGAGTATGGGGTGCGAAGACATAGTTGTCTCGTAGTTTTGTTTTCTTCTTTATTGAATCATAGGAACCACCGTACTGTTAAATGGGGTCCAAGTGAACAAAGTTAGAGTGACTGAAGTGATGCTCAACCAAATCCTATGTCTTCGAGTGAAAACAAGGAGAGCAAATCTTATCCAGAGCTGGATGAGTCAGCTTTACTTGTAGCCCAAGTCAAGCTGCCGCGTGTGTTTGAAATCTGACCGTTGGAACACGTGTCAGTTCCTTAGTGACTGATACGTCCATTTTGCATCATGCTTTTATATCGATATTTATTGCATTATGGGCTGTTATTATACATTATGTCACAATACTTATGCCTATTCTCTCTTATTTTACAAGGTTTACATAAGGAGGGAGAATGCCGACAGCTGGAATTCTGGGCTGGAAAAGGAGCAAATATTAGAGACCTATTCTGCACAACTCCAAAAGTCCTGAAACTTCACGGAATATCTTACAATAAATAATAAAAAAATCCTTGCCAAAGATGAAGGCCAGGGGGCTCACACCCTGTCCACGAGGGTGGGGCGCGCCCTACCCCCTAGGCGCGCCCCCTACCTCGTGGGCCCCCTGGTGGCCCTCTGATGCCCATCTTCTGCCATATGAGGTCTTTCATCGAGAAAAAAATCAGAAGCAACCTTTCGGGATGAAACTCCGGCGCCACGAGGCGGAACCTTGGCGGAACCAATCTAGGGCTCCGGCAGAGCTGTTCTGTCGGGGACACTTCCCTCCGGGAGGGGGAAATCATCGTCATCGTCATCACCAACGCTCCTCTCATCGGGAGAGGGCAATTTCCATCAACATCTTCACCAGCACCATCTCCTCTCAAAACCCTAGTTCATCTCGTGTATCCAGTTCTTGTCTCCAAGTCCGGGATTGGTACTAGTAGGTTGCTAGTAGTGTTGATTACTCCTTGTAGTTGATGCTAGTTGGTTTATTTTGTGGAAGATCATATGTTCAGATCATTTATGCATATTAATACCCCTCTTATTATGAACATGAATATGCTTTGTGAGTAGTTACGTTTGTTCCTGATGACATGGGAGAAGTCTTGCTATTAGTAGTCATGTGAATTTGGCATTCGTTCGTTATTTTGATGAGATGTATGTTGTCTAGCCTCTAGTGGTCTTATGTGAACGTCGACTACATAACACTTCACAATTATTTGGGCCTAGAGGAAGGCATTGGGAAGTAATAAATAGACGATGGGTTGCTAGAGTGACAGAAGCTTAAACCCTAGTTTATGTGTTGCTTCGTAAGGGGCTGATTTGGATCCATATGTTTCATGCTATGGTTAGGTTTACCTTAATACTTTTGTTGTAGTTGCGGATGCTTGCAATAGAGGTTAATCATAAGTGGGATGTTTGTTGAAGTAAGAACAGCACCCAAGCACCGGTCCACCAACATATCAAATTATCAAAGTACCGACCGCGAATCATATGAATGTGATGAAAACTAGCTTGACGATATTCCCATGTGTCCTCGAGAGCGCTTTTCCTATTATAAGAGTTTGTCCAGGCTTGTCCTTTGCTACAAAAAGGATTGGGCCACCTTGCTGCACTTTATTTACTTTTGTTACTTGTTGCTCATTACAAATTATCTTATCACAAAACTATCTGTTACCACTTATTTCAGTACTTGTAGAGAATACCTTGCTGAAAACCGCTTATCATTTCCTTCTGCTCCTCATTGGGTTCGACACTCTTACTTATCGAAAGGACTACGATAGATCCCCTATACTTGTGGGTCATCAGTGACCCAGGGTCATTTCGGACAAATCAGGTTGGGTTGCCTAGTGGCTATAAATAGCCCACCCCCTACACCATAAATTGGTGGCTGCTCAGAGTTAGTGCACGACTTTTGTCGTTTAAGAGCAACCCACCTCTGAAGCTTTTGAGAGAGAGAAATCCTTGCGTGGACAAAGCCTAAAACACCCAGAGCCAAAGAGTGTTAGGCATCACCGAAGTCTTTCTGTCCGCGTGACCTGAAGACTTGTTACACTTGAGGACTGTGAATCCTCCAGCTGGGTAGGCGTCGCATTCTGAGCATCCAAGAGTCATTGTGGATTGCCAGTGAATGAAGTCTGTGAAGGTTTGTAAGTCTACCTTGAAGACTTACCAGAGTAATTTGGCGAGGACTGGGTGTCCTTAGCTCAAGGGGGATAAGGTGAAGACGTGGTCTTCTGAGTTGAATCTCAGACTCCCTAACCAGACGTACAGTTGTCACAGCAGGTGGAACTGGTCCAACAAATCCTTGTCCTCTCCAAGAGACCGGTTCTATCTTCTCCCTTTACTTACAGTTTGCCTTTGTGAAGTCATTGCCTGCTTCCACTATCTGTTTGACTTCACTATGTACCTACTTGTTCTGATTGGCTTCATACTATCTTCCATCCTGATCCATACTGCCTAGCTGCTATTAGTCTTCGTACTTTCACTTCTTTGATTACTTGACTATGGCTTGTCTAGTGTAGTCTACCTTCCGCTGCATGTCAATAGGTTCATTCCTATTGTTTGTCTTCGAAACTCTCATGTTTTGAAGACTTTCATAAAAATCGCCTATTCACCCCCCCCCCTCTAGTCAATAACTAGCACTTTCAATTGGTATCAGAGCAAGGTACTCCCTTGTTCTGTGTGATTCGGTTTAACTACCTGGAGTTTTAGCTATGTCGACTGTAGGGATAATCGAAGTCTCCGTTGCGTGCCCTGTCTTCGATGGCATTGAATATCCCTAGTGGAAGAATAAGATGTGCATGCATCTTGAAGCAATTGATGTTGATCTGTGGTATGTTGTCAAGAACGGTGTTCCCAACGGCGGCAAAGGTGTCACTCCTACTGATGTCATGAAGTTCATTCAACTGGATTCTACTGCGAAGAACATCATCTGCGGGCATCTGACCAAAGGACAGTATGGTCGTGTGAGTGCTCTGGACACATCGAAGCTAGTCTGGGACTGGCTCTCCAAGGTCAACGAAGGCGTCTCCACCCAGAGAGATCAAAGGATCAGTGTCCTTCGCAACCTCTTCAACTGCTTCAAGAGACACGACAATGAGAACGTCCATCTCACATTTGATCGCCTCACTGACATCACAAATGAGCTTCAGGCACTCGGTGCTACTGAGATCACCAAGCATGAAATCGTCAAGACACTCCTGAGATCTCTTCACAACTCGTTTGACACCCTAGCCCTGATGATTCAAGAACACCCTGACTTCAATACGCTCGATCCATCTGACATACTTGAGAGGCTCAACACACATGAGTTCCAGCTATCTGAGAAACGAGATATCTATGGTCCCAACTATGGCCGAACTCGCGCTCTGAAGGCAAAGGCCGCTTCCTCATCTGAAGAAGAATCTAACTGCAGTTCTGGTGATCCTGAAGACATTGGAAAGGAGCTTGCTGTACTTGTGAAGAAGTTCCAGAAATTCACTAAGAAGAAAGGCTTCAAAAAGTCTTCATGATCCAGCTCAAGAAATGATGAAGCCTCTACCCATGACCACAAGAAGAGAACATGCCACAAGTGCAAGAAACCTGGTCACTATATCTCTGAGTGTCCACAGTGGGACAATGAGAAGAAGAAGAAGAAGAAGAAGAAGAAGAAGAAGAAGAAGAAGAAGAAGAAGAAGAAGAAGAAGAAGAAGAAGAAGAAGAAGAAGAGCAAGGAATATGATTCTGACGACAATAAAAAGAAGAAATCCTCAAAGTCTTCTTCTAATTCTTCTTCCAAGTCTTCATCACATAAGAAGAGCTCATCGGGCAAGGCTCATGCATTTTTTGGCAAGGAGATGGATTCAGAGGAGGAGTCTGCTTCTGAGGAGGCAGAGGTGGAGTCTGAGGAGGAGTCTGATTCTGGCGTTACAGTCTGGCTCTAGCTACAGCCTACGTTGCCAAGTCCATCTTCAACACTGAAGACAATGGCTCCGTCACCAATGCAGATGCTAATGACAAGGACGACTCTGCCCCCACCTACTGCTTCATGGCACGTGGTGCCAAGGTAAAATCACGCGATGCTTACTTTCAAACATCAAGTGAAGATGACTCTGATTGTGAATTCAAACCTAGCTACAAAATACTTGCTAAAATTGCAACTGAACAACAGAAAGCTATGGAACATATTCAAAAACTATTAGACAAAAGCGATGACATGTTGGACGCTGAAATGAACCGATCTCAGTCCTTAATTGAAGACATAAAAAATCTTCATGTTAAGTACGAGGAACTTGAAAGTCGTCATGAAACGCTCTCAACAACTCATGAAAAGCTTTCCTACTATTATCTTCAAAGGAAGCAAGAACTTGAGAAGTTGAGAACGATTCATGAAGATCTTAAAAAGGAGAACGAGTCACTTCGCGCTCAACAAATCAGTTCCGCCCAGGAAGGATTTGAACCACCATGTCTAAAATGCCTTGAGCGCGACGCTGCTTCTGTTGCTGAATGTTCTACTTCTGCTACTGTTGCAATATCTTCAACTATTTATGTGGTAACTAACCCCTCTGCTGAGGATGCCAATAGATTGAAGACATTGCTTGAGACGGGGATGTATAAAAGTCTCAAAGGGCATCAGACACTATGTGATGTCCTCAAAAAGCAGATCATGAATTGAAACCCTAGAAAAGAGAGTGTTGGATTCGAGAGGAAAATGAACATTGATGGTTCCTACTAGAAGCCTGAGCAGTACCCCAAAACCACATGGGTTGCTGCAAAGGGACCTTCAGTGGATCCATCCACCTTATCTGGCTTCACTTGTGCTAACCCTATTATCATTGATGAATCCTTTGATGCAAACTATAAACTATTTAAGAATCAGAATGGTGAAGTGTTTGTCAGGTATATTGGTACTAACTGCAAGAATGGATCACCTATGAAGAAGATCTGGGTGCCCAAAAGGGTTCTTGAGAATCTTCCTATGAATGTCATCATGACACCACAAGGGAAGAAGACAAACCCCAGACCAAAGGCTTCATATGGTCCAAAGGCTTCATACAGACAGAGGACTCACCTGAGTCACCCTAACGCCAATGTTTTGCGGGGAAATTATACTCAAACTTATGAATATGAGCGTGTATCATCAAACTGCTATGTTCATAAGACTAAGAACTATTCTGCTTATTCATATGAATACTATTCGCCTCCTGCAAGGCTATTTGCTAGGGCTCCAAAGCCGGAGTTCTGAGATGCTGCACTTAGACTCATTGCTTCTAAGCCACCCCTGAAAATGTCGGTGGTTAAGAAAAATTAACCTTCTTTTGCAGGGAAAGGTCTCCAGCCGGAAATCAAAGGTGTCCGATGCTATTGTTGGGGACCTAAAACATCTTCTGGGGCGCAAGATAAAATGCCCAAATGGTCTCACTATGTATTTTGTTCCTGAATCGCTTGCCAATCATCCTATCAGTCCTAACCTTGATCTAAGCTTTGATAATCCTCTTGTGCGTCAAATGTTTGTGCTTCACAATACTATTGGTGAAGCCTATCCCCCTAACTGTACTGTAGGGTATGACACCTCATGCTTCAGAATGGATTATGGACAGCGGATGCACTAATCATATGACTGGTGATCGAAGTCTTCTCATGGACTCAACCTTACGTCCATCTGACAAGAGTCACATCACATTTGCTGACACTGGTAAAAGCAATGTATTGGGTCTAGGTAGAGTTGCAATCTCAAAGGATCAGCACATGGATAAAGTGATGGTTGTTGAATCCCTTGGTTTCAACTTAATGTATGTCTCAATGCTTTGCGATTTGAACATGATTGTGATATTTTGAAAATATTGTTGCCTTGTTCTAATGGAATCTGACAAGTCTCTAGTCTTTGAAGGGTATCGGAAAGATGATTTGTACATGGTAGATTTCTCAGCAGGACCACAACTTGCCATATGTCTTCTTGCAAAAGCTTCAGAGTGCTGGCTCTGGCATCGGAGGCTAGGGCATGCTGGCATAAGGAACTTGCACACTCTCGCAAAGAAGAAGCACGTCATAGGCATCGAGGGCGTCAAGTTCAATAAGGATCACTTACGCGGTGCCTACGAGCTGGAAAGATGACAAGGGACAAGCATCCCTCGAAGACAATCATGACTACATCTCAACCCTTCGAGCTGCTACACATGGACCTATTCGGCCCTACTCACTACTCTACTCTCACTACTACTGCTTGTCTGTATGGCTTCGTCATTGTTGATGATTATTCAAGATATACATGGGTGCACATAATCCTCTACAAGACTGAAGTGCGGGATGTCTTCAGACACTTCGCCAACCGTGCCATGAACAACTATGGCGTCAAGATCAAGCATATCAGAAGTGACAACTGCATAGAGTTCAAGAACACCAGCCTCGACCTTTACTTGGATACCTTGGGCATCACTCATGAGTTCTCAGCTCCATACACCCCTCAGCAAAATGGCATCGTGGAGCGCAAGAACAGAACAATCATTGAGATGGCTCGGACGATGCTTGATGAATACAAGACTCCAAGAAAGTTCTGGCCCGAAGCTATTGATACTGCAAGCCATGTCATCAACCGTGTTTATCTTCACAAGCTTCTGAAAAAGACATCCTATGAACTCCTTACTGGTAAGAAGCCAAATGTCAGTTACTTCAGAGTATTTGGTGCTAGGTGCTGGATCAAGGATCCACATCACACTTCAAAATTTGCATCGAAAGCACATGAAGGTTTTATGCTTGGTTACGGAAAGGATTCACACTCCTACAGAGTCTTTAACCTCTTTCACTATAAAGTGGTTGAAACTGTGGATGTGCGGTTCGATGAGACTAACAGCTCGCAAAGAGAGCACCTGCCAAATGTGCTAGATGAAGTTCCTCCTAGTGAATCCATCAAGCTCATGGGAACTGGAGAGATCATACCTTCTGAGGCACAGCCTAAAGAGGAACTTATCATTTCTGCACCTAATCAACCCGAAGACAATGCTCAGCCTGAAGACAACACTCGAGACAAAGACAATGATCAGCAAGAACCAAATCTTCGTGTTGCAAATGAAGTACAGATTGAGAAGATAATTGATAGTATCAATGCACCAGGTCCACTCACTCGTTCAAGAGCAACACTGCTAGCAAATTTCTGTGGGCACTTTGCTTTTGTCTCAATATCAGAACCCAAGAAAGTTGTTGAAGCCTTCATAGAACCAGAATGGATTCAAGCTATGCAATAAGAGCTTCAACAGTTCGAGCTAAATAATGTGTGGGAATTGGTCAAGCGTCCTGATCCTCGTAAGCACAATATCATAGGCACTAAATGGATATATGGCAACAAGCAAGATGAGCATGGTCAAGTTGTCAGAAACAAGGCTCGTCTCGTTTCTCAAGGATGCACTCAAGTTGAAGGGATTGACTTCGATGAAACATTTTCTCCTGTGGCAAGGCTTGAAGCCATTCGCATACTGATAGCCTACACAAATCATCACAACATCCTTCTGTATCAAATGTATGTGAAGAGTGCCTTTCTTAACGGCAAGATTGAAGAAGAAGTGTATGTTGCACAACCTCCTGGCTTTGAAGATCCAAAACATCCTGATATGGTATACAAGCTTAACAAGGCATTGTATGGCCTCAAACAAGCTCCTCGCGCCTGGTATGACACACTCAAAGACTTCCTGAAGAGCAAAGGCTTCAAACCTGGTTCCCTGGATTCGACACTCTTTACGAAGACATATGATGGTGAACTGTTTGTGTGCCCAATATATGTGGATGACATTATCTTTGGCTGCACCAATCAGAAATATAGTGATGAGTTTGGACACATGATGCAAGAACAATATCAGATGTCCATGATGGGTGAGCTGAAGTTCTTCCTTGGTCTTCAAATTCGTCAGCAAAGCAACGGCATCTTCATATCTCAAGAGAAATATCTAAAAGACTGCCTGAAGAAGTTCAGAATGCAAGACTGCAAAGGTTACACGACGCCAATGTCAACCAAAAGTCATCTGGGTCCTGACGCCAATGGTAAAGAGTTCGATCAAAAGGTATATTGCTCCATGATTGGTTCTTTACTTTATTTATGTGCATCTAGGCCAGATATAATGCTTAGTGTTTGCATGTGTGCCCGATTCCAAGCGGCACCAAAGGAATCGCATCACTTAGATGTGAAGTGAATTCTTTGATATTTGGCTTACACCCCAACATTAGGATTATGGTATCCAAAGGGCTCAGAGTTTGATCTAGTTGGATTCTCGGATGCTGATTATGCTGGTGACAAGGTGAATCGCAAGTCTACATCAGGCACATGTCACTTTCTTGGACGATCACTTGTCTGCTGGTCTTCAAAGAAGCAGAACTGTGTATCTCTCTCCACTGCTGAATCTAAATACATTGTTGCTGGATCTTGCTGCGCTCAGCTTCTATGGATGAAGCAAACACTCAAGGACTATGGCATCCATCTGAAGCAAGTACCACTCTACTACAACAATGAAAGTGCCATCAAGATTGCAAACAACCCAGTTCAGCACTCGAAGACAAAGCACATTGAAATTCGTCATCACTTTCTCAAAGATCATGTCATGAAGGAAGATATTGAGATCATTCACGTCAAAACTGAAGAGCAATTGGCAGATATCTTCACAAAGCCTTTGGATGAGAAAAGGTTTTGCAAGTTGCGGTGTGAGCTAAATATCTTGGAATCTTCGAATGTCCTGTGATTAGGCACATATCCTAACACCTATGCATGTTGATGACTTAGATGTGCAACACACGATGTAATGTATGTCTTCAATCAATGAAGACTTACACACTGAGTGTGAATAGATTAATGCGGAATTTGACTTCGGAGCGCCACGATAATTGTGCACCGTGTCTGGGTCTAATACTTCCTATATGGTGGGTAACGCCACCACCAAACTCTTGTTTGAAGTGTTTCTCCTGGCGTTACATTTACTAAGTCTTCGCACTTGATTTATCCTCAACATTGATTTGTCTTCATTTTAATCTTCACTTTGTTGATTTGGTCTTCCACTTATATAATTGTGTTATGTCCTCTACAACATTCACTTATAGTTATATCTTCCTTTTGAATCTTTTGGACTAAGTGAATGTGATCGGACCCTAACCTCTTCTATGCTTCTACCTCAAATTTTATCTATCCAAATCATATGCATTCTATTGAAACCGTCGAATGTCTTCTCTGCGTCCTTGTCAGTAGAAGATACAGAGACAAACATTAAATCTGTTTTAAATGCTCAATCCTTATTGCCTGAAACCCGGAGAAGCCAGAACGACCACCCGACAGTCCAGGCGTGCGTGGGAACATGGAACAACTTTCAATGTGTTGCATGTTCGCCACGTGTCCCTCAGATGTGAACCGCCAGGGGCACCTGCGTAATTGCGCTGTGCTATCCCTCTCCTTATAAATACACATCATATCGCGGTCAAAATCCTTCTTCCACCTCTCCACCTCGACAAACCCTAGCGCCACCGCTAGCTCTGTTGGGGAACGTAGCAGAAATTCAAAATTTTCTACGCATCACCAAGATCAATCTATGGAGATACTAGCAACGAGAGAGAGGGGAGTGCATCTTCATACCCTTGAAGATCGCGATGCGGAAGCGTTACAAGGACGCGGTCAGTGTAGTCATTCATGAAGCGATTCAGATCGCGACCGAATCCGATCTAAGCACCGAAGAACGGTGCCTCCGTGTTCAACACACGTGCAGCCCGGTGACGTCTCTCGTGCCTTGATCCAGCAAGGAGAGAGGGAGAGGTTGGGGAAGACTCCGTCCAACAGCAGCACAACGGCGTGGTGGTGATGGAGGAGCGTGGCACTCCAAGAGGGCTTCGCCAAGCACTGCGAGAGACGAGGAGGGAGAGGGGTAGGGCTGCGCCAGGAGAGAGGAAAACTCATGTCTTTGGCAGCCCCAAAACCCCCACCATATATAGGGGAAGGGGAGAGGGGGGCGGCCCCCTCCAGATCCCATCTAGAGGGGAGGGGCGGCGGCCAGGAGGGGAGGCTTTCCCCCCAAGCAAGGTGGAGGCGCCCCCTCCCTAGGGTTTTCAACCCTAGGCGCCTTGGGCCCTTGGGGAGGGGCGCACCAGCCCACTAGGGGCTGGTTCC
The DNA here is from genome assembly GCA_021605205.1 of Aegilops longissima. Taxonomy (NCBI): domain Eukaryota; kingdom Viridiplantae; phylum Streptophyta; class Magnoliopsida; order Poales; family Poaceae; genus Aegilops; species Aegilops longissima. Next base: position 70,869,742 of record CM038676.1, read on the forward strand.
CTCCCATATTCAGCCCATCAAGCCCCCACGGGGCAGGTGGCCCCACCCAGTGGACCTCCGAATACCTTTCGGTGGTCCCGGTACAATACTGATAACCCCCGAAACTATTCCAGTGACTGAAACTGGACTTCCCATATAAATCTTTACCTCCGGACAATTCTGAAACTCCACGTGACGTCCGGGATCTCATCCGGGACTCCGAACAACATTCGGTAACCACATACAAACTTCCTTTATAACCCTAGCGTCATCAAACCTTAAGTGTGTAGACCCTACGGGTTCGGGAATCATGCAAACATGACCGAGACAGATCTCTGGCCAATAACCAACAGCGGGATCTGGATACCCATGTTGGCTCCCACATGTTCCACGATGATCTCATCGGATGAACCACGATGTCAAGGATTCAAGCAATCCCGTATGCAATTCCCTTTGTCAATCGGTATGTTACTTGCCCGAGATTCGATCGTCGGTATCCCAATGCCTCGTTCAATCTCGTTACCGGCAAGTCACTTTACTCGTTCCGTAATGCATGATCCCGTGACTAACTATTTAGTCACATCGAGCTCATTATGATGATGCAATACCGAGTGGGCCCAGAGATACCTCTCCGTCATACGGAGTGACAAATCCCAGTCTCGATTCGTGCCAACCCAACAAACACTTTCGGAGATACCTGTAGTGCACCTTTATAGTCGCCCAGTTACGTTGTGATGTTTGGTACACCCAAAGCACTCCTACGGTATCAGGGAGTTACACAATCTAATGCTCTAAGGAAATGATACTTGACATTAGAAAATCTTTAGCAAACGAACTACACGATCTTGTGCTATGCTTAGTATTGGGTCTTGTCCATCACATCATTCTCCTAATGATGTGATCCCATTATCAATGACATCCAATGTCCATGGTCAGGAAACCATAACCATCTATTGATCAACGATCTAGTCAACTAGAGGCTCACTAGGGACATGTTGTGGTCTATGTATTCACACATGTATTACGGTTTCCAGTTAATACAATTATAGCATGAACAATAGAAAATTATCATGAACAAGGAAATATAATAATAACCATTTTATTATTGCCTCTAGGGCATATTTCCATCAAGCTCCCGACGATGCAGGCGACGAAGCGCTTAGCTGCCGTGATATCACCGACGCTGTCCTCACGCCGTCTGCGGACCTCGTCTTCTCCGCCGCCGCCGTAGGTGTCATCCGTCGCCAAGTTAGGGCATGGAAGATCGAACTGCTCGGCCTCCTCTCTACTCCATCTAGCAGTTCTTCGAGTGGTAATTAAAACTTACTTTTTACCTCCTTTTTGATCCGATAGATTCATCCTTATTCACCAAAAGTGGTTTCCGTGTCTACAAATTTGGATCTATCATGTTCTGCATCTCATAACATGCCTAGTATATTCACTTATGCTTCACACGTAGTTAGATTCCTCACTTGTACTTATTCTTGGATTTGTACAAATCTGGAACCAACTCTCAACATATAAGTGAATGTCTTCGCGCTATGAGGTCAATGTCTTCTAAACTGATTTATCTTCAAATTATTTTGAGAATGCATATGACCTCTTCCCCTTCCCTCGCATCTCTAATGTTGTCACAGGTACATGTCCGTGGGAGAATCCCTTGGTTCTCATAGTCTGCATTCATTTGCAGAATTCTTACATCATCACATTAACTCTCCCGAAGCCAGTTCCTGTCTGACCAACAGACGGAAGCCTTTGACAGTTTTGAAGCCATTCAGTCTGAACTACATGGCCACATACATACAAAAAATATATCCATACATACATACATACATATAAAAAGAAAGCATATATAACAAAAAAAGCATAGATAATAAAAAAGCATCACGGCGGTGGCGGGGCAGGGCGGCGCAGTGCTCACAGAGGAGGCATCGGGGCCGGCAGGGGCGGCCGTGCGGCTGATACGTCTCCGTCGTATCTATAATTTTTGATTGTTCCATGCCAATATTATTCAACTGTCATATACTTTTTGGCAACTTTTTATACTATTTTTGTGACTAACATATTGATCCAGTGCCCAGTGCCAGTTCCTGTTTGTTGCATGTTTTTGGTTTCGCAGAATATTCATATCAAACGGAGTCCAAACGGGATAAAAACGGGTGGAGCTTATTTTTGGAATATTTGGAAAATCTGGGAGAAAGATCAACGCGAAACGGTGTCAGAGGTGGGCACGAGGTAGGGGGCGCGCCCTACCCCCTGGGCACGCCCCTGACCCTCGTGGGCCACCCGTAAGGCGGTTGATGCCCTTGTTCGGCCGCAAGAAAGCTATTTTTTGGTAAAAAAACACGGCGAAGATTTCAGTCCAATCGGAGTTACGGATCTCTATATATACATACGAAACGGTGAAAGGGCAGCAGAACAGAACGCAGAAACAGAGAGAGACAGAGAGACAGATCCAATCTCGGAGGGGCTCTCGCCCCTCCCACGCCATGGAGGCCAAGGACCAGAGGGGAAACCATTCTCCCATCTAAGGACGAGGTCAAGGAAGAAGAAGATGAAGGGGCCCCCTCTCCCCTTCTCTTCCGGTGGCGCCGGAACCTTGCCGTGGCCATCATCACTGCAATCTTTACCAACAACTTCACCGCCATCATCACCAACTCTTCCTCCCTCTATGCAGCGGTGTAACCTCTCTCTTACCCGCTGTAATCTCTACTTAAACATGGTGCTCAACGCTATATATTATTTCCCAATGATGTATGGCTATCCTATGATGTTTGAGTAGATCCGTTTTGTCCTTTGGGTTATTTGATGATCAAGATTGGTTTGAGTTGCATGTTTTACTATTGGTGTTGTCCTATGGTGGTCTCCTTGTCGCGCAAGCGTGAGGGATCCCCGCTGTAGGGTTTGCAATATGTTCATAATTTGCTTATGGTGGGTGGCGTGAGTGACAGTAGCACAGACCCGAGTAAGTAGGTTGTTTGCGTATGGGATAAAGAGGACTTGGTGCTTTAATGCTATGGTTGGGTTTTACCTTAATGATCTTTAGTAGTTGCGGATGCTTGCTAGAGTTCCAATCATAAGTGCATATGATCCAAGTAGAGAAAATATGTTAGATTATGCCTCTCCCTCAAATAAAATTGCAATAATGATTACCGGTCTAGTTATCGATTGCCTAGGGACAAATAACTTTCTCGTAACAAAAAGCTCTTTACTAAAACTAGTTTAGTTGTGTCTTTATCTAAGCAGCCCCTAGTTTTTATTTGCGTGCTCTTTATTACCTTGCAACCTATCCAAAAACACCTACAAAGTACTTCTAGTTTCATACTTGTTCTAGGTAAAGCGAACGTCAAAGCGTGTGTAGAGTTGTATCGGTGGTCGATAGAAATTGAGGGAATATTTATTCTACCTTTAGCTCTTCATTGGGTTCGGCACTCTTACTTATCGAAAGAGGCTACAATTGATCCCCTATACTTGTGGATTATCAAGACCTTTTGTAACATCCCAAATTTTCAATTTGGAATGTTATACATTAGGTCATCATGCTGAAGGAAATATGCCCTAGAGGCAATAATAAAAGTTATTATTTATTTCCTTATATCATGATAAATGTTTATTATTCATGCTAGAATTGTATTAACCGGAAACATAATACATGTGTGAATATATAGACAAACAGTATGTCACTAGTATGCCTCTACTTGACTAGCTTGTTAATCAAAGATGGTTATGTTTCCTAACCATGAACAAGGAGTTGTTATTTGATTAACAAGGTCACATCATTAGTTGAATGATCTGATTGACATGACCCATTCCGTTAGCTTAACACTTGATCGCTTAGTATGTTAATGCTTTCTTCATGACCCATACATGTTCCTATAACTATGAGATTATGCAACTCCGTTTACGGAGGAACACTTTGGTACTACCAAACGTCACAACGAATCGGGTGATTATAAAGGAGTACTACAGGTGTCTCCAAAGGTACTTGTTGGGTTGGCGATTTCGAGATTAGGTTTTGTCACTCCGATTGTCGGAGAGGTATCTCGTGCCTTCTCGGTAATGCACATCACTTAAGCCTTGCAAGCATTACAACTAATGAGTTAGTTGTGAAGATGATGTATTACGGAACGAGTAAAGAGACTTACTGTAACGAGATTGAACTAGGTATTGGATACCGACGATCGAATCTCGGGTAAGTAACATACCGATGACAAAGGGAACAACGATGTCGTTATGCGGTTTGACCGATAAAGATCTTCAGTAGAATATGTAGGAACCAATATGGGCATCCAGGTTCCGCTATTGGTTATTGACCGAGAATGGTTCTAGGTCATGTCTACATAGTTCTCGAACCCGTAGTGTCCGCACGCTTAACGCTTCGATGACAGTTCATAATGAGTTTATAAGTATTGATGCACCAAGGTTGTTCGAGTCCCGGATGTGATCACGGACATGACGAGGAGTCTCGAAATGGTCGAGACATAAAGATTGATATATTGGAAGCCTACATTTGGACATCGGAAGTGTTCCGGTGAAATCGGATTTTCGAGTACCGGAGGTTACGGAACCCCGGGAGGTCCATGGGCCTTAATGGGCCATGGGAGAAGAGGAAGGGCAGGCCAAGGTGGGCTGCGCGCCCTCCCCTCTAGTCCGAATAGGACAAGGAAGGTGGGGCGGCGCCTTCCCTCTTCCCCTCCTCCAATCCTAGTCCAACTAGGAGAGGGGGAGTCCTACTCCGGTGGGAGTAGGACTCCTCCTGTGCGCCTCCCCTAGGGCCGCCACCTCCCCTTGGCTCCTTTATATACGGGGCAGGGGCACCCCAAGACACACAAGTTGATCTACGGATCTTTCCTTAGCCGTGTGCGGTGCCCCTTCCACCATATTCCACTTCGGTCATATCGTCATGAGCTTAGGCGAAGCCTCGCGCCAGAGAAGTCATATCCTCGCGGAGCTTAGGCGGCTCTGCGTCGGTGGAGCATCAACATCGCCACCACGCCGTCGTCTTGACGGAACTCATCCCGACACTTTGCTGGATCGGAGTCCGGGATCGCCATCGAGCTGAACGTGTGCGAACTCGGAGGTGCCGTGACGCTCGGTGCTTGGATCGGTCGGATCGTGGAGACGCGTCGACTACATCAACCGCGTTGTCATAACGCTTCGCTTTCGGTCTCACGAGGGTACGTGGACGGACCTCTCCCTCTCTTGCTATGCCATCACCATGGTCTTGCGTGATCGTAGGAAAAATTTTGAAATTACTACGTTACCCAACGGTGGCATCCGAGCCTGGTTTTATGCGTTGATGTCATGTGCACGAGTAGAACACAAGTGAGTTGTGGACGATACAAGTCATACTGCCTACCAGCATGTCATACTTTGGTTCAGCGGTATTGTGAGATGAAGCGGCCCGGACCGACATTACGCCAGACGCTTACGCGAGACTGGTTTCACCGCCCGAGCACTCGTTGCTTAAAGGTGACCGGCTGGTGTCTGTCTCTCTCACTTTAGTTGAATCGAGTGTGGCTACGCCGGTCCTTGAGAAGGTTAAACGAGTCTATTTGACGAAGTATCGCTGTGGTTTTGATGCGAGGTAAGAACGGTTCTTGCTCAGCCCGTAGCAGCCACGTAAAACTTGCAACAACAAAGTAGAGGACGTCTAACTTGTTTTTGCAGGGCATGTTGTGATGTGATATGGTCAAGACGTGATGCTATATTTTATTGTATGAGATGATCATGTTTTGTAACCGAAGTTATCGGCAATCGGCAGGAGCCATATGGTTGTCGCTTATTGTATGAAATACAACGCCATGTAATTGCTTTACTTTATCACTAAGGAGTAGCGATAGTCGTAGAAGCAATAGTTGGCGAGACGACCAACGATGCTACGATGGAGATCAAGGTGTCGCTACCGGTGACGATGGTGATCATGCGGTGCTTGGCGATGGAGATCACAAGCACAAGATGATGATGACCATATCATATCACTTATATTGATTGCATGTGATGTTTATCCTTTATGCATCTTATCTTGCTTTGATTGACGGTAGCATTATAAGATGATCTCTCACTAAAATTATCAAGAAGTGTTCTCCCGAGTATGCACCGCTATAAAGTTCTTCGTCTTTGAGACACCACGTGATGATCGGGTGTGATAGGCTCTACGCTCAAATACAACGGGTGCAAAACAGTTGCGCACGCGAATACTCAAGTTAAACTTGACGAGCCTAGCATATAACAGATATGGCCTCGAACACGAGACCGAAAGGTCGAGCGTGAATCATATAGTAGATATGATCAACATAGTGATGTTCACCATTGAAACTACTCCATCTCACGTGATGATCGGACATGGTTTAGTTGATTTGGATCACGTGATCACTTAGATGACTAGAGAGATGTCTGTCTAAGTGGGAGGTTTTAATATGATTAATCGAACTTAAATTTATCATGAACTTAGTACCGATAGTATTTTGCTTGTCTATGTTTGATGTAGATAGATGGCTCGTGTTGTTGTTCCGTTGAATTTTAATGCGTTCCTTGAGAAAGCAAAGTTGAAAGATGATGGTAGCAATTACACGGACTGGGTCCGAATTTGAGGATTATCCTCATTGCTGCACGTAAAAATTACGCCCCGAAGCACCGCTGGGTGACAGCTCTGCTGCAGATGCCGAGCCGAAGTTGTGAACGCCCGCAAAGCGAGCTGATGACTACTCAATAGTTCAGTGTGCCATGCTTTACGGCTTAGAACCGGGTCTTCAACGACGTTTTGAACGTCATGGAGCATATGAGATGTTCCAGAGTTGAAGTTAATATTTCAAGCAAATGCCCGGATTGAGAGATATGAAGTCTCCAATAAGTTCTATAGCTGCAAGATGGAGGAGAATAGTTCGTCGGTGAGCACATACTCAAAATGTCCGGGTATAACAATCACTTAATTCAGCTGGGAGTTAATCTTCCGGATGATAGTGTCATTGATGAATTCTCCAATCATCGCCACCAAGCTACAAGAGCTTCGTGATGAACTATAATATGCAAGGGATGACTAAGACAATTCCTGAGCTCTTCGCAATGCTAAAAGCTGCGGAGGTAGAAATCAAGAAAGAGCATCAAGTGTTGATGGTCAGCAAGACCACTAGTTTCAAGAAAAAGGGCAAAGGGAAGAAGAAGGGAAACTTCAAAAGAACAGCAAGAAAGTTGTCGATCAAGAGAAGAAACCCAAGTCTGGACCTAAGCCTGACAGGCGAGTGTTTTACCGCAAGCAGATCGACACTCGAAGCGGAACTGCCCCAAGTATTTGGCGGATAAAAAGGATGGCAAGGTGAACAAAGGTATATATATGATATACATGTTATTGATGTGTACCTTACTAATACTCGCAGATAGTACCGGTATTTGATCTTGGGTTCATTGCTAATATTTGCAACTCAAACAGAACTACGGATTGCGAAGATTGGCTAAGGACGAGGTGACGATGCGCGTTGAAATGGTTCCAAAGTCGATGTGATCGCGGTCGCACGCTACCTCTACATCTACCTTCGGGATTAGTTTTAGACCTAAATAATTGTTATTTGGTGCCGCGTTGAGCATGAACATTATATCTGGATCTTGTTTATTGCGAGACGGTTATTCATTTAAATCAGAGAATAATGGTTGTTCTATTTATATGAGTAATATCTTTTATGGTCATGCACCCTTGAAGAATGGTCTATTCTTGTTGAATCTCGAAAGTAGTGATACACATATTCATAATGTTGAAGCCAAAAGATGCAGAGTTGATAATGATAGTGCAACTTATTTGTGGCATCGCCGCTTAGGTCATATCGATGTAAAACGCATGAAGAAACTCCATACCGATGGGCTTCGGAATCACTTGATTATGAATCACTTGGTACTTGCGAACCGTGCCTCATGGGCAAGATGACCAAAACGCCGTTCTCGGAACTATGGAGCGAGCAACTGATTTGTTGGAAATCATACATACCGATGTTTGTGGTCCAATGAATGTTGAGGCACGCCAAGCGGTATCGTTATTTTCTCACCTTCACAGATGATTTAAGCAGATATGGGTATATCTACTTAATGAAACACAAATCTGAAACGTTTGAAAAGTTCAAAGAATTTCAGAGTGAAGTGGAAAATCATCGTAACAAGAAAATAAAGTTTCTACGATCTGATCGTGGAGGAGAATATTTGAGTTACGAGTTTGGTTTACATTTGAAACAATGTGGAATAGTTTCGCAACTCACGCCACCCGAACACCACAGAGAAATGGTGTGTCCGAACGTCGAATGTCGTGCTTTACTAGATATGGTGCGATCTATGATGTCTATTTCCGATTTACCGCTATCGCTTTGGGGTTATGCTTTAGAGACGGCGCATTCACGTTGAATAGGACACCGTCAAAATCCGCTGAGACGACGCCTTATGAACTGTGGTTTGGCAAGAAACCAAAGTTGTCGTTTCTTAAAGTTTGGGGCTGCGATGCTTATGTAAAGAAACTTCAACCAGATAAGCTCGAACCCAAATCGGAAAAATGTGTCTTCATAGGATACCCAAAGGAGACTGTTGGGTACACCTTCTATCACAGATCTGAAGGCAAGATTTTCGTTGCTAAATTCGGGTCCTTTCTAGAGAAGGAGTTTCTCTCGAAAGAAGTGAGTGGGAGGAAAGTAGAACTTGATGAGATAATCAGTATCTGCTCCCTTATTGGAAAGTAGTTCATCACAAGAAATGGTTCTGTGACAACTACACCAATTAGTGAGGAAACTAATGATGATGATCATGAAGCTTCAGATCAAGTTGCTCTGAACCTCGAGGTCAACCAGAGTAAAATACGCACTGAGTGGTACGGTAATCTTATTCGGAAGTCATGTTACTTGACCATGGCGAACCTACAAACTATGAAGAAGCGATGGTGAGCCCAGATTCGCAAAATGGCTGGAAGCCATGAAATCTGAGATGGGATCCATGTATGAGAACAAAGTATGGACTTTGGTTGACTTGCCCGATGATCGGCAAGCCATTGAAAATAAATGGATCTTTAAGAAGAAGACTGACGCCGATGGTAATGTAATCGTCTACAAAGCTCGACTTGTTGCAAAAGGTTTTCGACAAGTTCAAGGAGTTGACTACGATGAGACTTTCTCACCAGAAGCGATGCTTAAGTCTGTCCGAATCATGTTAGCAATTGCCGATTTTATGATTATGAAATTTGGCAAATGGATGTAAAACTGCATTCTTGAATGGATTTCTAGAAGAAGAGTTGTATATGATGCAACCAGAAGGTTTTGTCGATCCAAAAGGTGCTAACAAAGTGTGCAAGCTCCAACGATCAATTTATGGTCAGTGCAAGCCTCTCGAGTTGGAATAAACGCTTTGATAGTGTGATCAAAGCATATGGGTTTGTATGACTTTTGGAGAAGCTCAGATTTACAAGAAAGTGAGTGGGAGCTCAGAGCATTTCTAATATTATATGTGGACGACATATTATTGATTGGAAATGATATAGAATTTTTGGATAGCATAAAAGATCTATAGAGATAGATCAAGACGCTTAATTGGACTTTCACAAAGCACATACCTTGATAAAGTTTTGAAGAAGTTCAAAATGGATCAGGCAAAGAAAGGTTTTTTACCTGTATTACAAGGTGTAAGATTGAGTCGACTCAATGCCCGACCACAGCAGAAGATAGAGAAAAAATGAAAGATGTTCCTATGCTTCAGCCATAGGCTCTATCATGTATGCAATGTTGTGTACCAGACCGACGATGCTTAGCTGTAAGCTTGGCGGGAAGGTACCAAAGTAATCCAGGTGGATCATCGGACAGCGGTCAAGAACATCCTGAAATACCCGAAAAGGACTAAGGATATGTTTCTCGATATGGAGGTGACAAAAAGCTAGTCGTAAATGGTTACGCCGATGTAAGCTTTGACACCGATCCGGACGATTCTAAATCGCAAACCGGATCGTGTTTTTATTAAACGGTGGAGCTGTCGGTTGGTGCAGTTCTAAACAAAGCGCCGTGGCAGGATCTACATGTGAAGCGGAGTACATAGCTGCTTCGAAGCAGCGAATGAAGGAGTCGGATGAAAGAGTTCATTTCAATCTAGGTGTCATACCTAGTGCATCGGGACCGATGAAGATCTTCGTGACAATATGGTGCAATTGCCTTGGCAAAGGAATCCAGATTTCACAAGAGGACCAAGCACATCAAGAGACGCTTCAATTCCATTCGGGACCAAGTCCAAGTGGGAGACATAGAGATTTGCAAAATACATACGGATCTGAATGTTGCGCAGACCGCTGACTAAGCCTCTTCCACGAGCAAAACATGATCAGCACCAAGACTCCATGGGTGTTAGGATCATTACTTTGTAATCTAGATTATTGACTCTAGTGCAAGTGGGAGACTGAAGGAAATATGCCCTAGAGGCAATAATAAAAGTTATTATTTATTTCCTTATATCATGATAAATGTTTATTATTCATGCTAGAATTGTATTAACCGGAAACATAATACATGTGTGAATATATAGACAAACAAGATGTCACTAGTATGCCTCTACTTGACTAGCTTGTTAATCAAAGATGGTTATGTTTCCTAACCATGAACAAGGAGTTGTTATTTGATTAACAAGGTCACATCATTAGTTGAATGATCTGATTGACATGACCCATTCCGTTAGCTTAACACTTGATCGCTTAGTATGTTAATGCTTTCTTCATGACCCATACATGTTCCTATAACTATGAGATTATGCAACTCCGCTTATCGGAGGAACACTTTGGTACTACCAAACGTCACAACGAATCGGGTGATTATAAAGGAGTACTACAGGTGTCTCCAAAGGTACTTGTCGGGTTGGCGATTTCGAGATTAGGTTTTGTCCTCCGATTGTCGGAGAGGTATCTCGAGCCTTCTCGGTAATGCACATCACTTAAGCCTTGCAAGCATTACAACTAATGAGTTAGTTGTGAAGATGATGTATTACGGAACGAGTAAAGAGACTTACCGCAACGAGATTGAACTAGGTATTGGATACCGACGATCGAATCTCGGGTAAGTAACATACCGATGACAAAGGGAACAACGTATGTCGTTATGCGGTTTGACCGATAAAGATCTTCGAGAATATGTAGGAACCAATATGGGCATCCAGGTTCCGCTATTGGTTATTGACCGAGAACGGTTCTAGGTCATGTCTACATAGTTCTCGAACCCGTAGGGTCCGCACGCTTAACGCTTCGATGACAGCTCATAATGAGTTTATAAGTATTGATGCACGAAGGTTGTTCGAGTCCCGGATGTGATCACGGACATGACGAGGAGTCTCGAAATGGTCGAGACATAAAGATTGATATATTGGAAGCCTACATTTGACATCGGAAGTGTTCGGGTGAAATCGATTTTACCGAGTACCGGAGGTTACTGGAACCCCGGAGGTCCATGGGCCTTAATGGGCCATGGGAGAAGAGGAAGGGCAGGCCAAGGTGGGCTGCGTGCCCCCCCCCCTCTAGTCCGAATAGGACAAGGAAGGGGGCAGCGCCTTCCTCTTCCCCTCCTCCAATCCTAGTCCAACTAGGAGAGGGGGAGTCCTACTCCGGTGGGAGTAGGACTCCTCCTTAGCGCCCCCCTAGGGCCGCCACCTCCCCTTGGCTCCTTTATATCTGAGGGCAGGGGCACCCCAAGACACACAAGTTGATCACGGATCTTTCCTTAGCCGTGTGCGGTGCCCCTTCCACCATATTCCACTTCGGTCATATCGTCATGAGCTTAGGCGAAGCCCTGCGCCGGAGAAGTCATATCGTCGTCGCGAGCTTAGGCGAAGCTCTGCGTCGGTGGAGCATCAACATCGTCACCACGCCGTCGTGTTAACGGAACTCATCCCGACACTTTGCTGGATCGAGTCCGGGATCGCCATCGAAAGCTGAACGTGTGCGAGAACTCGGAGGTGCCGTGACGTTCGGTGCTTGGATCGGTCGGATCGTGGAGACGCACGACTACATCAACCGCGTTGTCATAACGCTTCCGCTTTCGGTCTACGAGGGTACGTGGACGGACACTCTCCCCTCTCGTTGCTATGCCATCACCATGGTCTTGCGTGATCGTAGGAAAAATTTTGAAATTACTACGTTACCCAACACATGCATATCATATTTTCTCGCATTTTTCCGATCCTAGAAAATTTCACGCAACTCAAGGACCCTCGGAGAGAGTTGGAAGTTTCATTATTTTCATATTTGGGATTTCTCAAATTTTGAAAAATAGGATCATTGGATTTATTTAATTATCTTCCTAAAGTTTTCCTATAAAAAAAATTAAGAGAGGGAATAATATGACTTTCCCAATATTTAGGAAAAATGAAGATATTATAAATAAATCAAATTTGGTTTTGGAAGATTTATTTTGTTGAGGCAAAAATGAGCATTTTAAAAATATATGCATGTTTCCCGTTTTTAAAGTTCATTTTGTTCGACTCATTTTAGGAGTCGGGAAAATTTATTTTATTAAATTCGGAGTTCGTTTGGTATTTTTTAATCCGTTTAGTTTTGTTTTGTTTAAAAACAATCGCTTCTCAGGCCAAGGCCCAGCCTGCCCAGCCAGCGCCCTGCCCGGCCTGCCCGCCTCCTCTCTCCTCACAAGACGCCTTGCAGGCTCGGAGCCGCCGCCCGACGCCGCCGCCCGAGTCCGCCTCCGACCCGCCACCCTGCCCCTTCCCAAGCAGCCGCCCCCCCCCTCTTAAATACCGGACCCCCCCCCCCCCTCTCTCTCACCTGCCCCGCCCCAAGCCGAGCCCTTGCCCGCCAAAGGACGCCGCTGCCGTTCTCGCCGTCGCCGAGCCCGCCGCCCCGCCGCCCTCCGACCCCGCCGCCGGCTCGCCGGAGCCCCACGGGAGCTCACGCCCGCAAGCCCGAGGTAGCCGCCGCCGCCCCGCCCGATCCGGTTTTCCCGATCCGGTTTTTTTAAAAAAAAAAGATGTTCGGTTTTTAAAAAAACCTAGATGGTTTTATTTTTTTTGGTTTTCTTAATTAATGAACGCTCACCAACCGTTCATTTCAATGAATGTGTTCGTTGGATTAGTTCTGATAACTAACGTCCGTTATTTAATCCGTTCGTCGTTTTCTTTTAATCGGATTTAATCCGTTATTTTTCAGATTCGATTTCCAATCCGATTTTCAAATCTGTTTTATTTCTTGCTCGTTTATCGAATCAGGTGATTCAAGCTACCTGGAGTTTCGTCTGAAACCGCCGCCCGACTACCCTACTTACGAGTTTTGCTACTGTAAAATTTTGACCTAGTTTCAGATTGCTAAACCGAGTCGTTCTCTCTCGAGTTTCGACTTTCGATGTCTTATTTTGATTCGATTCTTTTGCAACCAGGGTTCTTAAGTTGAACTCTCTGGTTAGATCTTTTATTCGAGATTTCCCTGTGCATTAGATGAGTACTTATTGTATGCTTGTTGTTTGTCTGCGTTAGATCACCCGGAGTGCGCCGCTTGTTACTTCGAATCTCTAGGTCTCGCGGATCATCAGCAAGGCAAGTAACACTTGATCATACCTTTTCTACTACCCAGTTTTATTGCATTAGATCAAACCCTCAAACACTTGCATGGTTAGGATCTAATTAAATTGTGGGATTGGGAAGTAGATTGAGGTAGTACCTATTACCTGTTTTACTTATGAAACCTTGGGAGTTACTTCTACGTTTGCTTATTATGCCATGCTATGCTAGTAGACGTGGATTGGGTGAGTGAATATCCATGACAGATGTGAGATTGTAATTAATGGTTTATCTAAGGTGGCAACCTAACACACATCTGGGTGGATTGAGGCACCTGGTTTCCATCAGACTTACTCATTATTTCTTGGACCGCCACCCGTGCTCCAAGGGATCATAAGATTATTCAAACTGGAAACTTCCGTGTGCAGCCACAAGCCAATTATGGGCTCTGGCGTAGTTGACTAAGTTGTGCGAACTCTTACGGGTAGGCTAGCTGATGTAGGGGATGTAGGTTGGTACGGTCTACCCACATGTAAGGTGCTAGCGCTCGAAAGACTATGTCTCGGTCATCCGTTTCTCAAACACCATGTAGTCACGAGAACCAAGCGGAGGCAATCGAGTCTTGTGGGGAAAAGTCGCAAACCTCTGCAGAGTGTATAAACTAATCATGATTAGCCGTGTCCCGGTTATGGACAATTTGAGTATCCGTAATTGAATATCATGTGAATCTCAACATGTTACTTCTAATAAAAGTTATTGGGATTTTGATGAGTACTTTTAATTGGGATTGAGGATCTGTCAACCATTCTCAATGTTTAACAACCACCATGATAGTTAAATAAAATTATTCCTTTGATGTAGGGAAAAATCAGCTTTATGCAAATGTAATCAGAGAGCCTTACCACCAGCCATATATGCATGTAGTATAGGCTTATTCCTTCATTGCTCTTATGTGTTACATTGCCAAGATATTCCATGTGCTAACCTTTTTGGCTGCAACTTTCACGCTATGACTTTTCGCACGACAGTAAGGTGTTAGGTCGTGGTTCTATACTCGATGATGCCGTTGGAGTTGATGGACTCGCTTATCTTCCAAGCCTTCGCTGTTATTATTAGATGGCCTTAAGCCATATTATTGTATTAAGTTCCCTTGTGGACAACGATGTAATAAGTGTGTGATTGCTACTCGCTATAAATCCTTGAAATCTTGTGTGGTGTCAGATTCTCGATCCAAGGATGACATCGAGCACGAGACTTGATCCATTCGGTCTGGTCGCTCACAGAGAATGGTATCGAGCACACGCCGATCAGAGAACACGACCACTAAGTTAAAGCCATAGATCACTACTCTCTTCCCATTTTCTAACTCCTCATCTTTTCTACTCTTTAGGATGATTTGACGCCAAGATCAAGTACACCCAACCAGATGAAGGCACACCTTTTGGATTTCACTTGAAGGAAGTTACCAAGTACTGAACATTGGACTACCCAGCTTCACGGAACTTTCAACGCCACTCTGCTCAAGAGGAGCGCTGGAAGATTCAAGCTCACGTCCAGAAGGACATTCGCCCCAATCACCAAGCCTATAGATAGTGTTTTCATTGCACCAACATGGAGTGCAGGAAAGAGCATGGCAGCTCACATCACCATGGGACGATTTGAGAAGTTTATCAAGAAGACCTCAAGGACACTATCTACCAGATTTGCGGACGCCGAGATGACAAATGGGACATAGTCGGCACCAAGAAGGATAGGTCCATTGCAGCTTTCATCCAGAGTTAAATCGGCACATTCGACGCCAGAGAACCAAATGTGCAATGATATGTTGGAGTTATAGAAGACAAAGGAAGGATCATCGAATGGAAGGAGAACTAAAGACTACACGCAAGGACTACATGGACGAGATCGTAGCTCTGGCAAGACACAATAACGATCTTAAGTACGAGATCGAAGAACTCAAGAAGAAGTTGGCTCTCAGGAATGAAGACCAGTATGTCGAATACCCAAGCGACTACATCAACATCGACGACACCGATTCGGATCCAAGTGAACCCGACTTTGAAGACGGTGGAGCAGACATCATGGAGTCTTCCACCGGTTCAAATTAGTAGAAGTCCCCCACATATTAGTAGTATTTCCCTCCATGTAAACATTGTAGTACACGCACTTTTGCGATAGTTAGATCGTTGTAAGCCCTTGTTTGATTGAATGAAGTGATTTTGTGTGCATTTGCTCATGTGCATTGGGTAGTGATTCCCTTAGACCTCATTCTATTCTACATTTCTTCTTTTCTAAACCCATCGATGCCTCCGAGACGCGACCCGGATTCGTTTTCCGCCAGAGATCACCCAATTGATCCAGCAGCGAATACCTGATTCAAACATTGGTGCGAGAACCAGGCAACAACAACAACAACAACAACAACAACCCACCACCACCACCACCTGCGGATCATCGACTCGCTTCCTTAGATTGAACCCGCGGTGTATTCCAAGAGCACCGAGCCGATTGTAGCAGATGGTGGCTCCGCAAGATAGGAAGGAGTTGACCACCGCAGGATGCACAGATGGTGAAAGAGTGAAGTTTGCAGCACATCAGCTTGAAGGACCCGCAGCAAGCATGGTGGGAGAATTTCACAGCCACTTACCCGTAGACACCGCCACATGGGATCAATTTCAGCAAGCTTTCCGACCGCCCATGTTTCAGCAGGAGCCATGGCTATGAAGAAGCGTGAGTTTCGCAACTTACGCCAAGGAGGAAGGACTGTTGGCGATCGTGGATGACTTTAGCAAATTAGCACGTTATGCCCCGGATGACGTTGCTCTGAGCGCAGCTAAACAGGAGAAGTTTCTAGAAGGACTAAATGATGAGTTCAAGATGCCGTTGATGGTAGCAAGTTTCAACAACTACCAGGAGTTGGTAGACCGAGCCTCATGATTGAAGGAAAGCAAGAAGAATTGAGAACCGCAAGCGGAAGTATGGACAGGGGAAGTATAACTCTGGAACCCAGCAGAAGCCTCGTTATACCCCTAAATCAGGAATTCAGTTTCAGCATACCCATGGAGGAGGTAATTCGCACAACCATAATGGCACCAAGAATGGGAACGGGAATGGAGGAAGCAATGGACAGAACCGCACCAACCCGTCAACACCATCCAAGGTAGACCTGAGTCATATCACTTGCTTTAAGTGCCGCAAGACTGGGCATTATGCAAATGACTCGCCCGAAGGCCGAATGGAAATGGCAATGGAAGCTCGAAAGAAGCCCAACCCTTTCAACAGGGGAGGTGAACCACATTGATGTGGAGGAGGTTGAAGATCAGCCCGATGCGAGAATCGGTAAGTTTTTGGTTAAGTCTTTTCTGCAGTTCTTCTTTTCGATACTGGTGCATCGCATTCATACATATCAAGGGGATTTGTGGATAAGTACAAGTTACCAACCCAAGCCCTTAGGTCACCCATGCTAGTAACCTCACCCGGAGCAGAGTACATGGCTAGTAAATGGTGTGATCGATCGCCATTAAGGATTGGACACTATGTTTTCCCCTCAGACCTAATAGTTCTGGAATCCCAAGGATTGGATGTGATATTAGGAATGGATTGGTTATCAAGGTATGGAGGAAACATAGATTGCACCACAAAGTCAATTTTGCTCACCACACCGTAAGGAAGAAGGATCAAGTATGTATCACGGCACGAGCCGAGGAGAGCACAAGTTAATTGCTTATCGAGAGTGGTGCGGGAAGAAGTACCATGGTGAAGGATTTTCCTGATGTATTTCCTAAGAGTTGCCGTGAATGCCACGGATAGAGACATTGAGTTTTTAATCGAGCTGTTGCCGTGAACAGGCCCGATATCGGGTTTATCAGACAGATGCCCGCAAAGGATTTGGCGGAAATCAAGAAGCAGATTAAGGAACTATTGGATAAAGGTTTTATACGCCCAAGTTCTTCACCTTGGGGATCACCCGTTTTGTTAGTGGAGAAGAAGGATGGATCTTTGAGAATGGTTGTTGATTATCGTGGATTGAATGAAGTAACAATCAAGAACAAGTACCCACTACCAATGATAAATGATCTGTTTGATCGCTTGCAAGGAGCCAAAGTGTTTTCCAAGATCGACTTGCATCGTGGTACCATCGATTGAAGATTCGGGAGCAAGACATACCCAAGACAGCATTTACCACGAGATATGGACTGTATGAGTATACCGTTATGTCATTTGGATCGACTAACGCACCAGCCCATTTCATGAACCTGATGAACAAAGTGTTTATGGAGTTTTTGGATAAGTTAAATCGTGGTGTTCATTGATGACATTTTGATTTTCTCAAGAATGAAGAGGAACACAAGGAACATTTGCGATTGGTTTTGGAGAAACCGAGAGAACACCAGTTGTATGCCAAGTTCAGCAAATGTGAGTTTTGGCTAAAGGAAGTTGGATTTCTTGACATGTTATATCCGGAGAAGGAATAGCAGTTGATCCCACAAAGGTTGAGACCGTAACCAAATGGGAAGCACCAACGACAGTTGGAGAGATTCGGAGTTTCCTTGGACTCGCAGGATACTACCGAAGATTCATTGAGAATTTCTCAAGGATTGCTCAGCCTATGACTGAATTGTTGAAGAAGGAAAACAAATTCATATGGACTGAGGACTGTGAGGCAAGTTTTCAGGAGTTGAAGAAAAGATTGGTTACCTCACCAGTTTTGATATTGCCAGATCAGACTAAGGATTATGAGGTGTATTGCGACGCTTCACGTCGAGGACTTGGAGCCGTGCTTATGCAAGAAGGAAGAGTTGTTTCGTATGCTTCACGACAACTTAAGCCCCATGAGTTAAATTATGCCACACATGATTTGGAGTTAGAAGCCAGTGCATGCCTTGAAGACATGGAGACATTTTATCATTGGAAATCATTGTGAAGTATATACGGATCACAAGAGTTTGAAGTACATCTTCACACGTATGAATTAAATCTCGAGACAGAGGAGATGGTTAGAGCTTATCAAGGATTATGATATGAGATTGCATTATCACCCCGAAAGGCTAATGTCGAAGTAGCAGCGCATTGAGCCGTAAGAGCCACGTCAATACTCTAATGATGGGAGGAATACCCAATGAGTTAGCCGAGGACCTTCGAGAGCTATGTTTGGAAATAGTTCCGAGAGGCTATGTAGCAGCATTGGAGATTCAGTCAACACTGATGGACAAAATCGAGAGAAGCCCAAAAGGCGATAAGGAAGTTGCCTCTATAAAGGAGAAAATGAGCAAAGGAAAAGCTAAAGGATTTTGTGAGGATGAGCACGATACCCTATGGTTTGAAGACCGTGTTTATGTGCCCAATGACCCGTAGATCGGAAGTTGATTTTACAAGAAGCCCATGATTCACCCTATTCGATTCACCCAGAAATACCAAGATGTATTTGGATTTGAAGAATATTTTCGGTGGACGGAATGAAGAAGGATATTATGAGTATGTAGCAATTTGCGACGTATGTCGAAAGTAAAGGCGAGCATCGAAGCCAGCAGGATTGTTACAACCATTGCCGATACCGAATGGAAGTGGGATAAACTAGGCATGAATTTCATCACAGGTTTGCCAAAGACCCGCTCAGGTTATGACTCGATTTGGGTTATAGTCGACCGCTTGACAAAGGTAGCTCATTTCATTCCATCAAGACTACCTATAGTAGTGCTAAGTTGGCAAAGATATACATGACCAGAATTGTGTGCTTACACGGAGTTCGAGGAGCATCGATCGATAGAGGAACCGGTTTACCTCAAAATTTTGGAACCGGTTACACGAAACATTGGGAACTAGATTGAATTCAAGACAGCTTTCCACCCACAGACCGATGGATGACCGAGAGAGTCAATCAGATTTTGGAGGACATCCGAGAGCTTGTGCACTAGATTATGGATCTAGTTGGGATGATAATTTGCCGATGCAGAATTTTCCTACAACAACAGCTACCAAACCAGCTTGAAGATGGCACCTTCGAGGCTCAGATGGAAGAAGGTGCAGGACACCGTTGTCATGGGACTAAACCGAGATCATCGGTTGTTTGGACCAGATTTGATTAAGGAGTCTGAACAGAAAGTTAAGTTGATTCGAGACAGGCTCAAGGCAGCCCAGTCCAGACAAAAGAGCTATGCCGATTCAAAGCGCAAAGCGATTGAGTATGAGGTTGGAGACAGAGTATATCTTAGAGTATCCCCGCTTCGAGGAGTTAAGCGTTTTGGAGTGAAAGGAAAGTTAGCACCCCGTTTCGTTGGACCGTATAAGACTTTGCAACGCATGGGAGAAGTTGCTTATAAGTTGGAATTGCTAGAAGGACTGTCAGGAGTTCATGATGTATTCCATGTTTCTCAGTTGAAGAAATTTCACCCCGAGATAGCAGAGGTACCGTTAAGAGACACAGTGCCACTGGAAGCAATTCAGTTGAAGGATGACTTGACGTACGAGGAAAAACCTGTTAAGATTCTCGATTATGCCAGAGAGTTACCGCAGCAAGGTTATCAAGTTTTGCAAAGTTCATTGGAGCCACCACACCGAGGATGAAGCCACCAGGAAAGAGAGGAAGTTTTGCTCAAGGACCACCTCACCTATTTTCTAGTTAACCCGAATCTCGAGGGCTAGATTCATCTTAAGGGGTAGGTTTGTAACATCCCAAATTTTCAATTTGGAATGTTATACATTAGGTCATCATGCATATCATATTTTCTCGCATTTTTCCGATCCTAGAAAATTTCACGCAACTCAAGGACCCTCGGAGAGAGTTGGAAGTTTCATTATTTTCATATTTGGGATTTCTCAAATTTTGAAAATAGGATCATTGATTTATTTAATTATCTTCATAAAGTTTTCCTATAAAAAATTAAGAGAGGGAATAATATGACTTTCCCAATATTTAGGAAAATGAAGATATTATAAATAAATCAAATTTGGTTTTGGAAGATTTATTTTGCTTAGGCAAAATGAGCATTTTAAAATATATGCATGTTTGCCGCTTTTAAAGTTCATTTTGTTCGACTCATTTTAGGAGTCGGGAAAATTTATTTTATTAAATTGGAGTTCGTTTGGTATTTTTTTAATCCGTTTAGTTTTGTTTTGTTTTAAAAAATCGCTTCTGGCCAAGGCCCAGCCCAGCCAGCCTGACCCAGCGCCCTGCCCGCCTCCTCTCTCCTCACAAGACGCTTGTGCTGGAGGCGCCACAGACGCCGCCTGAGTCCGCCTCCGACCCGCCACCCCTGGCCCCTTCCCAAAGCCGCCGCCCCCCCCTCTTAAATACCGGACCCCCCCCCTCTCTCTCTCTCGCCGCCCGCCCTAAGCCGAGCCCGCCGCCGCCAAGGACGCCGCCGCCGCCGTTCCTCGCGTCGCCGGAGCCCCGCCGCCCTCTCCCGACCCCTCCCAGCCCCGAGCCCCTCGCTGAGCCCCCCGGGGCCAAGCCCCTGAGGTAGCCGCCCGCCCGCCCGATCCGGTTTTCCGATCGGTTTTTTTAAAAAAGATGTTCGGTTTTATTTAAAAAAACCTAGATGGTTTTATTTTTTGGTTTTCTTAATTAATGAACGCTCACCGAACCGCTCGTTTCAATGAATGTGTTCGTTGGATTAGTTCTGTTAACGAACGTCCGTTATTTAATCCGCTCGTCGTTTTCTTTTAATCGGATTTAATCCGTTATTTTTCGATTCGATTTCGATCCGATTTTCAAATCTGTTTTATTTCTTGCTCGTTTATCGAATCAGGTGATTCAAGCGCCTGGAGTTTCGTTCCGAAACCGCCGTTCCGACTACCCTACTTACACAGAGTTTTGCTACTGTAAAATTTTGACCTAGTTTCAGATTGCTAAACCGAGTCGTTCTCTCTCGAGTTTCGACTTTCGATGTCTTATTTGATTCGATTCTTTTGCAACCAGGGTTCTTAAGTTGAACTCTCTGGTTAGATCTTTTATTCGAGATTTCCTGTGCATTAGATGAGTACTTATTGTATGCTTGTTGTTTGTCTGCGTTAGATCACCCGAGTCGCCGCTTGTTACTTGAATCTCTAGGTCTCATGGATCATCGCAAGGCAAGTAACACTTGATCATACCTTTTCTACTACCCAGTTTTATTGCATTAGATCAAACCCTCAAACACTTGCATGGTTAGGATCTAATTAAATTGTGGGATTGGGAAGTAGATTGAGGTAGTACCTATTACTGCTTTTACTTATGAACCTTGTGAGTTACTTCTACGCTTGCTTATTATGCCATGCTATGCTAGTAGACGTGGATTGGGTGAGTGAATATCCATGACAGATGTGAGATTTTAATTAATGGTTTATCTAAGGTGGCAACCTAACACACATCTGGGTGGATTGAGGCACCTGGTTTCCATCGAGGACTTCAGTATTTCTTGGACCGCCACCCGTGCTCCAAGGGATCATAAGATTATTCAAGCTGGAAACTTCCGTGTGCAGCCACAAGCCAATTATGGGCTCATGTAGTTGACTAAGTTGTGCGAACTCTTACGGGTAGGCTAGCTGATGTAGGGGATGTAGGTTGGTACGGTCTACCCACATGTAAGGTGCTAGCGCTTCGAAAGACTATGTCTCGGTCATCCGCTTCTCAAACACCATGTAGTGCGAGAACCAAGCGGAGGCGATCGAGTCTTGTGGGAAAAGTCATAAACCTCTGCAGAGTGTATAAACTAATCATGATTAGCCGTGTCCCGGTTATGGACAATTTGAGTATCCGTAATTGAATATCATGTGAATCTCAACATGTTACTTCTAATAAAAGTTATTGGGATTTTGATGAGTACTTTTAATTGGGATTGAGGATGTGTCAACCATTCTCAATGTTTAACAACCACCATGATAGTTAAATAAAATTATTCCTTTGATGTAGGGAAAAATCAGCTTTATGCAAATGTAAATCAGAGAGCCTTACCACCAGCCATATATGCATGTAGTATAGGCTTATTCCTTCATTGCTCTTATGTGTTACATTGCCAAAGATATTCCATGTCTGACCCGCTGGCTGCAACTTTCACGTTGCAGACTTTTCAGACGACGAGTAAGGTGTTAGGTCGTGGTTCTATACTCAGTGATGTCGTTGGAGTTGATGGACTCGCTTATCTTCCAAGCCTTCCGCTGTTATTATTAGATGGACTTAAGCCATATTATTGTATTAAGTTCCCTTGTGGACAACGATGTAATAAGTGTGTGATTGCTACTCGCTATAAATCCTTCAAGCATCTTGTGTGGTGTCAGCACATCGATCCAGGATGACATCGAGCACGAGACTTGATCCATTCGGGTCTGGTCGCTACACCTTTTTCTGGCGCCGTTGCCGGGGAGCAATAGCGTGGGGTGAATATTCTGGTGTGTGCTTGTTTGCTTTATTTTTTTATTTGCTGTTTTTAGTTGTTCTTTATCTTTAGTTATGGATAAGGAACACGAAATACCAAAAAATTAGGTGTACTTGCTACTCATGGAGATGAGGAACCTCCTAAAACCCTCGATGCTCAATATGTGAAAAATATTATGTACCACTTTGATAATCCTGAGAAAACCTCATTCAATTTGGTAATGGGAGTAACGTTGGATCAACGTGAATACTTTAGGGATTATCGCTTGACACAAAAAGGGAAACTGTTATGGGATCAAATTTATATATTGAAGTGGTATGCTCGGCAAGTATGCTTGAATTATGATTATACTTGTTGCTCTAGGATGAAGGCTCCACACCTTCCCTTTTCATGCAAATTTAATGATAATGAAACCTTGGCTTCTTATGCTAGAGGTATATATGATTTCTATGATGTGGAACAAATAGAAGAATTTGTTGCTTTTAAGGGTGCTTATGAAATTGAATCTTTGTTTGAAAAGTATGAAGCTTTTGATGATGATGTTTATAGGCCTGAAAATTTAGCTATCCTAAAATATTGCTATGATAATTATGAATATAATTCCTATATTAATGCACTTATTGAGAAAGTCTCTGCTATCCAAGAAGAGACTAATATTCTACAGGAATCTATGGAAGAAGAAGTTGATGAAACTGTGAGCTCATTGGATGAAAAAGATGAGGAGGAGAGCGAAGAACAAAAGGAGGAAGAGCGGATTGATCACCCGTGCCCACCTTCTAATGAGAGTAACTCTTCAACTCATACATTGTTTAGTTTCCCTTCGTGCTTACCGAAGGATGATTGCTATGATGATTGTTATGACCCCGTTGATTCCTTTGAAATATCCCTTTTTGATGATGCCCGCTATGCTTGTGGCCAAGATTCCAATATGAATTATGCTTATGGAGATGAACTTGCTATACTTTCTTATGTTAAACATGAAATTGTTGCTATTGCACCCACGCATGATAGTCCCATTATCTTTTTGAATTCTCCCAACTACACTATATCGGAGAAGTTTGCTTTTATTAAGGATTATATTGATGGGTTGCCTTTTACCGTTGCACATGATGATTTTGATAGATATAATATGCATGTGCTTTCTGCTCCTACTTGCAATTATAAGGAGAGAGGAACTATATCTCCACCTCTCTATGTTTCCCACACGATAAAATTGCAAGAAACTGTTTATACTATGCATTGGCCTTTACTATGTGTGCATGAATTGTTCTTTTATGACATGCCAATGCATAGGAAGAGAGTTAGACTTCGTCATTACATGATATATGTTACTTTGTGCTCACTACTAAATTACAAATCATTGCTAATTAAAATTGGCTTTGATATACCTTGGGATCCGGGTGGATTCACTACTTGAGCACTATATGCCTAGCTTAATGGCTTTAAAGAAAGCGCTACCAGGGAGACAACCCGGAAGTTTTATAGAGTCATTTATTTCTGTTGAGTGATTTCATATAGTTTAAAAACAACAAAAATAAAGAAGGGAACCCAAAACTTTTCAAAAAGGAAAGTGAAAATGAGAAAGACAAGCATTGTTCAAGTGGGAGAGCTCCTTGAACTTTGTTCATGCTCACGGCAACTTTGTGAATCTTGATTACAGAAACTTTTCAACAAAAATAATTATCCCCTAGTACAATTCCATTTTATTATAAAAATAATGTGCCAAGGTTTGCCTTTAGGATGTTTACAATGCTTGTTGGTTTGTGCGGTGCAGGATAGAAACTTCTGCTGTAGTGCGCGAATTTAATTTTTTACTGGAATGTCAAATGGTTCTGATTCCTTTTGAAATGTCTTGCTGTAGAAATTTTTTATTCTTCCTAATTTTGGCAGAATTATTCAAGTACCATAAGTATGGTGAATGCTCAGATTATTACAGACTGTTCTGTTTTAGACAGATTCTGTTTTTGATGCATAGTTTGCTTGTTTTGATGAAACTATCGATTTATATTAGTGGATCAAGCCATGGAAAAGTTATATTACAGTAGACAAATGCAAAAACAAAATATGAATTGGTTTGCAACATTACTTAGAATAGTGATTTGCTTTATTATACTAACTGATCTTACCGAGTTTTCTCTTGAAGTTTTGTGTGGATGAAGTGTTCGATGATCGAGAAGGTCTCGATGTGAGAAGAAGGAAGAGAGGCAAGAGCTCAATCTTGGGGATACCCAAGGCACCCCAAGTAAATATTCAAGGAGACTCAAGCGCCTATGCTTGGGGATGCCTCGGAAGGCATCCCCTCTTTCTTCAACAAGTATCTGTATGTTTTCGGATTCATTTCGTTCATGCGATATGTGAAAATCTTGGAGCGTCTTTTGCTTTAGTTTTCATTTTTCTTTTATGCACCATGCTGGTATGAGATGGTCTTTGGTTGATTTATGGAATGCTCTTTGCACTTCACTTATATCTTTTGAGTATGGCTTTATAGAATGCTTCATGTGCTTCACTTAAATCATTTGAAGTTTGGATTGCCTGTTTCTCTTCACTTAGACAACTGCCATTTGTAGAATGCTCTTTTGCTTCACTTATATTTGTTAGAGCGTGGGCATATCTTTTGTAGAAATAATTAAACTCTCTTGCTTCACTTATATCTATTTAGAGAGATGACAGGAACTGGTCATTCACATGGTTAGTCATAAAATCCTACATAAAACTTGTAGATCACTGAATATGATGTGTTTGATTCCTTGTAATAGTTTTGCAATATAAAGATGGTGATATTAGAGTCATGCTAGTGGGTAGTTGTAGATTAGTAGAAATACTTGTGTTGAGGTTTGTGATTCTCGTAGCATGCACGTATGGTGAACCGTTATGTGATGAAGTCGGAGCATGATTTATTTATTGATTGTCTTCCTTATGAGTGGCGGTCGGGGATGAGCGATGGTCTTTTCCTACCAATATATCCCCCTAGGAGCATGCGCGTAGTACTTTGTTTCGATGACTAATAGATTTTTGCAATAAGTATGTGAGTTCTTTATGACTAATGTTGAGTCCATGGATTATACGCACTCTCACCCTTCCATCATTGCTAGCCTCTTCGGTACCGTGCATTGCCCTTTCTCACCTCGAGAGTCGGTGCAAACTTCGTCGGTGCATCCAAACCCCGTGATACGATACGCTCTATCACACATAAACCTCCTTATATCTTCCTCAAAACAGCCACCATACCTACCTATCATGGCATTTCCATAGCCATTCCGAGATATATTGCCATGCAACTTCCATCATCATCATATACATGACTTGAGCATTTATTGTCATATTTCTTTGCATGATCGTAAGATAGCTAGCATGATGTTTTCATGGCTTGTCCGTTTTTTGATGTCATTGCTACGCTAGATCATTGCACATCCGGGTACACCCCCGAAGGCATTCATATAGAGTCATATCTTTGTTCTAGATATCGAGTTGTAATATTGAGTTGTAAGTAAATAAAAGTGTGATGATCATCATTATTAGAGCATTGCCCCAGTGAGCAAAGGGTGATGGAGACTATGATTCCCCCACAAGTCGGGATGAGACTCCGGACTTTATGAAAAATAAAAGAGGCCAAAGAAACCCAAAAAAAGAGGCCAAATAAGCCCACCAAAAAAATAAAAATAAAATAAAATAAGGAAAAAAATGAGAGAAAAAGAGAGAAGGGGCAATGTTACTATCCTTTTACCACACTTGTGCTTCAGAGTAGCACCATGTTCTTCATAGAGAGAGTATCCTATGCTTTCACTTTCATATACTAGTGGGAATATTCATTATAGAACTTGGCTTGTATATTCTGATGATGGGCTTCCTCAAACCCCCGAGGTCTTCATGAGCAAGCAAGTTGGATGCACACCCACTTAGTTTTCAGTCTGAGCTTTCATACACTTATAGCTCTTAGTGCATCCGTTGCACGGAAATCCCTACTCACTCACATTGATATCTATTGATGAGCATCTCCATAGCCCGTTGATACGCCTAGTTGATGTGAGATATCTTCTCCTTTTTTTCTTCTCCACACAACCTCCACCATCATATTCTATTCCACCTATAGTGCTATGTCCATGGCACACGCTCATGTATTGCGTGAAAGTTGAAAAGGTTTGAGAACGTCAAAAGTATGGAACAATTTCTTGGCTTGTCATCGGGGTTGTGCATGATTTGAATATTTTGTGTGGTGAAGATCGAGCATAGCCAGACTATATGACTTTGTAGGGATAACTTTCTTTGGCCATGTTATTTTGAAAAGACATGATTGCTTTATTAGTAGGCTTGAAGTATTATTGTTTTTATGTCAAAGGATAGACTATTGCTTTGAATCACTCGTGCCTTAATATTCATGCCATGATTAGACATATGATCAAGATTATGCTAGGTAGCATTCCACGTCAATTTTTTTTATCATTTACCTACTCGAGGGCGAGCAGGAATTAAGCTTGGGGATGCTGATACGTCTCCGTCGTATCTATAATTTTTGATTTTTCTATGCCAATATTATTCAACTTTCATATACTTTTTGGCAACTTTTATACTATATATGGACTGACATATTGATCCGATTGCCAGTGCAGTTCTGTCATTGCATGTTTTTGGTTTCAGAATATCCATATCAAACGGAGTCCAAACGGGATAAAAACGGACGAAGCTTATTTTTGGAATATTTGGAAAATCTAGGAGAAAGATCAACGCGAAACGGTGTCCGAGGTGGGCACGAGGTAGGGGGGCGCTCCCCTGACCCTCGTGGGCCACCCGTAAGGCGGTTGATGCCCTTCTTCGGCCACAAGAAAGCTAATTTTTGGTTTAAAAAAATCACGCCGAAGGTTTCAGCCCAATCGGAGTTACGGATCTCCATATATATACGAAACGGTGAAAGGGCGGCAGAACAGAACGTAGAAACAGAGAGAGACAGAGAGACAGATCCAATCTCGGAGGGGCTCTCGCCCCTCCCACGGCATGGAGGCCAAGGACCAGAGGGGAAACCCTTCTCCCATCTAGGGAGGAGGTCAAGGAAGAAGAAGACGAAGGGGCCCCGTCTCCCCTTCTTTCCAGTGGCGCCGGAACGCTGCCGTGGCCATCATCATCACCGCAATCTTCACCAACAACTTCACCGCCACCATCACCAACTCTTACCCCCTCTATGCAGCGGTGTAACCTCTCTCTTACCCGCTGTAATCTCTACTTAAACATGGTGCTCAACGCTATATATTATTTCTCGATGATGTATGGCTATCCTATGATGTTTGAGTATATCCGTTTTGTCCTTTGGGTTATTTGATGATCAAGATTGGTTTGAGTTGCATGTTTTATTATTGGTGCTGTCCTATGGTGCTCTCCGTGTCGCGCAAGCGTGAGGGATCCCTGCTCCAGGGTTTGCAATATGTTCATAATTTGCTTATGGTGGGTGGCGTGAGTGACAGAAGCACAGACCCGAGTAAGTAGGTTGTTTGCGTATGGGATAAAGAGGACTTGATGCTTTAATGCTATGGTTGGATTTTACCTTAATGATCTTTAGTAGTTGCGGATGCTTGCTAGAGTTCCAATCATAAGTGCATATGATCCAAGTAGAGAAAGTATGTTAGCTTATGCCTCTCCCTCAAATAAAATTGCAATAATGATTACCGGTCTAGTTATCAATTGCCTAAGGACAAATAACTTGCTCGTAACAAAAAGCTCTTTACTAAAACTAATTTAGTTGTGTCTTTATATAAGCAGCCCCTAGTTTTTATTTATGCGCTCTTTATTACCTTGCAACCTATCCAAAAACACCTACAAAGTACTTCTAGTTTCATACTTGTTCTAGGTAAAGCGAACGTCAAAGCGTGCGTAGAGTTGTATCGGTGGTCGATAGAACTTGAGGGAATATTTGTTTTACCTTTAGCTCCTCGTTGGGTTCGACACTCTTACTTATCGAAAGAGGCTACAATTGATCCCCTATACTTGTGGGTTATCAGTGGCTTGGCGGCGTCGGCGTCAGGCGGGCGGGGCGGCGTCGAGGTGGGCGGCGGGCGGTAACGGCGGCGCGCGCTGCGGTGAGATCGATGATAGCGTCGGTGATGACGCAGTGGAGCAGGGCGGTGCGGCGACGGCGACGAGGAGCAGCGCTGGGGCGTCGGGCATGAACTGACGATGAAAATCTGAAAAATTCCTAAGTGTTGCTTATATAGCAAATGCTTTGGTCCCGGTTCGTGGCACCAACCGGGACAAATGCACCCCTTTATTCCCGGTTGGTGCCACCAACCGGGACCAAAGGTCTTTTCAGAGCCCAAAGGGCGGAAACAGAGACCTTTGGTCCGATTGCCAGGCACCAACCGAGACTAAAGGGGGGCATTGGTCCCGGTTGGTGTCACAAACTGGGACCAGAGGGGGGCATTGATCCCGGTTCGTGGCACCAACCGGGACCAATGGCCTAGCACAGCAGCGTGGTGGGGGGAGTTTAGTCCCACCTCGCTAGTTGAGAGAGAGCCACACCAGTTTATAAGGTGCGGTGCGCCTGAGCTGTCGAGCTCGTCTCTAAAGCAGGCTTATGGGCGTAACCTCTCTGTGCATGCCTGTGGGCCTACTGGGCCTTATGCGGGCCTGATTCCTGGCCCACCCGTATGGCTGGGTTTCTAGTCGTATTCAAGCCGTGGTGGCCCAGTAGGTGGCATTTTTTAATTTTTTTCCAGTTTTTCTTTTTTTCGCATTATTTGTTTTCTTTTGTTTTTTGCTTTAATTTTTTAATTCTTTTTGCTTTTATGTAAGAAAAATTATAAACTTTCTGTTAGTGCCATTAGTTTTCAAATTTGAATAGTTTAAATTTGAATTCTTTGAAATTTGTGTGCAATTTTTTAATTTTTTCCAGTATTTTTGTTTTGTTTTTTGCATTATTTATTTTCTTCTATTTTTACTTTATTTTTTAATTCTTTTTGCTTTTAGGTCAGAAAAATTATAAACTTTCTGTTAGTGCCATTAGTTTTCAAATTTGAATAGTTTAAATTTGAATTCTTTGAAATTTGTGTGAATCACTAGTTTGTGATTAACTTTACTATAAAAATAGATTTTGGAGATGTGTCTGTCACCGTACATCCATTGCCGGTTCATCTACATGCATTATATATAATTAAGTGTGTCAAAAACCATTACAGAATATCATGAATAGATAATTGACCAAATTAATAGAAGTTCATCATCACATTAAAACCAAAGTACATACCTAGTTCTCATTGAACAACATATAGCTCTCCAAAGCATCTAATTAAACCATACATTGAAACTACGTAAACCATTTCAATGCAACAACAAATGCGATCATAATCGCAACCAAGGTAACAATTGATCCAACGGCATAATGATACCAAGCCTCCGTATGAATGGCATATTTTCTAATCTTTCTAATCTTCAAGCGCACTGCATCCATCTTGATCTTGTAATCATCGACGACATCCGCAACATGCAACTCCAATATCATCTTCTCCTCCTCAATTTTTTTTATTTTTTCCTTCAAGTAATTGTTTTCTTCTTCAACTAAATTTAACCTCTCGACAATAGGGTCGGTTGGAATTTCCGGTTCACATACTTCCTAGATAAATAAAATCTATGTCACGTTGGTCGGCATAATTGTCATAAACAATAAATTAACTAAATAGTTATAAAAGATAATATATACCACATCTGAATCATAGACAGGACGAGGGCCGACGGGGGCGGATACCAAAACCATCGCACTATATAATAACAAGCAATAATAAAAGTAAGAAAAATAGACAAGTATCTATCTAATCATACAAGTAAGAATTTTTTTTCTTTTAGAAAGAAGATAAGAACAAGAGGCTCACCACGGTGGTGCCGGCGACGAGATCGGCACGGGCGATCGACGGCGGTGAAGACGGGGACGGGACATGACGGACCACTAAACCTAGACAAATCTTGAGGAAAATGGAGCTTGGAGGTCGAGTTTGGAGAGGAGAAAGCTTAATTAGTGTGGCTCGGGCATTTCATCGAACACCTCATGTGCATAGGAGGTGAGCTATAGCACCACAAAGCCCTCCCCTCGCCGGCCAAAAAAATACAGAGCAGTGGAATGCTCTGCTCGCGGGCGAGGGGTATATATAGCCACCTCATTGGTCCCGGTTCGTGGCTGGAACCGGGACTAAAGGCCCCCCTTTGGTCCCTGTTCCAGCCACGAACCGGGACCAATGGATGTGGGCCAGGAGCGAGGCCCATTGGTCCCGGTTCGTGTCTGAATACGGGACAACAGGGTCCAGACGAACCGGGACAATGCCCCACGAGGCCCCGCCGGCCCCCTGGGCGCACGAACTGGAACGTATGCCCCCATGGGTCCTGGTTCGTGACTGAACCGGGACTAATTGGTTGGCCATGCCTGGACCAAAGCCCTGTTTTCTACTAGTGGCGCAGCCCACACGGGCTATGTGTGGGCGAACAGTAGAATTGCCCACACGTGTGGGCGCAGCTACTTCGTGCCACACGCCCAATAAGTAGTACTCATCCTCGCCCCGTGCGTGTGGCACGAAGCAAATATGCCCACACGTGCTGGCGCAGCTACAGTAGGTACCCGCGGGATGACGATTTAGTTGCCATCCTGGATGGTAGATGTAGTTATTCGGAATGGCAAATATGGTTGTAAAAGCATGGCAACTCTCTCTGTTTTGGTTAACTATATTTGCCATGTATAATTCATGGTAGTTGCCGCGTGTAATCAAACCATCGTTGTCGTGTTTGATTAACTACTTGCCACGTATGGTCAAATAATAGTTGCCATGTGTGTTTACCTAGTTGCCATGCGTGGTTAATCATAGTTGCCATGTATGTTTACATGATTGCCACGTACGCGCAACTGCAGTTGCCGTCTAGCAAACGACTCATAGTTGCCATGTGTGTTTACCTAGTTGCCATGTACGCGTAACTGCAGTTGCCATCCAACAACGTACAACTGTCGTGTGGGCGAAAAGCAGTTCGCCCACACGTGCGTGGACTAGGTGGTGGCTGTGTGGGCAGAAACTAGTACGCCCACACAGCGCAGCTGGCAACCGCGTGTTGTGGGACGTGTGGGCGACCTCTCCAATGCCCACACACCGGCCTTGTCCTACGTGGCACGCGAAAACTGTCTCGGTGTGTCAAGATTCGTGCAAACTTAACTGGAGGGTAATCCAGGCGTGTGGATGAGTTGCAATGTTGCCACACCTGTGGGCGTTTGTGTTTTCTTAAAAATATTGAGTGTACCCCTTCATATATAGCTCCTCTCGCGACTCCTAGAAAACTAGGGTTTCTTCGCCTCCTGTCTACGCCGTCGCCGATCCGCCTCGTTTCTGGTAGTCTTGGGGTTGCGAAGGCACGGTGGACCTTGGTCCTTGTCGACAGGGGGGTTCCTACTCCGTCTTTAGGTTGATTATGATTTGTGTCATGCTCGGGAAGGCGAGGTGGTGGTGATTCCCTGAAGATGGAATAAGATCCTTCCTCGTTGAGCCTTCGTCCTGGAGTGTGTCTAGCGTCGCCGGAGGGTGTGTGATGGTGTGCCTCCAGCGGATATCATGAGATTCAATCGGTGTTTGTCTTTGGTTGATCTATGTGGATCCAATCTTCGTTCGCAACTCTACAGGTTGGATCCTTTCAATCTCTGCTTCTACTCATTGCCGGAGGTTGTGGTTCTAGTGCGTTGGTCCTATGTAGCCTTAGCATGATGACTTCTTGCCCATCTACTACAACAAGTTTCAGCTAGCTCTAGGGCATGGTGATGATGGCGGAGCGCCTTTGGTTCGCTTCAGTACTTATAGTTGCCGTTGGATGGTCTACAGACTAGCTTGGATGTGCAATCTTGATTATTTCTATTGATTCTTGTACTACCATGACAGATGATAAATAGATGGAAAGTTTTCCCGCAAAAAAGAAGAAACGTATACAAATTTCAGGTGCATGGGATGCAGTCACCCCTTTGACTAGAAACCTGAACAAACTAATATTATGTTGGATAATCTCTCGAAACGAACAAATTGTTTGGTTGCAAGATTACATCTGATCTGATTATTTCCCGTGTTGCATATACTCCCTCCATTCCATAATGTAGTGCCCACATACATTTTAAGATTTTAGTTTGATCATAAATTAGATCAATAATACATAAATCAAGTTACTGATAAATTGTAACATTGAAAACTTCTTTCTAATACGAATTCAAGGTATCATTTTTATGACACATAACCCGTATTTAATTGGTTAAATTTATGATCAAACTTACAACTCGAAACGTGTGCGCACTACATTATGGTATGGAGAGAGTACCTTAGTTCTGTCAAAATAAAAAGGAATCTTGCCTTAGTCTAATGCGAGTATTTCTTTTTCGGGGGAAGTCTAATGTGAGTATTAGATGAATTAGTAGTTGAGTCTAATAAACAAGTTGTTGTAAATTTCCATACCACGTGTGAGCGAAATCTTGCCTTAGTCTAGCGACGGGAAGATCGAGCAATCCAGCCGTACGTGAGCGAAATCCAATGGCTAACAAGCTCAAAACCATGTGGAAGGCCGTAAGTGGCTGAGTTGTTGTGTCGCACGTCAAGTTCTCTAATCATTGGATTTGTGCTATATATACACACACCCATATCGACGTGATATTGTAAGTTGATCAGAAAAATAAAGAGGAAAAAAAGGCACGATACCAATCTTTACCACGATGGATCGATCCGATGAGATAACGTCAATGTCAGCGCTCGTGTCATCCCTCCGCGCTGCCGGCCGACACCATCTCTCCGCCGGCACCTTCGTCGTGAGGCCGGTGACGGGCTCCTACCTGTTCAGGATCGAGCAGTTCAAGCAAATTCAGAAGATGCACGGCAACGGCACCATGATCGAGTCAGGCACGTTCCAAGTCGGTGGCCACGACTGGCGTATCAGGTGCTATCCGAACGGCGAGAAGGGACATGAGGGCTTCATCGCCCTTTACCTCGTGCACGCCAGCCATGACGGCACCGGCGACGCCACGGCGGATTTCTTCATGAGCATCCTTGACCGCATTGGGAAACCATCGTGGAGCGACGGTGAGGCCCAAATACCGGAAGAAATCGATGATGAGACCGAAGGCGATGCTCAGAACTTCTCGATACGCGGCGACAGGTGGGGCTGGAGAGAATTCATGAAGGTTGAAGACCTGGACGATGAGGAGCACCTCAAGGACGGATGTCTAACCATCGTCTGCGACGTCACCGTCCTTGACATGCGCACCACTGAGTACCGTGACAGGATGGCATCCACGAGTACCGCGGTGCCGCCGTCCGAGCTGCACCGAGAACCCACGGAGGTCTTCTCGAAGTCCAAAGAGACGGCTAACCTGGAGATAGAGGTCGGCGGGGTGTCCTTCCCGGCGAATAGGTCGGTGCTTGCTGCCCGGTCTCCAGTCTTCAAGGAGGAATTGATGCCAACAAAGATACGGGTCGAGGGAATTGAGGCCGACGTGTTCAAGGCCCTGCTCCACTTCATCCACACCGACACGCTGCCGCAAGAGACGCTGGCGACGATGGCCAAACCGCTGCTCGTGGCGGCAGACAGGTACAAGCTGGAGAAGATGAAGCAGGTCTGCGAGGAGGCGTTGTGCGGGCAAATTAGTATGGAATCCGTGACCGCCACACTGGCGTTCGCGGAGCAGCATTGTTGCAGCATGCTGAAGGAGGCTTGCACGCAGTTTCTCGCTGATTTCTCGTTCTAATCCAATCTAGGAGCGACCAACCCGTTTGATGGTGCAACTTGTCATGAAGCACTACATCTCCTTCCCTTACTCTTATATAGTCTCAGTTTAAGTCGCAATGTTTGAGAACATATGTTCTGCGCGTGAACCTGGTTTGCTTAGTTGCTCGTCTGCTTGTTCCACCAATGCCTTTTACTACTGTGACAATTGCCGCTTAAAAATATATTTATCTGGTGTTAATTTGCATGTTGAGGTACAAAAAATAAAACAATAATTCTGTGATAATTACCCTTCAGAAATATTTATTATCTAGTAAGTAGAAGCACGCTGCCACATGTTCTCGTGGTGGCCAGAGGCAGAAAACAGGTCGTCCATGGCAACGACTAGACGAGCTCATCAATGGCAAGCACTAGAAGTGCCGCTGCCGTATAGCTTGGGTAGATCTCCAAGTGAGGTTTTGTGGGTTAAATTTGGTATGAGCACCATCTTCATATATTTTTTTGAAAACTTTCGGTCTATTCATCACCTGTCACGACAATATAAAAAAACGTAAAAAAAGATGTCAATATAAAAAACACCGTAAGTAACAAAAATTACATCTAGATCCGTAGATCACCTAGCGACGATTACAAATACTGAAGTGAGCAGAAGGCATACCGCCATCATCGTCCCTCCTTCATTGAAACCGGGCAAAACTTATTGTAGTACACAGAACCAATGCAGCAGAACAACAACCGTGTCGATGAAGAGAAGTGTAATCGAAAGGATCCAACCAGTTGACGCCACGTCCGGACCAGGCTAGGCGGGGAGAAACTAATTCCATCTTCAGGAAGCCGTCGTCGCCTCGCCTTCTTGAGCAGGACACAAACCCTAAATGAACCCGAAAAATAATTGAAAATGAAGCAGGATCCTTCCCGCCGGTGAGGCTCGGGTCCACCGCACCTCCATGACCCTAGGGCCACCGGAAACAAGGTGGACCGACGGTGGCACCGTCGGGAGGCAATTGGACTCTCTTTTTTATGAGGAGTCGGTGATTGCGTCGAATAGATCTCGTAGCATAAACCTATGGTTTGAGCACCATCTAACCTAAGAAATTGGCTCGATGGAGAAAACATGACCAAAATATTGACTAGTCTTAATTGCTTGCTTTGTAGCCATAATATGTTTAGTAAAAATAATTGGCACAACCATGGGCTTCCATTTGATTCCAACATTTGGCAACAAAATAAGGAACTGGACGAATTTGCCATGCTTACTAAAAAAACACCATGCGCGGACAACACAAAATTCTCACAAACATTCGCTGGTTTATGAAATCCATATTATAAAGCATTGTCGAAATTTTATTTTCTTCCATGGAATCATAAAATACAAGGCCCAACACTCTAGAGTTTGAACTGTTCTCTCTCATTTTTACTGGGCAATCGGGTTCTTGGCATGGAAAAAGATGCTTATGAAACTATGGACGATAGAGTGGGAGTTCAAGTAAAAGGCCAAATGACAGAATCATGTGAGAAAAAAAACTCTATCCTATCCAATGGTTGATGTTCTTCGGATTTCATCTCTCAATCATTGGATAGAGAATACCAAAGGCCGGTATTTAAAATTATTGTGACACAGTAAGTTGTGTTTGCGTATGTATTCCTCATCAAGGGGTTACAGATATATAGGAGAGTACAATTCTGATCGTGGCACGATGAGGTCAAGTAGGCGTCACATCTGTTCACAGATGCGATCGTGGCAACTATATTTTGTTCACCATCAGCTATGGCTTGGCGGAAATCACCGCAACGATCTATAACTTGATGATGAGATTGTGGAGGCGCCAATTTTGGTCGCCAGGCAGAGAGCAGCGACGTCGGGACCAGGGCCGGCCCATAGATACATGGGGCCCAGGGGCAAAACAGAAATAAGGGGCCCTTGTTTACTTAAAAGATCAAAATATTTTCTATTTCAAAAGCAAATTAATATCCAGTAGTACATAGTATATCCTGATGATCTTAATTTGGACTCTAAAACGGACAGTGCACTTTATTTATATTGACCAAGTGAACTACACACCATGATAGTAATGGAATGATGTAGTTCGGCCAAAGCTTGTGTTCCTAAGTATGAATGGAGACTTCATTATGTTCCGCAAAACAAAAATTCATGTCAAAACTAGTTGCTACTAAGATGTTTTGTGTTACCATCAAATTCCTGTCATGTACCTCTCCATTGCTCAACTTTCTGGAATAATAAAGTTTGTGAAAATGTCTAGAATTACTATAAGGAGGGAACACAATATCATCATTTCTTACAGGACGCTTCTCAACTAAAATATCTCTAGCCTTATCATCCAGATTATCCCAGTGTTGTGGATCAAAAATATCAACAGTGAATGTTTGTTGTTTATCGACACTCGGTGATTCGGAATTTGGTGAATGAGTTATGGTTTCATGCTCACTGGAATTATTATTATTATCCTCGTTCGTATCATGATCAGTAGCATCAGTATTCTCAGTTGGTTGTTCTTCAGCACTTACTATGGCCAATTCCAGGGGATCTCGAGGAGAACTACTAGTTGTGAAAATTTTGTCAAGTGGCCCATTTAGGGATTTTACCTCTACATCTATTTGCTTTTTTCTCTTCCTTTTATTACTAATACCTAATAAATACTTTCTAGAGGACATGTACTAAACAGGAACAAGAAGCATAAAATGGTTAAAACATGGAACAAAAGCACCTGAATGTTGATTGATGTGGATGTAGGTAGCCAGATCAGCAGATCCGCAGGTTGCAGTAGTCACCGCGAACGAGAAGACGGCACCATGAGCTGAATAATTCCCACTCCCCAGGTTCTCCACCACACTTGGATCCACCGAAGAGCCGAACTGCAGAAGAAGACCTATGCAAGGGAGCAGGGCAGGCAGATGTGAATCTCTCAGAGGGCAGAGCTATTTAATCGAGGATGAACGGGATTAGGGGCAGGAAGAGAAGAACAAGTACTGTCTGTCTGTCTCTCCAATGTCTAGCTGATGGGGAACAAGCAGAACATCGA
Organism: Aegilops longissima; assembly: GCA_021605205.1. Taxonomy (NCBI): domain Eukaryota; kingdom Viridiplantae; phylum Streptophyta; class Magnoliopsida; order Poales; family Poaceae; genus Aegilops; species Aegilops longissima. The sequence goes on from CM038676.1 coordinate 70,907,321, forward strand.
GAAAGGAAGGAGAGCCGATTGGGAAGTAGATTTGCGGCTTTCTAGTCTCCATTAATGGCCAACGGCGACCTTGGAATCGGAGACAGCGTGACGCATGGGAACGGCGCAGTTATGGGGGTTTGGGATTTGGGGACGAGGAGTCGAGGAGCACAGGATGACGAAAAGACGTCGAATCCCTCGTTTATTTTTTGGTCTTCGTACGTATTATAGAGGAAATACTAGCTGGGCTGGGGCCCCTACCTTCTGGGGGGCCAAGGCGGGCGCCCCGTTTGCCCGGCCTATGGGCCGGGCCTGGTCGGGACAATGTGGTCGAAGAGGCCGAACTTCGCAATCAGCAGCTCGACTTCTCAAACAGATGGGAGTCGCACCAGCACTTAAATACCATGAATTAACTCCCAGTAGCTCCCTCGTAAAATCCAAGTAAGCGTGTCCAAAACTAATCTCTCCATGATCCACACAATCGACGCGGCACTAAACCACCTAATATCTGACGACTAAAAATTCATGTACGTATACTTCTCGGTCATTCATGTATACACACATTATTCATTGATCACCTAATTAAGTCAGTGATGCATGCCGAATGCCTGCAGCCATCCAAACAATGTGCTATAACTACTCTACGCATCGCCTGTGATGCACCCTAAACTTATAACCCTTAAACATCACAAGCTTGAGTATCGATCGCTCAATCCACTCTGGCATCGACCATGTCAATGTCGGCGCTTATCTCTGCTCTCCGCGGCGCCGGCCGTCTGCAGCTCTCCGCCGGCACCACTGTCACCACCACGCAGGTTACCGGTTCCTACTTGCTCAGGATCGACGGGTGCACACTGAAGACGGCCATCAACGACACGCTGGTCAAGTCAGGTACCTTCGGCGTCGGCGGCCATGACTGGCGCATCCTGTGCTACCCGAACGGTGCGTGGTTGTACCGCGGCTGGCTCTCCCTCTACCTCGAGCGCGCCAACCATAGCAAGACCGGCGACGCCAGGGCGGATGTCCACATGAGCATACTCGACCACGACGGCAAGACAGTTACAACCAAAAGTGGCGGCCGGAAATTCTCGGGCCCCGATGATAGATGCGGCTGGGACGAATTCGTGGAGACCGAAGCCCTGGACAAGGAGAAGCGCATCAAGGATGATGACAACTTGTCCATCCTCTGCGACGTCACCGTCTACGACACGCGCGCCGCCGACTACCGCGCCGGGCTCACGCCCTCGGGTACCGTGGTGCCTCCGAGCGAGCTGCACCAGCAGCTCGTGGAGGTCCTGTGGGAGTCCAAAGAGGGGGCGGACGTCCACATCGAGGTCGGCGGCGAGACCTTCGCGGCGCACAGGTGGATGCTCGCCGCCCGGTCGCCCGCCTTCAAGGCGGAGCTCGCGCTGACCACCGCGACGACGAGGCTACGCGTCGACGGCATGGATCCTGCAGTCTTCAAGGCCATGCTTCACTTCATCTACACGGACGCGCTGCCGAAGGAGATAGATCTGGCAACGATGGCGAAGCTGCCGCTGCTCGTGGCGGCGGACAGGTACAAGCTCGAGAGGCTGAAGCTGATCTGCGAGGAGGAGCTGTGCGGCCACATCGGCGTGCATTCGGTGGCCGCCATGCTGGCGCTGGCGGAGCAGCACTGTTGCCGCGTGCTCAAGGAGGCTTGCACGGGGTTCCTCTCCGAGCCCGGTAATCTGAAAGCAGCCATGGCGACACGAGATTTTGAGCAGCTCAAGACGGGTTGCCACCCTGCTCTCATGGAGCTCGTCATGAAGTATATTGCCGCGACAGAAGCATAGCATAGGGCCCTGTAGCTTGCGGGATTGGTGCGTTCACTGGGTTTGGTCCTATGTGTGTGTCCCCAAAAAAATCGCCGCTAATAATGTTCAGTTTTGCTATTTCACAGACAAGTCGATTTTTTATTTGCATTTAACTTTTTTGGGGGGAAACAGCGCGCCTACTGCTGCATTTTATTTCAGTTTAATGATCGAAACATCATCTGTTACAAATGGAATAATGAAACTAGGGGGATCAGTATCCCAGAACACATTCTGCTTTGTATTATAGGCCTGCTTTGCTAGATTATGTATTTATGTGCCACCATATTCGTCTCCCTTGAACGGTGTTGAAAGGAGATGTTACCTATTCTTTGTGCCTTCTGAAAACAGTCCACTAAGATCGCAGTATATGGATTCCAGATCTCGATAATGCCATTGCATGCTTGAATAAGTTCCAACGAATCTGATTCAACGGCTACTGGTACGCAACCTAGACTCTCCGCCAGCTCAAGGCCCTGCAGGAGCGCAACTACTTCAGCAGTATTAGTCGGGTCCAATAGGTGATCAAGTACCTTCTCTGCTCCCGCAACTGTTGCCCCCTTATCATCACGGACAACTGCTCCCGAGGCACCTGAACCATCCACAAAATATGAGGCATCTACATTCAGCTTATAACTCTTTGAGGGAGGTTTTTTCCATATAATTTCACGTGATTCTGAAGACCATGCTGCTATACTAAACTTTGACGACAGCGCGTGTATTGCAAAAGCCGAGCTCGGCGCCCATGCAACATGGCCGCCCTTAATAGCTTGGCACCGTTGCCACCGGCACTACTAGAATTTTCATTTACGCCGGATGTTAGGGTCTTCGCCGAGAGCCAAACCACGGACACTCGGCAAAGTAATGAACGCCAAGAGTCGCACTCGGCAAACACATGATAATGCCGACAGGAGGCCTCGGCAAAGACACTATTTGCCGAGGGCCATCCGGGCACACACGGCAAAGATTTGCCACGTGGCACATCCGGCGGCAATTAACGGCACGGTCACGGTTGCAACACTTTACCGAGAGTGGCTCTCGGCAAAGCTTTAGTCCCACCTCGCCTACCGACAAGCAAAAAAGTATGTTTAAATAGATCAATAGTCCAACCACATTAAGCTTCGGTCTTCATTATTAAGAGTACGTACAGTCACTATGAATCTTCATGTTCCGGACAGAGAAAATTCATTGTGACTTTCGTATTCTAAATAATGGATGCCGGTGTTTTTTATAAATTTATGATCCACACATTTACCGAGAGTTACTCTCGGCAAAAGAACAGTTGCCGAGAGTAGCTCTCGGTAAAGATAAGGCCACCATCGGACTTTAGCCCCACCTTGCCTAAAGACGAGAAACATAACCTGTTTAAATACTGGGATAGTCCAGATGCAGTAAGGTTCGGTATTCATTACACTCTTATTAAGGTGCCGAACTATCACTATGAATCTTTACCTGTTTCGGGCATTGAAGATACATAGTAATAGGTCATCATCTTAATGGTGAATGCCGGCATTTTTTTTATGATACAACATTACCTGTTCCGAGAGCTGCTCTCGGTAAGTCAGCGGTTGCCGAGAGTAGCTCTCGGTAAACAAACAGTTCCCGAGAGGGGCTCTCGGTAAAGATAAGGCCACCATCAAAGTTTAGTCCCACCTCACCTAGAGACAGGCGAGAAAACCTTTTTAAATAGTGGGATAGTCCAGATGCAGTAATCTTCGGTATATTCATTACACTCGTTAAGGAGATGGACTATCATTTTGAATGTTCACCTGTTTCGAGCAGAGAACATTCAAAGTGATAGGCCATCTTCTTAATAGTGGATGCCGGCTTTTTTTGGGCCCTCGTAGGCTATGGTAAAAGTTTGGACGCTGTCGGGGGATAGACCTCGGGTAGCCTCATCTGCACCCCTTAGCATTTCAAGACATTGGGGCTAGCATAGCTCCTCAAGCCAATTGACCAGGCGGCCGGCTTCCAGAAGACGACGCCCAGTTAAAAGGCGGTCAAGACCACGCGGCCGACTTCTAGAAGACGGCGCCCCCTTAGAAGGCAGTCAAGATGACGCGGAAGACGGCGCACCTCCAGAAGACGGCTTTGGGGATGGACCGGACTCTAGCAACCAGCCCCTCGTTCCACTTGGAGTGTGCACCCAACCACTACGACAAGACGGAGCGTAGCAACAGTGCCACCTGCTCCTCCCAAATCCCGGCGGGGCGTGGCTACAGTACGCGCTGACCAGGCGGCCGCCTACCCGCCTGGCACGGCACTGTAGCCATATGACTCATGACGCGGCCCCCCGTCAGCAAGTACGAAGCTACAACAAAAGGCAATCAGCATGGCCCGCAGGCGGCGGGCCCTACCTGTCGGCCGAATTCTCGGCAGCAGGCAGGGCCCTCTAGAGGCGGGCCCCAGTAGCTGGCGGAGAACCCGGGGACCCTAGACACTGACGTCCGGGTCCTACATCCGGCCGTATTACCATTGTACCCCTGGGGGGTTGGCCTATAACACCCCCCAAGGCCCACCCATGCAAAGGGTTCAGCCCTCATTCCACACACCATAACTAGGAGAAAAGAGCAAGCCCTGCCCTTCTTCCTCCTCTAGCAACACAGCTCAAGGAGCAACCTTGTACACCTTTGATCTTAGTCATTATAGCAGGAGTAGTGGTGTTATCTCTCCGGGAGCCCCGAACTTGGGTACGTCTCGTGATGATTTCTGGGCTTGGGCTCATGAGGGGTCGGGTTCCTACACTGTGAAATCCGTGTATCATGCTCTAATGACTCGTAACGAGCAGTTAGCTCTAGAGGAAGGGAAGCTCAAAGTGCTGCCCAAGGTCAGTGTGTTTTGGTGGCGAGTCCTTCGGAGTATCCTACCGGTGGAAACAACACTACAGCACAGACACGTAGCGACCTTAGCTCGATGCAAGGTCTGCAAGGGTATGGATGAAGATATGATTCATGCATTGATTAAGTGTCCTCATGCGCAAAGCTTTTGGGCAGAGGCGAGAAGCTGGCTTCACCTCAAGCTGCCAGAGTTACACCCTTGTATGTGGTGCAAGGATATCCTCTGTGATCCACGTATTGCTGAGGCGGACAGGGCGAAAATAGTTATTGTCATGTGGGCGATCTAGACATCCCGTAACAACATAACGCGTGATAGAGTGAGCATGGACCCGGTCCAGTCCATGAAGCGTATAATAGAAACTCTGGCTCTGTTGGAGCTCCCTTTGGAGCAGACCAGGATATTGCCTGGGTATGGATGGAGGCCGCCTGAAGTTGATTGGGTCAAAATCAACACGGATGCTAGTATTTTTTGACTGAGAATAAGAGCGGAGTAGGAGGTTTAGCTAGAACTCCTTCCTCTGTTGCTGCCTGGAGCAAGCCTTACTCTGATGTCACATATCCTCTTATTGCAGAAGCTTTGGTGTTGCGAGATGGAGTGATCTTTGGAAAGCTCCGGGGGTACTCGTGAGTGTTGATGGAAACAGATTGCTTAGAGATGGTACAACTATGGCATTTGCGACGCTTTTCGCGCTCTATTGTAGTGCCGTTACTTTTAGAGATTGATGAGATAGCTTAAGACTAGTAGAAAACAGGGCTATGGTTCCGGGCCAATATTCACATTAGTCCCGGTTCAATCACGAACCGGGACTAATGTGAGCATTGGTCCGGTTAAATCTTGACTAAGGCAATAGTCCCGGTTCACCTGTGCCCTTTAGTCCCGGTTTGTGCCTCAAACCGGGACTAAAGAGTGCGATGCCCTTTAGTCCTGGTTCGTGCCTCAAACCGGGACTAAAGATTAGACCTTTAGTCCCGGTTTGAGACACGAACCGGTGCTAATGGGGTTGAGACCTTTAGTCCCGGTTCGTGCCACGAACCGGTACTAAAGGTCCCATTTTCAAACTCTACCCCCGGATCGCCTTTTCAGTTTTATAAAAAATAAAAGAAAATGATGGAAATGTCAAAAAAAATAAAAGAAAATAAGTTTCCCATGTGATATGTGGTCTAGTTGTTGGGAAAATTTGCAAACATGAATTTTCGACTTTTTTGCAAAATCTCTAGAATTTGCAAAATGGGCATAACTTTTGCATACGAACTCGGATGAAAAAGTTTTATATGAAAAATCATCTACTCGAAAAGTTACATCCGAATTTAAGCGGGGAACCCGTTAAACATTTTCAAAATCCTCAAAAACCTAACGAGAAAAAAGTTACGGGGTTTTAAGATCTAGAGTGGAAAAAATCGAAAAATTTCAAACTATGGTCAAACAATGGTCAAACTAATTGTTCTAGAATATTAGTGTTACTAAATAATTATTTCAGCTATTTTGAATTTTGGTCAAATCAGGTCAAACTGTGGTCAAACTATGGTCAAACTAATTATTCAAAATAACTATTATTTTATAAATAATTATTGTTTTTTAAAACAATAGTTTCAAACTCAAACAGTGAAATGTGTCACTTCATGCTCAAGTAAAATTCCTGAGGGTTAATAGGATTGACATCTTACTATTGTCAGGAAAACAACAAGTGCAGACTTGGAAACGAGGGAGAATAGAACCCGGAAGTTAAGCGTGCTCAAGCTGGGGGAGTGGGAGGATGGTTGACCGTTCGGGAAGTTAGATGATTTGGAATGATGAGGGGTGATTAAAGATTAGAGAATAAATTGAGCAGTGATGAGGGGTGCTGATTAGAGATTAGAGGTTAAAATAATTTAGAAATTTGAAAATAAAAAATTATTCAAAAAAAATCGAAAAAATTTAAATAAAAATCATAAAATTTTCTTTAGTCCCGGTTGGTGTTAACAACCGGGAATAAAGGTGAAGCTCCACGTGGCCGCGGCCTTTAGTCCCGGTTCTGGATTGAACCGGAACTAAAGGGGGGAGGCATTAGTACCGACCTTTTAGTCTCGGTTCACCAACCAGGACTAAAGGCCCTTACCAACCGGGACAATAGGCCCTTTTTCTACTAGTGCAATCCTTTCTTTCTTTTAATATTCAACATGTAATAAGAAGTGCCAACCTGCCGGCCCACTTGTGTGCGAAACATGCAAGCACACTTGGGGTTACCCACTGTTGGATGGACTCCTAGCCTGATTTCCTCATGACCAGCGTGATGGCTGATCGTGTTGGTGTCGTTGATGTTTAAATAAAGCTCATAGTTTCCCGCAAAAAAAATGAGGTCGAGTAGGCGTCACATCTGTTCACAGATGTGATCGTCGCATCTATATTTTGTTCACCATCAGCTACGGCGGAAATCACCGCAACGATCTATAACTTGATGATGGGATCGAGGAGGCGTCAATTTTGGTCGCCAGGCAGATCAACGACGTCGGGACAATGTGGTCGAAGAGGCCAAACTTCGCAATCAGCAGCTCGACGTCGTCACACAGATGGAGTAGCAGTAGCAGTAGCACCAGCACTTATATACCATGAATTAACTCCCACTATGGCCCTGTTTGTTTCGGATTCTAGGACCAGATTCAGCTTTGTCAGTGAAGCCGAATCTGGAATCTGAAACAAACAGCTATTTGAAATCAGCTTTGCCGGTGAAGCTGAATCTGAATTTGGGTCATTTTTAGTGCAATTTCCTGAAGCACCTCAAAGTGTACTTCGGTGACGAAGCTGATTCCCAGATCCAGCTTCGGCACTAAAGCAAATCCGCAGGTGATTAAAATCCAAGCGAAGCTGAAACAAACAGGGCCTATAGCTCCCTCATAAAATCCCAGTAAGCGTGTCCCAAAACTAATCTCTCCATGATCCACACAATCGACGCGGCGCTAAACCTCCTAATATCTGACGACTAAAAATTCATGTGCTCCCACGTATTACTTCTCGGTCATTCATGTATGCACACATTTTGCATTGATCACCTAAGTCTGATGCATGCCGAACGCCTGCATCGATCCAAACAACATGTTATAACTACTCTACGCGTCGCCTGTGATGCACCCTAAACTCAACCCTTAAACATCACAAGCTTGAGTATTGACCAATCAATCCACTCTGGCATCGACCATGTCGATATCGGCGCTTATCTCTGCTCTCCGCGGCGCCGGCCGTCAGCAGCTCTCCGCCGGCACCATTGTCACCACCACGCAGGTTACTGGTTCCTACTTGCTCAGAATCGACGGGTGCACACTAAAGACGGCCGCCAACGGCACGCTGGTCAAGTCAGGCATCTTTGGCGTCGGCGGCCACGACTGGCGCATCCTGTGCTACCCGAACGGCGAGAGGTGGCGCGACGGCTGGCTCTCCCTCCATGTCGAGCACGCCAACCATAGCAAGACCGGCGACGCAACGGCTTGTGTCCGCATGAGCATACTCGACCACGCCGGGAAGCCATGGCGCACCAAAGGTAACACCGTAGCCGAAGCCCATAAATACTCGAGCTCCAAACACACCTGGGGCTGGGAAGAATTCGTGGAGACCAAAGACCTGGACAAGGAGAAGCAGTTCAAGGATGACGGCTTGTCCATCCTATGCGACGTCGCCGTCCTCGACGTACACACCACCGACTACAACCGAGCCGGGCTCACGTCGACATCCACGGGTACCCTGGTGCCGCCGAGCGAGCTGCACCAGCAGCTCGCGGTGGTCCTGTGGGAGTCCAAGGAGGGGGTGGACGTGGAGATCGAGGTCGGCGGGGAGACCTTCGCGGCGCACAGGTGGATGCTCGCCGCCCGGTCGCCCACCTTCAAGGCGGAGCTCGCGTTGACCACCGCAACGAACATGCTACACATCGACGGCATGGATGCTGCAGTCTTCAAGGCCATGCTTCACTTCATCTACACGGACGCGCTGCCGGAGAAGATAGAGCTGGCAACGATGGCGGAGCCGCTGCTCGTGGCGGCGGACAGGTACAAGCTCGAGAGGCTGAAGCTGATCTGCGAGGAGGAGCTGAGCGGGCACATCGGCGTGCGTTCGGTGGCCGCCATGCTGGCGCTGGCGAAACAGAACTGTTGCCGCGTGCTAAGGAGGCTTGCACGCAGTTCCTCTCCGAGCCGGGTAATCTGAAAGCAGCCATGGCCACACGTGGTTTTAAGCAGCTGAAGACCGGTTGCCACCCGGCTCTCATGGAGCTCGTCATGAAGCAGTATATTGCCGCGACAGAAGCATAGGGCCCCTGTAGCTCCTTGCAGGATTAGTGCGTTAACTGGGCTCGTATGAGTTCTCGTCGCTAACAAGATGCATGATTTCAACTTTTCAAGTTTTCAACAGACATCCAAGTTCTGAAAAGACTATTATTATGTAGACAAGCTTTAATTCATGGATTTGAATGTGAGTGAGTGTGCACGGTGATGTCCGTGTCTGTGTTTCCAGAGAGATAAGCGTTGACAGGGCCCGTCCTGCACGCATGTGCATTAGGGCATATGAACCCACTTTTCAAAAAATGCATTTTAAACACGTCTTAAAATGTCAAAAGAATCAAAAGAAAATTTCACGCAGACATCTTCGCAATATGTGTGCCCGGCACAAAGTTTTGTAAGAAAAATCTTTTTTTATTTTGCCTCTGCAAAAAATAAAAATTTCAGTGCTTCTAAAAAGTGTTCCACGACATTTTGTTTTGTCTTTTTTGCACAGGTCAAAGAAAAGGTTATTTTTTCGCAAAACTTTCTGAGTGCACATATACGAAGATGTGTGTGAGAGACTTTTTTTAGAATTTATTAGCATTTAGAAATAAGTTTTCCAAGCGAATCAACCTGTGGTTGAGTTGGTTAGGTGGACAGTGGTATCCCCAACCCACTGGGTTCAAATCACAGTGCTCTTCGATTATTCCTGGATTTATTTCAGGATTTCGCGATGTGCTTTCAATGGGAGGAGACGTTCCGTCGACGACGAGGCGCTCTGGTGACTTCGTAAATCTCAAGATGATATGCCGGCTCAGTCTCCGGAGGTGCTCATAGGGGTAGGGTGTGCGTGTGTGCGTTCATAGGGATGAGTGTATGCAGGCGTGTATATGGCTAGGTTATGCATCTTGATGCTCAAAAAAGAAATAAGTTTTCCAAAGTGGGTTCATATGCCCATGAGTTCATGCACTTCTCAATAAGTGTTTGCCTAATAATGTTCATTTTTGCTATTCTGCAGGCAATTGGGTTTCCTTTTTCCTTTTTCTCATTTAAGTTTATTTCAATAAGGAAGAAACAAAACCGAGGCGGGGTAACACGGGCCGGCCGTGGCATCACCAGCGAAGGACCAGCACCAGGTTGCCTAGTTTGGGTCGTCGGCGACACATTTGGCATGGGGAGGTTTATCGGGATGACCTGAATTGGTAACACCACCACGACGGAAGCAAGGTCAGGGTGGCTAGCGGTGCAGGTATCCTCTTGAGCTTCCGTTGGATATATAGGCAAATTAGGTTTTTTTCCCATATAGCATGAATGGGGACAGGTCCTATTCCTCGACCTACACGCCAACGAAACGCGTACCACATATCCCTCCCGTGCACGTTTTGGGCCGGCCTAAGCGCATGGAGGGGCACCCCTATTTTTCCATTTCTTTTTGTCTGGGATTTAAAAAATGTTCTTGAAAAAAAAAATGTTTGGGATTTAAAAAATGTTCTAAATTTCAAAAAAATGTCCAACCATTAGAAAAAACGTTCAAAATTCCAAAAAGAGTTCGCGGTTTCAGAAAATGTTTCTGATTTAAAAAGAACATGTCCAAGAAATAAAAAAAATGTTGGTGGATTCAAAAAATGTTCTTGATTTCAAAGAATGTTTGTGTATTCATAAAATGTTTGGAAATTCAAAACATGTTTGAGATTTCAAAAATGTTCATGATTTTAAAAAAACATTTGCAAATTTGAAAAAATTTCACAAAATAAAAATGTAAAATATAGAAAATGTCAAAGGAAAAATAAAAAACATAACAAAGATAAAAGAAAAACCGGTAGACCAGAAGAAAAAAATCACGGTTCAGGGAAGGATTTAGAACCTTCCTAAAATCGGTGGGAAAAACCCCTTAATGGGCCAGACCATACAACATTGCTAGCTACCCGGGGTACGTGTTTGATTGCTATCACCGCAGTATGGTGGATCCGCCATGAACTGGGTCGAAGCTCCTATATGGTGTACCCCAAATTCTCAAGAAATGTTCATGTTTTCAAATATTGTTTGCACTTTACATAAAAATGTTATCAAAAGGTTTTAAAATGTTCAATTTTAAGAAAAGAATATCCACATAGGTTTAAAGAATGTTTGCGTATTTCAGAAGAAATGTTTGTGTTTTCCAGAAATTTGAAAAAAAATTATTTTTTTTTGAAATTTCAAAAATATTTTAATTTTAAAAAATGAGTCAAAAATCACATGACAACACAAAACAGTTACCCCTAAAAGAAGAGTTAAAAAATGAACGGGAAAAAAATTATGGCGCTCACTAGCTCGGCCCAGTCGCTAAGTGTTGAGAGTGGTTAATGGTCGAGCACACGAGTGAACTCTGGCAGGTCGCTCTCGACCAATCCGTGATTCAATCCGTTGCTCGAGGGATGATCAAAACAACGAGATCATTTTGATGGCAAGGATGAGTGGACAATGGAGGACAGTTGAAGCTGCTCGTCCCTGAAGACCATGACACTCTGAATGTTCTAGATGATCTGAAGATTATGCGGTGACGAGAAAGCCTCGGGCGCATATTGATTTTTCTCTTATTGCAGGTTACACGCCTTTCATCCATTCTTTTTAAAGGGTACTACCCAATATTTTAAATAGCGCGCTACAAAATATAGCGAGGCCCTTCTCTAAACGCTACACGAGTTATAGCGCGCTAATAGCATGCTATATTTCAAAATAGCGTTTGCAAAAAAATCAAATATATCTAGAAATAAAGTATTTAATCAACTAATTTTTTCATAGGAGCAAGCAATATATGCATAAGGGCCAAATCCAGCACATAAAAATAGTAAGTCTCAAACATCAACAGCCATAGTTTTAAGAGTCTCTAACATCAACAGCCACTGGGCAGCCACTTTGGCCTGCTGGTTAGGTCTCGTGGGAGAATTTGATAAAAGGAGTGAGAAAGCTAGTGGTCGTGGTTTGGTTTTGGCCTCTTTGGACCACCGCTGATGCATGCTTATTTCAGTTTTGCATGGTCTGCATGTTGTAACGTTACAACGTTACAACGTTATAGCGTGTGTAGCGTGCTAATTACGCGATTAGCGCCTTAGCATCCGATTTTGCCAAAACGTAACGTCTCCGTTCCAAATATGCTATAACCGCGTTATAACCACGAAATAGCGTGCTATTTAAAATATTGGTACTACCAAAAGAATTGGGCCTAACTTGTATTGTTCTGCGCTGTGTATTTTGATACGTGCAAGCCGGGTGTGAATTTTTGCTGATTTTGTATTGCCTATATACGACTTAATCAATCAATATAACTCCATTTTAATATATAACCAAAAGAGCTTTTCTGGTGAACGAGGCATTAGCAAACCCGGGGGTGTAACCTTACAAAAATAAATAAAAAGGAAATAGAATACGAACCAGCAGAAGTTAGGCCAACCAAAGGTTGACAATGACTAGCTAGAGCCAAAGAGCGCACCGCTAAGCGCTAATGGCCATTGCAGCAATCAAAAGAGCCAACCATGAGAAAGTTCATGCACGATTAAGTAAAACTAATGGCCGTTCGTGTCTTGTAAAGCATAGACAAAGGTACGTCGTCATCGAGCATGGCACGGTCAGGGTGATGGTTTGCATCAGCCATGATGTAATTAACCTAATTATTGCCTTAATCTAAGCATAAATTTCCATCCCGTATCGTGACCTTTCAACTAATGATGCTCGAGTTAGGTTAGTGGGACGGAGGACACCATGAAAATGAAAAGGCACCCGTCAGTGATCGCGATATTTTTTATCATCGATGACGAAAGACGTAGCCAAGCGCGACATGGGGGTACTACTAAGTAACCAGGGTGTATATGATGTAAAAAAAAGTAGCCAGGGTGTATCCATCAAGAATTAGTTACTCCCACTACTAAGTAACTACATGCCACGTAAGCAAAAATTTCTCAGAGTGCGCTATGTTACTAGCTAAGTTACTCCCACTATGACTAGCCTAAGGAATCTGCCATCATCTTTAATGATATTCTTTTAGTTTGATTTGTCCGTCAACCTACAGTTTTGTAATATAAATGTTCCTAAAAATGTGGCATCCCGAAAGTGTGTCTAGTACGAGTGCAGACTTTGGGTGACCAAGCTTCAGTGAGCTTGGTATTTACAAAAAATCAGAAAGCATATTAAAAGTTTAAAAATACTAGAAAAAATCTATTGAAACTTATATGTGTTCAGCACGGACATGTGAAAATTTGTTTAAAAATATTGTGATTTGTAGGTTGTACAAAAAAACAAAAATTCAGCCGTACAAAAAAAATCAGCCCATTTTGGAAATATGTATTTGCCGTTTTTGTGTACGGCACATGCAAAGGTATATTGTTATGAAATTTTGCACATAAATACTATACATGTGTACGAGTGTTCACAATTTTTTTTCAAAAAATTATTATTATTTGGAAACGGGCACCATGCACGTGCACCATTTGCAATTTCCAGTCTAGTACGGAGTTGCTAGAGCAAACTAGCATGCATGTTGAATTAAGTGTAATTTGTGTGTGCTCTTCAATTGTATTTAGCTCAAACTTAAGCTAAACACCAAGGAGTACACAGAAAAATATGTCCAATCCAATCAAGTACAGAAGTTTCTCAAATTCTACAGAACATGCTCCGCTTGCGGGCGGGGACAATGTTAGGCCATCTAACAATGTTGAGTTGATGCGAAACAAGACACACAAAATTAAGAATTTGTAGCGATTTTGGCGGTCATAGTGGCAGGAACCAAGTCTAGTAAGACGGTGATGGTACATTGGAATAAAATCTCTCCGTCCTCTTCCAACCTTGAAGACGTCTAATTTTGGCTCTGGTGAATGGCTTGGGTGTGTGTGTGTGTGTGTGTGTGTGGGCCCTAGAGGCAATAATAAAGTTATTATTTATTTCCTTATATCATGATAAATGTTTATTATTCATGCTAGAATTGTATTAACCGGAAACATAATACATGTGTGAATACATAGACAAACAGATAGTCACTAGTATGCCTCTACTAGACTAGTTCATTAATCAAAGATGGTTATGTTTCCTAACCATAGACATGTGTTGTCATTTGATTAATGGGATCACATCATTAGGAGAATGATGTGATTGACATGACCCATTCCGTTAGCTTAGCACTTGATCGTTTAGTATATTGCTATTGCTTTCTTCATGACCTATACATGTTCTGTAACTATGAGATTATGCAACTCCGTTTACGGAGGAACACTTTGGTACTACCAAACGTCACAACGAGCTGGGTGATTATAAAGGAGTACTACAGGTGTCTCCAAAGGTACATGTTGGGTTGGCGTATTTCGAGATTAGGTTTTGTCACTCCGATTGTCGGAGAGGTATCTCTAGGCCTTCTCGGTAATACACATCACATAAGCCTTGCAAGCATTGCAACTAATAAGTTAGTTGTGAGATGATGTATTACGGAACGAGTAAAGAGACTTGCCGGTAACGAGATTGAACTAGGTATTGAATACCGACGATCGAATCTCGGGTAAGTAACATACCGATGACAAAGGGAACAACGTATGTCGTTATGCGGTTTGACCGATAAAGATCTTCGTAGAATATGTAGGAACCAATATGGGCATCCAGGTTCCGCTATTGGTTATTGACCGAGAATAGTTCTAGGTCATGTCTACATAGTTCTCAAACCCGTAGGGTCCGCACGCTTAACGTTTCGATGACAGTTTATTATGAGTTTATAAGTTTTGATGTACCGAAGGTTGTTGGGAGTCCCGGATGTGATCACGGACATGACGAGGAGTCTCGAAATGGTCGAGACATAAAGATTTTTATATTGGAAGCCTATGTTTGGACTTCGAAAAGGCTCCGGATGAAAACAGGATTTTACCGGAACACCGGGGGGTTACCGGAACCCCCCGGGGGATCAATGGGCCTTGATGGGCCATAAGGGAGAAGAGGAGGGCCGGCCGGGGCAGGGCGCGCCTCCCCCTCTAGTCCGAATAGGACAAGGAGAGGGGCGGCGCCCTTCCTCTTCCCTCCCCAAGACCTAATCCAACTAGGAAGGGGGAGTCCTACTCCCGGTGGGAGTAGGACTCCTCCAGGCGCGTCTCCCTAGGGCCGGCCGCACCCCCTCCCCATGCTCCTTTATATACGGGGGCAGGGGGGCACCCCATGACACACAAGTTGATCTACGTGATCGTTCTTAGCCGTGCAGCGGTGCCCCTCCACCATATTCCACCTCGGTCATATCGTCATGAGCTTAGGCGAAGCCCTGCGCCGTGAAGCATCATCATCGTCACCATGCCGTCGTCTTGTGGAACTCATCCCGACGCTTTGCTGGATCGGAGCACGGGGATCGTCATCGAGCTGAACGTGTGCTAAACTCGGAGGTGCCGTACGTTCGGTACTTGGATCGGTCGGATCGTGAAGACGTACGACTACATCAACCGTGTTGTTATAACGCTTCCGCTTTCGGTCTACGAGGGTACGTGGACACACTCTCCCCTCTCGTAGCTATGCCATCACCATGGTCTTGCGTGTGCGTAGGAACTTTTTTGAAATTACTACGTTCCCCAACAGTGGCATCCGAGCCTGATTTTATGCGTTGATGTCATATGCACGAGTAGAACACAAGTGAGTTGTGGGCGATATAAGTCATCGCTTACCAGCATGTCATACTTTGGTTGGCGGTATTGTGAGATGAAGCGCCCGGACCGACATTACGTGTACGCTTACGCGAGACTGGTTTCACCGCTTCGAGCACTCGTTGCTTAAAGGTGACCGGCGGGTGTCTGTTTCTCTCACTTTAGTTGAACTGAGTGTGGCTACGCCCGGTCCTTGCGAAGGTTAAAACAGCACCAACTTGACAAACTATCGTTGTGGTTTTGATGCGTAGGTAAGAACGGTTCTTGCTCAGCCCGTAGCAGCCACGTAAAACTTGCAACAACAAAGTAGAGGACGTCTAACTTGTTTTTGCAGGGCATGTTGTGATGTGATGTGGTCAAGACGTGATGCTATATTGTATGAGATGATCATGTTTTGTAACCGAGTTATCGGCAATCGGCGAGAGCCATATGGTTGTCGCTTATTGTATAAAATGCAACGCCATGTAATTGCTTTACTTTATCACTAAGTAGTAGCGATAGTCGAGAAGCAATAGTTGGCGAGACGACAACGATGCTACAATGGAGATCAAGGTGTCGCGCGGTGGCGATGGTGATCATGATGGTGCCGGAGATGGAGATCACAAGCACAAAATGATGATGACCATATCATATCACTTATATTGATTGCATGTGATGTTTATCCTTTATGCATCTTATCTTGCTTTGATTGACGGTAGCATTATAAGATGATCTCTCACTAAAATTATCAAGAAGTGTTCTCCCGAGTATGCACCGTTGCGAAAGTTCTTCGTCTTTGAGACACCACGTGATGATCGGGTGTGATAGGCTCTACGCTCAAATACAACGGGTGCAAAACAGTTGCACACGCGAATACTCAAAGTTAAACTTGACGAGCCTAGCATATAACAGATATGGCCTCGAACACGGAGACCGAAGGTCGAACGTGAATCATATAGTAGATATGATCAACATAGTGATGTTCACCATTGAAACTACTCCATCTCACGTGATGATCGGACATGGTTTGGTTGATTTGGATCACGTAATCACTTAGATGACTAGAGAGATGTCGTCTAAGTGGGAGTTTTAATATGATTAATTAAACTTAAATTTATCATGAACTTAGTACCGATAGTATTTTTGCTTGTCTATGTTTCATTGTAGATAGATGGCTCGTCTTTGTTGTTCCGTTGAATTTTAATGCGTTCCTTGAGAAAGCAAAGTTGAAAGATGATGGTAGCAATTACACGGACTGGGTCCGTAATTTGAGGATTATCCTCATTGCTGCACAGAAGAATTACGCCTGGAAGCACCGCTGGGTGCGAGCCTGCTGCAGAGCAACGCCGAAGTTGTGAACGTCTCGCAAAGCAAAGTGATGACTACTCTATAGTTCATGTGCCATGCTTTACGGCTTAGAACCGGGTCTTCAACGACGTTTTGAACGTCATGGAGCATATGAGATGTTCCAGGAGTTGAAGTTAATATTTCAAGCAAATGCCCGGATTGAGAGATATGAAGTCTCCAATAAGTTCTATAGCTGCAAGATGGAGGAGAATAGTTACGTCGGTGAACATATACTCAAAATGTCCGGGTATAATAATCACTTGATTCAACCGGGAGTTACTCTTCCGGATGATAGTGTCATTGATGAATTCTCCAATCACGCCACCAAGCTACAAGAGCTTCGTGATGAACTATAATATGCAAGGGATGACCAAAACAATTCCCGAGCTCTTCGCAATGCTAAAAGCCGTGGAGGTAGAAATCAAGAAAGAGCATCAAGTATTGATGGTCAACAAGACCACTAGTTTCAAGAAAAAGGGTAAAGGAAAGAAGAAGGGGAACTTCAAGAACAGCAAGAAAGTTGCTGCTCAAGAGAAGAAACCCAACTCTGGACCTAAGCCTGAAATCGAGTGTTTTACCGCAAGCGATCGACTTTGAAGCGGAACTGCCCCAAGTATTTGGCGGATAAGAAGGATGGCAAGGTGATCAAAGGTATATGTGATATACATGTTATTGATGTGTACCTTACTAATACCGCAGAGTACCGGTATTTGATCTTGGTTCATTGCTAATATTTGCAACTCAAACAGAACTACGGATTGCGAAGATTGGCTAAGGACGAGGTGACGATCTTGCGCGTGGGAAATGGTTCCAAAGTCGATGTGATCGCGGTCGGCACGCTACCTCTACATCTACCATCGGGATTAGTTTTAGACCTAAATAATTGTTATTTGGTGCCGCGTTAAGCATGAACATTATATCTGGATCTTGTTTGATGCGAGACGGTTATTCATTTAAGACAGAGAATAATGGTTGTTCTATTTATATGAATAATATCTTTTATGGTCATGCACCCTTGAAGAGTGGTCTATTTTATTGAATCTCGGTAGTAGTAATACACATATTCATAGTGTTGAAACCAAAAGATGCAGAGTTGATAATGATAATGCAACTTATTTGTGGCACTTGCCGTTTGGGTCATATCGTAAAACGCATGAAGAAACTCCATCTTGATGGACTTTTGGAATCACTTGATTATGAATCACTTGGTACTTGCGAACCGTGCCTCATGGGCAAGATGACTAAAACGCCGTTCTCGGAACTATGGAGCGAGCAACTGATTTGTTGGAAATCATACATACCGATGTTTGTGGTCCAATGAATGTTGAGGCACGGCGGGTATCGTTATTTTCTCACCTTCACAGATGATTTGAGCAGATATGGGTATATCTACTTAATGAAACACAAATCTGAAACATTTGAAAAGTTCAAAGAATTTCAGAGTGAAGTGGAAAATCATCGTAACAAGAAAATAAAATTTCTACGATCTGATCGTGGAGGAGAATATTTGAGTTACGAGTTTGGTTTACATTTGAAACAATGCGGAATAGTTTCGCAACTCACGCCACCCGGAACACCACAGAGAAATGGTGTGTCCGAACGTCGTAATCGTACTTTACTTGATATGGTGCGATCTATGATGTCTCTTACAGATTTACCGCTATCGTTTTGGGGATATGCTTTTGAGACGGCCGCATTCACGTTGAATAGGGCACCATCAAAGTCCGTTGAGACGACACCTTATGAACTATGGTTTGGCAAGAAACCAAAGTTGTCGTTTCTTAAAGTTTGGGGCTGCGATGCTTATGTGAAGAAACTTCAACCAGATAAGCTCGAACCCAAATCGGAGAAATGTGTCTTCATAGGATACCCAAAGGAGACTGTTGGGTACACCTTCTATCACAGATCTGAAGGCAAGATTTTCGTTGCTAATTCGGATCCTTTCTAGAAAAGGAGTTTTCTCGAAAGAAGTGAGTGGGAGGAAAGTAGAACTTGATGAGATAATCAGATCTGCTCCCTTATTGGAAGGTAGTTCATCACAAGAAACGGTTCTGTGACAACTACACCAATTAGTGAGGAAACTAATGATGTTGATCATGAAACTTCAGATCAAGTTACTCTTGAACTTCAGAGGTCAACCAGAGTAAAATATGCACCGAGTGGTACGGTAATCCTATTCGGAAGTCATGTTACTTGACCATGGCGAACCTACAAACTATGAAGAAGCGATGGTGAGCCCAGATTCGCAAAATGGCTGGAAGCCATGAAATCTGAGATGGGATCCATGTATGAAAACAAAGTATGGACTTTGGTTGACTTGCCCGATGATCGGCAAGCCATTGAGAATAAATGGATCTTTAAGAAGAAGACCGACGACGATGGTAATGTAACTGTCTATAAAGCTCGACTTGTTGCGAAAGGTTTTCGACAAGTTCAGGGGTTGACTACGATGAGACTTTCTCACCCATAGCGATGCTTAAGTCTGTCCGAATCATGTTAGCAATTGCCGCATTTTATGATTATGAAATTTGGCAAATGGATGTGAAAACTGCATTCTTGAATGGATTTCTAGAAGAAGAGTTGTATATGATGCAACCAGAAGGTTTTGTTGATCCAAAGGGTGCTAACAAAGTGTGCAAGCTCCAGCGATCAATTTATGGTCAGTGCAAGCCTCTCGGAGTTGGAATAAACGCTTTGATAGTGTGATCAAAGCATATGGTTTTCTGATGACTTTTGGAGAAGCTCGTATTTACAAGAAAGTGAGTGGGAGCTCTGTAGCATTTCGATATTATATGTGGACGACATATTATTGATTAGAAATGATATAGAATTTCTGGATAGCATAAAAGGATACTTGAATAAAAGTTTTTCAATAAAAGACCTCGTGAAGCTGCTTACATATTGGGCATCAAGATCTATAGAGATAGATCAAGACGCTTAATTGGACTTTCACAAAGCACATACCTTGATAAAGTTTTGAAAAGTTCAAAATGGATCAGCAAAGAAAGGTTTTTACTGTATTATAAGGTGTGAGATTGAGTCGACTCAATGCCCGACCACAGCAGAAGATAGAGAGAAAATGAAAGATGTTCCTATGCTTCAGCCATAGGCTCTATCATGTATGCAATGCTGTGTACCGGACCGACGATGCTTAGCAATAAGCTTGGCAGGAAGGTACCAAAGTAATCCAGAGTGGATCACTTGACAGCGGTCAAGAACATCCTGAAATACCGAAAAGGACTAAGGATATGTTTCTCGATATGGAGGTGACAAAGAGCTAGTCGTAAATGGTTACGCCGATGCAAGCTTTGACACCGATCCGGACGATTCTAAATCGCAAACCAGATACGTGTTTTTATTAAACGGTGGAGCTGTCGGTTGGTGCAGTTCTAAACAAAGCGCCGTGGCGGGATCTACATGTGAAGCGGAGTACATAGCTGCCGGAAGCAGCAAATGAAGGAGTCTGGATGAAAGAGTTCATTTCGATCTAGGTGTAATACCTAATGCATCGGGACCAATGAAGATCTTCTATGACAATCTTGGTGCAATTGCCTTGGGAAAGGAATCCAGATTTCACAAGAGGACCAAGCATATCAAGAGACGCCTTCAATTCCATTGGGACCAAGTCCAAGTGGGAGACATAGAGATTTGCAAGATACATACGGATCTGAATGTTGCAGACCCATTGACTAAGCCTCTTCCACGAGCAAAACATGATCGGCACCAAGACTCCATGGGTGTTAGAATCATTACTGTGTAATCTAGATTATTGACTCTAGTGCAAGTGGGAGCTCAAGGAAATATGCCCTAGAGGCAATAATAAAGTTATTATTTATTTCCTTATATCATGATAAATGTTTATTATTCATGCTAGAATTGTATTAACCGGAAACATAATACATGTGTGAATACATAGACAAACAGATAGTCACTAGTATGCCCCTACTAGACTAGCTCATTAATCAAAGATGGTTATGTTTCCTAACCATAGACATGTGTTGTCATTTGATTAATGGGATCACATCATTAGGAGAATGATGTGATTGACATGACCCATTCCGTTAGCTTAGCACTTGATCGCTTAGTATATTGCTATTGCTTTCTTCATGACCTATACATGTTCCTGTAACTATGAGATTATGCAACTCCCATTTACGGAGGAACACTTTGGGTACTACCAAACGTCACAACGAATCGGGTGATTATAAAGGAGTACTACAGGTGTCTCCAAAGGTACATGTTGGGTTGGCGATTTGAGATTAGGTTTTGTCACTCCGATTGTCGGAGAGATATCTCTAGGCCTTCTCGGTAATACACATCACATAAGCCTTGCAAGCATTGCAACTAATAAGTTAGTTGTGAGATGATGTATTCGGAACGAGTAAAGAGACTTGCCGTAACGAGATTGAACTAGGTATTGGATACCGACGATCGAATCTCGGGTAAGTAACATACCGATGACAAAGGGAACAACGATGTCGTTATGCGGTTTGACCGATAAAGATCTTCGTAGAATATGTAGGAACCAATATGGGCATCCAGGTTCCGCTATTGGTTATTGACCGAGAATAGTTCTAGGTCATGTCTACATAGTTCTCAAACCCGTAGGGTCCGCACGCTTAACGTTTCGATGACAGTTTATTATGAGTTTATAAGTTTTGATGTACCGAAGGTTGTTGGGAGTCCCGGATGTGATCACGGACATGACGAGGAGTCTCGAAATGGTCGAGACATAAAGATTGATATATTGGAAGCCTATGTTTGGACTTGGAAAGGTTCCGGATGAAAACAGGATTTTGGGAACAGGGGTTACGGAACCCCCGGGGTCAATGGGCCTTGATGGGCCATAAGGGAGAAGAGGAGGGCGGCCGGGGCAGGCGCGCGCCCCTCCCGTCTAGTCCGAATAGGACAAGGAGAGGGGCGGCGCCCTTCCTCTTCCCTCCCCAAGACCTAATCCAACTAGGAAGGGAGTCCTACTCGGTGGGAGTAGGACTCCTCGCGCCGCATCCCTAGGGCGGCCGCACCCCTTGCTCCTTTATATCTGGGGCAGGGGGCACCCCATGACACACAAGTTGATCTACGTGATCGTTCTTAGCGTGCAGCGGTGCCCCCTCCACCATATTCCACCTCGGTCATATCGTCGCGGAGCTTAGGCGAAGCCCTCGCGCGGTGAAGCATCATCATCGTCACCACGCCGTCAGGTTGTGGAACTCATCCCCGACGCTTTGCTGGATCGGAGCACGGGATCGTCATCGAGCTGAACGTGTGCTGAACTCGGAGGTGCCGTACGTTCGGTACTTGGATCCGTCGGATCGTGAAGACGTACGACTACATCAACCGCGTTGTTATAACGCTTCCGCTTTCGGTCTACGAGGGTACGTGGACACACTCTCCCCTCTCGTTGCTATGCCATCACCATGGTCTTGCGTGTGCGTAGGAAATTTTTTGAAATTACTACGTTCCCCAACAGGGGTGGGGGGTTTGCCAGATTTATTGACTCTCCTCTTCTTAATTGGCTTGTCAACCAAGGAAATCAGTTGGTTGGATTTTGGTTTGGCAACTTCAACCTCTTCTTTTGAGTTGTTATGTGGCATGGCTTTTCAATCATCTGGACTGATGATGAAGGATTGCAAGTCAGCATTGCACGGGGTGATGCCCCAACCGACATTCTGTCAACTGTTATTACATCTCACTTCTAATGATGATTTGGTGGATGTCTCTGGGCGAAAGCCTCGATTCGGTGTTGGATCGGCACGATGGCGGCGTCCTCGACGCCGCTCCTCTGTTGGGAGCGTTGTGTTTGGAGACATGGCTGGCTCCTTGTTGCTCTTCTCCGGTGTTCGCCGTTGTCCTTTTTTGATCCTCCATGGCGCTATGTACGACTGTTGCTGGTGTGTCCAAGACGGTGTCTTCCCGGATCGGATCGAGTCCTGCCACACCTTCTGATGTAGGGCGGAACCCTACGTGGGCGATCTTTCACGTTGGAGCGGATCCTACGGTGAATCACGACGAACACACGGAAGAACAAGAGGGAAACACGGGGAAAACGAGAGAGAATTCACTCAACCGACAAGAAACCAATCACACAAGTGCTAGATCGATGAACGCATAGAGTGGCACAAGATTCAAGAACAATAAAGGTAAAGATACACGAGTAGCCGTTCTTCTCCGAGAGGAGGTCTTGATGGGGTCCACCCTAGGAGGGGGTCTTGAATCCGCTTGGGGGATCTTCTCCGTAGAGGTCCTGATCTCAAAGGGAGAAGTAGCCAAGTAGATGAGCAAAGGCTCTCACACCGAAATATGAGCTAATCCAAAGCTAACCCTAAAAAGAGGAAGGGGGTGAAGTATATATAGTCTCGGGGGCGAAGGGGTACAAGGGACAAGTCCCGGATGCACTGCGCGCAGGCAGGGGAGGCCGGATGTCCGGGCGTCGGGCCGGATGTCCGGGCTTTCCCGAGACGCCGGATGTCCGGGCTAGGGGCGGATGTCCGGGCTGGCGGGTCTTCAAACGCAATCGGTGATGGAGGGCGGATTCAGGCGAAGGGCGGATATCCGGGCTTCGGAAGAGCCGGATGTCCGCCAAGGGCCGGATGTCCGGCTGGGCCGGATGTCCGCCATTGTAGTAGTAGCTCTTCTTCCTTCTCCTTCCTTCGCCGCAGCATGCTTGGCCTTGGTCCTTGGGCTCTCAAGGTCTCCTCGGGTGTACCTGAGTATGCACAAGGTCCGCGCTGAAGTAGCATCCATGTCTTACATGCGAAAGGGAAGATTCGGAAAGGAGCGAGTTCACCTTAGGTCCAATGGCGCATAGTCGAGGTCTCATCTCCTGTATCCTTGGGGCTTGGAGAGTAGTCGGAGTGTACATGGTGATGAACGTGGGATGCTCCGCATCATCTCCCCTCCCTTGGGAAAGATCCGACCTCGGATCGTGATCCTCATCACCATGGAAACGGTTGTCGTAGAGGGACTTGTAGTTGGACGAAGTTGAAGATATGGCGCAATCCAAGTAGTCCAAGGTGTCGCCGGAGTGATAGACATGCAAAAAGAGCAAACACAAGCAACACTCGGAAATACAATAGTTAGCGCACATAAAGTGTCCATCATGCAAGAATGAGTCCGTGCGGCAAGATTGGTCGTGACAAAGCGCATGAAGCTTATCAAGATGATCTAGAGTGAGATGCAAAGCATTCATGGGAGGAAATGCAATCATTGTGCACACAAAGGTGTTGTGAATATGATGAATGCAACCACGGTGCAAAATGATGTCATAGTGAGACGGTTTATCAATAGCATGAATATGGCAATGGATGCTCAACATGTGTATGTTATCATGCAATTGATGATTGGCAATATGATCATGATGTATGAATATGCCATCAAGGAAGATCACAACAAATTTGCTAAGAAAATGCACAAGTTCATATATCATGGATGACATGGGAATACAAGATGCAACAAGGCAATCATAATGTGAGTCAATCCATGCATAGGGTGCAAACTTGTGGTGAGTATGATATGTCCATCGAGCATGAGTATGAGCACAATCAACAAACATGGAGGTGTTGGTATACCAATGCTCGATGTTGTTGCAAGAGTGGAAAACCGAAGGTGCATCCAATAAGTCCAAGCGCTCCTCAATGTGAAGGTCCATAGAGTCGATCTCCAATGTCGGTCCTCCATCCAATAGATGTATCATGTAGACAATAAGAAGGGAACAACAATGAAAGAGTGACCCATCCAATATGCAAACTTGAGGATGGCTCAAAGGGAAGGAGTTCACCTTTATGAGGATGTCAAAAATGTTGGTGTCGCACATCGTGTATGCCTTCACATAACCAATATGTCTCATGACGGGAATGCCTTGTGAATCCTTCAAAATGAAAGAACATGACAAACACTCGGAAAAACAAATGAGGTTAGCGCAAGTGCAAAACCTATCATTCGTGTGGTAAGATACCGAACAAGTGTATGCATCATGCTCATCATAAGAAAGTACAAGGGAGCATTTCAAAGTATGGAGGCATATGATGTAAGAACAACCAAAGACAATAAGCTCAATCAAAGAAGCATGCATCACAAGTAATATGTCAAAGTCTCCAAGATCAATAAGCATAGTATGGTTGCACTCAATACAAGTGGATATGAAAGAGGCAACTAATGGACACAAGAGACAATGATCAAGATATATCATGTGAGAGGCATGAGCATATATGTCATCAACCCAAGAAAGCAAGTGATAGTGGAACATGGGTGATGCAACATAGCGAGCAATCATAGCGATCAAGTCAAGCAAGCTAGTAGTGCGAAGATGCAACATACTAGAAGGAATCATGGCAAGCATGTCATGTGTGCAAATAGTGGGCATGAATAATTCACATGGCATAGCACAAGCATGAAAGCAAGATATGAGAAAAATATCATCAATGTATTGGCGAGAGACCATATGTAAATAGCAATGGGGCATCATGACTCTCCCAACACAACAAGCATCAATAGCATGGGGCACATGATAAACATGCCAATAGTAACAAGGATCTCCACCAAGCATGCAAATACACATAGAAGTAGCATAATGGTGAATCATGGGTATATGCAAGCAAGGGTCACAATTGCATGGCAAAGGCATAGAAGCAAGCATAGCATGCAATGTGAACACGGTAAAATGAGCATAAGGTGACAAGTGGTAAATAGCCCATAGCCGTGTGAGAGCCAAGTAGAAGAGATGCGCGTAGTCCTTGCGCGAAGGGAGCGGTGGTAAGGATAGTCCACGGGATCCCAAAGCATCGTTGCTCTCAAGAGCTCGTTTCGTCAACTCTTGGGATTGAGAAGTTGACGAGTATACATGAGTACCTACACAAAACAAAGACAAAGGAAAAATTGTGTGTGCATGGTATATGTACACATCATCCATCATGATGCGCACATGCATGTGTCGGTTAGCACAAAATATCCAATGCTCAAATAAATGAGATGTGTGATATAGAAGCATGTCATCCATCATGATAGGTTTGTTATTATGTATGGCATAATGGAGACTCAAATTGTGTAATGCATCATGAGCAATATCTAGATCATTGTTATTCATGGAATGCATATGGTGTAAGCAATCATGGAAATCATGCAAAGGATGGGAGGAATCAAAATCTCCTAATATGTATGAGGAAACTATGGGGGTCTCCTCATGATCATGAGTAGCAACATCACATGGAGAATATTGACAACATCCAAAACAATGCATATTCGGAACAATGTGATTATGGCATGACATAGTAGACAATTGCATAAATCATGTAAAGGAAGCATGGCAATATCATCACAAGAGAAGCAAAAGCCAATGACCATCATCTCGTCATCTATGCCATAAGTGCAAATGGGATTTATTTTAATGGGGCATGCATAGTTACTATGTTGACATTGAAATGAGGCAATATGGGATATCTCACTCATAGCATATGACAAGTTCAATGGATTGTCAAACATGAAGTGACCAATAGAATTTTCACAAGATGTCCTATGGAGCATAGCATCACAACTAGGCAACTCAACATGCTCATCATCATATTCATCATAAATAGGTAAGTCAAGGCATGAAGAAGTTTCACTAGCATGAAGCATGGTAATAGGTGGGTCAACATCATGGGAACAATCGATGGTAAGAGAGTCCACTAGTGGGACAAGAGAAGCACCATCACCTATGTTACCTTTGGAAGGTCGCTCATGTTTTGTAGGTGAGGTGTCAACGATCCATTCGTTGTCATCTTCATCTTGATGGAACCATGTGGGGGGTGTATCATCGTCCACCATGGCCATCGTCGTCTCCAATGGAGGAATAGACTCATCAAGGATAGGCATGTCGTCATGTAGGAGACCTAGCACCAAAGAAGAAAACACACTAGGAGTAGAGGTTAAGTCGTTAGAAATCATAGTGGCCTCATGTGCCGTGTCAACTACCTCACTCACTAAGTGTTGTGGCTCACTCACTCCCTCAAGGATGCTCTCACTCGTATGGTTGGTGGAGTCACTCAAATGGCTCTCAACCTCACATAGGATGTGTGGCATGCTCTCGTGTGTGGGGCTAGTGGTGGTCACACTCATCCTCTCATAGGAAATGCTCTCAATGTCACGTATGGTGGAGTCACTCATGTCACTCATGGGGTGGTGGCTCTCCTCACATGGCAATTGGGGCATTTCTTCATATGTGGGTGTCGGAGGATGTTGGTGCCAATGTCTCCATGCTGGTCGCCTAGCTTGACTCGGAGTATGAGTCCAATGTGGGCGTCGTCTTCATGTTGTTGAAGAGGTTCGCGCTCGTCGCCGTGGTCGAAGGGGATGGCCCTTGCTCGACCGTCTTGTCACCGTCTTGGTGTTGGAGGCCCATATGATGTGGCACCTCATAGCTCGTCTCCATGACCGAAGGGAGTTTCCCATGCTCGGCCATATTCCTTGAGGGGCTTCCGAATATGGAAGTGTCGCCCTCGCTCGTAGGTGGTCGCCTTTTTGTTGAAGGTGTCGATGTAGGCGAACTCACGGGAAGTAGGCGAAGATGCCGTACGTCCAAAGGCGAAGATGCCTTGAGAACACTTGGCGAAGATGCCGAAGTGGTTGATGTAGCCGTAGCGCCGTCTTGGTGGTGCTCGTCTCGCGGTCTTCTCTTGTGCTTATGAAGCTTCGACTTGTGCATTTGCGCTTGTGGAGCGTCTTCATGATGATGATGTCGTTGTCGTGCTTGAGCTCCTTGGCGTTCGTCGTCGTCGTGCACATGATGCTTGGAGGTGACTTGCCCTTCATGACGATGTTGATCACGAATGTGATGGTGGTCTCCATGGAGATGTGGACGACTTGCGCTTGCATCGCTTGGGTGCTCCGAAGACTTGTGGCTTGAACGTCGCCGTCTTGAAGATGATGAAGGGGAAGAAGACTTGATCAAGGCCCGAATCTCCTCCATCCTTGCATCTTGCTCCTATTTATGTGCGGCAAGCTTCTTGTCGAAGTAGTCCCTTCTCCTTGCTTCGGAGTGATGAATGTCGATGGAGATGTTCTCGGCGCGCCTCGCAATCTTGATTGTGTGCCTTGCACTTGTCGTTGTAGATCAAGAGAGACGCTTTGGTGATGTAGTTGTTCACGCCGTCGTTGTTGTCGAAGACCGGAGATGAAATGCCTTGCCTATCCATCACAAGACTCGAGCAAATATGAGTGGGAGAAAGAGAAGAACTTATACCAATGTACCTTGACCGATGTTGAAAATGAATCAAGTTCACTCAAATGCGGACAATGAAATAGCACTATTGGTACCAATCCTTGTCGGTTCTCACACCTACACAAGTAAAGCTTATGGAGGAGCTCGGTGAGGATAGTGGCACAAAAATTTGATGCAAAATGTTAGCAAGAGTCAATAATGTTGAAAGAGATTCACAAATTCGCAAGTGAAACAAATGGACCAATAGCAAAGAATGGCACACGGAAACACACACACGGATAGATAAATGGGGTCGTGCAACCAAGGAATGAGCACAAAATGTGGAATCCACGGAAAACGCTCGTGTTGCACAACTCAAGAGAGACGCTAGCACGATTGCTCTATAGGCGGATACGACACTTGTGCACAACCTATAAGATGCAAAATGGATAAACTTCTATCCCAAGTATGCTATGTATGTATGGTTCCCGGTGTTTCTCTCAAGATGATCCAAGATGATCGGATATGACAATATTATATGCAATGTGGTATGATGCTATGGCACTTGCTTACAAGCTTCTTTGCTCTCTTTCTTTTGCTTAAAAGCTTTATTTATTTTTTATGGCCACTTTGCACAATGCACAAACCAAGATAGCAATTGTGTATATGCGGGAACAAACTTGAGACACAATGGATGATATGATACCAATATGATATGGTATGGTATGTAATGGAAGGTATGATCACTAATGTGCACAAGTAACGTTGCCGGCAATACTCAAATGGCTAGTCTCGATAGGCAAGTAACGCAAAATGGGCTAGGGGTTATCAATGCAATTTGCAAGGGGAATATACAATGGTGTCGTCGAGGTTACCGTCCTTTGCGATGATGAGTGGCGGTGTTCTTGATGTAGATACCAAGATGATGGAGACTCGTCCCTAAGTAGCCGAAACACCTTAGAAAACGGAAAAACCGCGAACTCAAAATCTCAAACGTCAAATGTCAAAATGGTGGTAGCGGGAATGCGGTGGTGGTTTGCACTTAGCAATGCGGAAGTGGAATGATGGGCTATACACGTGTCGGAGTTGAAGTTGCCGTCCCTAAGTAGCCGAAACACCTTAGGAGACACAAGCCACAACTCGAAAAAGCTCAATCAACAATTGGGTTAAGTTGGATTGTCAGAAGTGTATGGTGGGCAAGGTTATGTGGAAGTGGTGGTGGTGGTTGATGAAGAGGCAATCGTCCCTAAGTAGCCGAAACACCTTAGGAGACTCGAATCACTACTCAAGCAACCACTAATGCTATGGGAAACAAAATGGGTTAGGTTGCGGAAGTCGGTGGTGGCTATGCGGATGATATGGTGGAAGGCCTAGGCAAACTTGCCAAATTTTCAAAAATTTGATGGAGTCAAATGGTGGTGGTAGTATTTTTATGGGAAGGGTGATGTCAATAGCTTCAAAACGAGCTAAAGAACGTCAAAATCGGACTCCGGATGAATTAGTTATGGCCGAAACGGTGAAATGGGAAAAGCTGAAATGACAGGGGCCGGATGTCCGGGGCTCGGGCCGGATTTCCGGGACCTGATGTCCAGAACCGAGCGGATTTGGTGCTCCAGGGGCCGGATGTCCGGCTTGGGGCCCGGATGTCCGGCCGGATGGCCCGGATGTCCGGCCTGAGGTCGGATGTCCGCCCGATTTAATCCCGATCTCGATTGGGGCGGAAATTTACGAATTGGGGGCGGAAATTGATGATTTCAAGGTCAAAATTGGAGAGATTTCGTGGATGGAAAGTGGGGAAACTTGGGGAAATGCTAGATCCACTCGAAACCAAGCAAATCCATGGATCAAAATCAACAAAACATCATCAAAACTAACAAATCACAAAAAAATTGGGGCTATTTTTGGTGGGGATTTTCGGATTTAGGACGAAATCAACAAAATCAAGCTAGAAAACACGGGGTAGGGGCTCCAAAAACGTGATCAACGTGGCTCATGATACCATAGATGATGTAGGGCGGAACCCTACGTGGGCGATCTTTCACGTTGGAGCGGATCCTACGGTGAATCACGACGAACACGCGGAAGAACAAGAGGGAAACACGGGGAAAACGAGAGAGAATTCACTCAACCGACAAGAAACCAATCACACAAGTGCTAGATCGATGAACGCATAGAGTGGCACAAGATTCAAGAACAATAAAGTTAAAGATACACGAGTAGCCGTTCTTCTCCGAGAGGAGGTCTTGATGGGGTCCACCCTAGGAGGGGGTCTTGAATCCGCTTGGGGGATCTTCTCCGTAGAGGTCCTGATCTCAAAGGGAGAAGTAGCCAAGTGGATGAGCAAAGGCTCTCACACCGAAATATGAGCTAATCCAAAGCTAACCCTAAAAAGAGGAAGGGGGTGAAGTATATATAGTCTCGGGGCGAAGGGTACAAGGACAAGTCCGGATGCATCACAGCAGGGGAGGCCGGATGTCAAGGCGTCGGGCGGATGTCGGGCTTTCGAGACGCCGGATGTCCGGCTAGGGGCGGATGTCCGGCTGGCGGGTCTTCAAACGCAATCGGTGATGGAGGGCGGATTTCAGGCGAAGGGCGGATATCCGGGCTTCCGGAAGAGCCGGATGTCCGCCAAGGGCCGGATGTCCGGCGGGGCGGATGTCCGCCGCAGTAG
Organism: Aegilops longissima; assembly: GCA_021605205.1. Lineage (NCBI taxonomy): Eukaryota > Viridiplantae > Streptophyta > Magnoliopsida > Poales > Poaceae > Aegilops > Aegilops longissima. Next base: position 70,938,004 of record CM038676.1, read on the forward strand.
TAGCCGGGCTCTTCTTCCTTCTCCTTCCTTCGCCTCCAGCATGCTTGGCCTTGGTCCTTGGGCTCTCAAGGTCTCCTCGGTGTACTGAGTATGCACAAGGTCCGCGCTTGAAGTAGCATCCATGTCTTACATGCGGAAAGGGAAGATTCGGAAAGGAGCGAGTTCACCTTAGGTCCAATGGCGCATAGTCGAGGTCTCATCTCCTGTATCCTTGGGGCTTGGAGAGTAGTCGGAGTGTACATGGTGATGAACGTGGGATGCTCCGCATCACCTTCTCTCAGGCGCTAACACTACTAGGAAAAGGGTTATAGCTAATATGGATATTAATGGCGCACCAGATACAGGTGTGTCATTATTGATATATTACTAATGGCGCACCTGATGTGTGGGGGGTTGCCAGATTTATTGACTCTCCTCTTCTTAATTGGCCTGTCAACCAAGGAAATCAGTTGGTTGGATTTTGGTTTGGCAACTTCAACCTCTTCTTTTGAGTTGTTATGTGGCATGGCTTTTCAATCATCTGGACTGATGGTGAAGGATTGCAAGTCAGCATTGCACGGGGTGATGCCCCAACCGACATTCTGTCAATTGTTATTACATCTCACTTCTAATGATGAGTTGGTGGATGTCTCTGGGCGAAAGCCTCGATTCGGTGTTGGATCGGCACGATGGCGGCGTCCTCGACGCCGCTCCTCTGTTGGGAGCGTTGTGTTTGGAGACATGGCTGGCTCCTCGTTGCTCTCCTCCGGTGTTCGCCATTGTCCTTTTTTGATCCTCCATGGCGCTATGTACAACTGTTGCTGGTGTGTCCAAGACGGTGTCTTCCCGGATCGGATCGAGTCCTGCCACACCTTCTCTCAGGCGCTAACACTACTAGGAAAAGGGTTATAGCTAATATGGATATTAATGGCGCACCAGATACAGGTGTGTCATTATTGACATATTACTAATGGCGCACCTGGTTTGTGGGGGTTGCCAGATTTATTGACTCTCCTCTTCTTAATTGGCCTGTCAACCAAGGAAATCAGTTGGTTGGATTTTGGTTTGGCAACTTCAACCTCTTCTTTTGAGTTGTTATGTGGCATGGCTAGCTTTTCAATCATCTGGACTGATGGTGAAGGATTGCAAGTCAGCATTGCACGGGGTGATGCCCCAACCGACATTCTGTCAACTGTTATTACATCTCACTTCTAATGATGAGTTGGTGGATGTCTCTGGGCGAAAGCCTCGATTCGGTGTTGGATCGGCACGATGGCGGCGTCCTCGACGCCGCTCCTCTGTTGGGAGCGTTGTGTTTGGAGACATGGCTGGCTCCTCGTTGCTCTCCTCCGGTGTTCGCCATTGTCCTTTTTTGATCCTCCATGGCGCTATGTACAACTGTTGCTGGTGTGTCCAAGACGGTGTCTTCCCGGATCGGATCGAGTCCTGCCACACCTTCTCTCAGGCGCTAACACTACTAGGAAAAGGGTTATAGCTAATATGGATATTAATGGCGCACCAGATACAGGTGTGTCATTATTGACATATTACTAATGGCGCACCTGGTGTGTGGGGGGGTTGCCAGATTTATTGACTATCCTCTTCTTAATTGGCCTGTCAACCAAGGAAATCAGTTGGTTGGATTTTGGTTTGGCAACTTCAACCTCTTCTTTTGAGTTGTTATGTGGCATGGCTTTTCAATCATCTGGACTGATGGTGAAGGATTGCAAGTCAGCATTGCACGGGGTGATGCCCCAACCGACATTTTGTCAACTGTTATTACATCTCATTTCTAATGATGAGTTGGTGGATGTCTCCGGGCGAAAGCCTCGATTCGGTGTTGGATCGGCACGATGGCGGCGTCCTCGACGCCGCTCCTCTGTTGGGAGCGTTGTGTTTGGAGACATGGCCGGCTCCTCGTTGCTCTCCTCCGGTGTTCGCTGTTGTCCTTTTTTGATCCTCCATGGCGCTATGTACGACTGTTGCTGGTGTGTCCAAGACGGTGTCTTTCCGGATCGGATCGAGTCCTGCCACACCTTCTCTCGGGCGCTAACACTACTAGAAAAAGGGTTATAACTAATATGGATATTAATGGCGCAGCAGATACAGGTGTGTCATTATTGACATATTACTAATGACGCACCTGGTGTGTGGTGCGTCATTACTAGTTTTGAAAAAAAATTGTTAGCAGTGGTGCACCAGGGCATAGTGCGCCATTACTAGTTGACATAGTAATGACGCACCTGTACAAAGTGTGTCATTACTATGTGTATGACTGGGTCAAACCTTGGTCAAACTTAGTAATGGCGCACTTCGCATAGGTGCGCCATTACTATATCAAACTTAGTAATAGCGCACCTACACAAAGTGCGTCATTACCAACTTTGATCAAGGTTTGACCAAGTGATACACATAGTAATGGCGCATTTTGTGAAGATGCGCCATTACTATGTCAACTAGGAATGGCGCACTATCCCTTGGTGCGCCACTGCTAACCAAATGCACCCCCCCCGGACCGCCTTTTCAGTTTTAAAAATAAATAAAAGGAAATGATGGAAATGTCAAAACATAAAAAAAATGATGAAAATGTCAAAAAAAAAAGAAAATAAGTTTCCCACGTGATGTGTGGTCTAGTTGTTGGGAAAATTTACAAATATGAATTTCGACTTTATTTGCAAAATCTCTCTAGAATTTAGTAAAATGGGCATAACTTTTACATACGAACTCGGATTAAAAAGTTTTTTATACGAAAAATCATCTACTCGAAAAGTTACATCCGAATTGAACGGGGAGAACCCCGTTCAAGATTTTCAGAATCCCCAAAAAACCTAACAGAATAAAAGATACAGGGCTTTTAAGATCTAGAGGGGGGAAATGGAAAAAAAATGCAAACTTACTAGTGGCACACCATTTGCTAGGTGCGCCACTAGTAACAGAAAAAAAATTTGGTTTTGAATTCTTTTTCAAAATATGATACGTAATATGACCGAGATTAAGAAACAAACAAAAAAATTGAATTTTTTTTAAAAAAATTGTTAGTAATGGCGCACTTCTAATGGCGCATCAGATAGGCATACTAATGACGCACCAGAGGTGCGCCATTACTACTCCCTCCGTTCCTAAAGTCTTTCTAGAGATTTCAACAAGTGACTACATAGGGAGCAAAATTAGTGAACCTACACTCTAAAATATGTCTACATACATCTGTATGTTGTAGTCCATTTGAGATGGCTAGAAAGACAATTATTTGGGAACGGAGGGAGTATTTGTTACTAATGGCGTGATAATAATGGCGCACCTATAGTGCGCCATTAATGGCCAAAACAGGTGCGCCACTAATTAGCCTTTTCCTAGTAGTGTAAGGGTGGATGGTGCGTTGACGAGTGAAGTTCTGCGGCAGTTGGTGGTCTTCGGAGATGGCCGGCGTCGGTCGAGACGTGGTGTGGTGTATCTTCTTAGGATAGGCTCTTTTGCGTTGTACTTGCTTTGCAGTGGTGTTTCTCTTTATCCTGTTGGGTGTGGTGCTCGTGCTATGCTTGTTGTTCGCGGCGAGTGGTAGCTTTCTTGTAATTTATATTCTCTCTTTTATAAAGCTACGGTACGCCTTTGGCGTACTCTCGAAAGCTTTGTACGGCTAGAGTGATTGCAGGCGGCATACAGTCGGAGAAAAAAGATGGCTAATTTCATGTAATTTTATTTTTAAATTGGTCATTTTGTGTCTTGATTTTTTTTATAATTTTCAGTTCTAAGATGCTCTTTAGGTGTCCTTTCTTACAAAAACGAAAATTCATCAACTAAGCATGGGACTTACCTTAAATAAAACAATATAGAAATATCTTCCTCTCTAATCTGCATCCCTTCGCGTGGATGAAATAGAGGGCATTTTCAGTCAAAGTCATTCTACATGCAACGTTGGAAAACGAACCGCATAGAAGCATGGCCAGAATTTTGCAAATTTTAGCAGGTCGTTCCGATTGATACCAAACAATGTATGCATGTAATTTGTTTTATTTTGCGGTATATTAGAATTCAATTGTCAAGATGGGGTTAACTCCATGATTACGATTGTTTCGGCACTCTCTTGCGTGCGTACACCATCGCCATGGATGAAGAAACCGTGTGAGATTTGGAAAGGCAAAAAGGTGCAAATCTGCGAAAGCCATGAAAAGTGAGCAACAGACATCCCTGAAGTGGAAAGTAAAAAACCGGAAATGACGACAGGTCAATAGGGTCGTAGAGGGAAGATATGATAAGATACGGCGGTACAGCTTCGCATGTGGGTTTGGGTGCTGTGAGCTGTTTCTGTTGGCACTGAGCAGCAGCCTGTCGTCCAATAGTACATGCAGCCCAGTCATCTGTCGGTGGACGCGGCACCAACTTGTACGCACCGTCATCTGTCGGTCTACTTTCCCTCGGGCCCGTACTGTTCAAGCATGCTTTTTCTTTTTCTTAGTACAATAATTGATACTCCTTCTCCAGTTTAAAAAAGATGATGTTTAGGCTGGTTTTAAGACTAGCCATAGTGGGAGTAACTTCAGCAGTAACATCGAGTCCAACTCAGCAAATTTGCTTATGTGGCAATGAGTTAATGAGGAGAGAGGTAGTTGTAGTAACTTAGCTAGTTACTGTAACATCACATGTCCCAATGCAATATGAGTCTATAACATAATAAATGAAGCTTTGCATGTTACCACACTTATGTTACTACCCACTATGAAGGTAGTAACATAGTCTAGGGATATGTGTATGTTACTAGTGTATGTTACTATGCACTATGGCTAGTCTAATGGTAGTATCATAGGTAGTATCATGCATGCCAACTAGTTAATTTTGATGAGGTGTCATAGCATTAAAGGAAGAAAGAGAGGGTGTAGTATCATATCATGATACCGTATCATATTAAATGCTATACTAATTTGTGTCATGCATGGCAATAAATAGAGTACTACATGATACTAATATATGATATTATGCATTAGAGAAGTAGTATCATACACTAGTATCATATGCATGATACTAGTATATGATACTCCCCATTACAACCAGCCTTAGATACGTTCCCTAAGAAAATGATGTTTAATTATTATTTTTGAGGGGGCTGATGTCTAGATATTGGTACGGTCTTTGAAATGTACCTTTGATCACTCGTTCATACTCCGAAGACAAAATTATACTGTAGTGTATGTATTATGCTTACCAGTATTATGTTACTCCCTTTGTTCATAAATATAAAACGTTCTAGAGACCTGACACAATATGTGTATCGACAGATAATTATAGTATTGTAGAAATATTTTTGAGAAGTTATGAATACCATTTTAATGCTTCGATTAGGAATATTTAAGGCAACATCAGTAGTCAAAGTTTAACATAAGGCATAAAAAAAGGTGATTTTGTATGAACTGAAGGGTTGTTCGTCACGCTTACCTAGTATAAACTTAAATCTAGAACAAGTCAAGTAAGGAGTATCAAATTGTGAGATTTTTCCGAAACAACGGCAAGCAATTAATTACTATTACTCTCTTCATTTCAAGTACATATTTTTATATTTGAGCACAAGAGTAAAATATATGTTTTGCTAAATAAACAAAGTAATGAACCGAGGGCACTGAGACAGTTAGGTTCCGTGTGGTTGACTCAGTACATCCGAATTGAAGTCCTGGACTTTGTATGATTGAGCATTTTCATGGATTTATTCCAAAAAAATGTGATGTTCGTTCAAGGGAAGACGTTGTTTCCGTTAGCTTCGAAACATATATGGTGGCTTCATTGATCCTAAGATTTGACGGCTCGATCTGTCATAAGTGCTCGTATAGGTAAGGTGTGCATGCATACATTCATATAGGTGAAGGTGAGCATACATGCATGTATGTAAGTATGTGCGTTTGTACAATATTTCTCAACAACGGTAAAATAGAGTAAAATTTGTGTGTGACATGTGTGAGTTGTCATATTGCTCCTCAGTTATTTTCCTGTCTGACTCATCAACCCAAAAAATATACTCCCTCCGTCTCATAATGTAACGCGTATAGATTTTTTGAAAGGTCAAACTTTGCAAGTTTCGACCAAGCTTATAAAGAAAATTATTTATATCTACAACATCAAATATATAAAATATGAAACTATGTGTTATGATGAATCTAATGATATATGGTTGGCATTCTAGATGTAAATGTTTTTCTCCATAAACTTGGTCAAAGTTGATGAGGTTTGACTTTTCAAAAAAAAAATGCACTACATTATGGAATGGAGGGAGTATTAAATATTCGGTTTAGCTCTTCAAAGGAATGCATGTAAGCCAAATATAGGTCAATTAGTTCTTTTTTAAGGAAAGTGAGTTTTTTCTCTCAAGCTCCATGGAGCACAAAATTTTCTAAAATTGAAAAAACAACCTTTTAAGTTCATAAAAAATCTGAAAATAAATACACGGGTATTTATAGATGTATACAAGATGTGTGTAAATTTTCATCAGGAAATACGCTTTGGAGTGCACTCTACAAAAAAAATCATATACTTTTATAGTGAATCGTACGTGTGTTAGAAATATGTGATATTTTATTTTTGTATAGCTCGTATATAAATGTATTTCTCCATGAAAATTTGAAGACAAGGCAAATACCTCCATGTCTATGTGTGTATTTTTTGCTTTTTTTAAAGACCTAAAAATCGATTTCTATTTTTTAAAATTAAGGTCTCCATGGATCTTGATCTCCATTAGCTATTTTCGTTTTTACGTTGATAAAAGGTACAATAGGAGCAGACACAACGAATAAAGTTATATTCAGAATTTAAAATAACAAATATTTCAAAAACAATTCTAATTGAAACCATATAGATTGTTACTAAAGAGACAGTTCAGGAGACCCCGCCCGGGGAGTAAAAAATTACATACTTTTTACATCCTAGTTGTGACATTGTGACAATATTTATCCGAGTTAAAAATCTCAGCTAACTTTACCCCTTACTGTAACATTGTGAAAGTCAATTAAAAAACATTATGGAAGCTTTTATCCTAAGGTTTTTTCTTTGACATATCGAAAAGCTAGATCCACTTTGGTAGGATGACATAACAAATCGATTAGCAAACATGTCGAGGCGTACTAGTTAGAAGCATGCAAAATTATGTCAATTTTATCTGAAATCTATGAAACTTTGTAAAATTTGCCATCCAAACACTCCCCTATCCCTTGCGGTGGTGGTGGTTTGCCCCTAGCATGGTGTTACCGCTTCATTCCCGCGTTTCTGGGAGCTCTATGAGGTGCGACGTGAGACCATCAATGCCAGTCGCGGTGGACCTTCGCGGCAGCTTGGGGCACCCTTGATCTAGATAACGACGACTGACGACGAATCACTTCCTCCCATGATCTGGCTGGTGGTGGTCCAACAACTATTTGGAAGTTGGTGCAGCTTTTGCTGTGATGCGACATCAACAATGGTGGCGCAAAGCAGAGACATGGTGGATTCCGGATGGTGTGGCTACCGCTTGCCACTTTTTTTGGCGTCGTTAACCCCCCATCGCAATGGCTCTAGAGCACGTGTGGATGAGGTGTCGAGACTCCCATTAAGCCATTTGACTCTTTCACATAGTGCGTCGATATGTGTTCGCATGCATGGCTTTTGTCGCGTGGTGATGCCCACCACAAGGTTATGCATGCGAGCGGCTGTCTCCGGGCATGTTATTGCCATGGGATAATTCGGATTTCCTATAATCATGATGTGTGGGTATACCCCACCATGCCACAACACCTTCTTCAACAAACTGGTGAGGACAACACATGGTGATTTCGATTTGGTGGTGCACTTTGAATATTGGGTCTCGAGCTTCAGGGTGAAAACTGTAGATCCGACCTTCATTGATTGCACGTGCAATGGAGTCACTGGTTACACGTGCAATGATGTCACTGGTTGCACATGGCATTGCAAAGGTCCAGTGTAATTGTTATCATTTTTAACATACTATATTTTCTAAAAAGGTGCACCTAGCGCTCTTGCGCAATTTCAGATACAATCCTAGCAAATACGATAATGAGTTGTGGGTCTATTCAGCCACCATATAATGAGTTGTGGGTCTATATTTACAGTACATTTTTATGGGCATTCATCCTGGCTGTCGGAAAATAATAAAGATAAGATAAAAACCATCAGAACTAATAAATTGTAAAATGTGACTATTTTTGCCGACAAGGTAAAATGTTGTCACAAGATCGATCACAAGAGGAGACCAAGCCAACACTCCTAGAATTTACCGTTAAAAATCACAGAAAGAAAACAACACCAATTATTAAGAAAAAGGAATCGGCCAGTAAAACTGTAAACAAAACATGCGCTTTAACGCCGTTGCACGCTTAGGTGCGCTTCGATCGATTTAATACTGCACGCGTGAACTAGGGTGCACGAATGTCCAATGGAGAGGTAAAGAAGAAAAAGGCAACCGTCTCCGGCTCCGGCCGGTTCCTTGTGGATGCGCCTCGTTCGCACGATGCGACGTCGTGACCACGAAGGGGTTGGCATGCTTCGCCTTAAAACGCAATTAACCATCTGTTTTATTCTTGAAAACCAATTAACCAATTGTTAACTCCTCCAATGGAGTGCGCTTTACCACCAGGGAAGCTTCCAAGCCAGCCCTGGCGGCAAGGGCACGCACGAGGACCGGCGGCACAAGAAAAAGGCAGATAGTTTCGAGGACCTTCTTTTTCTTCTCCTTTTCTTCTTAGACCGAGTTTAGCCTAGCTTCAAGGGATAAACTCCAAGAGACAAGACAAGAAAAAGAGGTGGGCATCTAGAGCTGGAATATGCTCCAGGGAAAGAAGGTCCCTGTCAACCTCGGCCAATCCGGATGCACATTGGTGCACGCTTCTATTCACTCAATTACTTTTTTCACATATGGACTTTCTTTTTGCGGGTGCACATATGGAAATTAGTTACTGTACACAATATCATAAATTTTTAATGCATTCCTTGTGATCTACTAACATATTTTTCATGCATATAAACTGCAGTAAACGACTACATTACGCCTCTGGAAATAAAGCTCGTTCCAAAATTTTCTATGTGCAGGGCAACGTACCTGCCAACATGCTGGTCAGTAGTAAGTGATTATTATTCTATGACGGAGGCGTGTCGGTCAATGATTCACGATCTAACCTCTGTTTTCACAACCAAAACAGCTGTTTTGCGTTTGTTCTCTGCTGGTTTTGAGGTGATTTTATTACGGGGTCGAGCGGGCGCGGCGGCTGCGGGCGGCGGGGGGCACGGCGAGCTGAGGTGCGGCAACGAGCTCGGGCGAGGCCGGGCTCGGGTCGAGCACGGCCGAAGCGGCACGTCCGCAGGCGGGAGCGCGGCAGGCTGCGGCGAGCGGACGAACGCGACCGAGGTGGCGAGCGGCGAGGCGGCGCAGGCTCTGGGGCGGCATGCGCGTGGCCGGGGGCCAGGGCATGGCAAACGTACTGGAGACGAACAAGTTGAGGTATTCTACAGCGTTGGGAGCCTCAAACGCAAACCGTACACACATGTCCATTTTGTCACCCATCGGCACCCCAAACGAACGAAATCCGGATAAAACGGACGTCCGTTTAAGGTCGCGCGGTGGAGTTGGCCTTACATGCGTGACATCAACTGGTTGGCAGACGCTACACGCTTCTCGGCCTTGGTCTTCCTACCGTCTTCCCCTTCCGTGGAGGATATGGATTGCATTTGAAACATGTAATCCATGGGCAAATTTGGCACTACCTATTTTTTTGTTATAGTGGGTATTAGTTGTCGATTACGAGTGGATATTTACAAAGTTTGGGAGGACTTTAATGGCCAGCAACAGCTGGGGGCATGTGCGTGAGGGTGAAGGGGTCCACCGTCACAGCTTTTTTGGCCGCGTCGATCGGTTTGGTCAATCAATGGGCTGCTTCCCTCGCGAGTAGCTTTTGCGTTTGCACCCTGGTTAAACACCCGATTTATTACTAGATTGTATTCGAAGGTTCGACGCAAATGCATTCAACGTCTTTTACAACGATTTGTCGGTTCACGATTGATTTTGATTTTTCTTACGTTTGTTTCTCTAAAAAAACTGAGCATAACGAATGCATCTTTTCTCCAAATTTTACTTAAAATGGAATACATCTTTCAGAATGTGTAATGGATGTGAACAGTTTGCCACACCACCTGTACAACCATATAGAAATTTCCTGGAATCTAACATACACGTTTCTGAAGTCGCATTTTCTCCCCAGATTTGAGCAAACTTATTTACATTTTTTACAAAGCTTATTCACCGGCCTTTGGTTGATTAGTTGAGAATGTTCTATTCTGCATCTGAAATGACACATCTGTTGCCTAGACGCTGGGCCAATAAAAAGTTATAACATCAAAAAATTATCATTTACCACTCTGTGCATTAACCGATGTTTGCTTGGTAGGATTTCGGCGTAATGGACAAATAGCGAATATCCTACTTTCCTGAGTGTGGAATTGCAAAAGTGCGATAGATATCTTCAAAGTTAAAAAATAGCCCATGACAGGTTGTCCTCCAGAAAATGCCTCCCACCTTCCCCATTTCCAAAAATACCCAGAATGCCCTCCGCTCCACCTATAAATAGACCCTCTCCCAGCGCTTAGAAACCTTCCCCATCATCTCTACCTGCTTATGCATTAGAGCCCCCGGAGTTGCCTTCGATTTGCAGCTAAGTCCTGCTTTCTTTCCCGTTCTTACGTTTCAGTCCTTGTAGCTTCTTTTTCCTTAGAGTCTACTTCCTGTTCCGTTGCAAATAAGCCCCTGAGCTCTGTCACATTCTAGCCTCAACTCCTTGGTCTTGGGAGGAGTTCGTCGTAGATCCGATCTAGAGAGCCTCCCCGCACCACCCATGTTTACCTTCCCCTTCCTCTGACGGCCGCCGTCCCCCGATGAAGCTGCGCGTTCGCTGCCGCTCCCACTCCTTCTCCGTCGCCTTCCTCTACTGGTTCTACGACTTCTCATGAACTCCTCGCCCCCCGACAACGCCGCATCCATCCAGCCTCTAGTTTGATTAGATCCAGCCTCGTTTCTTCCACTTTCTTGCCTTCCTCCTTCCCACCGTCAAAGAAAAGAGATCTTTTTTCTGGTTCTTGGATCAAGAACCCGACCATGTCTTCGCCGTCGCGCCGGAGCTCTAGCCCCGACAGCAACATCGACGGCGGCAGCGGCTCCGCCGGTGACGAGCGCAAGCGCAAGAGGATGCTGTCCAACAGGGAGTCGGCGAGGCGGTCCCGCGCGCGCAAGCAGCAGCGGATGGAGGAGCTCATCGGCGAGGCCAGCCGCCTCCAGGCCGAGAACGCGCGCGTGGAGGCCCAGATCGGCGCCTACACGACCGAGCTGACCAAGGTGGACGGCGAGAACGCCGTGCTCCGCGCGCGCCACGGCGAGCTCGCCGGGCGGCTGCAGGCGCTCGGCGGCGTCCTGGAGATCTTCCAGGTGGCCGGCGCGCCCGTGGACATCCCGGAGATCCCCGACCCGCTGCTCCGCCCGTGGCAGTCCCCGTTCGCGCCCCAGCTGGCCGCCGCTGGTGGCATGCCCGACGCGTTCCAGTTCTGAGCCAAGAGCCGCCAAGACATGTCATGCCACTGCACTGGACCACCATGGATATGGTTGCTGCTCATCTACTGCTGCTGAAGAATACTAGTACTACCAGTTTGTTTGGTTCATGTTTAATTATGGTTTGATTCGTGTTGCTTATGTAATCCTAGACCATTATTAGTACTTATTTTGTGATTGTAATCTTCCTATGCTCCTAGCCAGTGGATATGGATAAGAACAATGTCATTGATGTGTGGGGGAGCGCAAATGGATTGTGCCTATCTTTGGGTGAATTGTAATAACATCTTGACATGGAACCTATATATATGTTTGCATCAAATTATTTAGGCATGTGTTACTTTGGCAAGTGTTTGATTCAATTTTATGAAATGATCTAGGTTGATTGGTTAGTGTTGATTATGTTACGTTTGATTCAATTTTATGAAATGACCCTGGATCAATCTGCTTGCAGAAATGTTAGTCTCCTTTTGCCAAAATTGGATTACTCACAGGGATTGTTTCTGAAATTATCAATGCATCCCTTTTTACCTAATATATGTGCTGTGAACCTGTGATGACCGGTGAATTGCTAAAAGGCCATAGTGGAGACGCCATGCTCTAGCATTTGCCCTTTTATGTATATTTTGATGAAAAAATTGCAAGCGTCCACTGATATTTTATCAAAAATTTCCATTTATTGTGACTGGCTTTTGTTTAGAATATTTGGCATCATCATCCACCAATGGTGTTCCGTTTGTGTGTAGGTATAGGATATGGTAACACTAAAAAGTGATGTCCACTGTATCTGCTCTGTCTCCGCCCCTACTTAAATGTTTGTACTTTATTCGTTCCTAAATATATGACGTTTTGGTAGTGGGAGTATTAGCTAAATATCCTCCAAGTAGTTTTCATTCATAGAAAAATAGTATTAGATTGGTTTGTTAAAGTGTTAAGCTTACCAAGTCAATCATTGGTTTTAGCTCATTAAACTTAATGAGCTTACCGAACAAGCTACCGAGTTGCACGATCAACTTGTTAAGCTCCTAATATAACACATCACATATTTCTTATCTGAAGTGACAATGTTAATTGCCATCGCAACCTATCTATTCCATCGAATCGACTCAATCCAGCCCATATGTGGCACTAACTAGGGCATCTCATAGCTGCACCTCTATCCCGTAGGCCCTTATACTTTGCACCCAAAACAGAAAGGGGTAACCAGTATTAACGAGAGTTCACGAGCTTCAAACAAACATAGTTTTGCATGGTTTTGCTTGTTAAGCACATCGAGCTGAGGTTTAATAGCCCTGAGCTTAGCGAGCCGAGCAACTAGTTAATCCACCCCTAGGTGGATCTACATGCTTACGTGTCTGAGGTGGTGGCACAATGGTGAAGGAGGTTGCGCCGTGTGAAATATGGCTCTCTTGGTTCCATCCTCGTCCAGGAATGCTATCTCCAGCAAAGTCATGGAGCTAGTGATTTTTGGATTTGATTGATTGAATTTTTACACTAGATTACTCATTCCTTCAATGACCCTTTGCTCTTGTTGGTGACGGTGGAATACTTTATAGATCGTGTAAGAGGGTTTCTTCTTCCTTGGTATCTGGCGTCATTAGTGATCTTGGTTTTTGACACAGTTGACGCTCCTCTTTCTTTTCCTGCGTTGAAGCCAAATGGTACATACTCCCTTCATCCGGAAATACTTGTCATTAAAATGGATAAAAAAAGATGTATCTAGAACTAAAATACATCTAGATACATCCATTCCTCGGACCAGTATTTCCGGACGGAGGGAGTATATGATTGTCCCCAGCCAACCTAAAATCAGATTTTGCAGCCGATGGTGGAGTGGTGGAGCGCATCAAATTCCGTTCTATTGGGTGGTGGCAGTGTAGAAAAGAAGACTTTTCGTAGTGTGTCGGGCTTGCCATTCAGTTGTAAATTGATATTACCCCCAAAAAGTTGTAAATTGATGTCTTGCAATGTGGATCTGCAAGAAAATTGCTTTTTCAGGGGAAAAAAAGGTACCTTGATTTCCTTTCATTTCATTTTAGGAGTATCCTACTTCAATTTTTTTATCAGAATTTCTACTTTCTTATGGAAATGCCAATTAAGGCTTTTTTTGGGGTAGAATTCAACCAGTGCCACAAGAGACACGAACGAGGTGGCTCATGAATTAGTAGGTTTGGTTCATTGTTGGTCGATGAAATCCCATTACAGCTTAACTTGTGTAACTGTTGTTTGAAGGTTGAAGCCCTGATGCCTTCCCTAAAGAAAAATATCCTTACTTTCCTATGGGCTCTAAACTGGGTACTTCTGCTGTTCAGGCCGAATTTCAGGTGGGCCAAACCCAAATTTAGTTCCGGCTAATGATCGACATGAAGAACTGTAGCAACAATAATGGAGGTAAAGCAAATAACGACATCTCCAGTCTTAAAAATCAGCTGGTATATATCCTGAGCCGCAACACGAACCCAATCTCTTCAATTTTTTCCCCATCAACAGTTGTAGCAAAATTTGCCACAGCAAAGACAGCGACATATGATTTATGTATATACTTTCGAAGATGGAAAAAAAAAGAAGCTGATACTTATTCACATTGCCTTTGATTCCTCCCTATCCAGTGTGATTCTTCACTGGCAATCCCTGGGGATACAGACAATCTGATTATAGTACTCTAGTAGCTTCAGAAAAGATTTTACAGGTCACCCCGTAGTAGTAGTAGTTTCAGAAAAGTTTTCCCTTACGGCGCCCATGTACTACATACACAATAATTGAGAAAATGATCATGGGGGTACTCATCGTTTGATGTACCCCTTCCTTGCTAGTCACACAACCACCGTGCGCAAAAGAGCTTCATGCCCGCGGGAAATGAGCAACTATCTCATGCTGTCCGTGCCGAAGCAGAGTGTCGTGCCGTAAGAGGACCCCCCTCCTCCTTCGGTAACGCCTTCCATGAGCGCGAACCGCATGTCCTCCGACGGCTTCCAGTGCCGCTTCCTCTGGTTGACGAACCAGTTGTTGATCTGCCTCGGGTCGAGGCCCGTCATGGCGGCGAGCCTCACCTTATCCTCTTCCTGCAAAAATCACAGTATCTATCCGTGAATGATGATCGGCGACCAAAGTTTGATGCTGCAGGGATGGAGATTTTCATTGCCGAGAGAAAGGGGCGAAGCGCGGCATGTACCGTGGGGTAAGGCCAGCGGTAGTGCGTGTTCCACCAGTCCACGAGAGCAAGCCGAGCATCCTTGGGGAGCTTCCCTTTCTTCCTCTTCTTCAGGAACTCGGTCCGGAGGTGGCTGAGGCAGCCGCTGTACTTGTTGAGAAGCATCTCCCTGAGCTCGCGGTCGGCCAACCGGGAGCTCTGCTCTTGCATGCCGGCGTCGGATGCACCGGTGTCCCCTGAGTATGGCTCGTCCTCTGATGACTCCACCATTTCATCTTGCATCATGGAGACACCCCAAATCAGACATGCATTTAGACAAAATGATGTGTGGCGTCAGGATCAGGTTGCATGGCAGTAATACAGTGTAGAGACATAACTAGTAGAACAGGACAACATCGATAAGCAGACAAGTGCAGATAATCAGTTGGTTGCACAGAAACTACACAGAAGCACTTTCAGAACCCAAAGGCACCGTTGGATACTTAACAAACAACATTATGGGAAGCTGCAGACAGAAAATCTTCTGGAAAATGTCTCAAGGAAAGACGATCGAATGAACTTCAGAACTGGAAGTTTCTCCATGAGAATCTGCTATGCAGTATATCTAGAAATATACTTCTAAAAGAGCACTGAATGAATGAAACCTGATTATCGATTAGTTAATAGATCTGTAGTAGCAAGTATCGGTCCGAAAACCCAGCAAGTCTAAGAAAATGGGATGAAAAGCAGGCCACTTTTATCTATCAAACCCTACATGAATGAACATTGGTTCACAGCTAGGGCCAAACTGATTAGTTCAGTTTGTGCTTGGGGAAACAGAGACTATATAAGCATTCTTTCGCTGTGACCGGCGTTTTGTGGAGCTATTCCTCCAGCTGCTGTCTCGGTAGGAAACACTTCATGTACTGCAATCAAGTGCTATGTAAGCAAATGGCTCTTTTGTATTGTGAGTTGAGTTTCATTAATACAAGTCGTAGCTTCTGAAGCTTAAGTTCAGAATTTTTTTTAACCTTTTTTCAAACCAACCAAGGCATCAGAAAAAACAACTTCAACCTATCTAATTATGGATGCAACTATGGTTAGGATTGGAATTTGTAGTGCCTGTTTGGTCATCAGTTGAGACTTCAAGAATTTGCAAAGACAAAAAAATAAGAGGCATTTTATGCATTATCTAGGCTTATTTGATTTTTAACATCTTCGACCTTAAGAAGCGGTTTACGAAAGAGAGAGAGAGCTCCGTGTCCAATTAGGAGCACTCGGAACTACAGCTTTGTTTAATTTGACACATAGCTGCTGGGATCATACAAACCACATTGGGGTTAGTTGATGTTAATGAACATGAGGTTGACGCTCTAGGGTGTAATAATAAAAAAAATCTAGCGGCGACATAAAAATGGAGCAGATGAGCCCAGGAGCCGAACTGGGTTTCCATTTTGGCTCTGGAGAGCATATGCTCCTGGATGTACAGTAAATTCAAAACAACTAGTAAATAAAATTTAAAAATTCTGATTTTCTTATAGATGTTCATGTTAGTGTAAGCAAGCGTGCTTCAGAATTTTCATGCGAAACAGGTTAGCAATGCTTTGTCAGTGAAAATAATAATTAAATGTAACATTTGGTGTTTGACTTCTTTTTGCACGGGTCAAAATGGTTAAGCTTTCCCCCTATAAAAGTTTTCAGATATTTTTGACATTTGGAAAAAAAATTAGCGTGGGGGAGCATGTGCTCCCAAGAGCCAAATTGAATTTACGTAGGTGACAATACCTATATGGCTATCGTAGATTCCAACACTTAAATTTTTTAGCTGTAAAAAGAATGAAAGAATCCATTCTCATAAGCACATTTTTTTTAGCCATTCTCATAAGCACATTGGCAGGGCATGTAATAAAAAAGAATATTTGGATGTAAATGGTCTAGCTAGACAATATTACCGTGCATCTGCTTCATTTTAGCATTTGAGTTGTGCATATTTCAAAATTCTAACAATAGGGCATCTTCATTGAAGTACCTACCGGACTAACCAGAGGCCTATATTTTTTTTTGAGAAATAGAGTACAGACATAGATGTCCACATACACACACGCATACTCACCCCAATGAACACACACACACACACACACACACACACACACACACACACACACCCTACCCCTATGAGCATCTCTGTTGAAATTGAAGTACTCCCTCTGTAAAGGAATATAAGAGCGTTTAGATCAATCTAAACGTCTAAACGCTCTTATATTTCTTTATAGAGGGAGTACTATCATAAATAACTGTGTACTATGTGTTGCAATGTGACATTTTGAAATGATGACATGCTTAGCAGATCATTCTACCATTGTTTCTCACACCAGAATTGAGGGAGGGGACACATTGAGTAGACACTAAAAGATGACCAGCTCAATTAGCAAAGTCAAAAATATATGGGGGCTGAAACCATAATTGGAATCACACGTTGGGTGCACAAATTAGGCACAACCCCCCGTTCTTGAATAAAATCAGAACAGACACATTAATGGCTTTCTTGAATCCAAGCAAACTATGCATACTGCTATGCATTGTTCAGGACTATCGTGTGAGCACTTACCATACTAGTTTGAACTATTGTGAACATAGTCAGCTATTTAGTCATAGCTCATACATGTGACCTACCTAGACCAAACAAACAAAGATATATATAGTATTTCTACTTAAGCATTGTCACACCAGTTTCATATGGCATCATTAACTCAGTCTTATCATAAGCTTCAACAAGTCATTGTGTGTCCTTTATATCCATATATTAACTAGGTAGATAGGCTACACATCACGAAGCACAACTTGTATGGACTATGGAGTTAGTGATTTAACATGCATGCAGACTAACTTGCCACAGTTTTTATTAAAATTATCTCTTTAATGGCAGATAATTAAAACTGGTAAATTTGATAGAAAACTAGGAAATTTCACTACATACATGATGATCATGTTTCATGCTCCTTTGTAGTACCCAGCAGTGGCAGAGCTTAGTGAGGGCCAGAGTGGGCCATGCCCCCCAGGAAAAGTATTTCCTTATATTAACACCTCATATCTAAAACTATTTGGGTCAAATTTGACATGATACACCAGATTACACCCCCTCCCCAACTCCGCTTAAGGTTCATTTAGACACCTGTCAAATCCCATTGAAGCTCCGCCACTGGTACCCAGTACATTTCTACTTGGGTGCCAAATACTATTAGAAGGTGGAAAAAACAAAACCGTAACTGTTTTGGACACAAGAACAATTGTTTGATACATGGTATATATAAGACCAATAACATGTTTAATATGTCCCAGCCATCACGATGACAAAATTTCCTTCTAAATTTATTGAACATCTGAAGTTCCGAAAACCTTGTGTGTTTTCACTACTCCAAACTCACATGTTCATGTTGGAAAGATGAGTAATTCATACAAACCCCTTTTCTTTTTGCCAACATTGCAAATCAAGGCCACACTTTTGAGCACGTATATTTCGCATAACTATGATATCTGTGACAAAACAAGTGCACAAAACCATACTTTTAAGCACGGATTTGATATAACTTGCACCTTCTTAGATATAGCTTTGCCAGCTTGTTAGCATTTATATTCTGTAGAAAACAACTTTCCACATAATACAACGCTAACAAGCACATTAAGCATTGGATAGCTAGTGGGCCTAGTTTTTCAACACCACCAGAAACGCTAAAACCTTGGGTTTCTGATATGCTATGTAAAATGTGTTTTCTTACAAATTGTTTTGCTAAAATATGTATTTTTATGAGAAATCTCTGGAAATATTGATAGATTTGTGAATGCAGAATGGCTTAAGAAACAATTGCTCCAGGCTAAAACAACACCATAGCCTTGTTAATAGTTAACCAATTAAGTTCGTAAACAAGAAACTAAGATAAAATCCTACGATTGAAACTGCAATTACAAGATACATCTCCTACTTAGGGCATCTCCAACTCCGTTCATCAAAACGCCCCTAAATATCCGGACCGCGCGGTCCAAACACTTTGTGCCATCCAACGTCGTGCAGCAAACGTCCGCAGACCGGTCCGCACATCTGAATTGCGTACCGATGTTGCCGCCGTACCTCCGTCACTCCAGCCGGGCTCCAGCCCCGACTTGCCTACGCCTCCCTTCCACCCTTGGTCTGGCCGCCGCCCAGGTACCCTCCGCCCCTGCACATTGCCTTCCATGGCGAACATCACGCCTGGCAAGTGTTCGACCAAATGCCATAGCCAAATTTATGGATGTTTTTGTTGTTTACGTTGAAGCAAACACGATGGATTCGGCAATGGAGTATTTCTATCGAACTTCCAAAGCAGAGAATTATCCAAATGCATCAACAAATTCGGCATCGAGCAACTCATGAGCAGTTTCAGAATTATCTAGTTGAGCATTTGTGGACTATTCGAGGGGAGAAGTCAAAAATATATCCGAATAAGTTGAATACAAATTTGAACTATTTTATTGAAAGACTTCATGTTTGAATTGATATATTTATATTTGAATTATTGTTCAGAATATTTGCACAATATAATTGTTGACAAAGGATGCTATTTATCTTTAATTATTTTATGTGCTCTGAATATAGGGAAAAAAGAACAAGGGCGGACATTTGGTGTATAGGGTTGGATGGCCTCCCCCTATCCATTGTCCACGGAGGCGTCCGGACGTGTCCTTGAACGTTTGGGGTGTTCATCTTTTGATGGACGGCGTTGGAGATGCCCTTAGTAACTTGTAAGTATATAACGCACGTCTGAAAAAATCTTGTGCCCATTATCTTCAAATGAGATTTGGCTAAAAAGTTTATCCCTAAGGCTGTCAAACAGAAACAAACAAGCGTGTGTCTAGCTCTCAACTAGATGAGAAATAAATATGTTTCATTTAACCTCTATACCGTTGGATTTTACCCGGAGATTTGTAGGTTTTTTTTTCTTTTCTTTTAATTAATCAAGTAGTGTAGGAGTTGGATGAAACTTTGTTAATTTTCATCTCTATGTCAAACAAAAACGAACAAACAATACTATATTTACTTACCAAGAAGTAATTCAACCAAGCTATCATATCAAGCACGACGAACCAAAATAAAGTTTCGGTGAATGATCAACAAGAAGATTCACACTTGCCCCCACAGCAACAATAAAAAAAGGCTTCGCCATTGGGAACCAGTGATTAACCAGCATGCAAGAGCAAGATTCTTTCTTTCCCAGCCTAGCTCTCTCTCAAGTTCCATCACCGGCCCAGCCTGCAAAGTCTACAAGTAGTAGGGTAGCAGCTACTCCTAGTACCTCACTAGCCTCTAGAGAGAGAGTGAAAAGGATCCGGAGAGAGATATGGAGAGAGAAGCATGCATAGGTAGGCTGAGCTACAAGGACGATGGAACCTTGGACAAAACCCTACACGATGTCCCGTCGTCTGACACGCCTGCGCCCCATTGGCATGGACACGATTTAACCTATCAAGAACACTCATCAAAGCCACATTCACACACAAAGCATCAAACACTTTCACGCAACCGAATCCAAGACTGCAGAGGACGCGGCTAGCCGGAGAAAATCAAGGCATGAGATGCAATGCATGTATGCATAATATGCATGCGGATTTTATACCGGAGTGCGGCGAGGTGGCGGTGGCTCCGCCGCCGCAGAGCTTCGTGAACTGCGAGCGGATGGTGGTGAGGAAGGAAGCGGCTTCGTCCAACGGCCGGGACAGCTCCTCCTTGTACCGCGACAGAAGCCGGCAGTACGCCTCCTGCATCGTCATCTCACATGTAATAACCAGCAAGAGCTAGCGCGCGAGGATTAGGGGAGCGAGCTGCCGTGAACTTGTTGTACCTACCATGAACTCGTCGAGCTCGGGGTCGAGGCCGATCTCCCCTGCGGCGGCGGCGCCTCCGCCGCGCCTCTCTGGCCGGCCAATCTCCTCCAGCAGCGAGGCTACCTCCGGCGGCGCTCCGACCTGACAAATCAAGAATCAACGTGGCAATTAATTCTTGGATGATGAGTGAGTGAACTAGCTTGCTCGAGCTACTTATGGACTACTGCAGCATGTAAAATGTACTTGGACACGGACGGACCTTGCGACATTCGATGTAGGCGGAGAGGAGGGAGGGGTAGCGGCGGTGCCCGGCGATCTGCGCCTTCATCAGCTCCGTCAGATCCGCCGGTGACGGAGGAGGGGGAGGAGAGCTGGCATCACCGGCGACCCCTGACGCCACGCTGCAGGCCGCGCCGCCCTCGCCTCGGCGCGAGATCCCCGGGTGGATGCTGTACAGATCCTCCATCGATCTCCTTCTCCCCCAGGGTGGATGCTGTACTGATGCTTTCTGTCAGTTGGAGAATTTCAATCGACTACGGCGCCACGTAGTATAGCGCGACGCGTGCGTGTGCGATACAATCATACTCCTACAACAGATGTTGTGCTACTTCATGCATATTCATGCATATGCATGGTCGTGATCTTGGACACGCGCGGCCGATCGTTTGGTAGCCCGCGTATACTTCAGTCCGTGGCGAATCTTGGAAAAAAAGTGAAGGGGTGCTCAAAGTGAACTGTGTGTAGAAAAAGTTAAAAACTCTCAATTCTTTAGTCCAAATAAGGTAAAAATAATAATAATATGAATACTAGTAATTTCTCTTTTCCAATTTTTGGAGGGGGCTCGAGCCAGTCGGAGCCCCTGCTATATTCGCCACTGATTTTAGCCAGGCCCGCGCGGGAAGAAAATGACTCGTCTGGTTATCCGGATTCACTGTTGGGCTTGCATAGCATGAACATTAAAGCGCACAAACATTAAAGTATCTATGGGCCTGCATGAAGAGAAACACTCAAATCGGCCGTTTTTTAGAGCTAGACCCGAGCGGTGCAACCCTAAACATGTGGGTGTGGGCGGTTGCACGCGTGGATGCGGTCCTGAGAAGTCGCGTTGTTCCTCGACGCGTCATCATAAATTACTCTCACCTTTCTTCCTCACCGCTCTCTCCCCTCTTCCCCACTCACATCGGCGGCGACGACCACCAGAGCGACTGCAAACCTCCACCGAAGCGTATTGGCCATGGCGGTAAGTCCTCGCCCTATCTGTAGATTTACTGCTTTCGGCTCGAGCTAGATTAGACTTGATCATGTGATCGGAGAGTTAGGGAGGGGATTGAACACATGGTGGGTGGAGGATTGGATTAAAACACTGCCATTGATAGATTCTGCACGGGCGACTTCTACACCCAGTGGGTGCGCTGGTGCGCCCCCACTGTTCAGCCGCAAAGACAAGAAGAGCAAGAAGACTCTACCGCAACCGCATGCTTCACGTCCTACAGATGGCTCTCGTGTCCCCGGATCTGCTGGCGCAGGGCTTCCGCCGCTGAGTCCTCCCGGGTTCGCGGTCCGACGACAACCTCGCCGGCGTCCGCCTAGGGCTGCTGCGGGCCGGTGCCAGACCCGCTCTCCAGCGCCCGCTTCGGGTTCACGGTGGCCTGCGGCGGCACCACCACCAGGGCATTGCTGCCTCTGCCGGCGCCCCCGTGGCCGGCGTTGACCCCGACGCGCTGGCGGCGGCGTCGCGCGCCGTGCCGGTCGAAGAGGCATCCTCCCCGCGAGCTCCTCCCTCGGCCTCGTTCCCGGGCGGGGTGTCCACGATGATCTCCTTGATGTTCTCCGACACGTCGTCGGCCGGCTCCGCTTGCTCGTCCTCCGTCTACGGCTCGACGATCGTGTCGATCGGCGTCAGGCCTTCCTCCCACTCCGGCAGGCTTGGTCCATGGCGGTTCTCCCTCTCGCTTCAGCGGCCCTCGCCCACACCCGGTGTCGGTGTCAAAACCGGCGGATCTTGGGTAGGCGGTCCCGAACTGTGCGTCTAGGCGGATGGTAACATGAGACAAGGGACACGATGTTTTACCCAGGTTCGGGCCCTCTTGATGGAGGTAAAACCCTACGTCCTGCTCAATTGATATTGATATTGTGGATGTTTACAAGAGTGGATCTACCACGAGATCAAGGAGGCTAAACCCTAGAAGCTAGCTTATGGTATGATTGTAAGGGTTGTTGTCGTCCTACGGACTAGAGCCATCCGGTTTATATAGACAGAGGGCTAGGGTTACATAGAGTCGGTTACAATGGTAGGAGACCTACATATCCGTATCGCCAAGCTTGCCTTCCACGCCAAGGAAAGTCCCATCCGGACACGGGGAGAAGTCTTCAATCTTGTATCTTCATAGTCTTGGAGTCCGGTCGATGATGATAGTCCGGCCAATGATAGTTCGGTGATGATGTTAGTCCGCTATCCGGACACCCCTAATCCAGACTCCTCAAGAGCCCCTGAACCAGGCTTCAATGACGATAAGTCCCGTAGCGTATGTTGCTTGGCATTGCAAGGCGGGTTCCTCCTCCGAATGATAGAAGATTGTGAACACCGGGATAGTGTCCGGCTCTGCAAAATAAATTCTACATTCCACCGTAGAGAGAATAATAATATATACACAAAGTCAATCTGCTGACTTTTTTGTGGCATGACGTCACACCACTACCAAGCCATTACTTAAATTGTTTTTTACTTTACCACCTCAGCGCATTTAGCGAGGCGGTTTCCTTGGCACGTCTCGTCGAAGCAGAGATCGTGTTTCCCCTTAATCCGGGATTCTCATCAATACGGACATGGGTAACCCAACCACGTCATTGATGGTGACGCTTGGGAGATAAGCGAGTTTTACCAGGCCAGTGGGGGACGCGTAGACTTCGCCCGCCCATATAAGGGATAAGGATTTACCTTCTCACCACGCCTTCTTCCTCCTTTGCTTATCCATCTCACAAGACTCGAGCTCCAGCGCCCAAGTTCGCACATCTCGTCTCAACCTTCTCCGACCATGTCCGGAGCGGAGGTAAATGGTTGGCCTCCACCGTTAAGGAGGAGCACATCGCTAAACCGCGCGGGCGCCGGATACCTCTCCGGCGACATCGCAGACCGGCTGCCGACGAGGGGCAGCTCATCCCCACCCCAGGCCCCATGAGAGGGTCGTCTTTCTTCCCCACTTCCTCCACGGACTGGGCTTTCCACTTCATCCCTTTGTCCGGGGTCTCATGTTCTACTACGGCCTGGATTTCCATGATCTGGCGCCGAACTTCATCCTCAACATCTCGGCGTTCATCGTCGTGTGCGAGGCCTTCCTCGCATCCGCCCCACTTCGCTTGTGGCTCAAGACCTTCAATGTCAAGCCGAAGGTAGTGAAGGGCACTCAAGCGGAGTGCGGAGGCGCCATGTTGGGCAAGATGCCCACGTCCTTTGGTTCGAAGGGGCCTTCGTGGAATCCGTCAAGGGGTGGCAATCAGGGTGGTTCTATATCACTGAGCCGCGTGACCCCGCATGGGCGGCGGCCCCCGAGTTCAGATCTGGTATCCCCACGCAGCTCACCTCCTGGAAAGAGAAGGGCTTGCTGTGGGGTAGTTCGGAGGAGCTGACGGGACTCCAAGCCTGCATCCAGAAGCTGGTGAAGAAGCTCAGGCTGGTTAACGTGGTCCAAGTCATGCTCGTCCGCCGGATTCTCCCATGCCAAGAGCGGGCATTCAATCTGTGGGAGTTCGATCCGGAACAGCACTAGGCGCTGAGCAAGCTCTTCGACACGACGTACGAAGGCGCCTGGAGGGTGATGTTTAAGGGCGCCGAAGCCCCCGCATCCGCGACTGAAGATCGCGGATTTCGCTCGCAGCGCCAAGCCAACGAGGTAAGTGATTCTACCCCTTTACGGGACACTTGGTTTTCATAGTTTGACTCTATGCGGGTTTTAATTTCCCCTTTTCCTTTGACAGGACTGGATGAGGAAGGTGGAGCAGATTGTCTGTCCGGCTCCTATGCCAGAAAATCCAGTAGACGCCCGTCTAGCGGGGCTGCTAGTTCCGGCACCGCACGTGGTGCCGGAGAAGAAGGCCAAGAAGGAGGCCACGGGTGCTCGAAAGAGTGCCCATTTTCAGGTGTCCGACGACTCGGGCGGACTCCTCCCGAAAATGAGGAGGAGAAGAGGACTCTCTCCGGAGGAGGAGAGAGGAAGGAAAGGCTTCCCCAACAGGGGAGGCGAAGGGTCCAAGAGGGAAGGACTATTCCCGGACAGCTCCGCCAACATCAACGTTGGCGAGGAAGAATGGCCTTCAAGGGCCAGCCTCGGCGAGATCGTAAGTATCCGGATTCTGAATGATTTATAATTTCTTTTCTGCGTCACATAGTGTCATTCGATGCCGCATGCTGCCTGTAGTCCGGCCGGTGATGATCTCCCGCTTCATCGGCGGGTCGTTGGCTCCGTCGGATGTAGACTCCATCCCGACCGCCTCCACCCTAGCGACGCCGAGGACGCCGAGGTGGGATCCCGAAGGACCCATCGGGGAGGCTCGAGGCGCCACAAGGTGTCCTCCCGGACTATGCGCCGGACTCCAAATCAGAACCCGCAGTGGTTCCGGAGTCCGGCCGGCGGCCCCTTCGAACGAAGGGCAAGACCGTGACGCCGGCAGCTTCCGTCCAACCGGAGGCGCCGGGCAATTTGTTGGAGGCGCTGCAGAGCGCTTCCATCGAGGAAGAACACCGCACTATTATGAGTGCGGTGATTCAAGGTGCATCTCGCCAAGAGCGGGCTGACCGAAGCTGCGCAGTAGCCTTCTATCGAGGCTTTGAGGTAAGAAGTTAAAATATGCAATGTAATACCGCATAGACAGAGCCCCGATGCTCGGTTTGGTGTTTGGAAAGAAAAGCTGGACCGAGGATCTAAAAAAGAAGATATACGCAGGTTGCTAAAAGTTATGTCAATATGGGTTGCAGGCTGCGCTGCTGACCTCTGCCGCCAGACCGATCGGAGGTCGGTGCTTTAAAGCAGAGCTCGAGCGGTCCGAGCAAGAGCTCGGCCGCGCCAGAAGCAGCTCGGGACAAAGAAGGTGAGTAACACCACTTTGAACTTGTACCTTACAGAAAAGGATTTAGGTTGCAACAAAAAATAACAAGGATAACATGGGTACTGCAGGGGCCACGAACGAGGTGGCGACCCTGAAGGAGGCCGTGTCCGCGGCCGAACGTAATGCGGCCATGGAACGGGCGGAGCGAGAAAAACAAGAGGCGCGGGTGGCGGTGGTTCAGCAAGAGCTCCAGGCTCTCATGGAAAAGCATGAGAGTTTGGAGCGTGACTCAAAGACTCGAGAGTCCGAGCTTGCCTCGGCTCTCGAAAGTGCCAAAACTGCCAAGCCGATGCCCATAAGTCCCTTCAGGAGATTGAGTTGATGAGGAAGATAGCGGCGGGTAAGGCATTTTTCATGCAAATCAAGCATGTGAATGTAAATTACGTGTTACTTACCCGAATTCGGAGCTCTCCATGGGCGTTTGCAGATCTGCCTCAAGCGTGTCGATGTCGCCAGATTCTACCGAGCCGAGGAGGGAGCTCAACGGAGAAGGTCTTCGGTCTCAAGATGTCGAGGCCGCCATCCGGTGCCCCCTAGCGACCAGCTGAAGCAGCTGGTCGAGCTTCACAAGGTGGCCGAGCAGGCCATGAAGGGCCTCATAGTCCGGCTGTGGCCTGGAGAGGCCATGCCTGGGAGCTACTTCGGCCTTGTGCGACGGCTGGTGGATGCGTGCCCCTGGGTGGAGGTTATCAAGCGCCCGCTTTGTATTGAAGGTGCTCGTCGGGCCCTTGCCCGCGCAAAGGTGCATTGGGGCAAGCTGGATGCGGAGAAGCTAATCACTGACGCGCCACCAGCGGGCAAGGAATATCGTACGCCCGAGATGTACTATAAGACTGTCCTGAAGGGCGCCCGCAAGATTGCGGATGAGTGCCCGAGGGATGTAATTATTGAGTGAATTCGCAATGTGTTATCCTGTGCGCTGAAAACTTTGTTCATATGCGCTAAGCAACGCTTGTTAATTTAAAATATTACCTTCATGCGGCCGCTTATTAAATCTGAGAGATGGCAAGTCGTCGGCTTCAGCCCCCATGCCACGAAGTCTTTGGGGTGTTCGGGATAAACTTGAGCACTCTTGTTCCCATTTTGGGTCCATCTAGGAGGCGCTTAACACAACGAACAAGGCAACCGGACTTATAGTGCTTGAACACTCTCACTCAGCCATAGAATTCTATAATTTTAAATTTCGTGAAGCCCCTAGTACTCGGAGGACCGAATTGGGGCGCTATCCACGCCTTCGTCGGACATTGTCCGAACTTCGTCAAGCGGCGAGGTCTTTAAGGACCCGAAGGACCTCTCGAACAGCGACCAGTCTCTCGCCTTATCATGACAGTCAGTTTTAGCTTTCTCCATCGAGGCGTTAACCGGCTCAACCGGGCGCAATCGCAGTGGTTCTCCAGTGCTACCTTAGGCGATAGAACGGAACGTAAGGTGCCAAACATGGGGCCGGGCAAACCCAACTATTGACCCAAGACATGATTCGGAGCCGATTCATATAATGCTATAAGTTCGGGGTGCCGCACTTGTGAAAGTGTGCGGACTTTATCACACCATAATGCGGAGAACGTAAGCCCCTGGTGTATTTGGCCGTACCAAAATGTACGGATGCAACATGTAGTAAATGAACATATATATAAGGTAATGCAATTATAGGCAAAAAGGTGCTGCATTTCATTCGAAAAGATATGCTATGAGTGCGGAATGATACAAATAGTGCGGAAAGCAAGGGATGGGACGAATTTAAAGGTGTCTCCCTCCAGGGGTAGGCCGCGGAATGTTGTATTTTAACAAATTTAATGCTCGTGATGGAGACCACCTGAGTGTTCGTCGCGGCCTTTGTCCTTCCCTGGCTGTTGCATCATGAGTTCGGCAGGTTCGCCGCCGGACAGAGTTCTGTATAAAAAAGAGAGAAATAAAAGAAAAAGAGCGACACACTTGGGAGCCCCTGGTGTGGTCGAACCGCACTCTGGGTCTGTTGTGGTTGTGCCTTGCCCCCTATGCCCATGGTATCTCCAGGGCGTAATTATGTACGCGGAGAGTTTGCCTTACAATTATGTGAGGGCTGGGGTTGAGGCCGCATTGCTACGCGTGCTCGGAACGTGCCAGGTGGTCTTGGTTGATGTTGCTCCGGGCGCGTTTGGCCGTGTCCGGTCGTTTAACGGCCGGACTAAAAAATTGCCTTAAAAGGCTGCTCAGTATTACGCGCGAGAGCCGCTATGACGTTCCTCCGCTCGAGGAGCGTTCCATGTTTCCATTGACCGTGATGACTCCACGAGGGCCTGGCATCTTGAGCTTAAGGTATGCATAATGCGGCACGCGTTGAATTTTGCGAACGCGGTTCGTCCGAGCAGAGCATGATAGCCGCCTGAACGGGACTATGTCAAAGATTAACTCCTCGCTCGAAATTATCCGGGATCCGAAGACCACTTCGGTGTAATCGAGCACGCATAATTGGCCTCGACACCTGGTATGACGCCTTGAAGGTTGTCTTTGTAGGTTTAATCCTTGAAGGGTCTATGCCCATCTTGCGACCGTATCTTGATAAAGCAGGTTCAGCTACGCCGCCGCCCATCAGGACTCTCGTGAGGTGAAATCCATCGACGATTGGGTCTAAAACCAACGCGGCGAATCCGCCATGGCGGATGCTGGTCGGATGGTCTCTTCGATCGAAAGTGATCGGGCAAGAGGACCATGGGTTGAATTTTGGGACGACCGCTCCATCGCGTATCGTCCCTTAGTGCACGCTTCCGCTCCCTTTTGGGAATATCGCTGCGTATATCATGTTTACCGTCCGAACTTGAGGGGGAATCCTTTTGTCCTCTGTTGTTCGGGCGGCGGGTCTCTTCCTCGTCATCGCTGTGTAGCCCTTGTCACTGTTTTGGCGATTAATTTGCTGCCTGCTTGAATACCCAACAATCTCTGTTGGTGTGGTTAGCTGGCTTTTCGGGGTTCCATGTATTTGACAAGAGCGGTCGAGTATTCGGTCCAAATTGGGACGGGCCGGAGTGGTTCTTTTGAATGGCTTCTTCCGTTGACGGGTTTGAGCCTCGGAATCCGGCGTTGACTGCCGATCCTCATTCTTTCGCCGCCGCACGCGGCGTTTGTTTTGTTCGGCGCAACCTGCCATTGCGGTCCTTGGTATCCGGACTGCCAGCGTTTTGCTTGAGGTTGTTGCTGCGAGCTAACCAGCTATCCTCTCCCGCCTGAAGCGGGTCATGAGTGATGTGAGGGCTGCCATGGATTTCGGCTTCTCCTGTCCTAGGTGCCGGGCCAGCCACTCGTCACAGATGTTATGTTTGAAGGCAGCGAGTGCCTCTGCATCCGGACAGTCGACGATTTGATTTTTCTTTGTTAAGAACCGTGTCCAGAATTGCCTGGCCGATTCGTCTGGCTGCTGGATTATGTGGCTTAGGTCATCTGCGTCCGGTGGTCGCACGACGTGCCTCGGAAGTTGTCGAGAATGCGGCTTCCGGTCTTCCCAACATCAATTGACTCTGCGGGCAGGCTGTTAAGCCAATGCCGAGCTGGTCCTTTGAGCTTGAGCGGGAGATATTTGATGGCGTGAAGATCGCCGCCGCGGGCCATATGTATATGGAGGAGATAATCCTCAATCCAAACCGCTGGGTCTGTTGTGCCATCGAGGATTCGATATTAACAGGTTTAAACCCTTCAGGATTTGATGATCCATTACTTCGTCGGTGAAGCAGTGGGTGTGGCGCCTCAGATTGAGCAATATCGCGGCGTAGCTCGAGAGAGCGTTATGCGCTGTGTTCGCCCGGCCGAGTAGTTGTATCCGGCGCGACGGTGTTCGCTCGTGGGTCTTGGGGCGCTCGCGTGATCCATAGATAGATCTGGATTATCTTGCCTTGTCCTCCAATATATCTCGAAGTCCGGCGCGTTCCCCGTGGCTTCATGCTTTTGAGCGATGCCGGGTGCGGTTTTGGTGGAGGGCTTGCACGCTCTCTCGTCGCGCCACGAGGTGGTCGGTCTGCCGCCAGACAGCGCTGGTGATGCAGGTTTGTATGCTTCCTCCTCTAATCGGGGAGCAACTTGCGTTTGGGTAACTTTTGGAGGGCGTTCGAGTTCATACTCTTGACGCGAGGACCTCGGTCCATCTGTCGGCGAAGAGGTCTTGATCAGCTTGAAGCTGTTGCTGCTTTTTCTTTAGGCTGTTTGCCGTGGCCATTAGCCCGCTGAAACGCTCTTGTTCGACGGGATCCTCGTGCACGACGAATTAAATGCTGCCGAGGCTTGCCTCGTCTCCGGAGGGAGGTAAGTAATTGTCATCCTCGACCTCTTAAATCGCCGCCCTCTCGTGAGGGCTTGCTTCGCCTCCTCTCGCGCTGGATCGTCTTTGGAGGGAGTTGTCTTCAGCACTTTACGGGGTGTTATTATCTCTGTGCTGAATCTCCATTCTTGCCGTGGCGGGATTTAGAGCGGCGCCACGACGTCGGCGCTTGGGCTGTTCTTTAAGGAATCGGCCTCCGCTGCTTCTTCGCCGTCCCCATCTTTTGGGGTGTCCACCATGTATATGTCGATGACGAGGTGGTCTTCCGGTGTCTGTAGGCTTTGGTTCTTGTAGTCTCCGGCATCGTCGCCCATACCGTCGATGTCTTGAGTCGTAGTCGAGCACGTCGGTTAAATAAATCGGCGGTGGCTACTGAAGTGGGTGGTGGGTGGGCTTTGAATTTCTTCGTCGTCGCATCCCAACCATCCGCCGCAGTTCGCCAGGCTCTCCGGATAGCGAGAGATGCTTGAGTGAATTTATGATATCGCCGAAGGGCGAGTGCTGAAAGATGTCCGCAGCGGTGAATTCCATGATCGGCGCCCAATCGGATTCGACTGGCAGGGGCGCAGGAGGTTCGGAGTCCGGCAGGGAGTCCGACACCTCGGAGTCATGAGCTTTATGCGGGACAAGGTAAGTGTTCGGCTCCATCACCGTAGAAGTTACAGCTCCCGAGGTGGTGTCCAGCCATCCGTCCTCGATCCGAGCGATCGGCTCCGGACTATGGGTCAGAGCGGATTCGTGTGCGGCCTCCAAGGTGCTGTCCGGCGGCAGAGTTAAGTCATGCCCATCGTGACAGCGCGGCACACTCGGATGTGGCTCAGATCCATCGAAGATCAAGTCCCCGCGGATATCGGCCGTGAAGTTTAGGCTTCCAAACCTGACCTGGCGGCCAGGGGCGTAGCTTTCGATCTGCTCCAGATGGCCAAGCGAGTTGGCCCGCAGTGCGAAGCCGTCGAATACAAAGATCTGTCCGGGGAGAAAAGTCTCACCCAGGACTGCGTCGTTGTTGATTGAAGAGGCCATCAAGCCTATCGGTGACGACACATAGGAACTCTCAATGAAAGCACCAATGTCGGTGTCAAAACCGGCAGATCTCGGGTAGGGGGTCCCGAACTGTGCGTCTAGGCGGATGGTAACAGGAGACAAGGGACACGATGTTTTACCCAGGTTCGGGCCCTCTTGATGGAGGTAAAACCCTACGTCCTGCTCGATTGATATTGATATTGTGGATGTTTACAAGAGTGGATCTACCACGAGATCAAGGAGGCTAAACCCTAGAAGCTAGCCTATGGTATGATTGTAAGGGTTGTTGTCGTCCTACGGACTAGAGCCATCCGGTTTATATAGACACCGGAGAGGGCTAGGGTTACATAGAGTCGGTTACAATGGTAGGAGACCTACATATCCGTATCACCAAGCTTGCCTTCCACGCCAAGGAAAGTCCCATCCGGACACGGGGAGAAGTCTTCAATCTTGTATCTTCATAGTCTTGGAGTCCGGTCGATGATGATAGTCCGGCCAATGATAGTTCGGCTGATGATGGTAGTCCGGCTATCCGGACACCCCCTAATCCAGGAATCCCTCACCCGGGCTGAGGCCTCCCTCGCCGCCTTCTCGGCCGCCGCCCGATCCCGCCAGGCAGTGCGCTCTGTTTTGGCGGGGTCCAGGCCGAGGTCCTCAGCAGGCTGGCCCTCCTCGCGCTCAATGACGCTGCTCCGGGTCTTCCTCCAGATGGCCTCGTTCCCGGACACGACCGCCGTCATCGCCAGCGCTAGCTCGAGGGTAGACCTGCGCGCCACGAAGACAAGATAAGTAGAACGCAACCAAACAGTGAGCAAAAGCCAGCAAGTTACACTTACCCGATGGCCCTCGGGATGGCCCGTCTCGGCGCCACGACCGGGGCAGCCTGGAGCTTATTCTTGGCGGTGCCCTTGTCGCGAGCCGGCTATGCCTCGGCCGTGCGCTTTGAGGACGGCCGCGGCGCCATCGACTCCTTCCCGTGTGGTCGGCGCGCGACCGCCGGCTCGCGGGACAGTCCGGTCCCGGCCGACTTCTTCAGCCACCTTGGGGGGTCGAAGCTGGCGTCCCCTCCCGACGACGGGGCTGCACCACCAACGCCCGTTAGGTCCTCCTCGTCATCGTCTGGCCAGTTGCGCAGGAGTTCTAGGTGTGGAGACTTACCCGCGTGGCGCACCGTGCCGGCTGCGTGTCGGCCGCCCCCTCATTCTCGGCGACGGACTCACCTCCATCCGAGTCACGCAGATCGTCCAGCAAGATCTGCGCCCTCGGCCAGTCCCGGACCTGCTGGCTCGCGAACAGCTGCGGCTCTCTTGTCGCATCAGGTCGAAGAAACAATCCAGACATAGCAAAGAACGGGGACAAGGGACTCACAGTCGGCGCCAGATTCTGCCGGTTGTAGGGCGCCTTCCCGTATTGCCAGCCGACGGTCAATCTGGCCTTGGAAATGTTGTTGACCCGGCTGATGATTTGATCCGGCGTCAGCTCCTGGGTCGACATCCGGGTGGGGTCGTGCCAGTCGCTCATCTCGGCGATCTTGTCCGCCCGACACTGTAGCGGCAGCACCCAACACGCGACGAAGGCGATGATGAGATCCGCCCTGGTGAGCCCCTCACGCGCCATCATCACGGTGATCCGGCTGTAGATGTTCAGCATCTCCCGCGGCGGATTCTTGGGCGAGTGAATTGCAAGAAACCACCATATTTGGGGCTTATCTTGCAGAAAACAACGTGGTCGCTAATCATTTGCAAAATCCACCGCGGATTCAGTAACAGTTTTGCAGATTGCACTGAACATGTGACTTCACGCGGTTGAGGGCGTTTTCGACAGGTGGGGCCCAATATACGTGACGTGGCGTAACGGACACGCTGACGGCGCCATTTGCTTAAGACAGACGCGGTCGGGTCGGCAGAGACAGACCGCCCGCGCCCGACCAGATATCGCTCACTCTCCTCTCTGCTCCCA
This sequence comes from Aegilops longissima, assembly GCA_021605205.1. Classification (NCBI taxonomy): domain Eukaryota; kingdom Viridiplantae; phylum Streptophyta; class Magnoliopsida; order Poales; family Poaceae; genus Aegilops; species Aegilops longissima. The sequence continues at coordinate 70,970,899 of CM038676.1, forward strand.
CGCTTGCTCTCTCTGCTCCCACGCTCGCTCGCTCCCCTCCCATTTGCTCCTCCCCTCTCCGGTCGCCGCCGGCCGCCGTCCGCCATGGTGTCCTGGAGCGACAGTGAGAGCACTGAGGCTCCGCCGTCTGATACATCTCCTCCGCGACTCCCTCTCAAGGTCAGAACCTTGTTGCTCATTTGTGTTCTAGGGTTTCTAGGGTTCAACATTACTCGGTTTGAACAAGTTTTTGTTGGATTTCTCAGATCCCAGCTACAATTGATGAGCCGTCGTTCAAGGGTCTTGCTGATGACTTGAATGTGATTTATGAGCATGGGAATCCAGGGAGGAAATATGTTGCATTTGAGGGGATAAGCACTGGTAGGAGGTTCATTGCCTGTGCCACTGAAGTAAGTTTCAAGTTTTGTTTGCAGCATTCCAATTCTTGTTCATGTTCTAGGGTTCATAGGTACTGTTCATGTTCTAGGGTTCATAGATACTGTTCATGTTCTAGGGTTCATATTTACTGAATTTAGTTCTAGGGATCATAGGAACTGTTCTTAGTTGTAGTTTTCATAATGATTCATCATTAAATGAATCTGATTCTGGTACATTAACTGAATCAACTATGTAACTAAATCTGTAAGTAATGTTTGTAATTTTGAACTAAATTTTTGTATTGTAGGGTGTTGGAAATTGTGGATTAGTGCAGTGGGTAGATGAGCATTGGCCAGAGCATCTGCAGAATGCTATTCATAAGCTGTGGCTTATGTATGAGCATAGCTTGACATGATAACAAGATGGCATGCTGGAGCATTCAAGCACCGTACACAATCTCACACAGCAGAAAAAAGAGTTGCAGGAGACATATGAGAAGCTTGTTGAAGATGTGAACAACCTATTGGATTATAAGGATAGCCAGACGAGGTAAACCGGAAGAATGATCTGAGAACATTTCGGTGAGTGTGGAAAGCAACATGACAAAGGATCTTTGAGATCAAGAAATTGAAGGCTGTTGTTGACCGGTTAAAGCAAATTCATGTAGCTCAAGCCAGTGTCATTAGGAATTTGAAGTTCAAACATCTTAAAGAGAAGGAAAAGTTGAGCTCGATAAGAGGATGTTGGAGATTTGCTATCTGACTGAAGAAAGAGAAGGATGACTGAAGAAAGAGAATGATAAGTTGGATTGTTGCATTGCTGAGCTGATGAAAGTGAAGGAGAAGTTGACCATGGAGAAGAGCACTCTTGCTTCCTGCATTGTTGAGCTGAAGACAGCAGGTGATAGCAACAAGAGAAAGCTTCACCAGATCAAGGCTATTTGTGATGAGGACTAAGTTGTGTTGTTGTCTGAGAGTTGTCTGACCATGTGTGTCAATGATGTCTTTTGTAGTAGCTATGGAGGAAAGCTTGGAATGTGTTAAGCTTTATTGTGGTGAACCTTGGATTCTATGTTGTTTGTGAGAGTACTATGTCTGAGAGTAACTATGTTTGTTATTGTGGTGAACCTTGGATTAAGTTCAGTTTGTACCTGGCATACTAACAGAATACTTCTGGCATACATATATAGTATCTGCATAGATAGCTTGACATAGATAGCAAGTTCATACTAACTTAGATAGCAAGTTCATACTAACATAGCCTGACATAGATAGCAAGTTCAAACTAACATAGATAGAACTGACGAAACTGAACTTTTTCTTCTACTGACGAAACTGAAGACAACATGTCACTCCTCCTTCTTCAACATCTTCAGGCGTTGGGAGCACCACACTTCATTGTTGTTCACCGCCGCCCTCTTCTTCTTGGCCGGCACTGGCTCCACCACCTCTTAACCGCCGCCCTCCTCTTCTTGCTTGACAACGACGAGCTCTTGGTTGTCGGTGACCTCCGGCAGCTTATCCACATCAATTGGGCTGTTCTTCTGCCCCTCGACGGCGTGGAGGACGGGCTCCAGGAGCTGCACATCAGGCTCGTCGTCGGAGGAGTCAGAGGAGAGTATGACGACCTCGTCCACCTCGTCGTCAGAGGAGTAGGAGGAGTAGCCATCAGATTCGTCAGAGTCATAGTCGTCAGAGGACTCGGACTGGCGTCAGAGTCGTCGTCTGGCTGGAGCACCCATGGATTGTGCCTCTCCCAGTAGGCGTTGTTGATGGGGGCTGGGAGATCGAGGACGACGTCAGTGATGTCATCCGCGGCGGCCGGCGGCGTGGTGGATGAGCGGTATATCCACCAACGGGCGCGCTGCCTGGGGTCGGGGGAGCGCTGCACCTCGCGCATCGCCCACAGGAGAATGGTCGCCGGCGGGACGGTGCGGCCGGCAGGGAATGCACGCTGCCTTTCGGCAGGTGTCATCACCTTCACCAGGCCGCGGGCATGGTTCCTCAGCATCGCCAGGTTGGGGAACCAGCGCGCGATCTCCCTATACTGCGCCCGCAGCTCGTGGTTGTTGCCGGCGAGCTCTTCGATGGCCATCTGCCAGTCCATGGCGATGGTGGTGGGGGTGGCTGTCGGCGGTAGTTTCGACGGGAGAGAGGGGAAAGAGGAGTGGGCGGTGCGGGCGGCGAGCGGTAGGTGGACACGTATTAGAGGCAGAAACCGAAATGACTAGTTATACTAAACAGACGTTCACCATGCTGCCGGCCTCAACGTACCTAACTAAATATAAGTAAAATTGCGGATGCTACTAAAACAACATCACTAGCACTATCCTATTGGTATTGAACCCCTGGTTACTACCCACTGGTCCTGGGTTCGATCCCCAGGCCAAACTATTTTTGTAGAATTTTTTTTGATTTAAAAATTTAATATGTCAGTAACTTCTTATAATCCAATAGGTTGTTCACATCTTCAACAAGCTTCTCATATGTCTCCTGCAACTCTTTTTTCTGCTGTGTGAGATTGTGTACAGTGCTTGAATGCTCCAGGCATGCCATCTTGTTATCATGCTGGCTATGCTCATACATAAGCCACAGCTTATGAATAGCATTCTGCAGATGCTCTGGCCAATGCTCATCTACCCACTGCACTAATCCACAATTTCCAACACCCTACAATACAAAAATTCAGTTCAAAATTACAGACATTACTTACAGATTTAGTTACATAGTTGATTCAGTTAATGTACCAGAATCAGATTCATTTAATGATGAATCATTATGAAAACTACAACTAAGAACAGTTCCTATGATCCCTAGAACTAAATTCAGTAAATATGAACCCTAGAACATGAACAGTATCTATGAACCCTAGAACATGAACAGTACCTATGAACCCTAGAACATGAACAAGAATTGGAATGCTGCAAACAAAACTTGAAACTTACTTCAGTGGCACAGGAAATGAACCTCCTACCAGTGCTTATCCCCTCAAATGCAACATATTTCCTCCCTGGATTCCCATGCTCACAAATCACATTCAAGTCATCAGCAAGAACCCTTGAACGACGGCTCATCAATTGTAGCTGGGATCTGAGAAATCCAACAAAAACTTGTTCAAACCGAGCAATGTTGAACCCTAGAAACCCTAGAACACAAATGAGCAACAAGGTTCTGACCTTGAGAGGGGAGTCGTCGGAGGAGATGTACTGCACGGCGGAGCCCTCAGTGCTCTCACTGTCGCTCCAGGACACCATGGCGGACGGCGGCCGGCGGCGACCGGAGAGGGAAGGAGCAAATGGGAGGGGAGCGAGCGAGCGTGGGAGCAAAGAGAGCGAGCGTGGGAGCAGAGAAGAGAGCGAGCGAGATCTGGTCGGGCGCGGGCGGTCTGTCTTTGCCGATCCGACCGCGTCTGTCTTAAGCAAACGGCGCTGTCAGCGCGTCCGTTACGCCATGTCACGCATATTGGGCTCCACCTGTCGGAAACGCCCTCAACCGCGCGAAATCACATGTTCAGTGCAATCTGCAAAACTGTTACTGAATCCGCTGTGGATTTTGCAAATGATTAGCGACCACGTTGTTTTCTGCAAGATAAGCCCCAAATGTGGTGGTTTCTTGCAATTCACTCTTCTTGGGCTGGTGCCTCCAGTTCGTTTTGGCAAGCGACGACTCGTCGACGAACGGCGGCAGGTTGATGCAGTCCGCCTTCGGGTCGATGTTGCGCATGTAGAAGAACGTGTTCTGCCACTTCTTGGCAGAGTCTTCGAGGGGCATCTTGGGGAACGGCCCATTTGACCGGGCTGAGATGACGACGGCCCCGCAGTCGGACATGACGTCGGCCGTCGGCCCTTGCTGCTTGAGGAAGAAAAGATGGGCCCACAGCTCCATGTTCAAGCCCAGGTAGCCCTCACAGAGCGTGGCGTACCCGGCGAGCTGCGGCATGGCGTTGGCGCCGAGGTGATGCGGCTGTAGCCCGAAGAAGTCAAGTAAGGAGCAGAAGAAGAGGCATGCGGCGAGGCCAAACCCGCAGACGAAGTGGGAGAAGAATACCACGTACGCACCCTCCTAGGGCGCCGACTCCATCTCTCCGCCCGTCGCGCGCACTGCCACCACCATCACCGGCGGCAGCCGCTTGGTGCCACGGAGGTACTAAATGCTGGCCTCGGTGGTCTCAGAGCCCTGCCAAGGTCCTTTCGGCCACGCCATCGACAGAGCTCCCCAAGGGCATGGGCGCAGCGATGCAGGAGAAAGCGCGGCGTGTATGTGTGCGCGACGACCGATGGGCGTGGCGAGTGAGCACTCGGGCGGCGGCCGCGCGCTGTGACAGGGGTCTGCTCGGGCTCCACTAGAAGAAGACAGGAAGGTGGAGCGGGGGTGCGTCCGTGGGCGTTTCCGCCGCGCCGCATCCCCCTCATTTATAACCATAGGAAATCATGGGGGAGCGGGATCGTTTGCACCCACGCTCCCACTTCCCCGCATTGTGCGGGCACGTTTCCCGTACGCCTTAACTACATGGGGAAGCGCAACCGCCCTCCGCTGTCGCAATCAATCCCCCACGCGAGGGCCGAGGGTGCGGTGTTGTGGGGCCTGGCCCGCTGTCGCATCCCATCGCGCGCGTGGCCTGGTAGGGCCTCTCCCGCCACTGTTCACCATGTGGTGGCGCATCGGGCCGCGGGAGGCACGAGCCCTCCCCCAAGTCAAGACTCGGCCGATGTTTCGGTCTCCCGCCTAGGCCAGGATGCCGCGATCCGGCTTCCGGAAGCCGGAACTCTGCAGGTGTTGCCGGGGCCCGGCGATCGCAGACTTCATCAACACAACCGTCTCCTCAGGGGGGTAAGCTACGAAGGCCCTCCTTCCCGAAGCCGGTGGGCCTTCACAGCTTTGGGGACTACTGTCAGAGGGATGGCCCCCGGGTAGGCAACGGAACTCGGATCCCCTTTTGAAACATCGGGGCAGGCCGGGCCCCTCAAATCCGGCACGCCACCCTACCGGCTCCCCAACGCGAGCCGGCTAGGTGCCGCGACCCTGCCCGGCCAGCTGGCGCATGTCTGCCGATCACAAGAAGACAACTCCCAGCAACAAGCGGGCACGGCTACAATGCATCCCCCTTTACGTCGGCCCCTGCAGGCGCGACAACAGTGCACCCCACGCCCCCCCCCTCACCGAGGCGGGCGGTGTGCTGGCGGCATAACCCTATAGCGGGGCGGCGCAGGCCGCCCCCTGATGCCTGGCAGGGCGTGCCACAGTACCAAGCAGCCGGCCGTACTCGCGCTCCGCCAACCCGGACGACCCACACCCGGTGAGTCCCGCATCCGGCGGACCCGGCAGGCCCGGCGGCCCCCACTGCTGGCTCCCAGGACACCAGGGTCCCGCGCCCATGTAATATTACCATTGTAACCCTGGGGGCCAGCCTATAAGACCCCCTGGTACCCCTCCATGCAAGGGGTTGCTCGATTAGTAGAACACGCACACGCGCGCGTGCACACACACACACACAAGGCAGAGTAGAGGACCAGTTCCCTCTTCCTCCTCCACCCAAATAGCTCCAGGAGCAACTTTGTAACCCATCACATATCCTCCATTTGGCAGGACTAGGAGTGTTACCTCCCATGGAGGGCCCCGAACCTCGGTACGTCTCGTGTCACACACCATCGTGTGCCAACCTCACCTCTGGAACACACCGGTGCGCTTCTATCTCCCCCAACTTTTAGCCATCCCAGGACATCTGCGGTGAGATCACTGTCGGTGTCAAAACCGGCGGATCTCGGGTAGGGGGTCCTGAACTGTGCGTCTAAGGTCAATGGTAACAGGAGACAGGGGACATGATGTTTACCCAGGTTCGGGCCCTCTCTATGGAGGTAATACCCTACTTCCTGCTTGATTGATCTTGATGAATATGAGTATTACAAGAGTTGATCTACCACGAGATCGTAATGGCTAAACCCTAGAAGTCTAGCCTGTATGACTATGGCAATGAATATCCCCCCTCCGGACTAAGTCCTCCGGTTTATATAGACACCGAGAGGATCTAGGGTTACGCAAGGCCGGTTACAAAGAAAGGAATCTACATGTTCGGTCGCCAAGCTTGCCTTCCACGCCAAGGAGAGTCCCTTCCGGACACGGGTGCAGTCTTTGGTCTTCGTATCTTCACATCCCATCAGTCCGGCCCATGGCTAACAAGACAGACGCCCGAGGACCTCTTAGTCCAGGACTCCCTCAGTAGCCCCCGAAGCAAGCTTCAATGATGAGGTGTTCGGTGCGCAGATTGTCTTCGGCATTGCAAGGCGAGTTCCCCCTCCGACGGCTTCCAAGTAATGTATTCGGCTTTTAATTCAATGCCGCACCCCTCGGCTTCTGTGCAGCTATGACTTCAGCTTCCACGTGTCGGGCGAATACGGACTGTCGTGGTTTTGTCACGGCAGATGTCCTTAGTGTCAGGACTTAGTCGCGAGGCCAACGCATCTATGTGGTAGCTTGAGAGGGGTTGAGCGGAATCGAGAGACGCAACACAAGACAAGGATTTAGACAGCTTCGGGCCCCGGGAAACATCATCCGGTAATAGCCCTACATGCTGTTTGAGGCTAGGTCTCATTATGATCATGAGGAGTCGCCAGTAAACCGCTCTCCTCTAGTTGTGTCTAGCCCTAGATATTGTTGTTTGCTTGTAGCTTGTTCCCTCTTTGGGGAGCCCCTGCCCTCCTTATATATGTTGAAGGGCGGGTTACATGTGGAGTCCTATTAGGATTATGATTACTCTATGACAAGTGGAGTCCTAGTCCTCGCTTCCTTCAGAGGAGAATAGTCCTTACGCTTTCCTCATAAACCGCCCACCATTAAACGTGAACCGCCTTCGGGCCTTGGGCCTTGTCATCCGTCTGTCAAAGGCGCCGGATCACGAGTGAGTCATAATGACCAGGTGGGTTGCTTGTAAACCGCAGTCGTCAGGCGGGTCGCCGATGAATCGCCAAGTGCCGCCAGATCTCAAGAACCGCCAAGTCCGCCGGGTTATACTTCCGCCGGTTTACGCCAAGGGTATATCCCGACATTAGCCCCCGTTTAATTTGGATTTGTCCATGTTAAACTGGTCCTGTGAAATAAACACAAGAACAAACTTGACAAATTATGCTCCGGGTTAAGAATTCTTGTAAACCGGCATCTGATCATCCTTAAATCCTTGTCATTTCCTCCTTCTAGAAAATCCGGTTTAATAGGCCAGCTTCATAATCAATTTGCTGACATTGGTTTCTCATAGAAAATATATTGTGAAGAATAACTCCTTTGATTCAGCTCCCAATGCTTAAAAACAATATTGGTCCTTGAAATACTCATCCGATCTTCAGCCGGTTTAAGGACGTAGAACTTGCCGGTTTATCATTGCCAAGATCACTGGTTTATAAATATTGATAGCACCGGGTCATACTTGTAGTTAACATCGAGCTTGAAAATATACCTCTTATATGCCTATCACTTGTAGCCTCCAAGTCTTAAGAAGGTAGCATAGCAACAGCTTAAGACTTGCTTTGATAAATATCACAATCTTGAAGAAATCCAGGTTGTTCATCTCAATCACTAGTCGAATTGAGTATTCCACATATGTAGCCCCAAGTGCCAGTTGTCATGCTTGCAAAGCAACTGGGACTTGTAATTTCTGATGCTCATAAAAACTTCAACCAGTGTAGCCCCCAAGGGCCGGGTCATTATGCAATAATGAGCAGGGACTTTGTAAATATAATCATGTAGATTTGAGCAATGATATATAGCCCCCAAGGGCCGGCTCAGCAAGATAATATTGAGCTGGGACTTGATATATACTTCGATGAAAATAACATCATATGGTATAACCCCATCATGGGGCTTGAATCCACGCCCACAAGGTTAAGAGCCTTGTGCTTTCCCAACCGAGCGGTGGACCCTTCAAGATAATGGATAAAAGGTTTGTACCTTGAATTGTTGACAGAGCAATTGGTAGCCCCCAAGGGCCGACTCATTATAATATGATGAGTCGGGTCTTTAATAATATGAGCAAAAATTACTTTGCATTAGCCCCAAGTGTCATGGTGCATGCTTGCGGCGACATGAGACTTGCATATTCGATATAATCTCAACTTAAATAATGTAGCCCCCAAGTGCGGGTTGTAAGCTCAAAGAACTCGGGACTATTCCCTCCATTGTAGAATAAATCATACCCAATGATGAAATAATAGCCATTGCGCTGAAGCGACTTTGAAAACCTCAATCATAATATTGGTTATTGATAACCATAATAAAAATCTAGCCATGTTGGCTATTCAAGATAATATAATCTGGTATGAAAAACCTTATTCATTTAATATCGTAATGAAAATTCAGCCAAGTTTGGCTAGTTGAATAATATAACCCAATGATTTATAAGCGCATGATTCCAATGGCGCAATCCAAATATGTACTGGTGACTTATAGTCCAAAACCAGGCCGGATTAACAAACACCGGAAAATTTCTCATCATATACTGGCGACTTATCGTCTTAAAGCCAGGCCGGTTTAATAAACACCGGATAATTTATCATCATGCTTTATTCAACCTATCTCTGCATACAACAAGTTTAAAGTGTCCTGGCGGTTTACCGCCGGACGGGTCATAATGCCCAACATATAACCCAGGTTTATAACCAAGGCTGCACTTTAAGAATAATCAATGAAATATATCATACCTGTGACATTGAATCACATCATTGGTTTACCCACTTTTTGTAGTAAGGGTGATAACTCCAATCTCGAGTAATGATAACTCCTTTCATACTGTGCCGGTTTATGATAAAACCGTACCGGGTTGTGATAAACACCGGTTTAACCATATATAATACTGGCGACTCGTAGTCAAACCAGACCGGGCGGATAGTCTCCGGATTATGATTTGATCATGTAGTGACAATTTGTAATTGAAAGTCAAGCCGGGTTAATGTACACCGGTTTACTCCATAATAAGATGGTAACATCAAATCAAACCGGGCAGATAGTCTCCGGATTAAGATTTGACCGTGTTCCGCCACTTTGTAATTGACAGTCGAACCGGATTAACAATGTCGGTTTAAAAAACGCAACAAAATCAAATAACAGTTATGAAAAATATGGAAGCAAAGGCAATGATAAAACCGCTTGCAAAAGAGGCTTTCTTCGAGCCGATCGATGGTGTTACCATGGTCGGACACCACCAAGCTCCCAATAAGGTGTAGCTATGGTTCAAGTCAGCCAGTCCCCAATCGAAACCGTGGCATTATGCCGATCAAGTGGCGTGGCAATGGTTCGGGTTCGACCAAGCCCCAAGTGACTCTATGGCCTTAGGCCGATCAAGAGGCGTGACTGGTTCAGACTTGACCATGTCCCCAAGTGATCTGGTGGCTTTCTCCTATCAAAAGGTGTTGCATTGGTTCGGACACGACCAAGCCCCCAAGTGATATTGTGGCACTAGGCCGATCAAGAGGCGTGGCTATGGTTCGGATACGACCAAGCCCCCAAGTGATCAATAATATGATAAGCCAATAAGGCATGATACCCATGTTTGAACCACGCATCATGGCAGCAGGCCCTCTTTGGCACCCTTTAACTTTTTGCAAGAGATAAATCCTTCTTGAACCGGGATTTTGAACCGGATATTTGAGAGCTTCCAAGCTTTGTGGGAGAACATATTTCCCTTAAACCGGATTGCAAACCGGATTCTTCATTTTCAGCCATAAATTTTCGGACAGCCTTTCAACTCGAACTTGAGAAGTTAATTCCTTGTTGAACCAGACATTTTTAAACCGGATTTGAGAGCTTCAGAGCTTGTCGGAGACAGGTTTCCCTTGAACCGGATTGTAAGCCGGATATTTGAGAGCTTCAGTGAGACTGACTTCCCTTGAACCGGATTTTAAACCGGAATCCTTTCTGATGACCCGGAACTTCTTCATTGAGCTGGGATTTTGTAACTGTTATATACTTTCTAAACCGGAAATTTTCTGACGGCCTTTAAATTTTCATCAATATAACAGGAGCCTCCAGGACCGGGTTATCCTTTCCCTCCATCGTCCTAGGGTTCTTAATCTTGCTGAAACTGGCAAGATTTGCTGAGTCATGTCATCGTAGCCCCCGAGTCTCAAAGGTGACTCGGGGATTTGGCTTGAGACTCTCCATATGTGACCGTGATGTAAACCGGCATAAGTTGCATATCATCGGTGTTGATAGCCCGATGTGAATCCACAGAAGATTGAGGTGACTGCGGCGGGTTATAAATGATCCCGTATGAGCCATGTCAGCAACTCGGCCAATGGTTCCTTCCAACTGGTGATTTGAAGTTAACCAAACTGTAGCGGTGGCGACTTGTGCGCCTGCCCATTGAGCCATCCAGTGCGGGCGGCGGTTGATAGTATATGATAATTTGTCTTCATTTTGTTGAAAGAAAACCGGGCTACCCAAGCCGTGACTTGCTCATGTAGCAGTGCGGCCTGGTATGTTGATGTAGACCAGGTCGCAATAAATGGACGGTAGAGACGCCCACAGATTAGAGGTGGCTTGGCAGATGAACCGCCCACGGTGTTGTAAACCGTTCGGACGGGCGAAGTCAACGCAGGCACGGTCCCGCAAGTTGATGTAAACCGGGCCATAAGGGCGACGTCTTGCACACGTCCATTCACCGTGTAATGTGGCATGGACGAACACCGGGCAGGACGTTGCCAGCGCGTGCTTCATACCCATGGTATAAACCACGTTTATAATGAATAATTGTCCTGCATACAATATTGCAGACCAAGGCAAAGATAAACTGCTCTTTGACAAAATAATATGTGCTAATAAAATATATTTTAGATGGATATCACCTGATGTGCCAGGCCGAAAATAATCCGTCATGAAATTGATGATCGCTAGGTGGAGTTGAAGTCGCTCACGGGTGAACCGGCCGCGACGTGATAAACCGGTGCGGACGGGTGAGTCGGCCGCGATGTCTGTAAGCTGGCGCGGACATGCGAGTTGTCCGTGGCGTTTGTAAAGTGGTGCGGACGGGCGAGTCGGCCGGCGCATTGATGTAAACCGGACCGCGATACGCGTGTCCGTGAAGCTGCGAGGGACAGCCGAACGTGCCTCCATGGTGTAAACCCCTTTTTCTTTTAATAGCCGTCCTGCATAAAATTTATTAAAAGACAGAGTAATTGTTCTCAAAAGAATTGATACGTGCTAAAAATACTGAGAACAGATAGCACCTGACTTATTTTCCGGATGAATGCAGGTACTGGTATTGGATAATGTTGGTCATAGTCCAAAGCAGGTGTACATTGTGATCTGATGTAATATTGCTTTGTATATGTCTCAAAGATATCCGCACCGAATAGCAGATTTCAAGTCTGTGCTATCCTTAGTATTCAAGTCTAGCACTCGATCATGTAGTCTTCTTATCTCCATCTTAAACCGCCGCATAAATAATAGCAACAAAGCTTCACCAGTATAATGGAGTAATTGATTCATCACTTTGACTAGTCCCGTCCTTCACGTGATGGAGGATGGTCCTTTGTGGGAATTGTGCCATTGTGCTTTTCAATGTAGCACTAGTAATAAGCCCTTGGAGAAAAAACATGGCATGCAACCTACAAACGCTGCTAATCTTGATCCTTTTGCAGCCTTTTGTCATCTGGTGGACTTGAACAGACTGATAACATTAATTTACCAAACAGAGTCTCAGGCCTCACCCGTAGACGTAGCAGACCAGTCCGGATCAATCAAATCTTGTAGTTTGAATAAATAAGAGCTTTTGACTTCTTCCAAACGGCTCTACCCTTCCTTTTTCTTGTGCACATTGACGAGGCAGACTGCTGACGCGGAGCTACGTGCAAAGACGACGGTGACTCGAAGTGGTCACAGTTTAATATTCTCAAAGCGCCCAATCAGCATAAAGAACTAGAACCAAGGAAAAAGAAAAGGTCCCGCGACTTAGATTCTTGTACGGGCTGGTCCAGAGGATCTTCCGTGAACCCGGGATTTGCGGTCACGAGAGCTGTCCACGGTTTAGCAAAGAACGAGGTCAAGACAAGGTCCAGGTCGCTGTCGGTTTTGACTTTCATGCTTCCTTATCTCAGGCGTGGCTTGCACCTGTTGATTTTTTTTCCTGATCACATCTCCTTTGGTCTGGGTATTTGCTCCTGGCGCCTTGCAGCAAAACATCAAGATCGATTTGGCATAGATTTCTTAATTGTACAGGGAACAAACACCTGTCGGTTTCGGCGGATCGTAGGACGGCGGCAGCAAACACACATAAGCCCGGCGATCCGATGAACCTTACCGGTTCTGCCCGAAGTTACCCCATGCCGGGTTATCCTGCGAGCCTCTTCTTCATCTAATCAACCGCGAGCTTCTCGATCCATATGAAAGATCCCTTCAAGAACTCAACACCACCGTGCGCAGGCCCCACGGTGGGCGCCAACTGTCGTGGTTTTGTCACGGCAGATGTCCTTAGTGTCAGGACTTAGTCGCGAGGCCAACGCATCTATGTGGTAGCTTGAGAGGGGTTGAGCGGAATCGAGAGACGCAACACAAGACAAGGATTTAGACAGCTTCGGGCCCCGGGAAACATCATCCGGTAATAGCCCTACATGCTGTTTGAGGCTAGGTCTCATTATGATCATGAGGGAGTCGCCGTAAACCGGCTCTCCTCTAGTTGTGTCTAGCCCTAGATATTGTTGTTTGCTTGTAGCTTGTTCCCTCTTTGGGGAGCCCTGCCCCTCCTTATATATGTTGAAGGGGTGGGTTACATGTGGAGTCCTATTAGGATTATGATTACTCTATGACAAGTGGAGTCCTAGTCTTTCTTCCTTCGTAGGAGAATAGTCCTTACGCTTTCCTCATAAACCGGCCCACCATTAAACGTGAACCGGCCTTCTGGGCCTTGGGCCTTGTCATCCGTCTGTCTAGTGCGCCGGATCACCAGTGAGTCATAATGACCAGGTGGGTTGCTTGTAAACCGCCAGTCGTAGCGGCCGCCAAATGAATCGCCAAGTGCCAGCCAGATCTCAGTAAACCGCCAAGTCCGGCCGGGTTATACTTCCGGCCGGTTTACGCCGCAGGGTATATCCCCGACACGGACGGTCAGGGTATTTTTTGCAAATAAGACCCCGGTCATGCAAGAAAGAGCGTCTATTTAAAGAGATTAGGTCTCAGATCCATTCGGCACCACACGGAGAAGATCCTCAGAGATTGCCAGGAAAGACCATTCCGACATGGCTAACATTCCCAGCTCCTCTTCCCGTTCCAACCCAGAGAAAGGCGAGTGGGAGAGGTTCTCTGTGTCTCACAGTCAATTGGAGAAGTTGCAAACGTAGGGATTTCTCCCTCCTGCAGATCTGGTCCCTGTTCGAGCAGGGTTGGCCTCCTTCAACGGCAAAACCCAGGCGGAGGATTTCCCCAATCCGTCTGCGAGGGAACGAGTGTGCTTCGTCCCTATCTGCTGAGGGGCATGGGATTTCCAATTCACCCATTCCTCCGAGGGCTTCTGGAGTATTATGGCCTCCAGCTGCACAATTTTACCCCAGCCTCCATCCTGCACATTGCGGGTTATGTCGCTTTATGCAAACTATTCCTGGGTTGTGAGGCCCATTTTGATCTGTGGAGAAAGTTGTTTTGTCTTGTCTCGCGCAACCACGAGGGATCGATATTTGAAGTGGGCGGGGCCGAAATATGGCGTATTGCTGAGACCGGATACCTATCCGGCACATCAAAGAAAGCTTCCGAAGAGTGCACCTCTGAGTGGTTTAACATTGATGATGTCGTACTTCTAGATCCAGTCTAGAGAGGTCTCCCCGAGTTTGCAAGTGTTCCTCTGAAGAAACGCCACAGCTGGCACCCTCGGAGCCTCGAGGAGGAAGATAGTGCAGAAGTTTGCCGACTCCTGAGCAAGATCAGGATGCTTGCCCAGTCCGGGTATACGATAGTCGAAGTGATGGCGACCTCCATAGTATGGGGAGTCCAGCCACTCCAATACAGAGGACTTCCCATCTGGAACTACAATGGGGAAGATGACACCTCCCGCTGCGGCAGGAAAGGTCCGGACACCCCTGCCGCCCTAGCCAAAATATTGGCCGAACTGTTCAAGGGTGAGGAAGAGGAGTTCCCGCGCATCACGCACAGAGAAGGATATTCCATGTACAATCCTCCTAGCTAGGTGAGCCCCCAACTCTTTTGCTCCACTCATTCCACTCCCTGAGCTTCGTTCAATGAAATATTAACCCGTCCATTTATAACAGCACTGGTGAAAGACTTCCGAGGGGCTTCACAGCCCCGCCTTGCAGCCCGAGGGCCACAATCGGGACCTTGACCCCGGATTCGAAGAGGATCCGGATATATTTGTGGTGCTTGAGAATGGAAAGTTTCACCAAACGAGCTATGACGACACAGAGGTGTCCATCATCGCCAACTATCCCGGTCTTCTCCCCGCTTCTCAGGTAAGTAATCAGGAGACACTTTGTCCGAGAGGGTTTTTCTCATACTTCCTCACCCACCGCACCATCCTGTGCTCAGAAGGGGAGGCGTTCGGCGTGTCGTGCTGTCCCAGGGGCATCTCCAAAGAGAGCGGCTCTCACGCCAGGCAGGCCTTCGAAGAGGAAGGCAAAGAGAGATATGGTCGGGCCTTCCTTGAAGAGGTATGGGTTCGCAACTATGCTCTTTCTAGTAGTCGCGTCCGACTGTGACTCATATGTTCATTTTGTATCAGGAAAAAGGTTCGACGGACTGTGTCCGAGGACCCGACCAGTCGTACTCCTAATAACCAAGATTCGATCCCAGCCGAAGAGACAGGGCCCGACATGGGAGTGGCACCGGACTGTCTTTCTGCCGAGGGTTCAGAAAATATGTCCATCACCAATTCGGAAGTGGAGAGCACCATGAATCACCGGTGCCGGAGGGCCGTTTTATGAGATCCTCGCTTCTCAAAAGAGGCGTTCGGTGCCTTCAGCTCAGCTGATGCATACATCCGAGCTGCTCGAGATGGGCTTAACAGAGCCACCGAGCAGCATTTGAAAGATGTGCAGGTAAGTTTACCTTGTGCGAATTTGATAACCATGTGCCAGTAGCCCCCAAGACTTGAAGCAGTTGGGACAAATGTTTTAAGGATCGTTGCATAAACAGGTTCTTACGGAGAAGAATGACCTGCTATCCCAAGAGCTGGAGCAGTGACGGACACAGCTAACTGCCGCTACCACCGAACTGGAAAAGTTCAAGAAGGCGTCCTCTGGTAATATTGTCCTCCATCGAGAAATGAAAAATTATATGCCTAGCTATGTTAAAACTGCTGCTTGTCTCATAACAGGATCATCGGACCAACTGGAAGAGGAGCTGAAGGCCGCTCAAATGAGCGAACAAGAGGCAAAGAGACAACATGCCGCAGGCGAGCGTGTTCTGACCCGAGTCAGAGAGGAGAAAAACAAACTCCAGGATTCCAACACCGAACTAGGCGAAGAACTGAAAGATGTGCGAGCCCAGCTAGACGACTTCGTGAAGGAGAACAAAAAGCTGCGAGGCGACATGTTCAGTATGTGGCCGAATTTATCTTATGACCGTTTGGAGGGAAAATTAGCTGATATAGCTATGATTGCAGGTATGCTGACGGGCCATCCCGAAGAGGAGGTGTCCGGATCATCAAGTGATCTTCTGCAAGGGCTGTCGCAGTTGCACGAGCAAGCTCGGCAGGCAATGCGGAGTGTAGCCAAGGCCTTATGGCCATCCGCCTCCCCTCCAGGAAGTATGGAGAAACTTGTAGAGCTATTCAAGGGAGCGCGGCGGCGTATCCAACTATGGAAGATATCAGACTGCCGAGAGGGTGCGCGAGAGGCCTGGGCCATGGTAAAAATGCGGTATACCAAGCTGGATCCGAATCACATGGCCCGGGTCGGACCGATAGGGTCAAATGGGGAAGAAA
Organism: Aegilops longissima; assembly: GCA_021605205.1. Classification (NCBI taxonomy): domain Eukaryota; kingdom Viridiplantae; phylum Streptophyta; class Magnoliopsida; order Poales; family Poaceae; genus Aegilops; species Aegilops longissima. Next base: position 70,987,165 of record CM038676.1, read on the forward strand.
TTCCCTTAGTTTAGTATATGGCCAAGTAGAGGTGGCTGCTAGATACTCCCAACATGATTGTAAATTAGACCGCCTATTGGACGGTATAGAGGAGGAAGTTTTTAAGTCCTAAGTGACTATGTATTTTCCTTCTAGCTGGATTGTAAAACGATTGTCATGGCCGACCTTTTCGCTTTGATCTCTCGACCCGAAGGTGCGGAGTGTTTCCGAATACCTGAGCGGCAGAATAAACCGGGGTATGCGTGGAAACCAGGCGTAGGGGTCATAGGTGCTTGAACAGACAAGTTGTATCCAGCTAGTTATGTTATATTACATTGAAATTGTAAGAAACATCTTCCAGAGAGAATAGTTCCGTTAAGGGTTCCTTTCCCTGGGTGTGCATGCATCTATGTGCATGTCCGGACTGTGATGAAAAAAATCACAGTGTGTATAACTTCTGGGGGTTCATAATGGAACGAGTGCAAACACATCTTTAGTTCGCCAACCGAATATTCCCTTAAGAACGCTAGCTTTCAGCTTCACCCAGTCTGAGGTACACATCCGGATGACCCGGCAGTAACAATCGCGGAGGTGCTCCCTTTATGCCCTAGCCGAACTAACGGGAACGTAGGGAATAAGCACAGGAGCCAGGCAACCCAGCTTGGCCAAAACTTAAGTCATATCGATGCATATAATGGCAAAGAAAAGGTACATATGGGAGAAAACGCATCCTGATAAACCACAAGTATAGGGGATCGCAACAGTTTTCGAGGGTAGAGTATTCAACCCAAATTTATTAATTCGACACAAGGGGAGCCAAAGAATATTCTCAAGTATTAGCAGCTGAGTTGTCAATTCAACCACACCTAGATAACTTAATATCTGCAGCAAAGTATTTAGTAGCAAAGTAATATGATAGTAGTGGTAACGGTAACAAAAGTAACAGTAAGTAATATTTTTGGTGTTTTGTAGTGATTGTAACAGTAGCAATGGAAAAGTAAATAAGCGAAGAACAATATAAGCTCGTAGGCATTGGATCGGTGATGGAGAATTATGCCGGATGCGGTTCATCATGTAACAATCATAACCTAGGGTTTCCATTAGGCATGTATCCCGAATATAGTCATACGTGCTTATGGAAAAGAACTTGCATGACATCTTTTGTCCTACCCTCCCGTGGCAGCGGGGTCTTAATGGAAACTAAGGGATATTAAGGCCTCCTTTTAATAGAGTACCGGAACAAAGCATTAACACATAGTGAATACATGAACTCCTCAAACTATGGTCTTCACCAGGAGTGGTCCCGATTATTGTCACTTCGGGGTTGCCGGATCATAACACATAGTAGGTGACTATAGACTTGCAAGATTGGATCAAGAACTCACATATATTCATGTTAACATAATAGGTTCAGATCTGAAATCATGGCACTCGGGCCCTAGTGACAAGCATTAAGCATAGAAAAGTCATAGCAACATCAATCTCAGAACATAGTGGATACTAGGGATCAAATCCTAACAAAACTAACTCGATTACTCGATAGATCTCATCCAACCCATCACCATCCAGCAAGTCTACGATGGAATTACTCACGCACGGCGGTGAGCATCATGAAATTGGTGATGGAGGATGGTTGATGATGACGACGGCGATTTAATCCCTCTCTCGGAGCCCCGAACGGACTCCAGATCAGCCCTCCCGAGAGGTTTTAGGGCTTGGCTGCGGCTCCGTATCGTAAAACGCGATGAATCCTTCTCTCTGATTTTTTTCTCCCCGAAAGTGAATATATGGAGTTGGAGTTGAGGTCGGTGGAGCGTCAGGGGGCCCACAAGGTAGGGGGGCGCGCCCAGGGGGGCAGGCGCGCCCCCCACCCTCGTGGACAGGGTGTGGGCCCCCTGACGTGGATTTTTCTTCCAGTATTTTTCTTATTTTCCAAATAGATGTTCCGTGGAGTTTCAAGTCATTCTGAGAACTTTTGTTTCTGCACATAAATAACACCATGTAAAGTCTGCTGAAAACAGCGTCAGTCTGGGTTAGTTCCATTCAAATCATGCAAGTTAGAGTCCAAAACAAGGGCAAAAGTGTTTGGAAAAGTAGATACGACGGAGCCGTATCACCCCCAAGTATGATAGACGTACATACTTGAAGATGTATGCGTCGAGGGTGCACGATCTACCCGCACGAAAGCCTTTGAGGCTAAAGAGAAAAACAAAAAGAGAGAAAAAATGATGAAGACAATAAGAGGAAGGAGACGAACAAAGAGTTCGGTGCTAGGCATAGAATCTTCAGAGTCTGGCCGCGTTCCAGTGGTTCGGCTCTAGTCGATTGTCCGACGCATCATGCAAGCGGTACGCCCCTCCGTTGAGAACTTCGTCGATGATGAAATGACCCTCCCACATGGGCTTGCGTTTGTCCTTTTTCTTCTCTGGCAGGCATAGAACGCGTTCACCAATGTTGTAAGTTTTGGCCCGCACTTCTCTGCTTTGATACTTGCGAGCCTGCTGTTGACAAAATGCGGAACGGGCTCTTGAGACGTTGCGCTCCTCCTCTAGGGCGTCTAAGCTGCCCTGCCAATCGAGCTCGGCCTCTCTCTCTTCGTACATGCGCACTCGAGGTGAGTCATGAATAATGTCGCTGGGTAGTACTGCCTCTGCGCCGTACACCATAAAAAAGGTGTGTATATGATAGTGCGATTGGGAGTGGTCTGCAGCCCCCAGAGTACGGAGTCGAGCTCCTCAACCCAGTGCTTATCTGATTCCTTCAAAGACCGCACTAGTCTAGGCTTAATGCCTCTCATAATAAGACCATTGGCTCGTTCGACTTGGTCGTTTGTCTGTGGATGGTAGACAGAGGCGTAGACGAGCTTGATGCCCAGATTAGCGCACCAGGTTTTCACTTTGTTGGCTGCGAAATTGGAGCCGTTATCAGTGATGATGCTGTGCGGAACACCATAACAGTGTACGACGCCAGATATAAAGTCTATTTCTGGCCCGGACTCGGCCGTTTTAACAGGTTTGGCCTCTATCCACGTGGTGAATTTATCCACCATGACTAGCAAATATTTTTTTCTTATGGCTTCCTCCTTTAAGGGGTCCAACCATATCCAGTCCCCAGACCGCAATAGGCCAAGTGACGGGGATTGTTTGTAGGGCGGTGGGGGGCATAAGGCTTTGGTTGGCTAAGAGTTGGCATCCAACGCAATGTTGGACAAGGTCCTGTGCATCCGCTTGGGCCGTCGACCAATAGAACCCTGTACGGAAGGCCTTGCTAACAAGGGCCCGAGTTGCAGCGTGGTGCCCGCCGAGACCAGCATGAATCTCAGCCAGGAGCTGCTGCCGCCCCTCCTCCTCGGAGATACATCTTTGAAGGACTCCGGTAGCGCTTTTCTTATATAGCTCTTCGTCGTGAACCTTGTAGGCCTTTGAACGCCGGACAATGCGGCGGGCCTCATTTTGGTCCTCAAGAAGCTCCTTCCTGTTAAGGTAGGCGAGGAAGGGTTCAGTCCATGGGGCAATGACTGCCATGATGAGATGCGCCGACGGTGTTATTTCGGTGGCTGAGCCTCCGATGATGTCAGTGTTTTCAGAATCTAGGGTTATATTCGGATCCGTACTAGTGTTGCCGTTTTCCCCCTGTCACACCACGGATGGCTTAAAAAGCCTTTCCAGAAAGATGTTAGGTGGGACGGGGTCGCGCTTAGCGCCGATACAAGCAAGAACATCCGCCGCTTGATTACTTTCTCGAGCCACATGATGGAACTCGAGCCCCTCGAACCAAGCCGACATTTTTATGACAACATTACGATAAGCTGCCATCTTCGGATCTTTAGCGTCGAAGTCTCCATTTATTTGAGATATTGCAAGGTTTGAGTCCCCGCGCACTTCCAAGCGTTGTATGCCCATGGAGACAGCCATCCAGAGACCATGCAATAAGGCCTCGTACTCGGCTGCATCGTTGGAGTCTGTGTATAGTATTTGGAGTACGTACTGAACGGCGCCTCAGTAGGGGACGTTAAAACGACGCCCGCCCCTAGCCCCACCAGCATTTTGGAGCCATCGAAATACATAACCCAATTGGATTATGTGCCATACTCTTTAGGGAGTTCGGCCTCTGTCCATTCAATGACGAAGTCAGCCAGTACTTGGGATTTAATAGCTCGACGTGGTTTGTATGTAATATCAAATGGAAGGAGCTCAATGGCCCATTTGGCAATCCGGCCCGTGGCATCGTGGTTGTTTATAATGTCGTTGAGTGGTACTTCGGAAGCCACCGTGATCGAACACTCCTGGATGTAGTGACAGAGCTTTCGGGATGCCATGAAGGAGGTGGGTCTAGTTTTCACGAAGGAAATCCCAGTTTTCGCGAAGGAAATCCCTTAGTGCGGCATCGACCGTTGGGTCTAGTTGTGCTCCAATAGATGATGTATTCTTGGGGTCCGTTGGGTGGACCTGGAATTTGACTATTTATTCTGCCTGTTTGAAGGAGGTGGATTTGGGTCGTTTGTCTAAGATCACATCGTCCCTATCCACCGTGGAGCGCAGTGCGGTTAATTCTTCGGCCGCGAGGACTTCAGATAATGCCTCAAGGGCCAGGGATGCGGTTTTGTTTTCGGCGCGGAGTGCTATGTCCGGATCACTGACAAGAGTGATTATGCCGTTTGGTCCGGGCATTTTGAGCTTCATGTACTTGTAACGAGGTATAGCTTGGAAGCATGTAAAAGCATCTCGCCCCAATAGGGCGTGGTATCCGCTGCTGAAAGGAGCCACTTGGAAGGTTATTTCTTCGGACCGATAATTCTCCGGCGTGCCGAATACCACATCAAGTGTGATTTTTCCCGCACACCACGCCTCCCAACTGGGAATGATTCCTCGGAAGGTCGTGCTTCTTTGCTTTATGCGGCTTCTGTCTATTTCCATCTTGTGGAGTGTATCCTCATAGATGAGGTTTAGTCCGCTACCGCCGTCCATGAGGACCTTGGTGAGTCGAAAGCCGTCCACGATCGTACTAAGGACTAATGCGGCTGGTGCTCGGACTGTCCTGTATTTTGGTTCGTCACTGGCATTAAAGGTTATAGCCGTGTTGTTCCAAGGGTTTATCACGGCGATTTGACAGACTTCAGCGAGGTCGCGGAGTGCCCTTTTGCGCTTATTATTTGAAGCGAATGTCTCGAAGACCATCAATACTCTGGGGTCGTCGTCTTCTGGAGGGTGTTGCTTTGGGGTGTTTTTGGTAAGGATGTCCTCGCCGCTCTTGGCTACCTGGCGGAGTATCCAACATGCTCTAAGGCTGTGGGTTGGTATGGTGTCCGGTGCTGTGTGTATTTTGCACGGGTCATCGAGCCATCCCACCAGAACGGTTCCGTGCCGCGTAATGGGTTTATGTTTCTTGGCTATTGGATTGGGCATGTCACGGGGATACACCCTTTTCGCCTGGGCCAGCGGTTGAGTTGGGGCCGATGGCTCCCAACAAGCTGCCTGATCTTTCCAGGCGCTTTCCATTGCACTGTACTTCTGTACGATCGTTGCCAAGTCAGTGAAGTGCAGTATGCGGCGGCGATTAATGGCATTGAGGATTCCTTCGTTCATGCAATTGTTGCAGAACACTGATATCGCGTCCTCGTCGCGGCAATCTTTAACCTTGTCCTTGACAAGGAGGAATCTGGCCCAGAAGTGGTGGACCGTTTCCTGAGACTGCTGTTGTATGCTCATGAGAGTGCTTATGTCTGGGTGGGTGGGTGGAATTGGATCCGGACCCTGACCCGATCGATGATCTGGAGTCTAAAGGTTTTATGGACGTAACAGTCCGGACTCTGGAGTATCTTCTGGTTGCTTATGCCCGCCGTCCGATTCTATGTTCGGAAGGCCGGTCACCTCCTTTTGCTGGTGGGGATTCGGCTCTGTTGGGTCGGTGATCCGGACATAGTCCGTCTTCAGTATAGGGGAAGAGTCATCATCTTGCTTCTCGACCACCGCTATCTGGTGGGTGACCGATGGAGATTTGATTTCTCTTTGGTCGAGTTTAAGCCCGATCCAATCGTAATCTGTGGCGATTCCCAGGGCGGCGATGCGATCAAGGAGCTCGTTTAATAACGAAAACTCCGCCGGGTCCATCTGCTTGGAGTGTTTGGAGTTGATACGAAAGGGATTTTCGATGGCCCGAGAGGTCATCGTCGACTTAACGGCCGTGCGGGCGGTCATGGTAAAGCCGCCCAGCCGGAGGGTTTGGCCTGGGGCCAGTCCTCCTCCGGCGGTGATATTTTCTTTAAGGACGAGGCGAGTCATCGATCCTGTCGTCGACGGCACAGTGGAACTCTCAATGAAAGCACCAATGTCGGTGTCAAAACCGGCGGATCTCGGGTAGGGGGTCCTGAACTGTGCGTCTAATGTTGATGGTAACAGGAGACAGGGGACACGATGTTTACCCAGGTTCAGGCCCTCTCTATGGAGGTAATACCCTACTTCCTGCTTGATTGATCTTGATGAATATGAGTATTACAAGAGTTGATCTACCACGAGATCGTAATGGCTAAACCCTAGAAGTCTAGCCTGTATGACTATGGAAATGAATATCCCCCCCTCCGGACTAAGTCCTCCGATTTATATAGACACCGGGAGGATCTAGGGTTACACAAGGTAGGTTACAAAGAAAGGAATCTACATGTTCGGTCTCCAAGCTTGCCTTCCACACCAAGGAGAGTCCCATCCGGACATGGGTGCAGTCTTTGGTCTTCGTATCTTCACAGCCCATCAGTCCGGCCCATGGCTAACAGGCCAGACGCCCGAGGACCCCTTAGTACAGGACTCCGTCAATCACCACGATAGAAAAAAAGTAAACTAGCAACTCTAGCTTCAGAAACTCCTCTTGACTACCCCACAGTTACTAGGATGTGGCTCTAGAAGGCTGCCCTCGCTGGAAATCATGCAAACTTGGCAAAAGTCATCTCTTTAGGACTATTACAGAGGTGGAATAACATAGTGGGTATCTCTCTCCTAGCATGAAAGTGAAAATTTTGCACAAAATTATGAGTGAGGAGGAGATATTGATCACACTTATCTTCAAGGAACGGGGTGAGGCCGACATTATTTGCCAAATAATAGAAATCATCATGAATGCCCACATCTCTCAAGAATGTGTTGCATGGCCATTCACATGGCTGCACCTCGGCCGCATGAGGAAGATTGTACTAGGGCTTCAGAGTTTCCTTGGAACAATAGCTCGAAGAACCTCTCAACCTCCACTTAAGCATTTTCTTTTCTCTAAAATTTTCTGAAATTTTTAGTCCCTAAAAATAAAAGTGAACAAAACTCAACAATATTGATAGCAACTACTCCTACAAGTTTCTAGAGGCTATATCATGCATCAAAACTACTTTGAACCATGTAAATTCAACATGCAAGCTCAAATACAAGGTCACCAACAGTAGAAAAATATGAAAACATAAAGCACTAGAACAAAATCTAATTAGACCCTTGGAGGTGTCACCTACCAAGGAGTAACCCCCCCAAACAGTTTTGAAAATGGAGCTCTGAGCAAGGAGATCAAAATTTGCACGAGAATGAGAAATAACACGAGCTATGAGGTAAGTTTGATTTTTTCTAGAGGTAGGAGAAGGCTGTGGGCGGCTAGAATAAGTGAGGGGGGGCTATGGGACCGACAGGTTCACTAGGCGTGCCCTGTGAGCTTGTGGCTCATAGGTGCACCCCCCTGGCATGTGTTCAGTGCCAAAAAAATCTTAAATATTACAGAAAAATCATACAAAACATTCAGGTCATTTTTAGAACTTTTATTTTCAGGACATTTTGTATTGCACGGATAATTCAGAAAACATGATAATCACACATTCTACTTTATTAAACTTCAAAATAGCAGAGAGCAAAAGGTAGGTACAGTAGGTCGTGCTTACTAAATTCACGGACCACATGCCCCTAAAAAAGAATCCATTAATAAGGTTGATCAAGTTTTATTAACAAACTATTTCCAAGAAACATGAAACCGAAGAATTTTCGTATAACACTAAGTTACCTCAATGGGGATATGCATCTCCCCAACAATAAGAGTTTCATATTTCTTTTTGATGGTCGAAAGGAAATTCGAAACCTCCAATAGTAATTGTTGTAATTTTTTCATTAGTGTTGATACTATTCACCGGTCTTTGTTTCCTCGGGAAATAAACCGTATGCTCATTACCATTAACATGAAAAGTAACTTTGCTTTTGTCGCACATCCCCTGCAGTATTCAGAAAAGGGTCTACCAAGGATAATCGACATAGCATCATCCTTGGGCATATCAAGTATAACAAAGTCTGTTAAGATAGTAACATTTGCAACAACATGAGGCACATCCTCGCAAATTCCTATAGGTATAGTAGTTGATTTATCATCCATTTGCACAGATATTTCAGTAGGTGTCAACTTATTCAAATCAAGTCTTGTATAGAAAGAGAAATGCATAACACTAACACTGGCTCCTAAATCACATAAAGCAGTTTTGACATAACTTCTTTTATTGGAGCATGGTATAGTGGGTATTCTTGGGTCTCCTAACTTCTTAGGTACCCCACCCTTAAAATAATATTTTGCAAGCATGGTGAAGATTTCAGCTTCATGTTTCTTTCTTTTATTAGTGACAATATCTTTCATGTATTTAGCATATGGAGGCAATTTTCAAAATATAAGTCAAACGAGTGTGCAAAAAACAGGCCTAAGCATTTCAACAATGCGCTCAAAAGCTTCCTCATCTTTATTCTTCGGAGGTTTAGTAGGAAACGGCATGGGCTTCTGAACCCATGGTTCTCTTTCCTTACCATGTTTTCTAGCAATGAAATCACTTATGTCATATCTTTTATTCTTAGGAGGTGGGTTATCAAGATCAAGAGTGGGTTCTATTTCTACATCATTATCAGGTTCTCTATCATTATCTGGTTGAGCATCAACATGAACATCATTATCATTGTCATTATCACTAGGTGGATGTTCATTACCAGATTGTGTCTTAGCATCAGAAGTAGAAACATTGTTATGATTCTCGAAAGGTTATTCTATCACAGGTTCACTAGAAGCATGCAAAGTTCTATTGTTTTTCTTTTCTTTTTCTTCTTAGATAAACTAGGTGCATCAAAATTAATTCTCTGAGAATCTTGCTCAATTCTTTTAGGCTTACCTTCAGGATATAGAGGATCCTGTGTCATTTTACCACCTCTAGTCACAACTCTAACAACACGATCATTCATTTTATTATTCATTTAATTAAGAAAAACATTTTGTGACTTAGCGACTTGTTCTAACTGAGTATGAACCATGGACGAATGTTTACTTAAACCCTTAACATCATTAGCAATTATAAACATCAAGACACTCAAACGATCAATCATGATATCATTACGTTTCAATTGATTGCTAACATACATATTGGAGTGTTCTTGCTTAACAATGTAGTTATCAAATTCAGCCAGGCATTGACTAGCAGATTTATTGTAAAGAATATCACCTTCACCGAATCGATATAGAGAATTATCTCTACTACATGTGTCGGGGTATCGAGCCCATGTATTTCTTCAATAGGCGGTAAATTCTTAACATCTTCAGATTTAATACCCTTTTCTTTCATAGACCTCTTTACTCTTGCATATTTTTTAGGACTGAGGAATAGAAAACCTCTCTTTTTTGGAGTTGGCTTCAGTCGTGGTTCAGGAAGTGTCCAAGCATCATCATTTCTCAATATACTGTGTAATAGTTCTTCAGCCTGTCCAACAGTTTGTTCCCTAGAAACACATCTAGCAAAACTATCTAGGTAGTCCCGAGAAGCATTGATTAGTCCATTATAAAAGATATCAAGTATTTCATTTTTCTTAAGAGGATGATCAGGCAAAGCATTAAGCCTCCCCCAATCTTGAGGGAGATTATCTTCTTCAATTTCCACAAAGTTAAATATTTCCTATAAGGCAGCTTGTTTCTTATGAGCAGTATTTTTTTCTAGAGAAGTAATATATCATATCCTAGGGACTACGCACACAAGTAGGAGAAAGAGTATTAAACCATTTCTTAGCATAACCCTTTAGTGAGAAAGGAAACAACTTAAGAATATAGTAATAGCGAATTTTTTCTCATGAGCAAATAGGGTGGCTATATCATTTAATTTAGTAAGATCTGCCACAATAGTTTCAGTTTCATAACCATGAAAAGGATCAGGTACAACCAAAGTAATTAACTCAGGATAGACAGAGAATTCGTAATCCTTATCGGTAACAAAGATAGTAGAGGTAGCAAACTTAGGATCATATTTCATTCTCTCTATCATAGATTTTTCTTTCAGCTTATTCAGTAATTTCCTAACATTATCTCTGTCATTACAAGCAAGAATCTAGCTAGCCGTCTCCCCATCAATAACATAAGCCTCGGGCATCTTAGGTGTTTCAATTCTAGCAGGATAGATATGCATAATAGGTGAATCATAATTTTGATCAGTTTCAGCATCCTCAATTTCTTTAGCTTTAGCAATTTATTTGTCAAGAAATTCACCTAGTGGCACAATATCATGAAGCAGAGTACTAGCATCATCACATGTTTCATTTATGGTAGAAGTTATCATCAATTACTTGCGACATATTAGAATAAATAGCAGGTGGTAGTGTCCCAAGCCTACTCAAAACAGGATGTGAATCAAATGCGGAGCTAGATGATAGTTCCTTATCTCCCCTTGTCTTAGAGGGTACGATCTTGGTTCTAGTATCTTTCAGATTCTTCTGTGACACCCCAGCTCAGAGCAATCGGTTTACCTTGCATTGCTAGCCCAGAGATAAAGTCTTCTGGCAATACATAACAACTTAGTATAGAAAGCAACCGCTTTATTGATCTCTTGCAGATACAAAGTTTCGAATATTACATAGAAGTCGAGGCCAAGCGGCATGCATGGTGCAGCTAAACTTATGTACATTATGTAGTAGATATCTTAGGGGCCTCAAAGAAACGTGATACTCCTACTCGGCAGCGGAACAAAGAGGTAGCGGGACTCCACTCCACAAGGATACTGCTGGGAAACGGCCTAGATCGCGACGAACCGAATGACACCAACTCTGGGTATGGCTTCTCCTGCATCTAGCATGACACGCCAGGTGATTACATTGAGTGTACTCGCAAGCTCACCGCAAGAAAAGCAAACATGACAAAGAACAACAAGGCATTTAGCAAGTTGAATGCATGAACACGAGCATGATACTATATCCATGAAGTGTAGGTGGTTCATGATCACGGTCCCTTGGACCAACTTACCATTTTGGTTTACCTCGTAACCACCATCAACAACTTACCATCGTGATCCTCACTAAATCACATCAGAACCAACCATAGTGGTCCTCACAAGATCACCAATTTCTGCATGTGCCATCTCGGTGTTATTAAGTGTGCCGGTTATTTATTTTTGTTGACCCACAATGTGACCTACGACGAACTCTGTCCATATCCGAGGACGCAACTATCGATAGATTATACACTCTGTAGAGGTTAGTACATTGTACACACCACAAAATTCATGGCATCGTTCTCCCATTCGGGTGGACCAACGACATTCCGACACAACCAATCTAATGCACGACACTCTCCCGGACACTCCGACAAACTCCCCTTTGGGCTATGTTATGGGCGGCCCCGGATGCCAACTCTTGACATCTGCCACCTTCGTTGCCGGCCACCGTCGTGGCAAAACAAAACAAACGGTGCCAAATAGGGACAACGGTACCATACAACACTACAAAAAAAAGACACATCCATGACATTTTGGACCGAACGAAAAAAAAAATCCTGTCATACTTATGACACTTCTATGACGATAATTGTGACAAAATCCGGTATCATCATAGATGTGGTGGGGTCCTACTTCTATGACAAAAAATCATGACAGAAAATGGGCTTTTCGTCCTGGCGGGCCGGAGACGCAACTGCATGACATTCTTTGGGCCGTCCATGACGAAAAAAACCATGGTAGAAGCAAGGGCGAGGAAAATATAGGGGAGTTCCCGGTTACGGTGGGTGGTCGGGGGCCCGAATCTCCGGGTGTTAATCCCAGAAAATGGCCCTTGTGCTTACCAGCCCCAGGATAACTGTTAGCTGATAAGGCACTAGCTTGATACAGAAAATCCTAGCAAAATACAATATATGTAGTACAAGACCATTCTGGTTTGTGAGTACAACCAATGGTTTCTAGTGGTTGATGGCGGAAGCGGGTTGAAAATCATCAGTGTCTATGGGACTCCATTTCCCACGGGAACAGCTGACCAGGTTAACTCCTATCTTCGCGAGGCTACTGTCACCGTTGCTTAGGTTCCGGGGCTGTCATCACGGCCACTCCTCTCCGCGCAAGAAATCTGGACAAGACAATGGCCAAGGACGAGCGAGTGAGTACTTTGAATGTACTCGCAAACATTATGAACACAGGGATAATATTGCAATGATGTGCTAAAAATATTTTATACTCATGACGCTACCACAACAATATAAATATAACTCGATGCGTGTAAGCATGTTATATATGAATATGTAATATCAAAGAAATATTAAAAGATATAATGAAATAAATAACAAGCATGCCACGATGCAAGGCCGGAGCGACACCACATAAAGGGCTTTAAAAGAAATGCCACAATCAAGGCGTCGAGCGACACCACATAAAGGGCTTTAAAAGAAATGCCACGATCAAGGCCTCGAGCGACACCACATAAAGGGCTTTAAAAGAAATGCCACGATCAAGGCGTCTGAGCGACACCACATAAAGGGCTTTAAAAGAAATGCCACGGTCGGTGTCTCATGCGACACCACATAAAGGGCTTTAAAAGAAATGCCACAATCAAGGCGTCGAGCGACACCACATAAAGGGCTTTAAAAGAAATGCCACAATCGGGCATCCGAGCGACACCACATAAAGGGCTTTAAAAGAAATGCCACAGTCGGGTGTCATATGACACCACATAAAGGGCTTTAAAAGAAATGCCACAATCAAGGCCTCTCGCGACACCACATAAAGGGCTTTAAAAGAAACAATCATAGTGAATATCCCGAGGTAGAACCATCCCGTAGATACTCGATGATAACAATAATATTCATGGGTTAGTCAACAATAATAATAATCATAATTATCACAAGTCACAAGTAGAAATTCCAATTCTGGTTTAACAGTTTCACCTCCAAGACCGACACTAAGACCAACACTTGACCCATCCTGCATGAAATCCTTAACCATGGACACGGCTATTCAATAGGTTTAATCTCTGCAGAGGGTGTACTCTTTACCCACGAGTAACGGATTTCATTAGTCCATCGACTAATTCGCTTCACGGTCTTTTGTTGAAAACACACCTAACTTGCACACACTAGCTTATCTCACACGTGTCTGGAATCACCCACGACACCTGTCAAGCAAACTCTAAGTGGGGAGGCTACAAACTCGCGTAGCATGGGATCAAATTTATATCGCGCCCTCTAAGGGGTGGCCTCCCCTCTCGGTCTCAGTCGGAAACACCCATGCCCCCGGACCAGGTGGCCTGCCTACCAGCTACAACCGGTATCTTCCACCCTGGCCTCTCTGTACGGTGTGTGCTAGAAAGAGGTTGACAACTTACTGAACCGTACTCTACTTGTTGTAGAGACGAGTGGTAGTCTGAAACAAGTATGGGGGTTATCGAACAAGACTCGATCTACGGTCGACTCGGGAGGTTTAAGTATTCCTGTATGATTAGCATAACGAATATATTTCAACCAACAGAGTCACCGCCATATTACCTTACCATGCCATACCAGACATAACCGTCCCGACGGAGACCGGCGCCAAACTCATGCCTACTCAAGGCAGAGGTTTTCCTGTGTTCTGTCGGTATGCATGCAAGGCACATGAGGATGATTATCATCACAAGTGTGTTCATTTCCAACAGCATGGAAATCACTAACATGCACCCATGCATATGATCATATCACATGAAATAACAAGTTTCTCTAAAGTGAGGTGATGTTATAAACGTGTCATCAAACACACAAAAATATTTATGCCGGGGTTCAGAATGCTTGCCTTCAGGTCATGGGAAGGCAGGGTGCATTCCAAACTCTTGAAATACTTCTCCTCTCTTCAAAAATCCTATTTTAGAAATATAAATGCATTAACACAAAAAAAAACAGCATAAAAAGTTGTTCTGAATTTTTTTCAAATAAATCTTAAAATAAACTAGACAATATTTGAGAGAGGTAGGAAAAAGAATTAATTCATTTGGAGTTATATTTAAAAAGTACAGCAGGCCAATGTTTGGTCAACATCTGTTATATAAAATAAAACAGAAAAGAAAAACGTTTCAAATAAAAACGTACACGTCGAAAAGCGCATTTGAAGTGCGCTCCACTTAACCCATGTGGATCGACGGGGTCACCGACGGTGGGTCCAGGGGCCCCACTGGTCAGGTTTGACCAGTTCCCTCTCCCTCCTCTTCTCTGCCCGAGCAGAGGCGGGGCGTCCGGCGATTGTCGCCGGCGAACGGCGTCTTCTCGCGGGCATCCGATAGCAGGGATGGATCCGCCATTCCTAGGCGGTCCTTTCGGTGGTCGCAGGGTCGCCGGAGGTGGAGGGAGTCGCCGGCGGCGAGCTCCGCGGCGGAGGGGGAGCTTCGGTGACAAAGTGATTTTTGGGTTGCGGTGGTCTCCACGAACATTGATCGAGGGGTTGCACTCGCGAGAGGGAGGGGGAGTTCTTGGTGGAGAGATTGGAGAAGGAGAGGCCCTGGTGGCGATGGAATCGGCCGGGGCTTGGCGGCGACCGAACCGGCCGGACTTGGGGAAGAAGGCCTTCCCCTCCTCGAATGCTGGCCAGGGTAGCTCTAGGAGGATCACTGGAGGTTGATCGAGGGCTAGATAGAGCTCCGGGGCCCTTATATAGGCGGTGGAGGTCGGTTCCGGGGCGGCCGACGATAAGGACGACGGCGAACCGCCTCCCTGTAGCTTGGGCGACGTGGCGGCGACGAGCGCTAGAGGAGAGGCTGCGGATGAGCTCGCACTATTCCAGGAGCAGGTGGCAAGCCGGGGTGGCTTTGGCGGCGCCGACCGTGGCAGAGGTGCGCTGCGGACGCCGGCATGCCGCCAAAAGCTCTGTCGGCGGAGCTGTTGGCTGCCAGGGCGGCTTGGCGCGTTGCTGTGAGGAGGTTAGTGCGTGGCGTGGCGCTGCAGAGCGGGCCAAAACCAGGGGGGCCAGCGTGTTGGCTCGGGCGCGGCTCGTGCAATACGCGCGCTCTGGGCGTGTCAAGTGCACGCACGGAAGGTGTTCGACACAATGCCGTGGCACGCTACAGGTCACAGGTGAGGTTGGCATGTAACAGAAGTAGGTTAGTGATAGAGGGAAGCTCAAGGGACAAGGTGGTTTGGTCAGGAGACAAAGTTCACTATGTCAACAACAATTCATGTCAAAACTGATCATGCCCTCCAGGTGTTTGACAAAATGCCACAGGCACTTAGGCTTTTCTTGGAGTGGCCAAATCTTCTAGATCAGTGTCTCTGTGGGTGCACAAGAGGGTGGTGAGGTTAGTTGGTGAAAAGCACAAACTTGCTAGTGCAAGTTTTGCGAACTTCAAATCTGGACAGGATGTGAATGGCATCATTTCATGAACCAAAAATATGCCAAGGGTTGCATGCTCCTGGACTTAGGGGTTTAGCATGGAGGATTACAAGCAGGAAAAGAATCTAGGGCCAAAGAGCCAGCAATAATAGGGATCTTTGTACAAACCCTCTTGATGGACCGTAATGAAGATTAGGTTAATTTACTCAAAATCTTCAAAGAACATCCTTGGATTATTGCATATAATGGAATCATATGCTGCTACTGACATCCCATAATTTTGGTGGAAGCTAGAAACAAATATTTAAAAGGGTTGTAGTGTAAAATTGCCCACTGGACCAGAGGAGAAAAACATGTGTAGCACTCAAAATATGCATTGAATGAAATATATTATTGCACAAAAGTGATTTAGAGACATCACATGACATCTCCAAATTTTGGTTGGATTTTTAGTTAAATTTATCAACTGGTGGTAGTACAAAAAGGAGCTCCAAAACTTAAAACAAGTTATTTTAATGAATAAAGCTCAGGGTGAAATAGTTTAATAAATAAATCTACTGATTAGGAAATTGTTTTAATGAGAGGGCATAGAAGTCCAATATATTTTGGAGGGATCCACTTGGGATAAATTCCTTAATATTAAAAGAGAAGTTTTGAAATCAACAGAGATATTCTTGCAGGCAAAAATTTTAAACTCTTGGCAAAAAATTTAATAACTAAAACCTGGTTAATTTTTTGGGGTGTTACAATTACTACCCCCCTTAAGAAAAAATCTCGTCCTCGAGATTTGCTAAGAGCCGTTGTGAAAAACAAATGCTCCATATGTGTCCGAGCGGTTGTGAGTCTGCTGCCGTGGTGCTGCGTGAATAAAAAAAATCCATGTAGTGAGAGGATAAAAGGTGCAGCAAATTCTGGAAGAAGAAAATCTCATTCCAGGATTTTTCGCGGTTACACAGGTTGCTCACGAAGAAAACCACTTACAAACGTAAGAACTAAATACTCGACTCGTCGCACAAATTCGAGGTACCACGCATAAGTTACCACATAATAGTAAATGCTGAAATAACAAATACAGCAGTGACGTCTAAAATGAGAATGGTAACTGGTCGTGGTCTCGAGGAAAAGTCTCGGTAGTGGAACGCACTCCTCTTCTATCGGAGGAAGTGGATTGATCGGTCGATGTATGAGTCTCCGGATCGGGCCTCGGTGGTCCGCCGATTGCAATCGAGGGTTCGACGGTGAGATTTCGGAGATAATCCATCACTTGTCGATTCAAATGCTCTTGAGCGATGATGTATCGGATGAGGTTGGCCAAGATCGGTCTCTGTCAATCCGCCCACCGGGAAAGATGTTACTCCCTGGCGCTGTAACGGCTCGAAGTAATAATATCCTCGTCATGGGCATAGGGTATCGCGGACCGAAGGCAGCAATGGCTTCCTCGCAGCAGCTTCTATGGCAAAGCGTGGGGTTGGTATAGATCTCCCACGAAGGAAACTTCCGTTGGATCTTGGTTGGGGTCTACGGGAGGGATGTGTACTGCTGCCCAATATTCCGAAGTGGAAGGGGTGATTCTCGACTTGAACAGCTCGTACTGGGGTGGCTGGGTAGAACCCATGGTACTGTAGGTAAAGTCCCACAATATTTTGATGAAACTACCCGGGGTTGCATCTGGGGTTCTTAGATAAATACTAGGGCTCGGCATGACAGGAAAAGGTTGTGAGGGTGGTGCACAAGGTGTGGGGTGCTTGGTAAGGTCACAAGGTGGCCTTCTTATATAACACCTGGGCTGATTTATTTACCGTGGTGAAAGGTAATAAATATGCTAGATTACCTCCAAGAATCAGGTCAGTGTCGGGGATACACATATCTCATAAATAGACGTATTACTGTGGGTGTCATCGGGGTTGGTCTAGGTAGTTGTGCCCGGAAAATGTGCAACTATGTGTCGACAAACCACGCAGCTACTATTAAAACAGAGGCACAACGACAAAGCGGCGCTTACTCACAAGGTTACATGATTACAAAGCGAGAATACACCGAGACTCGACACTACTCGGGTGACCTAGTCTACCTCGCTTACATCTAAACGGGCCTGCCTCGAGGATGCCGAGGCTTCTCCACGGGTCTCACCGCCGGGATTAGCCGGAGATGGTGGAGGAACTGCAGGTCGGGTAGCTATGATGACCATCGGGATTGTTGGCCACAATCCCGCTGGAGTGTGTTCCCAAAAGGCGACGAAGCACTTCGGGGTCATCACAAGATCTTTGATGATGGCTGGGGCTGACCTCAGGGCATCAATCGGGTGTCCGAACAACACGACTAGGCTGTCGGTGTCGGCCTCGGTTTGGGGTAGAGGCTGTGCCGAGCTGGGTTGAGGCTAGCGTGCCCTTTTTATAGAAAAAGGAGACGAAGCCTTCCTTCGCACGCTTGCGAACGAGACACTATAGGCACCGGTCACTGGCGCGTGATTGACAGGCTAGGCGGATAAGTTGGGCACCGACTGCCAAACGTGTCGGTGTCACTGTGTGGCTATCTTGTACGGGAAGCTTGGCTGGGGTTTGGTTAGGTCTGGTAGGTTGGTTTGCCTAAGTTTATCGACCTGGCTGGGATAGGATTAGCCTATGGTCAGCCTGGCTCTGATACCAAGTCTGTGGGGACCGAATCTCCGGGTGTTAATCCCAGAAAATAGCCCTTGTGCTTACCAGCCCCAGGATAACTGTTAGTTGATAAGGCACTAGCTTGATACAGAAAATCCAAGCAAAATACAATACATGTAGTACAAGACCATTCTGGTTTGTGAGTACAACCAATGGTTTCTAGTGGTTGATGGCGGAAGCGGGTTGAAAATCATCAGTGTCTATGGGACTCCATTTCCCACGGGAACAGCTGACCAGGTTAACTCCTATCTTTGCGAGGCTACTGTCACCGTTGCTTAGGTTCCGGGGCTGTCATCACGGCCGCTCCTCTCCGCGCAAGAAATCTGGCCAAGACAATAGCCAGGGACGAGCCAGTGAGTACTTTGAATGTACTCGCAAACATTATGAACACAGGGATAATATTGCAATGATGTGCTAAAAATATTTTATACTCATGACGTCAGTCACAACAATATAAATATAACTCTGATGCGTGTAAGCATGTTATATATGAATATGTAATATCAAAGAAGTATTAAAACATATAATGAAATAAATAACAAGCATGCCATATCAAGCGCCCGAGCGACACCACATAAAGGGCTTTAAAAGAAATGCCACAATCAAGGCGTCGAGCGACACCACATAAAGGGCTTTAAAAGAAATGCCACGATCAAGGCGTCGAGCGACACCACATAAAGGGCTTTAAAAGAAATGCCACAATGCAAGGCGTCGAGCGACACCACATAAAGGGCTTTAAAAGAAATGCCACAATCGGGTGTCGTGCGACACCACATAAAGGGCTTTAAAAGAAATGCCACGATCGAAGGCGTCGAGCGACACCACATAAAGGGCTTTAAAAGAAATGCCACAATCGGGCGCTTGAGCGACACCACATAAAGGGATTTAAAAGAAATGCCACGATGGGTATCTGTGCGACACCACATAAAGGGCTTTAAAAAAGGCCACGGTCAGGCGCCTCAAATGACACCACATAAAGGGCTTTAAAAGAAACAATCATAGTGAATATCCCGAGGTAGAACCATCCGTAGATACTGATGATAACAATAATATTCATGGGTTAGTCAACAATAATAATAATCATAATTATCCCAAGTCACAAGTAGAAATTCCAATTCTGGTTTAACAGTTTCACCTCCGAAGACCGACACTAAGACCAACACTTGACCCATCCCAGACTGAAATCCTTAACCATGGACATGGCTATTCGAATAGGTTTAATCTCTGCAGAGGGTGTACTCTTTACCCACGAGTAACGGATTTCATTAGTCCATCGGGACTAATTCCATCTACGGTCTTTTTGTTGAAAACACACCTAACTTGCACACACCAGCTTATCTCACACATGTGTGGAATCACCCACGACACCTGTCAAGCAAACTCTAAGTGGGGAGGCTACAACCTCGCGTAGCATGGGATCAAATTTAGATCGCGTGCTCTAAGGGGTGGCCTCGCCTCTCGGTCTCAACCGGAAACACCCATGCCCCCGGACCAGGTGGCCTGCCTACCAGCTACAACCGGTATCTTCCACCCTGGCCTCTCTGTACGGTGTGTGCTAGAAAGAGGTTGACAACTTACTGAACCGTACTCTACTTGTTGTAGAGATGAGTGGTAGTACGAAACAAGTATGGGGGTTACTGGAACAAGACTCGATCTACGGTCGACTCAGGAGGTTTAAGTATTCCCTATATTATTAGCATAACGAATATATTTCAACCAACAGAGTCACCGCTCATATTACCTTACCATGCCATACCAGACATAACCGTCCCGACGGAGACCGGCGCCAAACTCATGCCTACTCAAGGCGGAGGTTTTCCCGGGTTCCTGTCAGTATGCATGCAAGGCACATGAGGATGATTATCATCACAAGTGTGTTCATTTCCAACAGCATGGAAATCACTAACATGCACCCATGCATATGATCATATCACATGAAATAACAAGTTTCTCCAAAGTGAGGTGATGTTATAAACGTGTCATCAAACACACAAAAATATTTATGCCGGGGTTCAGAATGCTTGCCTTCAGGTCATGGGAAGGCAGGGTGCATTCCAAACTCTTGAAATACTTCTCCTCTCTTCAAAAATCCTATTTTAGAAATATAAACGAATTAACACAAAAATAAAAACAGCACAAAAGTTGTTCTGAATTTTTTCAAATAAATCTTAAAATAAACTAGACAATATTTGAGAGAGGTAGGAAAAGAATTAATTCATTTGGAGTTATATTTAAAAAGATACAGCAGGTCAAAGTTTGGTCAAAATCATTATATAAAATAAAATGTAAAAGAAAAACGCTTCAAATAAAAACGACACGCCGAAAAGCGCATTTGAAGTGCGCTTCCACTTAACCCATGTGGACTGGGACGGGGGTCACTGACAGTGGGTCCAGGGGCCCCACTGGTCAGGTTTGACCAGTCCCCTCTCCCTCCTCTTCCCTGCCCGAGCAGAGGCGGGGCGTCCGGCGATCGTCGCCGGCGAACGGCGTCTTCTCGCGGGCATCCGAGAGCAGGGATGGATCCGCCACTCCTAGGCGGTCCTTCCGGTGGTCGCAGGGTCACCGGAGGTGGAGGGAGTCGCCGACGGCGAGCTCCGCGGCGGAGGGGGGGCTTCAGTGACAAAGTGATTTTTGGGCTGCGGTGGTCTCCGACCAACATTGATCGAGGGGTTGCACTCGCGAGAGGGAGGGGGAGTTCTTGGTGGAGAGATTGGAGAAGGAGAGGCCCTGGTGGCAATGGAATCGGCCGGGGCTTGGCGGCGACCGAACCGGCCGGACTCGGGGAAGAAGGCCTTCCCCTCCTCGAATGCCGCTGTGGTAGCTCTAGGAGGATCACCGGAGGTTGATCGAGGGCTAGATGGAGCTCCGGGGCCCTTATATAGGCGGCGGAGGTCGGTTCCGGGCCGGCCGGCGATAAGGACGACGGCGAACTGCCTCCCTGTAGCTTGGGCGACGTGGCGGCGATGAGCGCTAGAGGACGAGGCTGCGGATGAGCTCGCACTGTTCCAGGAGCAGGTGGCAAGCCGGGGTGGATTTGGCGGCGCCGACCGTGGCAGAGGCGCGCTGTGGACGCCGGCATGCCGCCAAAAGCTCTGTCGGCGGCACTGTTGGCTGCCAGGGCGGCTTGGCGCGTTGCTGTGAGGAGGTTAGTGCGTGGCGTGGCGCTGCAGAGCGGGCCAAAACCAAGGGGGCCAGCGTGTCGGCTCGGGCGCGGCTCGTGCAATACGCGCGCTCTGGGCGCGTCAAGTGCATGCACGGAAGGTGTTCGACACAATGCCATGGCACGCTACAGGTCACAGGTGAGGTTGGCATGTAACAGAAGTAGGTTAGTGATAGAGGGAAGCTCAAGGGACAAGGTGGTTTGGTCAGGAGACAAAGTTCACTATGTCAACAACAATTCATGTCAAAACTGATCATGCCCTCCAGGTGTTTGACAAAATGCCACAGGCACTTAGGCTTTTCTTGGAGTGGCCAAATCTTCCAGATCAGTGTCTCTGTGGGTGCACAAGAGGGTGGTGAGGTTAGTTGGTGAAAAGCACAAACTTGCTAGTGCAAGTTTTGCAGAACTTCAAATCTGGACAGGATGTGAATGGCATCATTTCATGAACCAAAAATATGCCAAGGGTTGCATGCTCCTAGACTTAGGGGTTTAGCATGGAGGATTACAAGTAGGGAAAATAATCTAGGGCCAAAGAGCCAGCAATAATAGGGATGCTGTACAAACCCTCTTGATGGACCAGAATGAAGATTAGGTTGATTTACTCAAAATCTTCAAAGAACATCCTTGGATTATTGCATATAATGGAATCATATGCTGCTACTGACATCCCATAATTTTGGTGGAAGCTAGAAACAAATATTTAAAAGGGTTGTAGTGTAAAATTGCCCACTGGACCAGAGGAGAAAATCATGTGTAGCACTCAAAATATGCATTGAATGAAATATATTATTGCACAAAAGTGATTTAGAGACATCACATGACATCTCCAAATTTTGGTTGGATTTTTAGTTAAATTTATGAACTGGTGGTAGTACAAAAAGGAGCTCCAAAACTTAAAACAAGTTATTTTAATGAATAAAGCTCAGGGTGAAATAGTTTAATAAATAAATCTACTGATTAGGAAATTGTTTTAATGAGAGGGCATAGAAGTCCAATATATTTTGGAGGGATCCACTTGGGATAAATTCCTTAATATTAAGAGAGAAGTTTTGAAATCAACAGAGATATTCTTGCAGGCAAAATTTTTAAACTCTTGGCAAAAATTTTAATAACTAAAACCTGGTTAAATTTTTGGGGTGTTACATACGCGTTACTGAACACGAGCGATCGATCGATCCCTTGCTGTTCACTGAAGCCGAGTGATTCCTTCGCTACTGCTGCTAACTGAAGCCGATCGATGCTGCCTCTAGATGAACAGTGAGCGTCGTTGGGGGGTTTGGATGAACAGTTCCTGGTGGGGGCTTGGATGAACAGGACCCCGTGGTAGTAGAGGCCGTTGCCGCTGGATGAACAGTACCCCGATTGATCGAGCCGGTGGATGGACAGGACCACGTGGAGGGCTGGATGAACAGGACCCCGTGGAGGGCTGGATGAACATGACCCCGTGGAGGGCTGGCTGAACAGGAGCCGGTGGAGGGCTGGATGAACAGTAGCCCATGGAGGGGTGGTTGAACAGGACCCCGTGGAGAGGGCTGGTTGAACAGTAGCCGGTGGAGGAGCGCGCGGTGGAGGCTGGATGAACAGGAGCCCGTGGATGAACAGTCACAGGTGGAGGCTGGAGGAGGTTGACGGTGGATGAACAGTAGCCCGTGGAGGCTGGAGGAGGTAAATGGTGGAGATGAACAGTATCCCATGGAGTCCTGTTTTGCGGTACGCCACAGCCCTCCTGATGAACAGGACCCCCGTTTCGACCGTAGCGCTCCAACACAAGTCTGTTTCCTCCATTTTGCGGTACGCCACACCCCTCCCGATCAACAGGACCCCGTTTCCACCATAGGAGGTCTGTTTCCTCCGTTTTGCGGTACGCCAGACCCCTCCCAATGAACAGGATCCCGTTTCGACCGTTGCTAGTCAAACACAAGGCCGTTCGGTACGCCAGGCCTCATTTCCATCGGCTTTTCCGTCCAAGCCGGTTGGCTCCCGATGTACACACCGATGCATTCCGTTCTGACCCGGCCAGTTGGCTCCCCATGATCACGACGACGGTGCAGCTTCTCCGTTCCGACCCAGCCATGTACACGAGACCTGGCCGTACGTATGCGCAAGTAGGCGTTCGAGACCCCGCCCGTATGTACGTACGTGGCCGTGTTTACTTTCTTGCACCCTGGCCGCTGTACGTATGTGTACATGCTATGTGCGCGCCTCTACTACGACACGCGCGCGCCTCTACTATGACACGTGTGCACCCCTACACCGACCAGTATGTACGTACACGTTAGTGACTAGAATGACAACGCTACGTACGCTTCAACCAGGTGGGTCCCGACTGTCAGGCACTTCCTTGCGTGCGAAGATGTAGCTGGTGGGTCCCAACAGTCAGGGGGAAACATTTTCTTTCACAAAATATGGTGGCCCGTCCGGTGGGTCCCTGCTGTCAGGTGGAGGAATCATTATTTTCCGTGTAATAAGGAGGCACTTCCTTGTTGCGGCCGTGGACCCAGCTGTCAGCCTCTCCACGTGCAGTACTCTTCCGATGGAAGTCGTTCCTTTACCACGTTGACCACTCGGCGCCAAGAGCACCAGGGCGGTGGACGACGGCGAGGCCTAGGAAGGGGACGGTGCGGAGCCAGGGAAGACACGGCAGTGGTTGCCCACGCGGAGAGGAGTACGAGGGTTCACTGGTTTGGCTGCGGTGTGAGGCTGCCGTCGCCGCAGAATAACAGGGGGTGTGGGTGAGTAGAGGGATGGCCAGGCCAGCGGTGGGAATAGTAGGGGAAGGTGAGGCCTCCGCGGCATCACAGCCGGCCACGGGAGGCAGGAGCACGCGGCACGACCGGCGCTGGTTTGGGCGGTTGGAGCAAGAAGACCAGAGGTTGAAGAAGCACTAGGGCCGTTGGATGGACATCGTACGGTCACTGGAGCTAGAATCGTTCATAT
This sequence comes from Aegilops longissima, assembly GCA_021605205.1. Taxonomy (NCBI): domain Eukaryota; kingdom Viridiplantae; phylum Streptophyta; class Magnoliopsida; order Poales; family Poaceae; genus Aegilops; species Aegilops longissima. The sequence continues at coordinate 71,011,478 of CM038676.1, forward strand.
TGACTAAGTTGACAAAGCCCTCCGTCCCTGTCAAATTAGTAGGCCCACAAGTCAGCCTCCCACTATGGTGGGTCCCAGCTAGCAGGGGGTACTCATTTTTTGTGCGTAATAAGGAGGCACTTCTTTGTGTGCGAAGATATAGCTGGTGGGTCTGACCTGTCAGCAGGGTGAACGTTTTTTTTCACGAAATACAGAGGCCCTTCCGATGGGTCCCAGTTGTCAGGTGGAGGAATCATTATTTTGTGCGTAATAAGGAGGCATTTCCTTGCGTGCGGCCGTGGACCCATCTGTCAGCCTCTCCATGCACAGTCTACTTCCGATGGATGTTGTTCGTTGACCACGTTGACCACTCTGCGCCGAGCACATCCAAGGTGGTGGACGACGGCGAGGCCCTTGACAGCAACGATTCGGAAATGGGAAGACGCGGGAGTAGAGTCGCAGACGGAGAGGTGTACGAGGGTTAACTGGTTCTGGTGCGGTGTAGTTCGGCAGTCGGTGGAGAAGAACAGGAGGTTTGGAGGGGTGGAGGGATGGCCTGGCCAACAGTGGGGTAGCGCTTCACAGCGAAGCATGCTAAGCAGAGCTGCTAGCAGGAGGAGGCAGGAGCAGGTGGTCCCGGCGGCGCTAGAGGAAGAAGACGAGAGATTGAAGATGGATGCCGATCGTTGGATGTAAATCCAACGGCTAACGATGTCAGAATCATTTGTTGACTAAGTTGACAACGACTTGCGTTGGCTTTGACCTACTGGCCCACATTTCAGCCTCCAAAAATGTGGCACGTATTCAACCCATTTTTTTAGAATTTACAGTCAATTTGATATCTTTTTTTAGAATTACAGTCCATTTACTGGGCTAGGTGAACAAATAACGTAGCGTCCATGCGGCCCATTTATTTTTTCCTAAAACCAGTGAACTTTTTTCAAATCCAATGAACTTTTTCATTTTCGATGAACTTTTTCCAAATTGATGAACTTTTTCCAAAAATTGATGAACTTTTTCCGAAATTGACGAATTGTTTTTCATTAGAAAAATAAACTTTTTCCCAAAAGAGATCAAATAACTTAAAAGTCTCAGTGGTATAGTAAATGGCTGAGTGATAAAATTACAGGCCATTTGCACTTTCTCAAAATACACGATTTTGCTGGGCTGATTCTAATTATAATGTTGGGTTGGGCGCAGCAATGTTATCAAAAAATAAACAGGGGCTGAGCATTTTGTTATAAATATATTTAAATAATAAGTGATTTATTATTACATTAGTCCTTAAATCTTACCAAGCTTTTGTACACAATCACCAGGATTTTCGTTGCCAAAAAATCCAGGATTTTATTATTAAGAAATTATTTTTATAAGTTAATAAGATGTGGGATATTGTTTTTTGACATATGTAAGTATCTGTTAAATATATGATCACAATAACAATAATATATAATAACATATAATATAATATAAATATATATAATATAGTTAGAAGGGAAACATAAGTTGGACCAGGCGTTCCTATTTTTATATAGAAAAATAGAACAGACCTCTGCGTTTTCTTCAGAAAAATACATAAATTGGGCTGCCGATGTTTAGGAAAAAATAAAACCTCAGATGGGAGGTCCATAGGCCGGTCGATACATGACGGCCCTCAAAAAAATACAAACCGGCATGTCGTGGGCTGCGCATGTGAAAAAAGAAAGCCTAGATGGGGCAGCCCAAAACCCAGCTGATACTTGCTGCCCCAGTGATAATAAATGATACCTGCCAGCTTCCCGGCTTTGTTGTGAATTTATCTCCTATAGTAACTATGTTGAAGCACCTAAAAAATATAACTATGTTGACAAACCCGTGGGCTCCAACGTCAGTATAGCATTAGGAGGAAGTATTTTTTCGATGAGGCACTTGCTTGCTACGACCATAGACCTGGTGGGTCCCGACTGTCCGCCTCTCCACGTACAGTCCTCTCCAGATTCCTCTCGTTTGTTTAGCATGTTCACAACGGCAGGCAGCGGCTCCGCGGTGAGCGCACAAAGGCGCAGGAGGAGACCGGACCACCTGAGGTAGTGCCTTATTTGTAACGAAAGTACTGAACTAGCCCAGTGGCCAAGTGACACTACCCGACAGGTGTTCCGCCCGGGTTCGATTCCACCTGATGCAGGGAAAATATCTCCAAATTTTTAGCCTCTGCCATTATTGACATGTGGGTCCCCATTGTCATCTACGCACACCACCTCCAACACTTGCCAAAACTTCGTCCCTCGTTTTCTCTGTTTTTCGCACACTCGACATTATGTCGGCATTTTGAAAATAGCATACCTTTTTGACTGTGCATCATATGAAGATGTGCTATGCATGAATGTTGATCAACATGATGTTAATTGGCTGGTAGTTCCATTTTCGACCATGAATAAAACTTCCAACATGATGTTAACCCTGTTTGAAAAGGCCGTGTTAATATAAATGCGCTGCTTCTGAAAGTTGCAGTTTCTTATCTGAAACTAAACTTGCAGTTTCCTATCTGAAACTGAAACTTGCAGTTTCTTCTCTAAGAATCAAGTTGTCTGCACTTCTATACTCCTATGAAACTACATTTTTTAAGTGCTAAAAATAGATCTCTAGAATTCATAAAATACTTCAGATGCTCAATATTGCAAATCTGAAATTCAAAAGACATTCATATCTGAAAGTACTCTCAAAATACACAACACAAACCACAATTCATAACCTGCAAATACTGACCACCCTAAGCTCCTCCTGACAATTCACAACCTGCCCGACTATTGAGCTGGGGGGGGGGCAGTCCCCTCCTATTCCTCAGCGGTAGATAGCCGCCTGGTGAGACGATGTGAACCGCGAGGGAGAGGATGGCGGGCAAGCATTGCCGGCCAAATACTTTTCTCCTCTTACAGTTGGGTTCGGTCGACGAAGACTCCACCGGCTCGCTCTAGCACGACACCCTCACAAACGACACCCTGTAGATCCTCGATCCTTCAATCTCTGGTGGATGCTCCATCTGGGATCGATAATCCCACCACCGCTCCCTCACGATCGAATTTGGTGAATCTGTTTGCTCCATGGCCCAGAGGAGCAGCTCTATGTACTCCCGCGCGACTCCCTTCAGGAGTATCGCCGCCTTTTCGCTCTGTTGCAGATATTTGGCCATGGATGTCACCGTCACCACTAGTTGGTCCTTGTTGTCAAACCAAGACTGTATCTCCAACATCCTAGCTAGCTTCACAGGGTCGCCGTCTGCGATCCTCACGTATCAGTTGTACTCCTCCATCGATCTACTTCTCCACAACACCTTCACTCACCGGCGGTGGTTTTTGAATGGAAGAGGAGAGGAGCAGCGCTGGTTTTGGATTAGAATGGGAGAGGAGCGATGCTGGTTTTGAATTGGAACAGGAGAGGAGGGGCGGTGGTTTTGAAATGGAAGAGGAGAGGAGCAGCGCTGGATTTAGATTGGAACAGGAGAGGAGCGGCGCTCGTTTAAGAGGAGAGGAGCGGCGCCGGTCTTGGAAGTATTTTTTTGTTTTGCGTATTTTGGGTCAAAGTTTGACCATGTACTGTATTTGACAAGCAAAATGTGAATGCATGTCACAAAATTTTTTATCGTTGGTTCATATGTGAATGTACTTTCAAATTATATTATTTTTGCAACGTATAACATATATTTTATTTATGAAAATCATGGTCAATTATGACCCAGAATAAAAGGAGACTAGTTAATGTGGGGTCGCTTTCTTAATTGAAGGGTAAATTGATTTTGATTTTGATCCAGTCACAGCGCGCCGGCCCTCTCGTCCAATCCTAAATCGCTGCCGCACGCTCCTCTCCCTCTTCTCCATTGCAAAACCACCTCCTCTCCTCTCCATCATCTCCATTCCAGAACCATCGCCTCACCTCTCCCTCTTCTCCATTGCAAAACCACCTCCTCTCTCCTTGGACGAGGATCCCCTGACGTAGGCCATCCTTCCATTGAGACACTAACACATGGGTCGCACCAAGCGCGGGGCCCACCTGTCAGCGACCGAAAGGCAGGGAAACCTCTTCTCTCCGTCATCTCCATTCCAAAACCGCCATCTCGCCTCTCCCTCTTCTCCATGCAAAACCACCCCCTCTCCTCTCCATCATCTCCATTCCAAAACCACCGTCTCGCCTCTCTCTCTTCTCTATTGAAAGACCACCATCTCTCCTCCCATCTTCCAAAGCTAGCACCGGACCACTCAGAAGGACATCTATGGATAGGATGCAGCAACGAATCAGGCAGATCGCCGGCGGCGACCAGGCAAAGTTAGCCAGGTTGAAGGAGATCCTTACTTGGTTTGACAATGAGTGGGAGATTTCGAGGACGGTGAGGGCCATGTGGCTATGTATGCGAAAGAGCGAGACGACAGCGATGAGGGCGGCGATGTACTCCTCGGCGGCAGGCACGCCGTAGTCCTTCGAGTTCATCGAGTATCTCCTTTGGGCGATGGAGCAGACAGATTCGCCTGAGGTGAAAGTCAGGCGGAGGTGGTGGGCGTATAGGTCGAAGGTCGAGCACCCAGAGGATAATGAATCTATCGAGTATGATGTGCCGTTCGTGAGGGTGCAGAGCCAGCCGGAGCCACACGAGTATTCATTCTACCATCGCAAGAGGAGGCCGGATGGCGTGACGTCGCTTCCCCGCTGTTCTCCACGGTTCCCTTGATGCTCGCCTCATTTAAACAACGTCGGTAGGGTTTAAGGTAAGCTTCGCACTAACCTAATCTTCCATCTGCTCATGCTTACAATCAGTGTGACAGCTAATAAAAATCTTGCTTACAATCAGTCTCCAAGTACTACGCCAATCACCCTAAAATAGCTCTGGACCTTTGGGTCAAAGTTGTGACACTGTGTACAAATAAAGAAAAATAGATTGGTGCTTCTTTCAGAAAAGAGTACCCCCTAGAAAACTGCCAATATAAGCTACGAGTATTTTTTTTTGAAGTCTAAGCTACTAGCATTTGGTTAGAGGATTTGCTGCCGAGAAAGATCCGCCCACAGTGAGCGCCACACATGCCACTGGTGGTGGTGGATACCAATGCTTAGATGGAGCAGGGTTGTTGTCGGTAATTTTTACTTGGCACCTTGCAGTCTGCATATATGCCGGTTCCATCCGTACATTTGTGCAGTTCCACCAAAATGCAGCTGAATAACCCTGTTTGCACAGATAATGAAAAAGTGTGATTACATTATAGTGGCAGTAGTTGATGAAACATACACTAATAAATAGAAGAAAAATATTGCGATAGTATCATAGTATGCCATGCTGCGAGGGCGAGATGGGCCATGCGACGCCTCATACGGTACGCCTCATACTGGAAATCGACCCAAGTCTCCCCGATACACCTTCTGCCAGTGATGTACATCAGTGTACATCAGTAGTACAAGGAGGGGCCTTGAGACATTCCAGTCTCTATTTTTGTGCAGATCAACTAAAATTAAGCACCACAGTTTGCGAAAACGCTTAAACATTAACAATGGGACTAGTTGATGAAACATATACTAAGAAAGAGAAGCACTTTCTTTATCTACATTGGAAATGAAATGATAGAGAGGACACTCGCTCTATTTTAACTATATTATTACTTCATTTTACCAGTGGCACTAGGGTCGAGCAGGTGGCAAACGAGGTGTACCGCGCATCGCAAGGATGGAGGCCAGGGGTGCTTAGACTGGGATGCTGAAGCTGGCTCTATCTCCCCCCTGATGTTTCTGTGGTAGCATTTGGGTTGTAATCAAACTTGGTCGAGCTGGTGCTGCGTCCCCCTACTTGACTAGCTTATGTGGCGAACTTGTCTCCTGCTAGTACTCAGTCCGGTCTAGTAGTAGTTGCATAACTGCCCATTTACACTGAGATGTTGTCGGGTAATGGTTCTCTATGGTAGGGTTTCTTTAATGAAATCCGAGGAAACCCCCTCTTTCGATATATAAAAAATAATATGTGGCACTATCGGTGCCAAAACATTGCCTCAAATTAATAGTGCCACTAGATTAAGGTGCAAAATAATAACATTACTGCTTTATCATGGCAGTGCCAAAACAGTAGCACAAGAGCAGACTCAACATGCAGGATCGTTGGCAAACGGTCAGACCAAAAACCCACATACCTCGTGATGGGAACCATATCTGCAGTCAACGCCATCATAGAAGGGATGACACCAGTCACCAACATAGATGATTCAATTCATGGGACCTTTTGGTGCAGTTCACCTAAATTGAAGCAATGTCCCATGAGCTAGCAGCTTCTTCTTCATTTTTTTTGAGAAAAGGGCTTCAGCCCCGGTTCCATTTCCATCAGAAAACGAAACCCACAGAGCTTCTTCTTCATTAGTTGCAATAAAATTGAGCAACATCAAGGTTGGTTGTGAAGCTCCTGGAATGTTCAACTATAATTTGGATATCATTTGTGCAGTTCAACTAAGATCAAGCGTGAAATGTATGTCTCTGTTTGCACAAAAAAGGTGGAAAGGAGGGTGACAAACAAGTGATGAAACATACATCAAATGAAAATAAGCATGTTCCTTATCTGAACGGCAATCCTACAAGGACAGTAGCAATTTCTAAACCAGCAGCATTGCTAGATATTAGTGTGGGCATTAGGATTAACTATGACAACCGTTAAATACGACATTACTTTAATGGTGCCATTGCTTCATTTTATCAGCAACATTACATTAACAGCTGCTACAGAGTCGGTATTTGGGCACGGGAGAGTAGCCGGACCAGGACAATTGCATTTCTAACAAAAAGAAGCAACTTATCTTAATGGGAAATTTAGCAGGACATGAAAACAAGTTCCATTGATTCATATTACTGGAGGCATTACATTGAAAACAACATTGGTTTAACGTGTCCTTACTTCTAACAAAGGCGATCGCTACATTTTACCGGTGGCATTACATAAGAGTGGCTCGGGCAACAAACATCGAACATGATATCGGGTTGGTCCCATTTTTGTTCGGTATAGCCACCTTATCTTGTGTGAGGCTAGCAAATCTAGTGCTAGACTTACTCGCTGAATTGTCCCCGAGTCCCCACTTTCTTTCCTTTTTCAACCAATAGATCGGGTTTATATTGAGTTTGTACTGCGTTTCCCTTTATTTCCCTATTATACCAAGAGCCAGTTGGATAGCCAGTCTTTGCTACTTTTCGCCCCCATTATTTCCTCTTTCTACCAAGTCCTAGATTCAGGTAACAGATCTTCCCCCAACCCCCACCCCCTTTCTTCCTTGTTTGAACCAGGTAGTACTAGATTCGAGTGCATGAACTACTTTTACTTCTTAACAGTCAAAATTTAGGTGGCTTTCGAAAAGCCGATCGATCCTATCTACGAGGGGGCCTGGGAAATAGTAAAAGATACAAATGCAGCGACGTCAGGAGTTCGGGAAGTAGAGCAAGGCCGGTGTCGAAGGAATTTATACCCGAGGGTCGTCGGGATGTCGCTAGGTGGGCGGCGGGAGGCCGAATCTGCCCACACTACGACAGCGACGAACAAGGGGTCGGAGGCCCTCCCTAGCCAGCGGTGCTTGGGAGAGAACGACAAGGCACGCTGATCGGGACGCGCCGGCAGTGGGTAAGAGCCTTCGTCGAGGACGACCGCGTGAACGTTGCACCTTCTCACCTTCCCCGATGGAGAGGATCCGGCTGGATCTGTGACCAGCAGTGAGCAGAGAGGGACAGTGTGGCCACCGCTGTCGTGTTTAGATCTGGAGAGGACGAGACAATGTGAAGAGAGCAACACTAGCAAGCAAGCGCAGAGGCTCCTGCCTATATAGTGGAGTACTAGTTTTCTTCTGTCTACCGGAGCCGGCTTGACCTTGTCAATGACTGTCAAGAAGTCTTCATGCACGTGCCCCGGAGGCGCAGTTGTCGTCATTTTGATCTAAAGCACCAGATTATAACATATAACACGAAAAAATGCCACATGACAAGAAATCATAACCTCACTGCCCAAAGGAGACAACATGAATCCCGACGGACAAAATAGACGAGGATCAAAGCTCAAATTAAAGATAAACTCGTAGAAAAGGGGTCCGTCGATAGATGTCCTAATTAACATAGCCGGCTTAACATAGATGGCAGCCGAGTAGTCTTCGTGCATATGCCCCCAATGACCAGCGCCTTGGAGGAACTCAGTTGTCGTTGTTTAACCCTCGCAGTGATCCGAAGCACATGACACAGAATATTGCGAGATGACAAGAAACCTTTTTTTAGATTTCTCATCAGAACTACAACCATGTACAACGCAGCCTGCATGATATGTACACGATAGCCAATCCAGGCGTGTCTGCTGGAGTCTGGTCACATGCATGGACGAACTGATCTTCCGTGTCATGCAGGGATCGTCCAGGCACCAACGTCTGTACAACACTTCTCTAGTACTATCGCTCGTCTCTCTCTTCTATTAACTCACCCGACTTGTGGGGCCAGGGAGTGCGCCTATGGTCGGTTCTCGATTGCGGTCCCACATGTGTGTGCAAATGCAATATGACGCGCGTTCCATTCGGAGAGCGGCATGCCAGACCGACCGACCGTCTGGGGTGCCACGCGAACGCGACGGACGTGCTGTATACTCCGTACATGTGTACCGCTATTTTCTTGAGGCTTTGCTCCATGGCGCAATCCATGGATACAATATTAGTATATTGTACTATTTAAAAGTCGAGGGCGGGGCTGCTGCAAACGTAGGGCTGAGTGATTTGACAGCGAGTTACTGCTGGACAGGTGGGGCCCCATGATTTGACTTGCCATTTTATCATTTTAACTGTGGCGCTACGATCGGCGTGAGTCTCCCGATTCCTGACCACCTCCATGGTATACAGGTGCCTCTCCCAATGCTCCACCATGTAGAGGCTGGCTCTTGCATGAGAGCCCACTCCTCCACTTTTTCATTGCCTCTTTCCTCCACATATGCAAAAATGCCATGTAAGCGGGCTTATATCCCACTCTTGTACTTGCTCGTACAGGTGCTAAGCCTGCCACACAGGCATAAAGTCTGATGTGGCAAGTTAATTACTCCCTCCGTCTAGGTGTGCAAGTCATCTGTAGCGACCCGACCCGAATGGATCAAGTCTCTGTGCTTAAGTGTCATCCCTGGATCGGTATGTTGACACACACAGTACTCGAGGATTTATAACAGAGGTAAATCACATGTATAAATAACGTAAATACTATTACCTCCATCCAAAATAGCGGAAGTAACAAGGTTGTGGATTCCCATCAACACCAACGGCAAAGTTAAGTGTAGAAATCATAACCCTAACGTATCACTTACTCGTCGTCTGAAAAGTCTGCAACATGAAAAGTTGCAGCCCGAAAACGGGTCAGCACATGGAATATGCTGGCAATGTAACACATAGAGAGTAATGAGAGAAATAAGCCTATACTACATGCATATATGGCTGGTGGAAAGCTCTATGGTTACAGTTTTTGCGTAAAGCCAATTTTTCCCTACTAGAAAGAAATAAATTTATTTAACTATCATGGTGGTTGTTGAACATTGAGAATGGTTGACAGCATCCTCAATCCCAATTAAAAGTACTCATTAACAACCCAACAATATTAATTAGAGTAACATGATGAGATCAACGGGATAATCCAAGTACTAGATACTCAAGATGTCCATAATCGGGGACACGACTAACCATGATTAGTTTATACACTCTGCAGAGGTTTGCGCACTTTTCCCCACAAGACTCGATCTCCTCCGTTTGATTTCTCGCACTACATGGTGTTTGAGAGATGGATGACCGATACATAGTCTTTCGGAAGCTCTAGCACTTTACATGTGGGTAGACCGGTACACCTACTTTCCCCTACATCTGGTAGTCTACCCGTAAGAGTTCGGACAACTTAATCAACTATGCCAGAGCCCATAATGGCTTGTGGCTGCACACGGAAGTTTCTAGTTTGAATAATCTCATGATCCCTTTGAGCCTCGGTGGCGGTCCGAAGAAATATAGGCAAGTCCTCATAGAAACCAGGTGTCTCAATCCACCCAGATGTGTGTTTAAGTTGCCACCTTAAATAAACCATTAAATAACAATCTCACATCTGTCATGGATTCACTCACCCAATCCACGTCTACTAGCATAGCATAACATGGCAATAAAAGCAAACGTAGAAGTAACTCCCAAGGGTTTGATAATAAAACAGGTAATAGGTACTACCTCAACTACTTCCCAATACCCACAATTTAATTAGATCCTAATCATGCAAGTGTTTGAGGACGGATCTAATGCATAAAAACTGGGTATGAGAAAAAGTATGATCAAAGTGTTACTTGCCTGCAAAGTTGATGAAGATGATTCGCACTTAAATCTCTTGATAGTTCTACTCATCACACTCCGGTCAATCTATCGTGAGCAAGCAATAGTAACCACACATAAGCAATCACTCAAAAGATCGAAAAGAACGAAGAAAACAATTCGGAAAACATCAAAACCAAGCAAATAACTCTTGCAACGTAAAACAATTTCTAACAATACCAAAATTATGTGAATTTGGCCTTATCAGAAAGTTTATGTCAAGAGCTTTAATTCGCAAAAAGAATCAACTAAATCGGAGTTACGAAACTCAAGTTATGATCAAACGAAGTTCAAATACAAATCTGTTTGAATTTAATTTTTAAAACTTTCAAAAACATGTTTGAGTTGGATTACTGGATAGAGGAGATCGTAACGAAGAAGTGGGCGTTGGTTTCGTTGAATTTGGACTAACGAGTACAAAGTAATGATCGTTTAAATATTAGGGACTAATCTGTGAAAAAAAATACTACATCTAGGTCCCTGGCCACGTGTCAGAAAACTACTGGTCGAAAACGGTGCACTGCGGGGCTAAAACAGCGGATGTTCGCTATATAGCGCATACCGGCTCGAATCTAAAAAAACAACAACTAACCTAATCTAGCCCGTCGATTCTAGATCGGACGGAGAGGAGAGAGGCGAGGCGTACCGCGGCGGTGGTGGCTGCCGGCGGCGAGGGAGACGGCGGCGGCGGCTCGGACATCGACGGGGAGGCGGCTTCGATCGTCGAGGGGGTCAACGGAGAGGTTGGGGAGGGGTGGCGCGGCGAGGCGAGGAGGATGGCGGCGTCGGCGGGGGTCCGCGACGACGGGACGGAGCGGGGTGGCGGCGGCGGATCTCGTCGGAGTTTGCAACTCCGGCGAGGGTGTGCGGGGCGTCGGAGGCGGTGGCTTGAGGTGGGGAACGGAGCCGGGCTCCGGTATTTATGGAGGGGCGAAGAGGGCAACGTGGCTTGCGGGAGGGGGCGGCAAAGGCGGCGGCGGCGGTGTCCGAGAAGGACACGGCGGCGGTGGCGTCGTGGGAGATCCGGCCTCCGGCTCGAGGTCGGGGATGGCGCGGCGGTGGGCTGGGCCGCAGCAGCGGTCGGGCCTTGGGCCGGCCCAGTCGGTGGCGGGGAAAGAGAGAGAGAGAGAGAGAGAGAGAGAGAGAGAGAGAGAGAGAGAGAGAGAGAGAGAGCAGTGCTGGGCTTCGGCCTGGCACTGTTCGAAGAGTTTTTTTTAAACAAAATTTCAGAGAACTAAAATAATAAAAACAAAATAAGAAAAACTTTTATATAGGCATATAATATACCAAAATTTTCAGAAAAAGATTTCCTACAAGATGAACTTTATTCTAGTTTAAAATAAAATCCAAAAAAATTCTAATAATTCAAACTGTGCTACTGACCTATTTAAAACCCAATAAAATCATTTTAAAAATACCAAAATTTATTCAAATTTATTTCTCTCCAATTTTCTGATGTAGGGAATCATGTTACCCTATTTTCCATATATTTTATTTTTGGAGAAAAATAATTTGAATAAAACCCAAATAACTCCAAATTGAAAATAAATTCAAAAGAACTTTGAATTTAATTCTTTGAAACTCCCAACTCATATTTCATATGTTTTGAAGAAGTCATTTTATCTTCCCTCGTGAAATTCATTGAGTTGCATAAAGTTCCTGGGTTGGAAATATTTTCCAAATGAAATTCAAATATTTTCAACACCCCTTGTCATTTAAATAAATGGTAGAAGTCATGTCATCTCCTCTCCAGGGTTTTGTGATGAAGAGGATTTGAATTCCCGAAGATCATAAAATGCAAAATGAAAGTTTGGGAAAGTCCTTTTATTCCCTCTCATTTAACTTTCAAAAGTTTCAAATTCCACTCAATTTTACTCAATCAATCAAACAAGCAATCAATTCTATCTATTTGTTTCTAACATTCCAAAATTTAGAATTTTGGGATGTTACAAACTACCACCCTTAAAATGAATCTCGTCCTCGAGATTCGGAGAGGCTAGAAAGAAATCGGTTAGGGTTTGGGGGTCTTCTCAATAAAATCCATCGATCGTCTCCGGGGTCTCGGGTGCTACCACCCTTAGAAGCATGGTTACGGTTCCATCAAAACTCATATACTCCATCCTTATCGTTGACAGTTTCGGTCTTCTCAGATCGTAAGGATAATTCCTTCCCTGGGCTCTTCCGGTAGTGGCGTAACCTTTTCCTCTATACTTTTGTCCTTTCCTCTTGGTAAGGTTATTCCGAGATTGGGTCTTCATAGCTGACGGGTCTGGCGCCAATTCTAAACAACTATCGATATCTCATGGTGGTCAACGATTTATGGTTTCTCCTGCAGGAAATGGGTCTGGGTTGATCCTCACCGTATATCCTACGGTTGGCAACAACTGCCTTGTACAAGGGAAAAAATGCTTATACCATTCTAAGGTTCAACAAGGTTTTGCTTGTCGTCTCACTACTATTGGTAAGTCACTCAGACTTACCATCCCATATAACAAAGCGAATAATAAGAGTAAGTTGGTATGGTGATCAATCCATCCCGCACCCAAATCATTACCTTGTACATGGTTTAGCGAATCTCGCATTCTAACACTCGGTCATCCTCACAAGCATTGCAGAATTTCCTCTTGTCGACGAACCAAGTTCGGATAAATCCATTGATTCTGCAAGCCAGACAGACATCTATCGTTCCATAACAACTCTCAGGTTTTGCGTAAACTCCTATAAGATCGTCGGTTGATAAAATCGTAACTTCTTCCAGGGTTTTTCCTTCAGCAAGGGTGTGCTTGCTTCTTGGCAGGTCCTGGGGCCTGTGGGTTATGGCCCATCTGATCACTTATAATCCTTGAACTCATCATCACGGGTAACTGATCGTTACTCCAACATTCAACTTCCAGCTTCCTAGTATTCTTAAATCCATCCAATTGTATTGTCTTCCTTCCTTCTATTTGCACCAAACTAGGACATGATTACTCAGACTCATCATGGAATTTCCATTGATCCATATTTCCAACATCATACCTCCTTTATATCCAATAGTAATTCATCTCTTCGTCCTCGTGGGATATCCCACATACCGAGATAAAAGCTTATACTTATGAAGTCCATAATCCACTTCGTGGAACATCATTATCCTTTCCAGGGTCAAGCGTCCTTACAGGGGAATATTGGCCATTTCTGCATGGCACTTCTTCAACTGGGAAACGTGAAACATGTCATGAACTCCTGACAGTCCTTCGGGTGACTCCATCTTGTAGGCCACTTCTCTCATATGCTCCAAAACTTGGTATGGTCCTACAAATCTCGGGGCTAACTTTCCCTTAACTCCAAATCGTTTAACTCCCCTCAGAGGGGACACACGAAGACATGTTCTGTCTCCAATTTCATGGACTACCTCCTTGCGTTTTTTTGAGTCTGCATAACTCTTCTGCCTGGACTGAGCTACCTTCAGTTTTTCTCGAATCCACTTAACATTCTCTTCTGACTCCTTGATCACATTTGGTCCAAACAACTGACGGTCTCCAACTTCATCCCATATCAATGGTGTCTGGCTCCTTCTCCCATACAAAGCTTCAAACGGGGCCATCTTTAAACTGGCTTGGTAACTGTTGTTGTATGAGAACTCCGCGTAAGGTAGATTATAATCACTACTAGATCCATAATCTAGCGCACACGCTCTCAACATGTCTTCCAGAATCTGATTGACTCTCTCGTTTTATCCATCTGTCTGCGGATGAAAGGCTGTACTGAACTCTAGCCTAGTACCCAGAGTCTGGTGCAGCCGATTCCAAAACTTTGAGGTAAACTGTGTTCCTCTAAGATGGTCCTAGGAACTCCATGCAGACATACGATCCTTGTAAAATATATCTTGGCCAACTTCGCACTTGTATAGGTGGTTTTCACTGGGATAAAGTGAGCCACTTTGGTCAAGCAAATCAACTACTACCCAGATAGAATCATGTCCCGTTCGGGTTCTGGGAAATCCGGTAATGAAATCCATGCCAAGCTTATCCCACTTCCATTCGGGTATCGGCATAGGCTATAGTACTCCTGCTGGCTTCTGATGTTCTGCCTTCACTCTCTGACATACATCACATACAGCTACATACTCGGCAATATCCTTCCTCATACCAGTCCACCAGAAACGATCCTTCAAATCCAAATACATCTTGGTGTTTCCAGGGCGAATCGAGTATGGTGAGTCATGAGCCTCCTGAAGTATTTACTTCCTGATCTTTGCATTATTGGGAACATATACACGGTCCTCGAACCATAAGGTATCGTGCTCATCCTTACGAAAACCTTTGGCCTTTCCTTTGCTCATCCTCTCTTTTACCTCAGCAATATCTTTGTCATCCTTCTGAGCTTCACTGATCTTTCCAACAATGTAGACTGAACTTCCATTGCTGCAACAAAACCTTTGGGAACAATCTCCAACCGAAGTTCCCTGAGATCCTCGGCTAACTCCTTTGGTAATCCTCTGCTTATGAGGGTATTTGTCCTTATTTACTTTTTGGTCGTGTCCTATTTCTCCACAAAACTTGTATGCACAAGGTTTCCTCATATCCTTTCCATAAAACTTCATTCTCTCGGACACAAACCGAGACTTTGGCAAGGTCAACCTAAATTCCTTCCAAGTGGTTACTCCTTGCAATCCATTGATGGTTTGGTACATCCTCCACCAAGGTAGCAACAACTTATTACAAAGCACTGAATAGCATGCTGGATCATATCCTCTCTGGCTATAGGGTTATTCTCCATGTGATCCTCCATGTTCTGAATCCATCGGTCTGTCTCCAATTGACTCATCGGTCCAGAAAATACAAGCTCATCTCCATTCATCCTCTATTGGGTCCATGGTTTGGGGTGGGATAAGAGAGATAGACAGGGAGGGATGCACACAATACAAACAAAAGTTTTGAAAGACAGATTTTATTGTGGCTGTCGGAAAAACATCAAACAAATGACAGCTCACAATCGTCGCATCTAACGCAGGTATGTAACAGGGGTTTGGTCTTCTAAAGGTCAATAAATCTTCAACGTCATCAACTCTTCAAGTCTTGTTCATGTCTCCGATGGCTTCTTCTGATCATGCTTGTCCTTCTCAAGTTCTTTTGCCAGATTATCTCTGTTGACACGAAGTCTCTCGCGACGTCCTTTAATATTTCTGGAGTTGCATTCCAAACTTCTGGTTTCAACTTCCTTGACATGGACCATGATCCCTCATCCTTCGATTCTGACGAATCTCTGATGTCTCAAGGTTTTGCTCCTCTAGCTTGGCTATTTCAGCTTCTGGGTCCTGAGTTTCTTCATGAAATACTTCTTTGTCGAATATAGCTTCCTGCAAGTCCATCTTAAAATCCTTGATGTAATGCTCCAGATCCTGGTGATACACAAGCTAAGGTTAAAACTTCATCTCTTGCTGATAGGTGCTCCATCAGCCTTCTACCATCCAATCCTTCCATGCATATGCATGCTTAACTCAGCACGGTGACAATAGCATAAACGGACGATAACATCATGGATAGCCGTCTTTCTGCTCTTGTCATTTCCATGAGCTATCTCTCCATAGTTGATATCTCCTGCCTTAGGGTTTCCTTGACAAAAACTTTGAGTTTTTAACTCACCATGCTCCGGTCTTACTCCAATACACCTTGATCTCGGGTATTGATAACTTCCATAGTCTGTCAAGTTTCATAAGGGGTGCCTTCCTAGGTCATACAAACTCGGAAATTCTTCATATCCCTCAAATCTCCTAGTCTTCGGAGTCTTCAACAGTTGTAGTTTCCATTTACACGGTAAAGATCCTCTTCATTCCAAATGGTCTTAGTTGTCCGATATCTTATACTTCTTGGAGTGGTCTCATCAGTCGAATCTTTGAGTGGTCAAAAGGGAAAAGGGGTATGGTCTCACTAAAAGGGAATTTTTGAATAAGCTCAGAAGAGAAGAGAGGTAAAAGATCTTTTTGAAAACGAAGTTGTAGAGAAAAATCTTTCCTATGGGCTTGTCAGTTTCTAGGGTCACGTCCTACAGCCAACATGTGCTCTGATACCATCTTGTAGCGACCCGACCCGAATGGATCAAGTCTCTGTGCTTAAGTGTCATCCCTGGATCGGTATGCTGACACACACAGTACTCGAGGATTTATAACAGAGGTAAATAACATGTATAAATAACGTAAATACTATTACCTCAATCCAAAATAGCGGAAGTAACAACGTTGTGGGTTCCCATCAACACCAACGGCAAAGTTGAGTGTAGAAATCGTAACCCTAACGTATCACTTACTCGTCGTCTGAAAAGTCTGCAACATGAAAAGTTGCAGCCCGAAAACGGGTCAGCACATGGAATATGCTGGAATGTAACACATAGAGAGTAATGAAAGAAATAAGCCTATACTACATGCATATATGGCTGGTGGAAAGCTCTATGGTTACAGTTTTTGCGTAAAGCCAATTTTTCCCTACTGCAAAGAAATAAATTTATTTAACTATCATGGTGGTTGTTGAACATTGAGAATGGTTGACAGCATCCTCAATCCCAATTAAAAGTACTCATTAACAACCCAACAATATTAATTAGAGTAACATGATGAGATCAACGGGATAATCCAAGTACTAGATACTCAAGATGTCCATAACCGGGGACACGGCTAACCATGATTAGTTTATACACTCTGCAGAGGTTTGCACACTTTTCCCCACAAGACTCGATCGCCTCCGTTTGATTTCTCGCACTACATGGTGTTTGAGAGACGGATGACCGAGACATAGTCTTTCGGAAGCGCTAGCACCTTACATGTGGGTAGACCGGTACACCTACTTTCCCCTACATCTGCTAGTCTACCCGTAAGAGTGCGCACAACTTAATCAACTATGCCAGAGCCCATAATGGCTTGTGGCTGCACACAGAAGTTTCTAGTTTGAATAATCTCATGATCCTTCGAGCACGGGTGGCGGTCCAAGAAATACTGAGCAAGTCTGATAGAAACCAGGTGCCTCAATCCACCCAGATGCGTGTTTAAGTTGCCACCTTAAATAAACCATTAAAAAACAATCTCACATCTGTCATGGATTCACTCACCCAATCCACGTCTACTAGCATAGCATAGCATGGCAATAAAAGCAAACGTAGAAGTAACTCCCAAGGGTTTGATAATAAAACAGGTAATAGGTACTACCTCAACTACTTCCCAATACCCACAATTTAATTAGATCCTAATCATGCAAGTGTTTGAGGATGGATCTAATGCATAAAAACTGGGTATGAGAAAAAGTATGATCAAAGTGTTACTTGCCTGCAAAGTTGATGAAGATGATTCGCACTCAAAACTCTTGATAGTTCTACTCGTCACACTCCGGTCCATCTATCGTGAGCAAGCAATAGTAACCACACATAAGCAATCACTCAAAAGATCAAAAAGAACGAAGAAAACAATTCGGAAAACATCAAAACCAAGCAAATAACTCTTGCAACGTAAAACAATTTCTAACAGTACCAAAATTATGTGAATTTGGCCTTATCAGAAAGTTTATGTCAAGAGCTTTAATTTGCAAAAAGAATCAACTAAATCGGAGTTACGAAACTCAAGTTATGATCAAACGAAATTCAAATACAAATCTGTTTGAATTTAATTTTTAAAACTTTCAAAAACATGTTTGAGTTGGATTACTGGATAGAGGAGATCGTAAGAAAGAAGTAGGCGTTGGTTTCGTTGAATTTGGACTAACGAGTAAAAAGTAATGATCGTTTAAAGACTAGGGACTAATCTGTGAAAAAAATACTACATCTAGGTCCCTGGCCACGTGTCAGAAAACTACTGGCCGAAAACGGTGCACTGCGGGGCTAAAACAGCGGATGTTCGCTAGCGCATACCGGTTCGAATCTAAAAAAAAAAACAACTAACCTAATCTAGTCCGTAGATTCTACATCGAACGGAGAGGAGAGAGGCGAGGCGTACCGCAGCGGTGGTGGCTGCCGGCGGCGAGGGAGACGGCGGCGGCGGCTCGGACATCGACGGGGAGGCGGCTCCGGTCGTCGAGGGGGTCAACGGAGAGGTTGGGGAGGGGCGGCGCGGCGAGGCGAGGAAGATGGCGGCGTCGGCGGGGATCCGCGACGACGGGACGGAGCGGGGCGGCGGTGGCGGATCTCGTCGGAGTTTGCAACTCTGGCGAGGTGTGTGCGGGCGCGGCGGCGGTGGCTTGAGGAGGGAACGGGCGGGCTCGGTATTTATGGAGGGCGGAGAGGGCGCGTGGCTTGCGGGAGGGGCGGCAAAGGCGGCGGCGGCGGTGTCCGAGAAGGACACGGGGCGGCGTCGTGGGAGATCCGGCCTCCGGCTCGAGGTCGGGGATGGCGCGGCGGTGGGCTGGGCCGCAGCAGCGGTCGGGCCTTGGGCCGGCCTAGTCGGTGGCGGGGAAAGAGAGAGGGGGAGAGAGAGAGAGAGAGAGAGAGAGAGAGAGAGAGAGAGAGAGAGAGAGAGAGAGAGAGGCCGGGCAGCCTGCACTGCTCAAGAGTTTTTTAAACAAAAATTTCAGAGAACTAAAATAATAAAAACAAAATAACAAAAACTTCTATATAGGCATATAATATACCAAAATTGTCAGAAAACGATTTCCTACAAGATGAACTTTATTCTATTTTAAAATAAAATCCACAAAAATTCTAATAATTCGAACCGTGCTACTGACCTATTTAAAACCCAATAAATCATTTTAAAAATACCAAAATTTATTCAAATTTATTTCTCTCCAATTTTTCGATGTAGGGAATCATGTTACCCTATTTTCCATATATTTTATTTTTGGAGAAAAATAATTTGAATAAAACCCAAATAACTCCAAATTGAAAATAAATTCAAATGAACTTTGAATTTAATTCTTTGAAACGCCCAACTCATATTTCATATGTTTTGAAGAAGTCATTTTATCTTCGCTCGTGAAATTCATTGAGTTGCATAAAGTTCCTGGGTTGGAAATATTTTCCAAATGAAATTCAAATATTTTCAACACCCCTTGTCATTTAAATAAATGGAAGAAGTCATGTCATCTCCTCTCCAGGGTTTTGTGATGAAAAGAATTTGAATTCCCGAAGATCAAAAAATGCAAAATGAAAGTTTTGGAAAGTCCTTTTATTCCATCTCATTTAACTTTCAAAAGTTTCTAATTCCACTCAATTTCATTCAATCAATCAAACAAGCAATCAATTCTATCTATTTGTTTATAACATTCCAAAATTTAGAATTTTGGGATGTTACATCATCTTACAAAAACCAAATAATCCCAAAACACTTAGGCGCGGTGCATACATAGTTTCTTGTTTCTTGACATATTAACCAATAAGAGATGTGGGGTGTGCATGCTTTTAATGACTTGAGACTACCATTTCATTGGAAGAGGTCACTCCTTGGAAAATGCAATAAATACTACAAAGAAAGATATAGAGAGAAGTAAAAAAATACTCTTATAGCCAACCTTATAGCTAACCTTGTTGTATGAGTGACTAAGTGATGACTATGTATGACATGACAACATCAGATAGCCTAACGCACCGTGTTAAATCTCCAAGTGCGCGACCGCGCGAGCGAGGCGACGGTCGTGGTAGGCGCGACCATGATACGGGCTGCTGACAGCCCTTGGATCTGAGATCGAACGGTCGCATGCTAAGTTGCTGAAAATTTGCAGAATAACCCTCCAGGATAGGATATTCACCCATAGGTCTAGAATCACGCCATGCAACCGTTTGATCTCGGATCGAAGGGCTCTCGAAAGCCCGTATCATGGGAGAATGGAAATCTTCGTATCACCTGTAATTTTCCCGATGCTTGACATGACATCGAAAGCCATTTAATTGGGCATCGAGTAGACATGACATCTAATTGGGCCCCCATAGTACTATGCATGAATCTATTTATCCACCAGGCAAGCCACTACCCTGCCGTTCGCACGCCCCACTCAGCATTTTTACAAAAACCGCTGGCAATTCGCTCCTACTCGTCCCCGGACGTCCTTTAACATTACGGCAGTTCGCTCCTAGTTGTCCCATCCTTTCACATTACGGAAGTTCCACTAATTCTAACCCTCCTCTCGAATCCATGGCGTCCCAAATCTCCATGATCGGCAGTGAGTACAAGGTTAGAACCATCACTGGCGATGAGTTCGATGTCATCTACACCCGTTCTTCTGCGACAGTGAAAGGGTGCCTTGCTCGCTTCAGGCGCATGTTCGAAAACTCAAAGGATGAGTGGGTCGCTGGGCTAGATGTTGAGTACACCACAGTCCTGCAAAGCGAGAAGACTCTAAAGGAGCCAGAGAAGAAGAAGCCTGCCGTGATCCATGTTTGCGTGCATAACTTGTGCTTGGTCTACCACATATGCCATGCCGACGTTGAGTGCCAGGATTATAAGAACTTCCTCAAGGACGGCCGAGTCAAATTCGTTACTGTAGACTTTAGGAACGACAGGGATGTCCTGCATCGGATAAGCCTCGTTGTAGGCAACCCCTTCGACCTCCAGAAGAAAGGGCTGGTGCCCTCCCATGATCAACCTTCAATGCTAACCCTGGCAGGAGCCATGGTTCATCCTTCATACGGTACACTGAATAAACCTCCATTCAAGTTTCATCATTCATGGGAGTGGAATGTACTAGATATAGACCACATCCACTATGCTGCAATGGATTGCTACCTTTGTTTCAATATCTACAAGGGTTGGATGAAGAGCAAGAGCCAAGTGTGCGGTTCAAGCAAAGAAGTATCGCCCAAGAGGAAGAGGGACAAGGACGAAGTCGAGCACGTGGATGAGGAGTCCGAGTAAGGTGGTAGTGTAGTTGCTCATGGTGGTTCTAATGCAGTGTCTACCAGACTAGTTGCTTAGTTTAATTTCAGGTGTGGTTAGTTTTATTTGAGGGGTGTGTTGTGCTGAGGCCCCCCCAGCAGAACTATGTTATGTTCCTTCTTGTTACTTTAATTCTTTAGTACGCACATAGTAGTATTTCTTACAGTTCATCTTTTAGTTGGTATAGTACTACCACTGATTTCTTCACATTATATACGTACAATATATATGGCCAACATCATATAGCCAGCAATTTAGTTGTCAAAGAATTTCAGGGTGCTTAGTTTTATTTGAGGGGTGTGTTGTGCTAGACACCATTATTGCGACTCAAATCTCTTTGGCCATTTTATAATGACATAACTACCGATGGACCAACATGCCAGCTCTCCATCTATCTCACTACAGTAAAATAAAGTGTGGGGCCTACTTGATCCCAACAACGTTCTTATTTTCCTGTAAAATTATTCGCTTGATTAGTCCTGACAAGCGGGGCCACACTTATCGTTGTGAGAATCGGCTTATTTTTGACATATAACATGTTCAACGGGTTTGACGTGAAAATAACAATGTCTAATGGCATTTTTGAGCAAACATCTAACTTAACGATGGCATTTTTGAGATATCTAATTGCATTTTTGAGCAGGCATCTCATGGATCAATGGCATTTTTGAGTTGTTGTAACTTCTAATGGAAAAACTGAGTAGTGATACACAACTAGTGGCATAAATAATAAGAACCCAAGAATTAAATAGGTATGCTAATTTCTTTAATATAATTTAGCACCCCATTTAAGTAAGTACTAGCTTTTTTTAATAATACTATATGCATAATTTAGCGACGAGCGCTCTCTATATGTACCACCTTTTTTCTTTAATTTCATCTTGTTAGTTTTGCTCCATGGCGCAATCCATCGATACTACTACTGTACAAAAGTATACATTTTTTAAAAGGCTAGAGGGCGGGGCAGTCTAGCTAGGTCGGTTTCAAGAGAGGCGAGGGCCTTTGTGATTTGACGGCTAATTACTGCTGGAAGGCAGGGCCTTGTGATTTGACTGCTCATATAAATGTGCCGACAACCTGAGGAGGAGCAAAGAACCGTGCGGTATACTCAAGTTTTCCACTGGAGTAGTACGGCGGAGGAGCACGAAACATGGCAGCCCAGTGTCATATAGCGATAAAAATTATCTAATTTGCTAGTCATCTCATTGTTAGCATTGTTCTATTCATGCCTCGCAGAGAATGTGACACGTGCGGCGAAACACCCGAATCAAAGAAACACAGGAGCAAAAGAAGAAGGAAGATTATCACCCCCCAAAAAAGAAGGAAGACGCACACACAAGTCTGGGGCGCTGCTCTCTACTACATGAAGGGTTGCTGGCCGTGGAGTCATAACTGCTTGTTCATAGCCTCCACGACCTCCATCTCCTTGCGCGTCTCCTCCGCCATCTTCTTCATTCTGTCCATGACGCGAGATTTCTCGACGCGAGCCTTCATCATCTGTTCCACGGCCGCATTACGTACCTTGACAGCAACCGGGTGCTCGATGTGGAGCTTCGCCAACTCCTCCTCCTGTTCCATGACGAGGGCCTGCAACATCTTCATCGAGGGACTACTATTCTCATGCAGCTTCTTCCAGCTAGCGTTCTCCTCCTTCAGCAGGCCGAGCTCGTGGCAGAGCTTCGCCTTGTCCTCCTGAAGTTGCAGGATTTCGCCGGTCGCCTTCTTCTCCGAGGCAATGCTCTTCTTCAGCAGCATCACCAAGCCGGCGGTCAACTCCCCCTGCTCATTGAGCTCAGCGGGCATGTCGTCGAGGCTCTCCTTCAGCAGCTCCACCAAGCCCTGGATGAACTCCATCTTCTTATTAAGGTGCTTATTGAGCTGACCGGGCATGCCATCGAGGGATAACGACTCCAGCGCCGCCAGCTCGGCATGTTCGCCTCCGCGGCTAGGGCGCTCCTGGGAGCCATTGCATGCCCGTGAGAGATATTTCGAGGTCTCTGCGTGGCGGCGAACCCTCTATTTTTTCCGCTCCCTTGTTACGAGTAGTTCTCGACCTAGAGCTCTGCATACTGGCCATGGCAAGGACGGACGAAGAAGGACTTATGAGGAGGAAGGTAGAGTAATTTTCGATTAGGTAGTTCCCCTTTTTATAACCTAAGTACTAGCACTAGTATTAAAACCTGCATAGTAGGAACACGTTCAGGTTTGGTACGTACTAGTAGGTGTGAGCAGGCTTGCACTTAAATTGTAGCACTAGTACTTTGGAATGTGATGGGAACAAGGTAAAGATTAATTGATGGTTTTGGTTTCGAGGCCCGAAACGACTCCCGATGAGTTTAGCGGAACATAAATTTCAATTACTCCCTCCATCTCAGTTTATAAGGCTTGCACGTGTATCTAGGTCATCAATGTAACTTATATAAAATAAATTGTTTAACATAAAAAATATATCATTAAAAAAGAATATTTGAAGTTTGTAATGATATATTTTTCATAATGTATGCCTCTTATTAAGTTGGTCAAATTAATGATCTAGGTACACGTGCAAGACTTGTAAACTGAGATAGAGGGAGTACTACACTACACAAATGCGGCCGCACAAGTCAGTGATGTAACTGGCCGTACATGTCAGACCAAGCCAATGCGTGTCCCTTCGATGAGACGCGGGTCCGACCGACAGCCTGTTGGTGCGACCGACCGCAAAGTATTACGCGATGGATACTTCTGGTTGTGGCTTCGGTTGATTGTCACGACCAAGCATTCTAAAACTAGTGATAAATCAATTACCATCTTTTTCCAAACTACCAAGTATTTTCATAGCAATACAATACATATAGATGGAGTGATTGTCAAGGTTGCAAACCGACATGGCATTGCAAGTTCACTGCAGTAGCAACCGACTAGGTCACTGCATCGCTGGCGGGGAAGGAGGGCAGCTGACCTCGCCTACAATGCATGCCCAGCGGCGCCGCCACAACTGGTCCTGGGATTTGGCTTCTCCTACCGCCCATTTGAACAGTTGCACCGGCTGCCCATGTCGTTGCGCAGGCATGCGCGTTCTTTCCTCCGCAGTCGACTCCGTGAATATGATCTCTGACATTAGCCCTAGCTCGAAATCAATGCAACACTGCCAGATGCGGACATCCCTCAGCATCTCTCCCCTGAGATCGACTTGCGCCTCCGCCTTGTGCTACGCCAGGCGCAACTCCTTGGAACTTGTCTCCAATTGATGCGACGCTTCCTTGATCCGATTTGCCCTTGCTGCCCACCACCTGAAACGCAGCCCTGGCATGTCCTCCGGCGCCACCGATCTGTGATTCCAGAGCAATGGATCCCCTCTAAAACACATGTGGGTTTCGCTCAAAGGTGGCAGTGCTGTGGGCCGCAGCGAGAGGGCAGCCCGCGGGATCCTGGGATCTAAGGGATTATCCATGGCGGGATCCTCCATGGCAGGATCCGATGGGCGAGGCAGGGAGGCAAGCCTAGGTGCTGGGAGAGTACTACTCCACTCTGTCCATATTTAAATACAAAGGCCACCAACAGTAGCCCTGGCAAAAATTGATCATGATGCCTGCGTCCTAGTTTATTGGCCCCCTTTTTTTGGGCCACTTTTTATGACATGCATAAATATTATGTTACTTAGGCTGGTCATAGTGGGGAGTAACTTAGACTAGTAACATGCATATGTTACTAGTCTATGTTACTACCTCTATAGTGCATAGTATCATAGAATAGTATCATAGATGGTCTCATTTATTGCCATGCATGACACATAGTAGCATCACATTTATTATGTTACGGTATCTACCTATGTTACCCCCACTATGGCCAGCCTTACAAATATGGTCAAAAATTGGCACAAAATACGAAGGAGACCAATGGAAGTACTAGCAACCCATGATTTAATTACTCGCATGCACGTGGTGGAGTAGTAATGTCTTTCTTCCGCCCTCACGTCCACTCAATTTGCATGCGCTGTATTAATTGACCATCAATGAAGTGAAGGACTTTACACGCGTCAAATTATCACATGGGGTGGATCTTCGTACAAAAATGCGTCCCCCCGTGTACTCGCGTGTGTGTGCGAGGGAATGAGTGCGTGCGTGGTGTGCGTGCACATCTTCGCTTCATGCATGTACCGGTAGTGTGGCTTAGAGAGGACGAGTACATTCCTCTGGAACAAGCAGCACGCCACTGTGATCAATCCACACAAGGAAGTCATGACAATGCCTCCACATGTGCCACGTGGCTTCATGAACTGTAAGAGACACTATGTAGCATGCCATTGGAATTCTAATTTACGTGTTTTGCACATACTTTAAGTACTAGTAAGGTACACGTGCATTGCACGCATCATATTTGGCAACCAAATTATGAATAAATACCACACTATAGCATGTAAGCTCTGAGTCATATATGCCTGATGTAGACATTTGTTTAATTCTTATAGTCCATCTCATTCAAAATAAATTAGTTTTTATAAAAAGCTAGGGCCTCTTTGATTCGTAGGATTTCCAAAACGCGGGAATAGGAAAAACATGGGATTAGAGTGGAATGTCGTTTTGAATCCTACAGGATTGTACGAGTGTTTGATTATGCATAGAAAAAACACAGGATTCTTTCAAAGAGGTTTGAGTGGATGGGATGTTTCCTATGAAATCTAGTGCAAATGAATCCTATGGAAAAATTCCTATGGTTTACAATCCTACGAATCAAACAACCAAGATAGGAAAAATTCCTAAGGATTAGAATCCTCCAAAATTCCTTTGAGAATCCTTTGAATCAAAGAAGCCCTTAATCTATTTTATGATTCGTGGAATTGTGTGTTGTAAAGCATAAAGTAAAAAAAAATATTGGCAATTCAACTAGAAAAAAAGTTTGGGCAGTTATGATACGGAATATTCTAAAACAAAGGAGAAGCACTTGTGTTTTGAGGTTTGTGCATTATGCTTAAGTTCAACCATGGAGTCTGCTAGATTGTACATGTGTCAAAATCCGGTGGGGGGCTAGTAGATGGTGCGAGGGGCCAAGTGGAGGGAGACTATGAAGGAGTGCACAAGTGCGAGATCGATATTTAAAGAGAGGGGGTGAGAACGTGCGCCGTTGCGGGCAGTGGAGGAGCCATGAAAAATAAATGAGCTAGGGGGCCAAGCATTGCTAATCCTTTATGAGGAGGGCCAATTCATCAACTTAAACCATTTTACCAGCAATTGTCTAATGATCACATTCATATTAGCCTTGATATATAGTGATGTTAGGGCCCTTGCTGCCACCTATCTTCGCCACTGTGCGCGCGTCTGAGAGATGAAGCGGAAGGCATGGATGATGAGAGGGGGACCTTGGATATATAATTAATGTGTGTGTATAAGCTATGTAATCCTATATAGAGAGGTATAGATTGATCGATGTGGACGTGGGAAAGAGGGTGAGACCTCACTATATATATAGATTGATCGGTTTGTGTGGGAAACTGTGAAAGACCTAGCTATATATACACACACATAGAGGAACATCGATCGTTGCGCATGCACGTGAGAGATAAAGAATGCCTGATATGATGGAGAGGGGGAGGTGTCTGTGTGTGTGCATGCATGGGAGACCAACCTGAAGAAAAATATTGCATGTGTGCGATGGACAATGCCGACTGGTATTGTGTGTGCATGCATGCACGGGAGAAAGTTAGTGGTACCATTATAAAAGAGAAGACGACTGTGTGGGTGTAAAAGACTAGGTGAGGTCATAATCAATGTAAAGTTGAATTCAAATATTGAATAAGAGATCGTGATGTTTGAAACCCATGCATGCATGGATATAACTGAGATATGCGCGGTGTGGGTTGGAAACGAACATGTTGTACTGTATACACATTGAACAAGGTCAGACTGATTTGAATTTGAGATACCGATGGCATGCATCGTTTGGCCACATTGCATCCGTGCATGGACACACTATTCTAATTGGAGATGATGGGTGGCTTTCGCATCACATATCTATATCTGTACCCCTATATATATTATTTTTTATATTTTTAATATAGTGTGCGGATAACTTTAGCTTTGAAAGATGGTCGTTGGATGAGGCCAATCCGATGGTGCAGAGATAGCAAATTTGAGCACTACTGGCTGTTGGATATCATCTAGATTCCACCAGATTTTGCCACATGTACAATCTAGAAGACTCCATGGTTGAACTTAAGCATAATGCACAAACCTCAAAACACAAGCACTTCTTCTTTTTTCTAGAATCTTCCGTATCATAATTGCCCAAATGTTTTTCTACATGATTTGCCATTATTTATTTTTACTTTATGCCTTACAACACACAATTCCATGAATCTTAAAATAGATTTGGTTTCTTATAAAAACTAGATGATTTTGAATGAAATGAACTATAAGAATTAAACGAACATCTACATCATGCATATATGACTCACGGCTTACATGCTATAATGTGGTATTTATTCATAATTTGGTTGCCAAATCTCATGCGTGCAATGCACGTGTACCTTACTAGTCTAAATGGTGTTTGTGTGTGTTGTGCTTGTTAAACACATTGTACATAGTATATCATACATGGTTTAGATTCCGAACATCAAGCTAGAGCATACATGTACTATGATTTGAATTCAACATAAAATGGATACATCTATTTGAAATTGAGATTGTATGTACATGTAGTTCGTATTTATATAGGAATTTACTTCTCCTATATTCATGTCATGTGTTGTGAAGATAATATTTAGATGGTTGTATAACTAACCCGGGTGCAATCCCATTCAAACAGGGAAAATGTACTCAAATTTAGTCCATATGCTAGACAACACACATTGTTTTTTTATTGTTGAGGGAAGTGCAAATTGTTTTGGTACTGTACAAGTTATGTTTGTTCTCCCAATTTTTTAGTTGTTTTGTTGTATTTGAATGCATTTCTAGTAATATAGTAAAATGGGACATGGCTCTCTCTAGTGATGAGGTGCGAATTGTCTTTTTTTATACACGTTAAGCTTATTCTCCTGAAATTTCAAGCCTCGCCTTGTTATGCCGAAATTTAAAGCTAGTGTCTCTGTCTATCTTGCTGCAAAACTCCCGCCTCTTCAACCCGCGCCTTGTTACCCTGAAATATTAAAGATATATCTTTGTCTCGTTGTGCTCCGAAAACTCCCTCCATCTCAACCCGCGCCTTGCTATTCCAAAATTACAACGCGCACAAAAAGTCCCACCTCCTGTGAAATCCCGACATGCGAAATGCCCGTGATACCCCTGAACCAAAAGAACCGCCTAGGTCAAATTAGTGGGGGTACTTTCATAACTTAATCCACATTTCGGACAAGCGCGTCCCTAAGCCATGGTTCCCCACTCCCATCCCATCCGCCCACCCATTCATACACTGAGGCCGCGGAAATCCGTGAAGCCCCACACCCTCCTCCGTCTGCCACCCAGCCGGAGCCTCTTCCCCGATGACGTTGTCCACAGCAATACCTCGACGTCGCTCATCCACTATACCGGATGAGGATCCATCATCGATCTCGTCGTCCTGCCGGTTCAGCCACCCCTTCCTCCACCTCCAAGGAGCTGCCCTGACGTTCCCCTCATCTTTCGCGCCACCTCCATTCCCACACCGCTGTCTTCACCTGCACCACCGGAAGAGCATCATCATCACCGTTTCCTCAGATGAAGTTGAGGCCTAATCGGTGCCACCAAAGAGGTTGTACACTAGTCGCCGCATTTTCTTCTTGATTCGATCTCACGGTGCTATTGGCGCTCGGTCCCGAGCCGACACGGCGCGGCTCCATCCACGGCAGCGTTGCCGGCCACTTCCTCCACGGTGTCGCTCCCTCGGCGGCGACGTCCACATCAGTAGGAGCTGCTACTGCTTTAGCTCTCCCTCACGCTGCTGCTCTGCTCTTGCTCTCGGTCCCCTGCTTGGTCTGCTCTTGCTATTGCTCTTGCTCTTGCTCGCGCTGTTGCTCTCGCTCTTGCTCTTTCTTGGGATGCTGCTCCGATTTAGCTACACTTTAGTCGACTGAATCGACTTTTGGGTCAGTCAATTTTCAGGGGTGGGGGCTCACGGAGTTAAGGAAGAACCAGCTGCAGCGGGGAGGGGGCTCACCGGAGAGGTACCCCACTATCTATCTTAGGGTTCAGGGTGGGGGCAGTGGTGGCGGCGGCGGGGGCGGCATGGGGATCGCCGGAGAAAAAGCTCGGCATGTGGGGGGTGGGGGGGGCTAGAGGATGGCCGGGAGGCGGCAGACGGCGGTGGGGAGTGGTTTCGGGAGGGCGGAGGCGCACGCGCGCGGCGGCGGGGCGGCTCTTTGGCGGTGGTTCTTTGGCGGCTCAGGGGGGTGGAGGTTGAAGATGAACTGCAGGCCCTTGATTCCGTATCCAACAGCTGGAAAATCAACTGACAAGAGATGAAAAAGTCAGTCGACTGACGTGTAGCCTCACCTGATGCTGCTACACGACCAGCTGCCTCGGCTCTCGCGCGCGCTGCTCCTGCTACTGCTGTTCTGCTACTAGTGCGTTCAGTTTCGACAGTAAAATTCAGTTTTGAAAGCAAAATTCAGTTTCGACAGTTAAGTTCAGTTTCGACAGTTAAATTCAATTTTGACAGTTAAGTTCAGAGATGAGCGGCTGATGTATTTTACACCTAGCACTTTGTGGTTATGTATTTTACGTCAAGTATTGGAGGTGCTATTAGAATTCCACTCAGGTTAACGTTGTCTCTCTTGTCTTGCTTCAGCTTCGGCGTCGTACAACTCACCGGAGCTGCTCCAACGACGGAACCCTCCATCATAGCGGAGCAGTACCCCGGGCTCCATCTCCATACGCCTAAGATCTTCTTCCCCTCCTCCGACAACCAAGTCAGCCGGAGCATCCTCACCGACCAACCCAATCACACTGAGATTGACATGGCTTCGCCAAAGAGGTTGTACGCTCATGGTTTGACCTAATCTCACCATGCTTCTTTGCATCCTGTGATCTTCCAATTCTTGTGAATCAAACACCCAGATTGGCAGAAATCCTGTGTTTTTTAGTTCTCTATTTTGCACGTGCATTCCTATCCTATTCCTGTGTATTTCCTATCCCTGCATTGTTAGAATCCTGATATTCAAACAAGCCCTTACACAATTACTTCTGTTACAGATATGTGTCAAAGAAAACCTTGTGTGGTTTGTCCTACTCCTGCTGCGCTGTGTTCCACCCCAGCTCAGCTGCTCCAACGACGGAAGGGTTCACCACAGCAGGGATCCGCTCTCCATATTGTCTTTCGCCGCCTCAGATCTTCTTCCCCGCCGCCGGCAGCCACGACAACTGCATTACCATCATCAACTGAGCAGATGACCTTGAGGACTACACGGGTCTGCAAGAGAGGTTGCACTCTTCCATATCTACTTATGTTATGCATCGCTTAATATGATGACATGCTACTTTATCATCGTGTTCACCTATTAGACTCCAAGTCAGGTCCAAACTAATGCTGAAACTTGAGTTTTAAATGGTTGTGGGGTACATATTGGGGTAGCAATCAGTACTATCTGTCTACTATCTGGTTAATCCCGGGTGTCTACTATGAGTTTCATGTTGGGTGCAAACAAACATTAAAGGAGCCATTATCTATATTTTTTAACTAAAGCTATTATCTACCTGCTATCATTGGTTTTGGGTCTATCCACATTTTCCTACCATCACTCTGGATTTGTGCATGCACTCCTTACATAATCTCACTATGTTTTATTCCTATGCATGTTAGTTATTGTACACAATGGAACTTAACATGTAGTGAAAAAGAGACGAACCTTGTGTGGCAATAAAATTTCATGCAGACGTCGCTCCATGGTGGGCGCAAAGGCATCCCCCCTCCACCCATTTCGGATCGTAATCAAGAGGAAGATAACTGTTTTGAGGGGGATTCAGAAGGAGACGACCACTCCTATTTACCCCCTGAGGTCTTCGCTCTAACTTGGCATGCTGATGTTGGTAATATCATGCATATGGTGCCTTGCATTGCTTACTGTATACATCAAATATGTCATCTGCTTAGTTTAGACATGCTTTGTGTCAATGCCATCTGTTTAGTTTCTTTATCGTATATGTGAATCATGCAATGCCATCTTGTTTAGCTAGGCATCATATTTGTGAATTTTGCAATGCCACCCTGGTTAGCCAGTCATCTTATATGTGAACTATATCATGCCATCATTTTTTTATTACGTGTTAAATTTGTCAACAATTTTAGTACATTCAATTACTCTTCCTGTGCATCAGCCATTCGGCACGGGCATGGAAAAATCTAAAGTGGAAACAAGGTCTTCAGAGCAGACAATGCTATCTGACAAAGCGCATGTCTTGCTGGTTACGGATAGCTCCTCAGAGGAGGATTCAGAGATAGATGACCAGTCCTATTCCCCCCCCCCCCCGAGGTGCATGCTCTAACTTGGCAGGGTTATGTTGCTCATATCGTGCGTATGGTATCTTGCATTGCTATGTCATTTGCTTAGTCTAGACATGCTTTGTGTGAATGCCACTTGTTTAGTGTCTAATTACCATATATTTGAATTATGCGATGCCATCTTGTTGCAAGACATTATATATGTGCGTTATGCAATGCTATCTTGTTGCAAGGCATTATATATGTGAATTATGCAATGCCATGCTGTTTAGCCAAGTGTCATATATGTATATTATATCATGCCGTCCTTTTTTTGTATTTCTTGTTGCATTTGTTGATAATGTTTGTATATTCAATGCTCTTCCTGTGCATCAACCATTTGAATTGGTGATGGAGAAATCTGGAGTGAAAACAAGGTCTTCGGAGCAGACAATGCTACCTGCTGAAGCAGATATCTTGCTGGTTACAGATAGCTCTTCAGAGGAGGATTCAGAGGCAGATGGCCAGTCCTATTATCCCCCTGAGGTGTATGCTCAAACTTGGAAGGGTTATATTACTCATATCATGCATATGTTGTATTGCAATGCTTAGTTTTTACATCATATACGCAATATTGAATGTCATCTCTTTAGTTGACACATCATATATGCTATTGCCCTCTGCTCACTTGCTTAATATATAAATCATATATTTGAATTATATCATGCCAAGATGTTTACATAGAAAACATGTATCTAAATTATGGCATGCCAACCCATTTTCTAAAGACATAATATGGTTATACCATCTCATCATCTTTACCTAGTCATCATATTTTGAATTATATCATTCTACCCGTGAATTATATCATGCCATCATGTTTCCATCGACGGCATGTTTATGATTTATGGCATGCCAACCACTTTAATAGACACATCGTATAGTTATATCATGTCATCCTGTTTACATAGTCATCATATTTTGAAGTATGTCATTCTATCCTGTTTAGTTAGCCATCATACATGTGAAATTGTGTCATGCTATCCTGTTTAATTAGCCATCATATATGTGAAATTATGTACTGCTATCCTGTTTGGTTAGACAACATAAATGTGAATTATTTCATGCCCTATTTTCTTCCCTACTATCCATTGCACATGTATATCTTACAATGTCTGTACATTCAATTACTTTTCTTGTTTATCATCCATTTCAATTGGAGGGGGTGATGGCAGTATCTATGGGAGTAAAAACACGGTCTTCAGAAAAGATCGTGCTACCTGTCGATGCAGATAGAACCACGGTTGTACTTGCCCAAGAACCAGACCCACCACACATAACCCAGACTCACGCAGATTGTACCCCTACCCAGTTGGACAGAGAACTAGCTACACCCCTTCTAACCCCAACCCCAGCAGATAGTAACCCAGCTCCAGTTGACACAGCACCGTCACCACCACAGAGCACCCAAACACGAGCAGTTAGTAAGGCAACTGCAGTGCCCAAAGCATGAGGACCACCACTCCGAACCCAAGTCAAGTCTTAAAGCAGAAGAAGAGTTGTTCTCAGGTCAGGTTTCGTAGCTATGGTTCATACTACTTTGCTCGTGCATCATTGTATTTACTCATACCAACTAATTTCAAATTTGAACGACGCAATTGAAACTCCAATGGCGCAACAGGTATGTTTTAAACATGTTTCTTTAACGTGTTTGCTCTTGTAACTTGCTCTATGCTGATTTTAGCTTCAATTGAATAAACCGTTATGTTCTCATGCCATGCACATTACAAGTGTTGTTATTGCTGTGTAGTTTCCCACACTTATATTCTGTCTATGTTTCTTTGTCTTAAATAGATATGATTCGAACTGTATCTATCTTGATTTGGCAACATAAACTAGAATGATATAGACCATACATTGACCATACTACATAGATATATGTTTGTTTCATGCTGTTATCCTGCCCACCTTACTACTGAACTGGTTTACCAACATGAGTTTCATATACTACATTGTAAACCTGTGACGTGTTTGTTTGTTTCTCTTTTAGAACGCGGATAAAATATTGGAGAAGAGTACCCCATTATGCAATGGTAAAGGAAGTAATGTAGATAAGGTTCAAGATAGTGAGACATCCCTGTTGGTCTCCAAGAAAGCTGATAAAAACTATATTGAAGACACTGGGACAACCCCAAAGTCCTATCTTGATGTAGTTTTCGAGTTACTGGCTACTACTGCTGGCACCAGCTCTTTGAACTCGCTGCCTGAATCAGTTCGGCTTCTTGAGTCTCAACTTCAAGTTAAAAGACATCGATCAGATGTTATGTGACAGGAAGCCGAAGGACCGAGGAAGTCCCTGGAGAATTCAGATGCATACTTTCTGGTGCAACAACAAGTGCTGGAGGATTTAAGCGCCAAACAAGAGAAAGTTAATAAGCTTGCTAAGCATCTTGCCAGCATTGTGGGTACCCAGGATATTGTTTCTTGAGCTCTTCTGAAGTGGTTTCAGTTCTGGACTTGTTTTGTTGTGGTGTTTATTTGCACTGGTCGCCAACTTTGACAACCGGTGTATATGATATCTTGCTTTGTTCCTATATTTGCCTTTGGTGGCGAACTTTGATGCCCAGTGGATGTAATATGTGTAATAGCCATGATAGCCTAGCATTAGTTGCTTTCTTATTTATTTCCTTGTTGTCTTGTTTATTTGTTTGCTTGTAGTCAGTGCAGTTCTTTTTCCTTTTCCGTGGTTTGCTGGTGGCCGCAATAACCTATTTTTTAAAACTAGGCCACAATAACCATGGGCTACATATTTATTGTAGTTACCACGGGCCTCCTACGGGCCGTAGAAACAATGGGCCTTCTAAGGGCCGTAGAAACAATGGGCCTTCTACGGGCCGTAGCATCAATGAGCCTTCTACAGGCCGTATGATCGATAGGCCAAACATGGGCCAATAACTGACCGCATTATGGGCCGTAAACGGGTAAGATTTGGAATCATCCGTTCATGGCCGACAATAACGATTCATCGTTAATCAGCCGTATTTGATTACGCTATTAAAATGGCCCAACGGATTAACGGGCCGCAAACGGGCCAATTGTAACCGCGGGTTGAATTTGGCCCACAAGCCGAAAAGGCCAATAAGGGGTCGTAAGTAACCGAATGCTGGAAATGAGCCCAAGAATAAATGGGCCCTGAGAAGGTTGAAAGATAACACGGGTTGGAAATGGCCCAATGGAATAATGGGCCGTTAATGGGTATAAAGGGGTACATTGTTCATTGCGGGCCAGATTCACCACGGGCCGTTAATGGGCCAAGAGTTACAAATGGCCTCGTATGGGCCGAAAGACATCATGGGCCATACATGGGCCGGAAGTTACAACGGGCTGGAATCATATTGGACGGCCTAGATGAAGCTACTGGTCTTAATTCCGATAGGCCATAATGGGCCGTGAGTTAGCGGGCCGTAAATGGGCTATATACGAACAGACCGTTAACAGGCTTTCCGTGGGCCGGCCCGTTACCTTTTGACCAAGTCAAACGGGCCGGCCTTTTCACCGGAATGGGCCTCTGTTGGGCCGTGCCACGTGTTCACGTATCATAGGCGCCTCCTGTCCAATGAATGGATGACACCTGTCCCAACGGTGAGCCAACACGTGTTTCCTCCGGCTAATGAGAATTTTACACGTGGAAAATCCTCATTGGTCCGGGCTGTTAGCGGGTTATCGGATCCAAAACCAAACCCGATAGTTTAACGACGACCCGTTACGGTGGATGCCACCTGTCGGTCACCCTTGACGAAAGCACTTCCATGGACACTTCCGTGATGATAATTTTGTTAATGTCATGGAACACTTCTATGACAGCACAGGTATGACTATCTTGATTCTTTCATAAAATCGTCATGGATGTACATGCATGACAGACAATGTGACCTACTGTGACAAACACGTATAATCACGAAAGTGTCTTTTTTTGTAGTGCAACTTTGGGCACACAAGGTTATGACTGCCTACCGGGCCAGGGCAGTGCAATCGCATAACCTTCCCTAGTTGGAGGCACCGGCGAGAGGCATGACAATAGATTGAATTAGGGCCTCCTCATCCAGGCAAGTGCGGTTGCACTTGTGATCTCAATACGGTGGCACCATGACTCGATCAACAGCTTGTTCAAGTTGAATTAGCATCATATTTAACTTGAATTAAAATAATTCGAGCCATATTATGCAATGAGGTGCACGGGTCATGAATATATATGATGAATGCATCATATTTAGCAAGTGCATATGAAATGTTCTTTGCTGCACATAATACCAAGATGACATATATTCTACTGCTTAGATATAACATGGATCAAATAATATGCACAAGTTTCATATAGCAAATTATTTTAACTCAAAAGCATAAAATGAATTTAATTCAAATAGAACCATTGCTATTGCAATGCCATCCTTGCAAATGAATGTTGTGGCTTGCCTTAGTGCAGAGGAGTGTCACAATACTCCTAGTATCCTCCAACACAATTAGAACCTTCTGAAAATAATTTAAGTGCAAAAAGAAAATGTCACATAAAGCATTTTAATGCACCAGAAATTATTTACAGCAAGAAAAATTCTCAAACTTGGCATACAGAAACTTTAGCTTAATACAAAACTAATGCAAAAATAATCAAGTTATTTGGACTTATAGAATAGAATCTAGAGCTGGTCAAAGTTCTGGGCAAAATTTGGATTCAAATGAATTTAAACAAATTTCAAGAGAAGGCCATGTCCAAGGGTATTTTCATAATATGCCTCCACCAAGAAAACGCTTCAGGAGGGAGAGAGAGGCTGACAGTGGTGTCCCACTGTCAGGTTTGAGAGAGAGAGATAGAGAGAGAGAGAGAGAGAGAGAGAGAGAGAGAGAGAGAGAGAGAGAGGAACAGGGCACGGCGTCCCCATCGCCGGTGGTTCTCCGGCGAGGAGACCACAATGATTGTCGGAGAGAGGGGGAACGGGTCCAACACGTCACGACGAACACACATGTACCCATGGCGACGGCTGAGGTGGACGGACGGTGGCTCAAGCTTCTTCTCTAGAGACAGCAGGCGGTGGAGCTCGTCGGAGCGGACGTTTCCAGCGATGATTCGATGAACCAACAACACTAGCATACTCACGAGATCACCATTAGCTCGACGGAGGAAAAGGGCGAAGACGAAGACGACCAGAGCAGGAGGACGGCCGTGGGGGATCCGTGGCCAACTCCGACAAGGATCAGCAGTAGGAGTCCCTCCCGGCTTTGCCGCATTAGCTAGGAACTCGATTTATGGTCAGAGAAGTGGATTGCGATGATTGGAACGGCTGGAGGAGGGTTCTATTTGTAGATGGTGTCGGTGAGAACGACACCTATGGGATCACAAGAATCCCTACTACGGTTGGTGGGGCGCGGGGTTGTAAGAAGAGCGGGTCTGAAAGAAAGCACACGGATCGTTTACCCAGGTTCGGGCCGCGAGGATGCGTAAACCGTAGTCCTGCTTTGGTGGATGTATTGAGTGTTCTTGAGCTCTCGAACTAGCTATGGTGGTTGTGTTGTTCAAAAGAGCCGAATCCCTCTCCAGTACGCCGTAGGCCTCCTTTTATAGTCGAAAGGGGCTGCCACAGTGGCACACGGGAGGTGGAAAGGCCTACAGTACTGCGAGCTTATCGCCCGTATTATAGGACAAGGCGCATTTAATGCATCACTTAGGTGTCCCTTAGCTTTACCGGGGACGGGAACGAGGCCCGTCCCGTCCGTCTCCACTCCTCCTCGCTTCGACACGCGCCCTGGCCAGCGATGCATGCGGTGCCATGTAGGCAGGCATGCAGCTGAGGTGGCGCGGTGGTAGGGTCTTCACGAAGATCTGCATGCCACCACGCAAGCGCTTGCTGAGTTGGCCTAGGAGCCGCATGTTGCCACGTAGGTGCCTGCCCAGCTGGTCGGGCCGGCAGCTGCATGCTAATGGCGGTGGAAACTTGGCTGGTGCGGGCCTGGTAGTGGCCCCGCTGATGTCCTCGGCAAGGGCCTTGCCAGGGGGCCGACAAAGGTCTTGCCGTGGCGCGCAGTCGTCCCCGACAAGGATCTTGCCGGGGGTCTTGTGGCTTTCCTCGGCAAGGATCTTACCGAGGATCGTTGTCTTTTGATACTCATCTGATCTCATATATCTATGTTGTTGACAAAGATCTGCATGCCACCACGGAGGTGCCTCCCAAGCCCTGGTCCAATCGTAGTCGGTTGGGTTGGAACCCGTGGGCTCAAGGGCGGCTCGCTCTGTTGGTGTTTGGGCAAGTTGCCCCGGCAAGGCTCTTGCCGGGGCCGCGGAGGCTGCCCCGGCAAGGGCCTTGCCGGGGGACTCCACCTCGCCCCTTTGTTGTCTTGTGTTTCTGGTCTTGGCGTTGCCTCTGACCATCTTGCGCCTCTTGCTTCTCTCTAATTTCCCTCCCCTGCCCTGCTTAGTGTGGCCGTGGGTGCGGCACCGACTGTCCGTGCACAAGTAAAGGGGTCAAAAGGGGTGCCCCTACTTTTGTACACCGACAGGAGCCCGCGGGCCTGGGCCACACATTAGCGCGACACATTGTTGGGCCAGGCCCAAAACGGTGCGCGGGCAGTCAGGGCGGGAATTTACCACAGTAATTTTCCGTCCGCTGCATGACCCGCGTTGAACGCGTGACATGGGGGGTCGTGCTTGACGTGGGGGGCATGCGCGGGGCGGTTCCCGTACGCATGCGTCACATCATAGTTAATGAGAAAGGAGGCGGCGCGCGCCTTCCCCGTAAAAAGGAATAACCGCGGGCGCGCTGCTCACTTTACCCCCTCCCTGCGTCTTCTCCAATCTCAGAGCCGCCGTCCCCTTTCTTTCTCCTTCTCGAGCTCTTGCCTTCGCTTGCCGCTGCTGCGCCTTCTCCATCCTCCGCCCCTTGCTTCTTGCAGCCGCCATGGCTCCCAAATCCACCAAGGGCAAGGGAGTGGCCAAAGATGCTGGGGCGACGGAGCCGCCGGAGAGTGCGTTGGCGGCGCAGCGGACGTAGCTCGCCTACTTCCCCTCGACGGTCAACGTGTTCGGGCTCTAGGAGGCCTTCAAACCCCTGTGGTGGGTGAATACTGGGGAAGAGACGACGGGGCATCCAACCACGCACGTCATCCCCGCCAACTGCACCGAGGCCGCCCCAAATCGGTACCCTTTTTTGTCGACTACTTCTCCTGCGGGCTCTGTCCCCCTTCTCTAATTTCTTCAATGACGTCATGCACACCTACGGCTTCCACCTTTTGGATTTTACTCCAAATGCCGTGGCGTGCATGGCTCTTTTCGCGCATCTCTTCGAGGGCTTCGCCGGGGTGCATCACAACACGACACTCTTCCGCCACTACTTCTTCCCTCGGATCCAACCGAGGGGCGCCATTTCCAGTTGCGTCGCCTGGATCCCAAGGGCCAAGGGGGCATACCCGGAGGGCGCCATGAAGGAGAGGTTGGAAGAATGGCAGGGTCGGTGGTGCTGGATTGAAGAGAAGGACCCGCCGGACTTTTGCCTGGTCCGCGGCGCGCCGCCGGTTCACCGAGGCGACTGGAGCGACATTGACGCTGACGACGCGAAGCTCACGGCCGCCACCACTAGGATCCTTCGCCTTACCGAGGCTGGGCTCACCCTTGAGATGATTGGGGCGGATTTCATCCGCGGCCGAATCGCTCCGCTGCATAACAAGGGGAGGCCGGCCTGGCTCTTCACGAACGTCGCCGACATCATGAGGCTTCGCCCCGGCCTCGACCACAACCTCACGGTGATGGGGCATGCCCACTTCTGCCAGCGGCTCTTCCAGCTCGACATGAACCACGACAGCGAGGTTGAGCAGACCGGCAAGGCCGTGAGGGCCGCCGCGAAGGCCGGCAGGGTCCCCAAGGGGCCCTTGTTCAAGTTGCCGGCAGGAGTGGTCCCGCTGAGCAACAACTCGCACCGGACCGACATCCTCGCCATGATGCCGGACTTCAACGCGCATGGCCTTGACCCGAGCTGGGTCGAGCCGGAGGAAATTCAAGTGCAGGAGTTCTTCGACACCTTGCTTGAGGGGAACGTCACCGCCGAGCCGTGGCTCGTCCAGGACACCACCCAGGCGGAGCTGGACTACATCGCCGCCAGGGCGGCGGAGACGGAGCTCGCCAAGGAGGCCGGCAGCGCCGGCGGCATGGAGGACAAGGCCGTGGAGGAGAAGGAGCTCGCCCAGTGGGCGGAGGCCGCCGGGGAGGCCAGCAGCACCGGCACCGGGGCTCCTCTCGTCGAAGACGTGGTCGGCGAGCCGTCAGAGGAGGAGGCCGAGGAGGAGGAAGCCATGGCCGTCGACCCTCCAGCCACGGGGAGAGGGCGGGTCCTGCAGCGATCCACTTCTGGCGAGCCGGTCTGGCCCGGCAGGGCCGTACAACTGTGGCAAGACCAGGAGGGATCCGCGCGCCATACAAGGGCCGCGGCGGTGAAGAAGTCGGTGAAGGCCGCGGTGGCGAAGAAGAGGGCGACCGCCTCTTCTTCGTCCAAACGCCCTTGGACTCCATCAACTTCCCCTCCTCCGGCAGACGATGACGCAGGGGTCACCTTCGACTTTGGGTCACTCAGCCCAAGGAGGAAGAGGAAAGCAGCAGAGGAGGAGGGGAGGACGAGTAAGTATTGTTTCTTCCTGTCATTTCCACCCCCTCAGACCGTGCCACTTATCTCGACTCGTTTTCATCTTTGCAGGGACGCGGAGACACTGGCCCAGTGGGTGAAGAGGGCCAAAGCTTCAGCGGGCGGCCAGCCTCCGGCTGGTACTTCGAGGGCGCCACTGGTGGTGTTGAGGAGCCCGGACAGTAGCCCCCGGCACAGCCCCCATCATAAGTTCACCACTCACCCCTCGTCGATGTGTGTCAGGGGTATGATACTTTGGTGCTGACCTTGCCGTGGATGCAGGAGGGGAGCAGCAGCAGGAGGAGCCACAGAGGGCTACTCCCAACACGCCGCCCCTGTCAACTACGCCGCCCCGAGGGGCGTCCCCGGCAAGGGCGCCAAGCACCGAGCCCATGCACACGGAGGAGGAGGAGGAGGAGAACTCGGGCGCCGGTGGCTTTGCCTCGGCGCCAAATGTTGGCGGGGAGGGGACTTCTGCTTCTCAGCCCGGCACGGGTAGGTTACTCGCCTTTTGTCTCCATTCCTTTTTTTGTTTTTTTGAATCTTGGTCTTGGCCTCGGCTCATCCTCTCCTCGGTGTTCAGATCCCCCCTCGGCAGACCCAGAGGACATCAACACCATCATCGAGGATGTCGCCAAGGCCGCCGAGGCGGAGGCCGAGAAGATCGTCGCCGAGGAGGCCGCCAAGGGCGCTGCTGAGGACGCTACCAAGGAGTCTACCGGGAAGGCCGGCAAGGGGCCTGCCGGGGAGACCGGCAAGTCCGTTGCCCAGGAAGAGGTGGTTGATGACCAGACTTCCTCCTCCGCTGCCTCTAGCTCTGGCAGGTACCTGAAGGTGAGTGACGACCTCTTTGTCCACCTTCCAGGCGCGTCGAGCACCAGGGCTCCCGTCGTTGGAGAGGTGTTCGACGACGAGGTGCTTGCCGCCGCCGGGCTCGAGGTCGTTGATGAGCGGAGCGCTGGTGGCGACGGCTCCCAGGAAGAACGGCTCCTCCACGCCATGGGCGCCAGCTTCCTGAAGCTCCCGGCGCTCCACCGCGCCCGCC
Source organism: Aegilops longissima (assembly GCA_021605205.1). Lineage (NCBI taxonomy): Eukaryota > Viridiplantae > Streptophyta > Magnoliopsida > Poales > Poaceae > Aegilops > Aegilops longissima. The sequence continues at coordinate 71,052,698 of CM038676.1, forward strand.
TGGACAAGGCCAAGTCCAGGATGGCGGTGGCGGAGAAGGCAGAGGCAGAGCTCCAGAAGCGCGTCGCCGAGACGCAGGACTGGTTCCACCAGGCTTGCGAGGACCTGAAGGCCGCCCAGGGCGAGCTGGCCAAGCGTGAGGTGGAGCCCGCCATGAAGCGGGCCGACATTGAGAAGGCCCAGGAGATGGCGGAGAACTTGCCTGCCGCAGCCGAGGGCACTCGAGCCCAGCACCAGGCCACGCTGAACTCCCAGGAGGAGGACCTTGCCGCGTGTGAGGAGAAGCTTGCCGCAACGCTCCACGGCAAGGATGAGGAGGTGGAGAAGCTCGTCGTGCAGCGGACCCAAGAGCTGGAGCAGAGGCACAGGGAGGCACTCGATGCCCAGGCTCTGGTTCACGCCGGTAAGGTGAAGGAGCTGGAGGTGGAGCAGGACGGGTTGAAGGACCAGGCCTTGAAGCTGTCCCAGGAGAAGGACACGCTCAACGGCGCCCTGACAGAGGCGCAGGGCGCGGCCGTCAGCATGGCCGGGGAGCTCTCCGAGGCTAACAACTCCATTAAAGACCTCAAGCTGAAGCTGGAGGGTCTTGAGGGGATGCTATCGGAGAGCAGGGCCCGGGAGGAGATCCTGGCCAAGGATCTGGAGAACGAGAAGCAGCTGCAGAAGAACGAGGCTGCCAACCACAAGGATGTTGTGGACGGGCAGAACCGCTGGGTCGGCCTTCTCGTGGACGTCGCCGGTAGGATCACCGTGCAGCTAGCTACCATGGGGATGCCAAATGTGAGGTACGCCCTAGAGCGCACCGGGACTACCAATGCAAAGCCAATCCTGTTCTTCGAAGGTGTTCTCGGGGCCCTGGAGCAGTTCCACTCCAACAGGGCGGCTTCACTGGCCAACGAGAACCGAAGGCTCTGCCGGGGTGCCATGACCAAGGTCCTCACCAAGGTGGCTTACTGGAACCCCACCCTTGACTTCGACGCCGCGCTGGAGAGCCTGCCGGAGGGTGCTGGCCTCACGCCGCTCAAGGAGCGTATCGAGCCCATCCTCAGCCTCATCAACAGAATTCAAAGGGTGGAGGGCCAGCGCCGGGATTAGGTACCCCGTTTCTTATCGCCGTTGCAGGTTCATGACCAAGACAATTTCTATCTTTAGTTAGAACCGCAACAACAATTTGATGTAATATAACTCTGCAGTACTTTTGATATGATGCATGTTATTTTCCTGTTCAACCTCTCTTTGTATGTCCATCCTACGTTTATCGGGTAGGCTTGCCGGCGCGTAAACCCTAGGCGTCTTCTTGAGGACGGATCTCCAATGGCCTATCGGGTGTTCTTGCTGTAGGGCGAACCACCCACTAGAACTGTCGAGCTTGACTCGAGTCAGAATCGAGAGCGTTGCCAAGTGCGGAAGGCTACCCTGCCACTCTCGACGCGGCCGCTTGAGCTGTTGAGCGGACTCGAAACAGAACAAGGGCGTTGCCAAATGCGGGAGGACCCCTTGGCGTGCAGATTTTCCATACATAGGCAGGATCTCCGAGGACAATAACCTTATGTATAAAAGGAAATTGCTCAAGGCTCTGGATGACTTAGCTTTTCTGTTGCCGCGCCGGCGTCCTTCGCGCTTGCAGGCGGCGCCGTTTTCTCCTGGTCATCTTCTTCTTTGGAGACACGGCGATGAAGAACTACTAGGCTAATTACTAGACTAGATTCTCACAATTGCCCCCCCTACCTGGCGCGCCAAAGATGTCGGTGAGAACGGCACCTATGGGATCACAAGAATCTCTACTACGGTTGGCGGGGCGCCGGGTTGTAAGAAGAGCAGGTCTGACAGAAAGTACACGGATCGTTTACCCAGGTTCGGGCTGCGAGGATGCGTAAAACTCTAGTCCTACTTTGGTGGATGTATTGAGTGTTCTTGAGCTCTCGAACTAGCTATGGTGGCTGTGTAGTTAAAAAGAGCCGAATCCCTCTCCAGTATGCCATGGGCCTCCTTTTATAGTCGAAAGGGGCTGCCATAGTGGCACATAGGAGGTGGAAAGGCCTACAGTACTGCAAGCTTATCGCCTGTATTACAGGACAAGACGCATTTAATGCATTGCTTAGGTGTCCCTTAGCTTTATCGGGGACGGGAACGAGCCCCGCCCCGTCCGTCGCCGCTCCTCCTTGCTTCGACACGCGCCATGGCCAGCGATGCATGCGGCGCCATGTAGGCAGGCATGCAGCTGAGGTGGCGCGGTGGTAGGGTCTTCACGAAGATCTGCATGCCGCCATGCACGCGTTTGCTGAGTTGGCCTGGGAGCCGCATGTTGTCATGCAGGTGCCTGCCCAGCTGGTCGGGCTGGCAGCTGCATGCTAATGGCGGTGGAAACTTGGCTGGTGCGGGCCTGGTAGTGGCCCCGCTGATGTCCTCGGCAAGGGCCTTGCCGAGGGCCCGGCAAGGGTCTTGCCGTGGCGCGCAGTCGTCCCCGGCAAGGATCTTACCGGGGGTCTTGTGGCTTTCCTCAACAAGGATCTTGCCGAGGATCATTTTCTTCTGATCCTCATCTGATCTCAAATATCTATTCTCTTGACAAAGATCTGCATGCCACCACGGAGGTGCCTCCCGAGCCCTGGTCCAATCATAGTCGGTTGGGTTGGAACCCGTGGGCTCAAGGGCGGCTCGCTCTGTTGGTGTTTGGGTAAGTTGTCCCGGCAAGGCGCTTGCCAGGGCCGCGGAGGCTGCCCCGGCAAGGGCCTTGCCGAGAGACTCCACCTCGCCCCTTTGATGTCTTGTGTTTCTGGTCTTGGCGTTGCCTCTGACCATCTTGTGCCTCTGGCTTCTCTCCAGTTTCCCTCCCCTGCCCTGCTTAGTGTGGTCGTGGGCGCGGCTCCGACTGTCCGTGTATAAGTTAAGGGGTCAAAAGGGGCGCCCCTACTTTTGTACACTGACAGATGGAGGGTGACAGTGTGTTGAGCTCCGTTGGAGAAGAGCTGCCGACGCACTGGGAGGAAGAGGAGCTCGGGCTAGTCTTGGGGAAGAAGTAGCGTGACACGGAGAAGCCAGGAGCATGTGCAAGCATAGTGCAGCGCACTAGGTGGGGCAGGAAGCACACACACGCGCACTATTCTGCCTAGTTGTGCTTCGGCTGCTTCCGACATGCACCTGCCGGCATCGGGGAGGTGCAGGCAAGGCCAGGTGGTGGTATGGGAGGCTGCTGAGTGGCGGGGGCAAGCTGCGGTGGTGTCAGGAGGAGAGATGGGCCGTAGAGGGCCCCGGTGCCCAGAGCATGGCGATTGCATGTCGAACACCTTGCGCCTCACCACCTCTAGTTCGGTCAGATCTGTCCATTTTTCAGGCGATGAGATGCACTTTCATAGTTGAGATACGTGGAAGACATCATGAACCTCAGATAACTCGTGCGGTATTTCTAACTGGTACGCCACTTTACCAACTCTGGTCATGACTGGGAACAGACCGATGTATCTGGGTGCGAGCTTTCCCCGAGTGTGAAACCTCTTAATTCCTTTCATGGGGGTAACTCGGAGATAGGCATACTCTCCTGGTTCCAAGCTGATTTGTCGATGTTTTGAATCACAGTAGCTCTTTTGGGAAGACTTTGCTACTTGCATTCTATCCCAGATTTCCTTTACTTGTTGTTTTGCTTCCATCATCAAATTAATCTCAAAAATGCGGTTGTCTCCAGTCTGAGACCAATTTAGAGGTGTGCGACATTTGCGTCCATATAGAGCCTCATATCGTGCTAGCTTGAGGCTGGTTTGATAGCCATTGTTGTAAAAAATCCGCATAGGGCAAACGAGTCTTCTAGAATTTGATTTACTCGCTATGTCTGTCCGTCTGTCTGTGGATGATAAGCGGTGCTATACTTCAAAGCCGTTCCCAAAGCTTGGTAAAGACATGCCCAAAATGCCGAGGAAAACAAGGATCCTTATTCTGAAGTGATGGACCTTGGTACTCCATGCAGACTGACAATTCTGGATACATATAGTTGAGCAAGTTGGTCTGCACGGTGTGTGGTCCTTATTGGAATAAAATGAGCCACTTTTGTAAGCATGTCGACCACGACCCATATAGCGTTATTTCCTCATGGTGTCTTGAGCAAACCCACGATGAAATCCATGCAAATGTCATCCCATTTCCATTGGAACTGGTAAATGTTGTTATAAGCCTACAGGTTTCTGGTATTCCTCCTTTAATTTGTTACATATGTCACATCAGGTGACAAAATATGCAATGTCTTTCTTCATACCATCCCACCAGAATATCTGTCTCAGATCTTGGTATATCTTTGTACCTCCAGGATGAATAGAATGTGTAGACTCATGAACTTCCTTCAATATTTGTTGCTTTAGATCTCCCTGACCGGGTACACAAATTCGATCCTGAAATCGAAGAGTGCCTCGATCATCCATGTGAAAGTCTTGAGTCTTTCCTTCTTGCATTCGGGCGATCATCTTAAGCAAAAAGGGCTCCTCAATTTGAGCCTTGCGGATCTCTTCTTCTAGAGTAGGGTTAATCTCCAAAGTAGTTGCGCTCGTGGCATCACAAATGACCATATTGAGCTGAGGTATCTCTTCTTGCAGCGCAGGAGGCAAGGATTCAATTAGCGTGTTTGTTATGGCCGGTTTACGACTGAGGGCGTCGGCGACCACATTATCCTTTCCCGGATGATAATTGATACCAATATCATAATATTTCACCAGTTCAAGCCATCTCCTTTTCTGGAGATTCAAGTCGGGTTGAGTGAATATGTACTTGAGACTCTTGTGGTCGGTGAAGACTTGGCAACTCCTCCCAATGATATAGTGCCTCCAAATTTTCAAAGCGTGTACTACAACAGCCATTTCCAAGTCATGCGTGAGATAGTTCTCTTCATGCAGTTGTAGTTTTCTGGAAGCATATGCCACGACCTTTCCATCTTGCATGAGTACACATCCTATGCCTCGTCTGGATGCATCGCAATAAATGTCGAAGCTTCGATATATATCAAGAAGCGTCAACACGGGAGTTGTGGTTAAACGAGTCTTCAGCTCATTGAAACTTTCCTCGCATGCTTCTGACCATTTAAACTTCTGATTCTTCTTAAGTAGTCATGTCATTATCTTGGCAATCTTTGAAAAGCCTTCAACAAATCGACGACAATAGTCTGCAAGACCCAAGAAACTTCTGATTTCTGACACAGTATTAGGTGCCTTCCAATTTAATACTTCCGTAACCTTGCTCTGGTCCATGACCACTCCTTGAGCTGATAGGATCTGCCCAAGGAATCCCACTTGCTTGAGTCAAAATTCACACTTGCTAAATTTGGCATACAACTGATGGTCTTGAAGTCGTTGCAATATTGCATGGAGATGTTGTTTATGCTCTTCTTCGCCTTTGGAATATATGAGAATGTTGTCGATGAACACCACCACAAACTTGTCCAAAAAATCCATGAACACCTTATTCATCATATTCATGAAAAATGCGGGGGCATTAGTCAGTCCAAATGACATGACCGTGTACTCATACAGTCTGTAGCAGGTAGTGAATGCGGTCTTGGGAATGTCTTCTTTCTTGATTTTTAGCTGATGATACCCGGTTGGCAAATCAATCTTGGAGAATATCTGAGCTCCACTTAATTGATCAAATAGATTGTCAATCCTGGGAAGCAGGTATTTTTTCTTGATGGTGACATCATTAAGGTTGTCGTAGTCAATACACATCTGGAGACTACCATCCTTCTTGCCCACGAATATGGCAGGTGACCCCCAAGGCGAGGAGATGGGGCGAATGTACCCTTTTTGGAGCATCTCATCCAACGGTTCTTCAACTCAACTAATTCAGATGAAGGCATGTGATACGTCTCCATCGTTTCTACTTTTCCAAACTCTTTTCCCCTTGTTTTGGACTCTAATTTGCATGATTTGAATGGAACTACCCCGGACTGACGTTGTTTTCAGCAGAATTGCCATGGTGTTATTTTTGTGCAGAATTAAAAGTTCTCGGAATGACCTAAAACTTCACGGAGATCAGTTTTGGAATAAATAAAAAATATTGGCAAAAGAATCAACCGAAGGGGGCCCACTCCCTGTCCACAAGGATGGGGGCGCGCCCACCCCCCTGGGCGTGCCCACCAGACCGTGAACTTGAGAATATTCTTTGGCTCACCTTGTGTCGAATCAATAAATTTGGGTTGAATACACTACCCTAAAAAATTGTTGCGATCCCCTATACTTGTGGGTTATCAGCATGCAATAATATTTCTTGTAAATGGTGTCGTCCCGGGCACAAGATCGATTGAAAATTCACGTTCACAGTCTGGTGGCATTCCTAGAAATTCTTATGGAAACACATTTGGAAACTCACTGACCACTGGAATCACATCCATTTCTGATGCAATAGCCGCATAAATCATTTCCTTCTTTAGTATGGTTCTTCAAGCAAAGAACCGAGCTGGCCGTCCTGAAGGATTTATTAATGTGACTTCCCGAGTTGCACAGTTGATGCAGACTTGATGCTTTGTCAACCAGTCCATTCCCAAAATGACATCCAAATTTGGGGATTCAATGGATACAAGGGTGGCGGGGAAAATAACTCCGTTGATGGCTATTTCCAATCCTCAGCATACAACATTTGTTCTGAGCATCGATCCCGGGGATTGTACCACCATAAATTTGTCCAGAAGGGTGCAAGAAAGCTTGTGTTGGGCAACAAAACTCCGTGAAATAAAATAATGGGAAGGCCCGAATCGAATAAAATTGTTGCAGGTATGTTATCAACAGGAAACATACCAATGACCACTTTCGGTGTTTCTTGGGCTTGTTCTGCGGAGAGATGATGAACTTGCCCTTGAATAACCTTCTGAGTAGGGAAAGGTCCCATGTTGTTGACTTGTGGCTTGATGGTTTTGGGTGGCTTGCCGTTCTTGGGACCCTGCCTAGCATAATGCCCAGTCTGACCACAAGTGAAGTAGTGTAGCGACCAGACCCGAATGGATCTAGCGCTCTGTGCTCAGTGTCATCCTGGATCGATGTCTTGACACCACACGATGCTTGAAGGATTTATAGCGAGTAGCAATCACACACTTATTACATCGTTGTCCACAAGGGAACTGAATACAAAATATGGCTTAAGGCCATCTAATAATAACAACGGAAGACTTGGAAGATAAGCGAGTCCATCAACTCCAACGGCATCACTGAGTATAGAACCACGACCTAACACCTTACTCGTAAATCGAAAAGTCTGCAGCGTGAAAAGTTGCAGCCAAAACAATTGACACATGGAATATCTTGGCAATGTAACACATAAAGAGCAATGAATGAATAAGCCTATACTACATGCATATTTGGCTGGTGGTAAGGCTCTCTGTTACATTTGCATAAAGCTGATTTTCCCTACATCAAAGGAATAATTTTATTTAACTATCATGGTGGTTGTTAAACATTGAAGATGGTTGACACATCCTCAATCCCAATTAAAATGTACTCATCAAAACCCAATAACTTTTATTTAGAAGTAACATGTTGAGATTCACATGATAATCAAGTACCGGATACTCAAATTGTCCATAACCGGGACACGGCTAATCATGATTAGTTTATACACTCTGCAGAGGTTTGCGCACTTTTCCCCACAAGACTCGATCGCCTCCGCTTGGTTCTCGCACTACATGGTGTTTGAGAAAGCGGATGACCGAGACATAGTCTTTCGAAGCGCTAGCACCTTACATGTGGGTAGACCGTACCAACCTAAATCCCTACATCAGCTAGTCTGCCCGTAAGAGTTCATACGACTTAGTCAACTACGCATGAGCCCATAATTGGCTTGTGGCTGCACACGGAAGTTTCAGTTTGAATAATCTTATGATCCCTTAGAGCACGGGTGGCGGTCCGAAGAAATCTGAGCAAGTCTGATAGAAACCAGGTGCCTCAATCCACCCGGATGTGTGTTTAGGTTGCCACCTTAGATAAACCATTAATTAACAATCTCACATCTGTCATGGATATTCACTCACCCAATCCACGTCTACTAGCATAGCATGGCATGAACAAGCAAGCGTAGAAGTAACTCCCAAGGTTTCATAAGTAAAAGCAGGTATTAGGTACTACCTCAATCTACTTCCCAAAACCCACAATTTAATTAGATCCTAATCATGCAAGTGTTTGAGGAATAGATCTAATGCATAAAACTGGGTATGAGAAGGGTATGATCAAAGTGTTACTTGCCTTGCTGATGATCCGCGTGTCCTAGAGATTCGAAGTAACAAGCGGCGCACTCCGGGTGATCTAACGCAGACAAACAACAAGCATACAATAAGTATTCATCTAATGCACAGGGAAATCTCGAATAAAAGATCTAACCAGAGAGTTCAACTTAAGAACCCTGGTGGCAAAAGAATCGAATCAAAATAAACTCCGAAAGTCGAAACTCGAGAGAGAACGTCTCGGTTTAGCAATCTGAAATTAGGTCAAAATTTCACAGTGGCAAAACTCTGTGAAAGTAGGGTAGTCGGAACGGCGGTTTTAATTCTGAAACTCCACGCGCTTGAATCACTGATTCGATAAGCGGCGAGAAATAAAACAGTTTTGAAAATCAGATCTGAAATCAAATCGGAAAAATAACTGATTAATTCCGATTACAAGAAAAGCAGCGAACGAGTTAAAAAGCGAGCGTTAGTTAACGAGCGAATCTAACGACGCGTTCACTGAAGCGAGCGGTTCGGTGAGCGTCAGTTAAATAAGAAAACCGAAAAAACAAAACCAATCTAGGTTTTTTTAAAAAAAAAACCAAACATGTTTTTTTAAATAAACCGGATCGGTTTAGGGAAAACCGGTCGGGCGGCGGCGGCTACCTCCGGTGGCTCTCGCGCGAGGCTCAGCGAGACTCCTGGTGGTCGGGGTCGAGGGGCGGCGAGGTCCGCGTCGGGCGGCTCCTTAGCGGCGGGGTTGATCGGGCGCTGGCGGTGGCGGCTCCCGTGGGCGAGGTGAGGGAGAGGGGGGAGGCGTTTATAAAAGGCGGTTGCTTGGGAGGGCCAAGGAGTCGGGTCAGGCGGACTCGGCGGGGAGGCGGCTTGTGGCCGGGCGGCCTTGCCGGGCGGGCGGACAGTGAGGAGGAGGAGGTGGGCAGGGGCGGTGGGCTGGGCTGTGGCTGGCCTGGCTGAGCCTCGGTCGAGAGAGCGCTTTTTTTTAAATAAAATTTAAAACAAAACAAATAAAATAAATATCAAATGAACTCCAAATTAATTAAAACAAATTTTCTCCGACTCCAAAAAATGAATCGAACAAAATGAACTTTAAAAACAAAATACATGCAAAAATATTTTTAAAGGCTCATTTTTGCCTAAACAAAATAAATCTCCAAACCCAAATTTGGTTTATTTATAATATCTTCATTTGTCCTAACTGTCTGGGAAAGTCATATTATTCCCTCTCAAGATATTTTTATAGGAAAAACTTTATGAAGATAATTTAAATAATCCAATGATCCTATTTTCAAAATTTGAGAGATCCCAAATATGAAAATTACGAAACTTCCAACTCTCTCCGAGGGTCCTTGAGTTGCGTGGAATTTCTAGGATCGGAAAAATGCGAGAAAATATGATATGCACGATGACCTAATGTATAACATTCCAAATTGAAAATTTGGGATGTTACAAGTAGGCATTGTTACGCTGACAGTCTTCCCTCACTGGATTGGTAACAATGTTCTTGACTCGATTCTCTATTTTTTTATTACCCTGCTGCCATGTTGGCTTGAACTCAAACTGCGGTTGCTGCCAAGTACGAGCCTTTTGAAAACTTTGTACATCTTTCTTGGGTTCAAACTTGCGTTTGCGATCTTCATAAGTAGACTTGTGATCATTGGCAAGCTTATGTTCCCTTTCTGCGATGAGAGCCTTGTTCACCAAGGTTTGAAAATCAGGAAAATCCAGGATGCTGAGTGTGCATTGGAGGGTATGATTGAGTCCTCCAAGGAACTGATCTATCTTCCTTTCTTCAGTGGCGACATCATGAGTGGAATTACGGGCCAAGTGATTGAACTTGTTTAAATACTCACTTATGGACATGTTCCCTTGTAATAGAGCAAGGAACTCTCGCTCCTTGACCTTTATAATACCGGCGGGAATATGATACTTGCAGAATTTGTCCTTAAATTTATCCCAAGTAATCTCATCTTCAGCAAGCCACATAGTTTTAGTATCGTCCCACCATATAGCAACTGGCCCTTCAAGATAGTGAGTGGCAAAAGGAACCTTGTCGATATCTTCAGTATGGGAAATCTCTAAATTCTTCTCGATGGTCCTCAACTAATCATCGGCTTCCAAAGGATCTACGACTTGACTGAAACTTGGCGGCTTGGTCCTCTGAAAATCTGACAACTTGGAGTGATTGCCATTATTATTGTTTTACCCAGCCATAGCCTGCATACTTCTTAGGAATTCAAGAAAATGTTGATTTCTATTTTCTTCAAACATTCACATAATCTGCTCAGTTGTGGGTGCTTGAGGTGGAGAAGGTGGTGGCTGATATGGTTCTGGAGAATGTCCTGCTTGTCTGGCGGATCAACGGGCTAGGATAGCGTCTCCACCATGACTATTGCCGAAACACCTTGTCATCCTATATTTTCCCGATATGAATCATCGAGATGAGAAACATCAATGAAGGGGAAAATGGAGAAGGCAAAGCGACGACCCCGAGTAAAAGGTGAGGAAAAACCAAGGCGAATAAAAGTCACAACATAGTTATACATAGCTCCCTACATCGTACAAAGAAAGAAAACATCATGGATAGTACAACTACATGCATACAACCATACATCACATCATATTCGTCTACTTGTAAAGGCAATGATTGCACTGGCACTCTGACGGCTATTCAAGTGTCTCCTCGGTCTCGAACTCTGTGTCAGAACTGATAATGTTAACGAAAACCTCTGGAGCAAAGGAAACACGGCAAAGCTGACGAGATGGCTCTCCCTCAGGATCAGGTGCCGGATGACTATATATGCAGCATAGGAGCGACGGGGGTAGCGAGAAGTAAAGTCCACTCGGCGGGAGAATCGTGAGGAGTCACCGTCGAGGTCTCTGAGTTACTCTAAGGTGTAACCAGAGTGGGTGGAGGTATAGTAACTAGGGGAGCTAGAGGAGCGTAAGCAAGTGAAGGTGGAGCGAATGCAGTTCGAGCGGCGGCAAGATGTCTCGAGTGCGGTTCAGCTCCTGAGTTAAGCTATGGATTAGAAGGTACCCTGACGTTATGTAGCGGGAAAGGTGGCTGGCAGAAAGGTCACGCTCTAGATCAATGATAGGAAAATGGATGCGTCCAATATCGAACATGCACGGGTACTAATAGAAACATGGGTGAGTCTCCATCTCGATCTCGTTATAGCACAAATTGATGAGAGCCTCGAATGCAGCAAACTGGACCGCCTGGACGGGTGAAGAAGCCAATCCGCCCTTCGTGGATCGGGTGTAGGTGCCCATCAAGGTACTATTGTGCATGAAGACCTCCACATAGTACTCATATACCACATCTACAAGCTGCTCCTGGTACACCGGTTGATCACCGTCAGGGTAGAGTCGGCGCCAAACGTTGCAAAGAAGGTGAGGAAAGGTGGAATCTTCCGGCTCGGGCTGATACGGATATGGAATGGGAGCCATCTACACTCACAAAATTAGTCAGTCAGTAATAAAATAAATTATATGCATGCAATGCGGCAACCAAGTGCAAATGGACACTCAAAAGACCCAAGGACTTTTATCTACCGCCTTCTAACGCGTCCGATGTCTAGGGCATCCTACAGTCAGCGCGACTCTGATACCAAGCGTTGTGGCACCCCGACTCAGAGCAACCGGTTTACCTTGCATTGCCAGCCCAGAGATCAAGTCTTCTGGCAATACACAAAAACTTGGTACAGAAAGCAACCAGTTTATTGATCTCTTGCAGATACAAAGTTTCGAATATTACATAGAAGTTGAGGCCAAGCGGCATGCACGGTGTGGCTGAACTTATGTACATTAATTAGCGGCGCGTTGGGAAAGTTTATAAAAATCAAGGATCATCGACAAAAAGGAACCCTACTCCGAGATTGTAAAGGATAATCCGACAATTACGGAAGAGCAGTTTGAAATATTCAAGACAGCTTGCGTTGCCAAAGATGCCAAAGAAAATTCGGAGTACATGAAGGGGATTCAAGAGAGGAACATGGGGTGCCACCACCACAGAAGTCGTGGTTACGTGGGGAAGAGGTCCATATGGGCCAAGGAGGACGCGGAACGCGAAAGTCTGGGCATCCAAGACCCCTTGGCTGAGTTCACCGTCCCGCAGGAGCGTGACGTCCTAAGGGCCCGGTACCATTGGGACCTAGTCAAGAAGGTTTTCGAGACGGACGCGGTCACGACGGAGTTCATGGGACTGTTGGTAATTTTTAATTTGCCCCCTAATTTTAGCTTCCGATCATTTCGATTGCATGTTTAGTCATATTTGTAAATGATCCTTGTTCCTTTTGCAGAGAGAGCAGCACAGGATCGCGGCCGAAAGCGACTCGCCGTCTGAGGCGTTAGCAAGGCCCAAGTGAGACACCCCATTCAACTGGGCCTTGAACATATTGAAAGGACTCCCGGTGGACAGTCGGCCGTCGTATGGACACGTGCACAGCATCAGAGACGGCGCCACATGGAAGAAGTACTACCGTGAGACCACGGAGGAGAGAAAGGAAAGATGGAGGTTAAATGAAGGAAACTTCGGCAAGAAGGTTGCGATTGCGGTTGATAAGAAATCAACCGAGAGAGTCAAAGCAGCGGTAGCTGCCACAAAAGAGGAAATGACAGCTTCGTATGGTGCGTTGATTCTGGCTATCGTCAATTGGAGTAGGCAAAATCCAAATAAAGATGCAGCGGACTTTCCCCTTTCCAACTTCTTCGGGAGCAGCTCGACTAGCGTTGCACCAGTGCCTACTCCTGCATCTGTACCAGCACCTACTCCCACACCTGCATCAGCACCTGCTCCTGCACCGGCTCCCGCACCAGCTCCCTCACCTAATCATAGCAGCCTGTCCCCTGTCTCGGACGTGCTCGGCGGTGCTTCGTCTTTGGCTGAGATCGACGCCCTCACGGTACCTGTCACACCGGCCCTATTCAATAAATGTGTAATCTCCTATTTCCGTTGCCTTTCGGATGTCTCATGTCGCAGACATGTCTTTGGAGGCCGACGTAACCCGTGCACCATATTGTACACCATCAGTGGCCAGAAGGTGGACGTGGGGAAGGTGACGATAGTGAAGCCGAAGGAACAATTGTTCCACAATCGGCCGATCCCCCCCTGACGTCTTCAAGGTTTCCATGGCCAGTGTCAAACCGGGCCACAAGAATTTGGCTCCTCCGATACTAGGGCGAGATGACGACGAGAATCCACAGCGGCTTGGTGATTGCAAGAGGTGGGTCCTGTTGTGGCCAAAGATTCTGCTTTGTCTGGAGGCGGCCGGGAGCACACCCACAACCACGCAGCCTCAGCAAGGTATGAACATCAACACCCCACCTACCCAATTAGCGCCGCCTGTCGTGCCGGGTGATAGCGGATGGGGTGAGGAAGAGGCTCCATTAGTCAATGATGACGTCGCTGCTGTCGAATAAGCAATGCATGATATTGCCATCGATGAGGATGACGATGACAATCTACAATATCTCAATACTGGCGCCTATGACGACAGAGGATTGATGGCTCCGCAGTATGAGTACTCGGGGTTTGAGCGTCATGAGTCAGTGCCTGAATTGCCAGAGGCTGAACGTATTATAGAAGACCTTCCAGTAGAAAAGAAGCGTAGGAAGAGGGCGAGGAAAGGCAACAAAGCTGCTTCTATGATCCAGCCGCCTCCACAGCCTCGGGTTCAAGACTGTATACCTATCACGGGTGCGGCGAAATATCATATCCCCGGTGAACCAATCATACCTAAGGCAGTGGTAGAGGCCATATACGGTGATCTCAGGAGACTTCATGACGATGTGCTGCAAAGAGAGAAAAGCCTGATCGCCTCGCAAAATCCAGGATACCCTCTCTACGTGGTTAACGTGCCGCAACAAAGGTTGTACGTCGACACATTCCCCGCGGAAAAGTTCTTCCTTCGATTCGATTACATCTTCAACATGTTTCACTTGAAAAAGCTGGATTTTACGTTTGTCCGCCTTTTTGCCTTGTACATGGACTACATCATCAGGATTGAGCAGATACCTTATATATGTGTCGCTGACCTGTACTTCATGCACGAGAGCTTCTCGTCAGTCTGCGAAAAGCACTGTGAATACACGAGTAACTACATCACCGATTTCATGGTCGGCAATAAGGACAATGAGACGATTCTTGTGCCTTATCATCCCATGTAAGTCATCCGCGTGGAGATCCTTCCTTCAATTTCAATCATTTCATTCGCACATGTGGAGGCTAATTTGAGGTGTACTTATTTTGAGCAGCGATGGGCGCACTGTCCTCATCATCCTTTACCCCCGATTCTCCCATGCTCTTTATTTGGACTCGTCGAAGAACATGACGAAAAAGAATTACACCCACATCAAGTTTGTTCTCGACAGTGCTATCTTTAGCTATGACCTATGGGGTGGAGAGATCACGACCAGGAAGACAAGGAACCGCAAGGCCGCCTTCAGCCATAAGACCGACTTCTGCAACATCCAGCAACCGAGTGGTACTCTCAGTGATGGATTCTATGTCCTCCACCACATGCTGGAGTACAAACGGGATCAACAGAACCTTCGCATGTCACCTAGATCCGTGATGCCCATATTCTGCAATGGGCAAAGAACCTAGGAGATATCCCGGATCATCGACTTCCAGCTGAGTTCTATCACATCTAGCATGAACTTGCCCAAATCATCATGAAGGTGGTCCTCGAAGAAACAGGGATGTTCTATGAAGAAGGGCAAATGTCGCGAGAAGACGTCCGAACACGCGTAGCCGCTCAGCCTCTCAACCTGGAGCCTTTCACTACGCTCGGGGACTATCTCCCTGACTTGGACGGATGGAAAGACCCGGCAATGAAGAAGATAAACAGACGCGGCATGGGCAAGTTTAGCGGCGTGTTGTCCGCCTGGAAAGTTGAAGGAAATATGCCCTAGAGGCAATAATAAAGTTGTTCTTTATATTTCCTTATATCATGATCAATGTTTATTATTCATGCTAGAATTGTATTAACCGAAAACTTAGTACATGTGTGAA
The DNA here is from genome assembly GCA_021605205.1 of Aegilops longissima. Classification (NCBI taxonomy): domain Eukaryota; kingdom Viridiplantae; phylum Streptophyta; class Magnoliopsida; order Poales; family Poaceae; genus Aegilops; species Aegilops longissima. Next base: position 71,067,900 of record CM038676.1, read on the forward strand.
TACATAGACAAAACAGAGTATCCCTAGTATGCCTCTACTTGACTAGCTCGTTAATCAAAGATGGTTAAGTTTCCTAACCATAAACATGTGTTTTCTATTGATGAACAAGATCACATAATTAGAGAATGATGTGATGGCAAGACCCATCCTTTATCTTAGCATTATGATCGTTTAGTTTTATTGCTATTGCTTTCTTCATGACTTATACATATTCCTCTGACTATGAGATTATGCAACTCCCGAATGCCGGAGGAACACCTTGTGTTCTATCAAACATCACAACGTAACTAGGTGATTATGAAGATGCTCTACAGGTGCCTCCGAAGGTGTTTGTTGGGTTGGCATAGATCAAGATTAGGATTTGTCACTCCGTGTATCGGAGAGGTATCTCTGGGCCCTCTCGGTAATGCACATCACTATAAGCCTTGCAAGCAATGTGACTAATGAGTTAGTTGCAGGATGATGCATTAAGAAAACGAGTAAAAACTTGCTGGCAACGAGATTGAACTAGGTATGATGATACCGAAGATCGAATCTCGGGCAAGTAACATACCGATGACAAAGGGAATGACATATGTAGTTATGCGGCTTGACCGATAAAGATCTTCGTAGAATATGTAGGAACCAATATGAGCATCCACGTTCCGCTATTGGTTACTGACCGTAGATGTGTCTTGGTCATGTCTACATACTTCTCGAACCCGTAGGGTCTGCACGCTTAATGTTCGGCTTAATGTTCGATGACGATTTGTATTATGAGTTATGTGTTTTGGTGACCGAAGTTTGTTCAGAGTCCCGGATGAGATCACGGACATGACGAGGAGTCTCGAAATGGTCGAGAGGTAAATTGATATATTGGAAGGTTATATGCGGACATCGGAACGGTTCCAAATAGGTTCGGGGATTTATCGGAGTACCGGGATGTTACCGGAACCCCCCGGGAAATTTAATGGGCCTCATGGGCCATAGTGGAGAGGAGGAGGCAGCCGCGGGAGGTGGCGGCCCCCCAGCTCAATCCGAATTGGACAAGGGGTGGGGGGCGCGGCCCCCCTTTCCTTCTCCCTCTCCACCTCTTTCCCCTTTCCCCTCTCCATTGGAAGGAAGGGGGGAGCCGACTAGGACTGGGAGTCCTAGTGGGACTCCCCCCACTTGGCGCGCCACTAGGGCCGGCCAGCCTCCCCCTTCCTCCTTTATATACTGGTAAGGGGGCACCCCAAAGTCACATCAATTGTTCTCTTAGCCGTGTGCGATGCCCCCTCCACAGTTTACTCCTCCGGTCATAGCGTCGTAGTGCTTAGGCGAAGCCCTGCGCAGATCACATCACCATCACCGTCACCACACGGTCGTGCTGACAGAACTCTCCCTCAACCCTCTACTGGATCAAGAGTTCAAGTGACATCATCGAGCTGAACGCGTGTTGAACACGGATGTGCCATACGTTCGGTACTTGGATCGGTTGGATCGTGAAGACGTTCGACTACATCAAGCGTGTTAATCTAACGCTTCCGCTTTCGGTCTATGAGGGTACGTGGACACACTCTCCCCCTCTCATTGCTATGCATCTCCTAGATAGATCTTGCGTGATCGTAGGAATTTTTTTGAAATTGCATGCTACGTTCCCGAACAGTGGCATCCGAGCCAGGTCTATGCGATATGCACGAGTAGAACACAAAGAGTTGTGGGCGATAATAGTCATACTGCTTACCATATCTTGACCATGTTCATGAGACCGGTTCTCCCGAAGTACTTTGCACACAGGTGGCTGGCGGGTGTCTTTTTCTTCAACTTTAGTTGAATCGAGTTTGACTACGGCCGATCCTTGTTGAAGGTTAAAACAGCACACTTGACGAAAAATCGTTGTGGTTTTTGATGCGTAGGTAAGAACGGTTCTTGCTAGAAGCTTGTAGCAGCCACGTAAAACCTGCAACAACAAAGTAGAGGACGTCTAACTTGTTTTTGCAGGGCATGTTGTGATGTGATATGGTAAAGACGTAATGAGATATAAATTGTTGTATGAGATGATCATGTTTTGTAAAAGTTATCGGCAACTGGCAGGAGCCTTATGGTTTTTGCTTTATTGTATGAAATGCAATCGCCCTGTAATTGCTTTACTTTATCACTAAGTGGTAGAGATAGTCATAGAAGCAATAGTTGGCGAGACGACAACGACGCTACGATGGAGATCAAGGTGTCAAGCCGGTGATGATGGAGATCATGACGGTGCTTTGGAGATGGAGATCAAAGGCACAAGTTGATGATGGCCATATAATGTCACATATTTTGATTGCATGTGATGTTTATCTTTTATGCATCTTATTTTGCTTAGTACAGCGGTAGCATTATAAAATGATCTCTCACTAAATTTCATTGTATAAGTGTTCTCCCTGAGTATGCACCGTTGCTACAGTTCATAGTGCCGAGACACCACGTGATGACCGGGTGTGATAAGCTCTACATTCACATACAACGAGTGCAAGCCATTTTTGCACCTGTAGAATACTCGGGTTAAACTTGATGAGCCTAGCATATGTAGATATGGCCTCGAAACACTGAGACCGAAAGGTCGAACGTGAGTCATGTAGTAGATATGATCAACATAGTGATGTTCACCATTGAAAACTACTCCATCTCACATGATGTTCGGACATGGTTTAGTTGATATGGATCACGTGATCATTTAGATGACTAGAGGGATGTCTATCTAAGTGGGAATTCTGAAGTAATATGATTAATTGAACTTTAATTTATCATGAACTTAGTACTAGATAGTTTTTGCATATCTATGTTGTTGTAGATCAATGGCCCGTGCTACTGTTCCCTTGAATTTAATGCGTTCCTAAAGAAAGCTAAGTTGAAAGATGATGGTAGCAACTACACGGACTGGGTCCGTAACTTGAGGATTATCCTCATTGCTGCACAGAAGAATTACGTCCTAGAAGCACCGCTAGGAGCAAGACTCGCTGCAGGAGCAACTCCGGACGTTATGAACGTCTGGCAGAGCAAAGCTGATGACTACTTGCTAGTTTAGTGTGCCATGCTTTACGGCTTAGAACCGGGACTTCAAAGACGTTTTGAATGTCATGGAGCATATGAGATGTTCTAGGAGTTGAAGTTAACATTTCAAGCAAATACCAAGTTGAGAGATATGAAGTCTCCAACAAGATCTATAGCTGCAAGATGGAGGAGAATAGTTCCGTCAATGAATACATACTCAGAATGTCTGGGTACCATAACCACCTGACTCAACTGGGAGTTAATCTGCCTGATGATAGTGTCACTGACAGAGTTCTTTAATCTCTGCCACCAAGCTATAAAGTTTTCGTGATGAACTATAATATGCAAGGGATGGAAAAGACAATTCCCGAGCTCTTCGCGATGCTAAAGGCTGCGGAGGTAGAAATCAAGAAGGAGCATCAAGTGTTGACGGTTAACAAGACCACTAGTTTCAAGAAAAAAAGGCAAAGGGAAGAAGGGGGACTTCAAGAAGAATAGCAAACAAGTTGCTGCTCAAGGGAAGAAGCCCAAGTCTGGACCTAAGCCTGAAACTGAGTGCTTCTACTGCAAAGGCACTGGTCACTCGAAGTGGAAGTGCACCAAGTATTTGGCGGATAAGATGGATGGCAAAGTGAAAGGTATATTTGATATAAAAGTTATTGATGTGTACCTTACTAATGCTCATAGTAGCGCCTGGGTATTTGATACTGGTTCTGTTGCTCATATTTGCAACTCAAAACAGGGGCTACGGATTAAACGAAGATTGGCTAAGGACGAGGTGATGATGTGCGTCGAAAATGGTTCCAAGGTTGATGTGATCGCCATCGGCACGCTACCTCTACATCTACCGTCAGGATTAGTTTTAGACTTGAATAATTGTTATTTGGTGCTAGCGTTGAGCATGAACATTATATCTGGATCTTGTTTGATGCGAGACGGTTATTCATTTAAATCAGAGAATAATGGTTGTTCTATTTATATGAGTAATATCTTTTATGGTCATGCACCCTTGATGAGTGGTCTATTTTTATTGAATCTTGATCGTAGTGATACACATATTCATAATATTGAAGCCAAAAGATGCAAAGTTAATAATGATAGTGCAACTTATTTGTGGCACTGCCATTTAGGTCATATTGGTGTAAAGCGCATGAAGAAACTCCATGGTGATGGGCTTTTCAAATCACTTGATTATGAATCACTTGATACTTGCGAACCATGCCTCATGGGCAAGATGACTAAGACTCTGTTCTATGGAACAATGGAGCGAGCGATAGACTTATTGGAAATAATATATACTGATGTATGCGGTACGATGAGTGTTGAGGCTCGCGGTGGGTATCGTTATTTTCTGACCTTCACAGATGATTTGAGCAGATATGGGTATATCTACTTAATGAAACATAAGTATGAAACATTTGAAAAGTTCAAAGAATTTCAGAGTGAAGTGGAAAATCATCATAACAAGAAAATAAAATTTCTACGATCTGATCGTGGAGGTGAATATTTGAGTTATGAGTTTGGTCTTCATTTGAAACAATGTGGAATAGTTTCACAGCTCACGCCACCTGGGACACCACAGCGTAATGGTGTGTCCGAACATCGTAACCGTACTTTATTAGATATGTTGCGATCTATGATGTCTCTTACTGATTTACCGCTATCGTTTTGGGTATGCTTTAGAGACGGCTGCATTCACGTTAAATAGAGCACCATCTAAATCCGTTGAGACGACATCATATGAACTGTGGTTTGGCAAGAAACCTAAGCTGTCATTTCTTAAAGTTTGGGGCTGCGATGCTTATGTGAAAAAGCTTCAACCTGATAAGCTCGAACCCAAATCGGAGAAATATGTCTTCATAGGATACCCAAAGGAAACTGTTGGGTACACCTTCTATCACAGATCCGAAGGCAAGATATTCATTGCTAAGAATGGATCCTTTGTAGAGAAGGAGTTTCTCTCTAAAGAAGTGAGTGGGAGGAAAGTAGAACTTGATGAGGTAATTGTACCTTCTCCCGAATTGGAAAGTAGTTCATCATAGAAATCAGTTCCGGTGATTCCTACACCAATTAGTGAGGAAGCTAATGATGATGATCATGAAACTTCAGATCAAGTTACTACCGAACCTCTTAGGTCAACCAGAGTACGATCCATGCCAGAGTGGTACAGTTATCCTGTTCTAGAAGTCATGTTACTAGACCATGACGAACCTATAAACTATGAGGAAGCAATGATGAGCCCAGATTCTGCAAAATGGCTTGAGGCCATGAAATCTGAGATGGGATCCATGTATGAGAACAAAGTGTGGACTTTGGTTGACTTGCCCGATGGTCGGCAAGCCATAAAGAATAAATGGGTCTTCAAGAAGAAGACTGACGCTGATGGTAATGTTACTATCTACAAAGCTCAACTTGTTGTGAAAGGTTTTCGACAAGTTCAAGGAGTTGACTATGATGAGACCTTCTCACCCGTAGCGATGCTTAAGTCTGTCTGAATCATGTTAGCAATTTCCGCATTTTATGATTATGAAATTTGGCAAATGGATGTCAAAACTGCATTCCTTAATGGATATCTTAAAGAAGAGTTGTATATGATGCAACCAGAAGGTTTTTTCGATCCTAAAGGTGCTAACAAAGTGTGCAAGCTCCAGCGATCCATTTATGGATTGGTGCAAGCCTCTCGGAGTTGGAATATACGCTTTGATAGTGTGATCAAAGCATATGGTTTTATGCAGACTTTTGGAGAAGCCTGTATTTACAAGAAAGTGAGTGGGAGCTCTTTAGCATTTCTAATATTATATGTAGATGACATATTGTTGATTGGAAATGATACATAATTTCTAGATAGCATAAACAGATACGTAAGAACTTTTCAATGAAAGACCTCGGTGAAGCTGCTTATATATTGGGCATCAAGATCTATAGAGATAGATCAAGACGTTAAATTGGACTTTCACAAAGCACATACCTTGATAAAGTTTTGAAGAAGTTCAAAACGGATCACTACTAGGAAAAGGCCTGTTAGTGGTGCACCTGTTTTTGCCATTAATGGCGCACTACAGGTGCGCCACTATCATCACGCCATTATTAACTAATACTAATGGCGCACCCCTGGTGCGCCATTAGTATTACAGGTAACAGTGGCGCACCTTGTAGTGCGCCATTACTATTGCTACAGGTGCGCCACTGGTAACTTTTTTTGAATTTTTTTGATTTTTTCTGAAATTTGAAGGCGGGAAAATAGTAGTGGCGCACCGTCTAACCCCCACCGTGCGCCATTGCTATTTTTAAATTTGGATCTGGATCGTGATTTTTTTGCCCTTTTTTGCTCGTTTTTTTGCATGATATTTTTCAAATTTTGTTCTCTTTTTTGGATCTTGTACGTTCTTTTGCCGCGTTCTTTTGCCGGAGAGGAGTTCACCGGAGAGGAGGGCCGAGGTCACCGGAGAGGAGGAGGAGGAGGTCACCGAAGAGGAGCTCACCTACATCGCCGGAGAGGAGGAGGGGTCGCCGGAGAGGAGTTCACCGGAGCACCGGAGAGGAGGGAGAAGGAGCTCACCGGAGAGGAGGGAGGAGAAACCGTGAGGGGAGGGGAGGAGAGGAGGGAGGAGGAGGTCGCCGGAGAGAAGGAGGAGGAGGAGGTCGCCGGAGAGGAGGAGGGGAGCATGATGGAGGAGAGGAGGGGAGATGGAGTGGAGGAGAGGAGGAGATGAATTGGAGGAGAGGTGGAGTAGAGGATAACAATGAAGAGGTAAGGAGGAGAGGACCCCGCCCAGCCATATATACGTCATAGTAATGGCGCACCGTGGGAAGGTGCGCCATTACTAACTTTTTTTATTTTTTTGATTTATTTTGAATTTTGAAGGCGGGAAGATAGTAATGGCGCACCGTGGGCAGGTGCGCCATTACTAAGTTTGAATTTTTTTGAATTTTTTTGCCTCTACAGATCTTAAAAGCCCCGTAACTTTTTTCTGTTAGGTTTTTGGGGATTCTGAAAATCTTGAACGGGGATCCCCCGGTTCAATTCGGGTGTAACTTTTCGACTAGATTATTTTTCATATAAAAAACTTTTTCATCGGAGTTCGTATGCAAAAGTTATGCCCATTTTACAAATTCTCGAAAGATTTTGCAAAAAAGTCAAAAAAATTCATGTTTGTAAATTTTGCTAACAACTAGACTACATATCACATGGGAATCTTATTTTCTTTTATTTTTTCATATTTCTATCATTTTCTTTTATTTGTTGAAACTGAAAAGGCGGTCCACGGGGTGCATTTGGTGAATTTTTGTATGGCTCAGATAGTAATGGCGCACCATGGACAGTGCGCCGCCATTACTAGTTTGAACTAGTAATGGCGCACTGTACCCTGGTGCACCATTACTAGTTTTTTTAAAGAAGTAAAAAATGTTAGTAGTGGCGCACGGAGCATGTGGTGCGCCATTACTAGTTAAAACTAGTAATGGCGCACTGTGCCCTGGTGCGCCATTAATAGTTTTGGAAAAATAAAAAAAATAAAATTTGCTAGTAATGGCGCACCGTGTGTGCAGTGCGCCATTAGTAATGAGGACACTAATGGTGCACCATGTATGTAGTGCGCCACAGTGGCGCACCACATACATGGTGCGCCATTAGTATCCTCATTACTAATGGCGCACCAGACATGGCGCACCACATACATGGTGCGCCATTAGTGTCCTCATTACTAGTGGCGCACCAGACACACGGTGCGCCATTAATGTCCATATCAGCTATAGCCCTTTTCCTAGTAGTGGATCAGTCACAGAAAGGGTTCTTGCCTGTGTTACAAGGTGTGAATTGAGTCAGACTCAATGCCCGACCACAGCAGAAGATAGAGAAAAAAATGAAAGTCATTCCCTATGCCTCAGCCATAGGTTCTATCATGTATGCAATTTTGTGTACCAAACTTGATATGTGCCTTGCTATAAGTTTAGCAGCGAGTTACCAAAGTAATCCAGGGGTGGATCACTGGACAGCGGTCAAGAACATCCTGAAATACCTGAAAAGGACTAAGGATATGTTCTCTTTTATGGAGGTGACAAAGATCTTGTCGTAAATGGTTACATCGATGCAAGCTTTGACAATGATCCGGATGACTCTAAGTCACAAACCGGAGTTGTCAGTTGGTGCAGTTCCAAGAAGAGCGTCGTGGCGGGATCTACATGTGAATCGGAGTACATAGATGCTACGGAAGCAGCAAATGAAGTAGTCTGGATGAAGGAGTTCATATCCAATCTAGGTGTAATACCTAGTGCACCGGGTCCAATGAAAATCTTTTGTGACAATACTGGAGACATAGCCTTGGCGAAGGAATCCAGATTTCACAAGAGAACTAAACACGTCAAGAGACGCTTCAATTCCATCGACGATCAAGTCAAGGAGGGAGACATAGAGATTTGAAAAATTCATATGGATCTGAATGTTGCAGACCCGTTGACTAAGCCTCTTCCACGAGCAAAACATGATCAGCACCAAGAATCCATGGGTGTTAGAATCATTACTATGTAACCTAGATTATTGACTCTAGTGCAAGTGGGAGACTGAAGGAATTATGCCCTAGAGGCAACAATAATGTTGTTATTTATATTTCCTAATATCATGATAAATGTTTATTATTCATGCTAGAATTTTATTAACCGAAAACTTAGTACATGTGTGAATACATAGACAAAACAGAGTGTTCCTAGTATGCCTCTACTTGACTAGCTCGTTAATCAAAGCTGGTTAAGTTTCCTGACCATAGACATGTGTTGTCATTTGATGAACAGGATCACGTCATTAGAGAATGATGTGATGGATAAGACCCATCCGTCAGCTTAGCATTATGATCGTTTAGTTTTATTGCTATTGCTTTCTTCATGACTTATACATATTCCTCTGACTATGAGATTATGCAACTCCCCAATACCGGAGGAACACCTTGCGTGCTATCAAACGTCACAACATAACTGGGTGATTATAAAGATGCTCTACAGGTGTCTCTGAAGGTGTTTGTTGGGTTGGCATAGATCAAGATTAGGATTTGTCACTCCGTGTATCGGAGTGGTATCTCTGGGCCCTCTCGGTAATGCACATCACTATAAGCCTTGCAAGCAATGTGACTAATGAGTTAGTTGCAGGATGATGCATTACGGAATGAGTAAAAGAGACTTGCCGGTAACGAGATTGAACTAGGTATGATGATGTCGACGATCGAATCTCGGGCAAGTAACATATCGATGACAAAGGGAATGACGTATTTAGTTATGCGGTTTGACTGATAAAGATCTTCGTACAATATGTAGGAACCAATATGAGCATCCAGGTTCTGCTATTGGTTATTGACCGGAGATGTGTCTCGGTCATGTCTATATAGTTCTCTAACCCGTAGGGCCCGCACACTTAACGTTCGATGATGATTTGTATTATGAGTTATGTGTTTTGGTGAGCGAAGTTTGTTCAGAACCTCAGATGAGATCACGGAGATGATGAGGAGTCTCAAAATGGTCGAGAGGTAAAGATTGATACATTGGAAGGTTATATACGGACATCGCAACGGTTCCGAATAGGTTCGGGGATTTATCAGAGTACCGGGAGGTTATCGGAACCCCCGGGAAAGTTAATGGGCCTTATGGTCCATAGTGGATAGGAGGAGGAAGCTGCGGGAGGTGGCACGCGTCCCCCCATGCCCAATCCGAATTGGACAAGGGGTGGGGGGCGCCCCCCCCTTTCCTTCTCCGTCTCCACCTCTTTACCCTTTCCCCTTTCCGTTGGAAGGAAGGGGGAGCCGACTAGGACTGGGAGTCCTAGTGGGACTCCCCCCACTTGGCACGCCCCTTGGGCCGGTCGGCCTCCCCCCTCCTCCTTTATATACGTGGGTACGGGGCACCCCAAAGGCACACCAATTGTTCTCTTAGCCGTGTGTGGTGCCCCCCTCCACAGTTTACTCCTCTGGTCATAGCGTCGTAGTGCTTAGGCGAAGCCCTGCGCGGATCACATCACCATCACCGTCACCACATCGTCGTGCTGATGGAATTGAACTCTCCCTCGACCCTCTACTGGATCAAGAGTTCAAGGGACGTCATCGAGCTGAACGCGTATTGAAAGTGCGTTATGTCGACTACAGGGGGGGTGAATAGGCGATTTTTATGAATTCTTCACTGAGGAATTTGCTGGTGAGGAAATTCCTTAACGAAGAACTATTAGCAGCGGAATAAGTACTCAGAAGTAAGAATAACAGAAAACATGCATGGTCATCATGATGAAATGAAGACTAGCACAGAGTACAGAAAGCGTAATCACAGGATAACACAAGATGAAGACAAACAGACTGAAGAAATTGAACTGAGGAAATTGAGAAAGTCTTCAGTCAAAGTCTTCAAACACAGATATGAACAAACACTCAACACAGTAATGAGGAAATGAAAGGGTTGAGGAAATAGAACCAGTTTGGTTGGTGAAGACAATGATTTGGTAGACCAGTTCCAACTGCTGTGTCTCGGTTATGCGTCTGGTTGGAGCGGCTGAGTATTTAAACTCGAGGACACAGTCCGGACACCCGATCGCTGAGCACGCAGCTCGGGACACCAAGTCCTCACCATATTCTCCTTGAACTAAGGTCACATGGACCTCGCCCAATCACTCGTAGTAAGTCTTGAGCGACTTCCAAACCTTCACAGACTTGGTCACTCGGCGATCCACTATTCCTCTTGGATGCTCTAGACCATGACGCCTAACCGTCTGGAAGAAGCACAGTCTTCAAAGGTAACAAGCGTCGGATCCACGCAGGATCAATCTCTTCAGTGATGCTCAATCACTTTGGGTTTGTAGGGGTTTGGTTTTGGGTTTTCCTCACTCGATGATTTTCGCTCAAAGTCCTCGGAGGATGGGTTGCTCTCAAATGACAAGTGTGAAGTTTCTCTCGGAGCAGCCAACCAACTAGTGGTTGTAGGGGGCGGCTATTTATAGCCTAGGGAGTAGCCCGACATGATAAGACATAAATGCCCTTCAATGATATGACCGTTAGGTGGATAAGATATTTTGGGACAGGTGGGCAAGAAGACAAAGAACGGTCGGAAATTTGAATCTCAAATTCCTCGGGGCTATCATGTTCCTCATGTGTAGGCAATCCGCCTTTGGCGAATTCCTAACTCCTCGGTCGAACAAATTCCTCGTGACCGGAAGAACTTCGTCTTTGTCCTTGAAGAAATTGGTGAACTGTATGAGATTTCAAAGGCTTCACTCGAAGGGATTGGTAGGTGTAGGATTTTGAGTTGAGCATCACATGGAAATTTTTCCTTAGTATTTCCTCGACCCCTTTAACAAGATAGGGTGTTTCCTATGACTCATGAAAGAGAAAATGAAACTACGAAAACAAAAGTCTTCACGCTTCATGTTCCTCAAATGAATACCAAGTCTTCAAGGTCACACCAATTTCTTCACTTTCAAAGTCTTCGTAAAGTCTTCGAATATCAAAGTCTTGATCGAAGAACTTCATTTTTAGGGTCGACTTTCTCTGTAAATATCAAACTCCTCATAGACTTATAGACCTGTGTACACTCACAAACGCATTAGTTCCTTAACCTATAAGTCTTCAATACACCAAAATCACTAAGGGGCACTAGATGCACTTACAATCTCTCCCTTTTTGGTGATTGATTACAATATAGGTTAAGTTTTCAACGGTGATAAACATATGAAGTGTAAATACTGATAATGAGGAATTTGATTGCAAGATATAGAAGAACTCCCCCTGAAGATGTGCATAGTGAGGAATTTGCTTTTGAGGCAATGCACATTTTGAAGAGTTGAATCATGGATATCTCCCCCTATATCTTGTAATTCATACACGCATTTGACATATAATATGAAGAATTTGAAATGCATGATGAAATATGGTGCTTGATGTAATTCAGCATGCGTGCGATAACATTAATGAGGAACAAGCATGCAAAATAACGCATCAAGAGTATCAGAGCTCAAGAAGCTCAAGAGAATCAGAGCATAGTGCAAGAGCATATTGCATCAAAAGTATCAAAGCACCATCGGGTTTAAGATTAGAACTCGATCCAATAAAAGTTTCAGAAGAACGAGAGTTGTAACTTAACAAAAATAAATTGTTGTATATGGGCAATAAAATAGACCCGCTTGAAGACTAACTCAAATTTCTCCCCCTTTGTCATCGAATGACCAAAAGGATCGAAACTGAGGACTAACGCTCCTGAAGAATTTCAAGTTGAAGAAGGAGCGCCAGCGTTGTTGGGGTCGCTTGTTGTAGTAGGACCTGTCGCGGTGTCGCCCAAGTCTTCATTTTCATCGGTGTCGCGATGAAGAATAGGAGCTAGCCACCAAGGAAGGAACTTTGACCTTCTTGTATTTCTTGGAGGAGGTGCAGACCAGTCAAATTCTTCCTTGAGTCCCATTGTCGTTAGTTCTTCCGCACTGTAGACATGTGAAAGAACAGCCCAGGTGCGTTTGAAGGTTTCATGGAGGTAGTAGTGGTTTTTCTTCACAACATTGTGTGTTGAGGTCATGTTGTGAAGAATTGAACCAAAGCGACGCTTGACTCATTTATGATTGCGATCAACCTTCCGATGAAGGCGAGGAGTAACTCACGATCATTCATCACCACAGGTGCGAGAGCTTGAGGACTTTGCTTGACCGAGGTATTTGCGGCGAGTCATGTGTGGCGAGTCATCATTGGTGGAGTAGGATGCTGCTTTGCGAAACTGTCCATCCAATCGAGGAATGCCTTCATCGATCACAACAGTAGCCTTGCCCTTGTCATCAGCTGAGGTAAATGTCCGTTTGATGACTTCAATCGGGGGCAAGTAGCTGCAGTGGTTCAGAGTATCAGCCTTGTAATTGAGTGAAGACTTTGTCTGATGAATCTCATTATCCAAGGCGATAAGGCTTCAGCTCAAATGGTGACATAGCAATGTTTGCGAGTCCTCATGAAGAAATCATGGAAGTTGGCGGAACGCCATGGATGATGTTGAAAAGCATATTCTTCATGATGCCAACGACTTCTTCATCATTTGAGTCGTGGCCTTTGATGGGACTCATTGTCTTCGCGAGAATCCGATAGACAGTCCGAGGCACATACAATAATTCCTTGACGAGGAATTTGGTTCTTAGGGCCTGCCTTGGCTTCAAAGGCTTCATCGGCACTTGCATATAGTGATTTGAAAGTTCGGTTCGTTGTAGATACAACGAGCACCATCAAGTGGTGGATCTGAGTGGTAGAGAGCGAAGCAATTCATTCTTGGTGCCTTGTAGTGAGTATTTTCGGACATCGATCTAATACCCATGAGTTCACGTCTTGAGCGTCTCCGGTGATGTGCAGCGTTGCATAGAATTGAAGAATGAGTTCTTCATTCCGATCCACAGATATCGGTGCAGAAATTCAGAAGTCTGCGTCGTGAAGAACACCGAGGACTGGCTCAAAGCTGGCGAGACTCCATGTCCACATGAGGAATATGAGCATGATCGAAGACTTTGTCTTTGTTGAAGAGCACTGAGGAATAGAAATTGGCTTGGCTGGCAGTCCAGAAACGCCTCTTCCTTATGAGAGCAGAATCATATGGATTATAGTTAGTGAAGAATACGTGCTCGGCAAAGAAATCTTCACCACCTCAGGAATCGCGAGCTCAGGTTCGTCAGGCTGAGGGATTTCTTGTTCCTTAACAGGTGCAGTCTGAGGATCAGCAGCAGCAGGTTCATCAGCACTAGTGGCTGGACTTTCTTCATGCACAGAGAAAGTGGGTTGAGTTTCTTCAGAGTCCATTTGAACTGTTGGTGCAGGGGACTGAGGAATCTGTTGTAGCGGGGTGAAGAGAGGAGTATTGGGATGCTGACTTTCCCAAAGTCATCATTCATCACAGGTGTGGTGCACCTTATATCCACATCTTCATCTTCAATTTCCTCAACACCAGCCTCTTCATCTGTGAACTGAGGCATAGGTGAGGAAATGACTGGGGTTGAAGGGATTGTGTCCACTTCAATTTCTTCATCAATCTGCTCTGACGAAGCAGCAGAATGATGTTCTTCATCAGATCCGATTGGGATCTCATGGTCTTCTCCAAAAGGAACAAGGTCCTTTGATGGCATGGAGGAAATCGGAACAGCATCAATTGGATTTTTGAGTGAGCTGGTCATTGGCTTCATTTTCTTCGCAGCTGAAGAATTTGACACAGCTGATGCCTTCATTTTCTTCTTGCAGCTCGTTCGCAGCCTTGGTTTCTTCACATCGAGGCGGATGGAAGAATTGGAGTTGGTGTTGGCGCAGGAGGAGCCGAGGAATCTGGTTGAATTTCCTCGGTATGGCCGATGCTGATTGCCTGTCTTGTTCGATTTCTTCAAGCGCACCACTAGTGGATGCCCTGGTAATTTCTTGGTGGCTGGAATGGGATCATCAGCCACTCGAACTAGCATTTTCATCAGCCGCTGAACTTCATCGGTGGTCTTGGCATGTTCTTGATCGGCTGAGTGAGGCTTCATCTGAGGAATTTCATGTTGCGTTGGGGCAGCAACATTGGTGAATTCTTCGTCGATTAACGAATCGACCTTGGCTCCTTGCCAATCAGCATAATAAGAATCTAAGTTTTCTTTGAGGTCTTGAATTTCAGTCTGGACCTTGAGAAGTTCCTCGGTGTCATTTTGACAACGTTTTCTTGAGAACTTCTCCTTTACGTATTGAGCCTTCTTGATCTCTCTTGCCATTTCAAACTTCCATTTCTCTTCAGCGATGAAATGGGTCAACATATGACTTTGTCCGTGGGTCGAGATGAAAATCAGGCATAGGGGTGTTTGGATCCTTGTGCCAGAGATCAATATAGTCGAGGATTTTCCTCGGATCCAACAGCAGTGGCACAGATGTGCCTTTGGCTCTAGTGGCGATCTCTGATGATTTCCGCAAGTTCATCATCAGAAGCTTCATCATCAGAAGGTACATGGAATGCAACCTGTTTCTTCTTTGGACTTGGCCGAGGACCTCGTCCAGCTGTTGCTTTGGTCTTCAGCAGAGTCGGGCCAGATGATGAAATTGGTGCTGCTAAGGAACTTGCTGAAACACCAGAGGCAATCGAGAAACCAGCAGACCTTTGACATGTAGCCAGATGCACAGGAGCTGAGGACTTTGAAGGAGCTGTTGAGGACTTTGGTGGAGTTGTAGCAGTGTGAGGAATTTGCCTTGAGGGCGCTGCTGAGAAACTTGGCCGTGAGGGCGCTGATGGTGAAGCACTTGGCTTATGAGCAGGCTTCTTTGGCATGGATTTCCTCGGTTTGACCGAGGCCTCGATGCTTGATAGCGTGGCAGAATCCTCATTGAATTTCTTCACTGCCTCCTTGGCTTGTCTTGCCAAATTAGGCTTGGCGCTTAGCCCATTCTTCAGAAAGTCCTCACCACGTTTGATGCTTGTGGGATCAGCTACTTGGCCAGGTGCCAATGGAGCTCTTGGGCATGGAGGATTGAGAGCGAATTTCTTCATGTACTTTGGAGTCACACATCTGTATTCCCTCCATTCCCTTGCCCATCTCCGTTCAATCTTCTGAATGCACACCTTGCGCTGATTTTTGTTTTCTTTGCCAAATTTTGCTTCATCAGGTGTGCAATAGTCAGCATAAATTTCCTCAGGGATCTCAAACGCAGTCATAACCTCAGGTTTCTTTCCTCCTTTCTGTGGCTTCTTACCGTCTGCCATATTCTTCAGTTGAGGAATTTGAACAATTGAGTTCTCTGAAGAAGTATGCAACTTTTCTTCAAGGAACGCTGCAAATGAGTTAAGTTGATGAGAACCTAGTGATTCAGCAGCGGACATGAGTACCTGTGAACAGAATATAGTTGCGAGGAATTTGGAGAGGTCATATGTGTTCTCAGAAGGTTTTTCAAAAAGAACAAGTTTTGAGGATTTTGACCAGATGAGCCTTGAAGAATTTCACTAAGCGTTCTTTGTCTTAGGTTCCAGAGTTGTACAGATCGAGGATCCACACAATTGAGGAATCTTGAAGAAAATGATTGCTTAGAGAAACGAATCAAGAGCATATAACTTGTGAGGTGTTTGTGTGTGAGGATTTGAAGAATAAAACACCTTTGAAGATTTTGTAGTGTAAGATTTGGATCAACGAGGGTAGTAAAAGTACTTTTATTTACCCTAAATGAAGAAAACGACGAACTGGGTGTTGTAGATGTGAAGCTCGTCTGTTCAGATCTTCCACGCCCTAACTTGGCGGAGGAAGACAGCTACGGCGGCGGCGGAGTGAAGATTCCCGCAGTCGGCGCGAGTACGTCGGCGACGAGGTCGAGGCAGTGAATCTCTTCCTCACCGGCGACGATGGAGTAGCGGCGGCACTAGGGTTTGAGGAGCTCGAGCGGGAGATAGAGGTCGAGCGGAGTAAAAGAAGTGAGGATGGAGAGAGGGCTATTTATAGAGGCAGTGAAAAACTGTTCGCCCGAAGATTTAGGACAAACGTGCCCCTGACCATTCTCCTTCTCACGACATGTGTCACCCACGTACTGTGTAGTGGAGATCGTGTACGATCGTGGGTGACTAAAATAATGCATCATGGGATGCGGAACGGTTTGATGGCAAAACCGAAAATTTGGATAAGATCAGTTTTAAAGTTCCGTTCGCAATTTCTTGGTGACAAGGACCAGACGTGAAGATTTTGAGCGAGTTTCAAATAGAACGCACATGAAGAATTTGTGAATAGATTGGGTTGAGTATAGCATAGAGGGGAAGGGTCCGATCACATTCACTTAGCGAAAAAGCGACTTGAAGAAATAGCCATAAGTGAATCTTGTAGAGGACATAAACCCATATATATATATATAGACAATGAAGAAAGACGACGAAGCAGTGAAGATTTTGCAAAGTTGAAGAATTTGAAAACTGAAGAATTTCAAAACGAGGAAAAATTCAAATTGAAGATTTTCAACTTTGGTGGTGGCGTGACCCATCGTATAAGAATGATGATTTCAGACACCGCGTACAATTGTCGAGGGTTACGAGAATCAAATTCTTCATTAATTTCTTCACACTTAGAGTGTTATTCTTCATTGATTGAAGAAAAGCGTTTCTTCATGTGTTGCACATCTAGGTCATCAATTTTGCATAAGTGTCAGGATGTGTGTCCTTTTCAAAGAACATTCGAAGATTCTAAGATATTTAGCTAATACCGCAACTTGCTAAATCTCTTCTCATCCAAGGGCTTAGTGAAGATATCGGCTAGCTGTTCTTGAGTCTTCACATGCTTGATGGAGATGTCGCCCTTCAACACATGATCACGAAGAAAATGATGGCGAATTTGAATGTGCTTTGTCTTGAGTGCTGAACTGGGTTGTGAGCAATCTTGATGGCACTCTCATTGTCACGATGAGAGGCACATTCTTCACGTTGATGCCATAGTCCTTGAGAGTTTGCTTCATCCATAGCAATTGAGCACAACACGAGCCAGCAGCAATGTATTCAGCTTCCGCATGAGAGAAGGATACGCAGTTCTGTTTCTTCGAGGACCAACAGACCAAAGATCGTCCGAGGAAATGACAAGTGCCGAAGTTGACTTGCGGTCCACACGATCACCAGCATAGTCAGAGTCAGAATATCCAATGAGATCAAAAGTAGAGCCCTTGGGTACCATAATCCTAGTGTTGGTGTGTGAGCTAGATATCGAAGAATATGCTTCACATCCTTATGGTGTGATTCCTTGGTGCAGCTTGAAATCGGGCACACATGCAAACACTAAGCATTATATCTGGCCTAGATGCACATAAGTACAATAAAGAACCAATCATGGAGCGGTATACCTTGTGATCAAGTCAATACCATTTTCATCGATTGCATAGATGGCCATTTGTGGGCATAGGAATTTTGACTCCTTTGCAATCTTGCATGCGAATTTCCTCGAGAACATCTTTGAGGTATTTCTCTGAGATATGAATATGCCATTGCGCTGTTGACAAATTTGAAGACCTAAGAAGAATTTCAACTCTCCCATCATAGACATTTGATATTCTTCACTCATCATATAGGCAAATACATCACTATAACGTTGGTCAGTACAGCCAAAGATAATATCATCAACATATATTTGGCACACAAACAGTTCACCATCATAAGATTTAGTAAAGAGAGTAGGGTCAAGTGAACCGGGTGTGAAGCCATTCTTCACGAAGAATTCCTTCAATGTATCATACCACGCCCGTGGGGCTTGTTTGGGACCATAGAGGGCCTTATTAAGTCTGAAGACTTTGTCAGGATTCTTTACTTCTTCCTTAAGCTTACCATTGAGGAATGCACTTTTCACATCCATTTGATATAAGATAATATTATGATGATTAGCATAAGCAAGTAATATGCGAATAGCCTCAAGTCTAGCAACAGGTGCAAAAGTTTCATCGAAATCAATTCCTTCAACTTTGTGTGTAGCCTTGAGCTACCGATCATGCCTTATTCCTTACCACAAGACCATTTTCATCTTGCTTGTTGCGGTAGATCCACTTTGTGCCAATGATATTATGCTTGCGAGGATCTGGACGTTTGACTAGTTCCGGACATTGTTGAGCTCGAACTGATGTAATTCTTCTTGCATAGCCTGAATCCACTCCGGTTCCGAAATGCTTCATCTACCTTAGTGGGCTCTGTGATAGAGACAAAAGCATAGTGCCCACAAAAGTTAGATAAATGTGAAGCTTTTGAGCGTGTGAGAGGACTGGCGCTTCAATGTCATCGATGATCTTCTCCACTTGCACTTCTTTTGCAACGCGAGGATGAGCTGGTTGTCGTCGAGAATTTGATCATTTTCCTCAAAGCACCATTGTCTTGACATTATCTTCAGTGCATCAGCTCGGCGTTCTTCACGTCAGAATGAATTCTTCAGCAGATTCTTGATGAGGAATGACATCCTCGGTTGCCTTGAACTTGATAGAATCCTCGGTGCTGGTTCATCTAACATGAAGGTAGGTGCTCTCTTTGCGAGCCATTAGTTTCATCGAACCGCACATCTACAGTGTCAACAATCTTGTGAAGAGCGATGTTGAAGACTCTGTAGGTGTGCGAGTCCTTTCCGTAACCAAGCATAAAACCTTCATGTGCTTTTGGTGCAAATTTAGAATTGTGATGAGGATCTCTAATCCAGCATTTAGCACCGAAGACTTTGAAATAACTTACATTGGGTTTCTTGTCAGTGAGGAGTTCATAGGCAGTCTTCTTGAAGAATTTGTGAAGATATACTCTGTTGATGATGTGGCACGCAGTATCAATTGCATCAATCCAAAAACAACTAGGCGTTTTGTATTCATCAAGCATAGTGCAAGCCATCTCAACAAGAGTTCTGTTCTTGCGCTCCACGACGCCATTTTGCTGAGGAGTATAGGGAGCAGATAACTCATGAGTAATACCAAGTTCATCACGATAGGCATCAAGACCGGAATTCTTGAACTCAGTTCCATTGTCACTCCTGATGTGTTTGGTCTTCACAACAAAGTTAGTTGAAGCCCTCGAGGAAAATCGTTTGAAGACTTCCTGCACTTGATTTTGTAAGTAACAATGTGTACCCATGTGTAACGAGAGTAATCATCAACAATAACAAAGCCATATAGAGATGCATCATTAACGACAACTGAGTAATGATTGGGACCAAAGAGGTCCATGTGAAGCAATTCGAAGGAACGAGTAGTGGTCATGATAGTCTTATTTGGATGCTTGGCCTTGGTCATTTTTCCAGCTTCACAGCTCGCACAAGTGATCCTTGAGGAATTTGACATTTTCAATGCCAATGACATGCTTCTTCTTTGCAAGCGTGTGCAAATTCCTCATGCCTGCGTGACCAAGTCGCCGATGCCATAGCCAGCCTTACGAAGCTTTTGCAAGTAGACACACGGCTGGTTGTGGTCCCAGAGAAATCAACAATATACAAGTCTCCTCTCCTAAAGCCTTCGAAGACTTTGGAATTGTCAGCTTCCATAATCACAACACAATGATACTTGCCAAAGATAACAACCATATCAAGATCACAAAGCATTGAGACTGACATGAGGTTGTATCCTAAGGACTCAACAAGCATGACTTTGTCCATGTGTATATCCTTAGAGATCGCAACCTTACCAAGACCCAATACGACTTTTGCCTTTGTCTAAGCAAAGATGATATGCTTCAGATGTGACGGTGATAAGGGAGCATCCATCAATAGATTCTTGTCACCAGTCATGTGATTTGTACATCCACTATCGAGAACCCACTCAGTGGCTTTGGGTTGATCATCCTGCAGATGAATTAGTACAACTTACGATCTCATATACTTCATCAGTGAAGAATATGATATCAAGTTCATCAGATGAATTTCATCAGTCAGTATAAACAGATAAGCAGTATGACGACATGTGAAATGAAAGGTCATTTCATCATGATTAGCCTGCGTCCTTTCAGGAATTTTGTCAGGTCCCCAGCAAATTCTTCAGACGTTAAGGCACGTCTGGAGACCTGACCCTGCAGAAGAGATTAGTTCTTTTTCTTCACCACCCACATCTGAAGGGGTGGCAAAGAGTTCATCACTCTGCGAGCACCATACGAGAATGGTGGCATAGAAGCCAAACCATTTCGTTTCACATAAGAGGGGTTAGGGTAAGCATATGAATAAGCAGAGAAATTCTTCGAGGACTTATGAACATATTGGTTTGAAGAATAATGCACATATTCATAGCCCTTAGCTCTACCTCGAAACAGAGTTGTTAGCACGATGATAATCATATGAGGACTTTGATCCTTTTGAGGAATTTGATCCACGTGAGGAATTTGGTCCGTATGAGGACTTGGATCCATATGAAGAATTTGGTCCATATGAAGAATTTGATCTGGGGTTCCTATTCTTCACGGTTGGTGTCATGAGGACATTCACTGAAGACTTTCAAGGCACTTCTTGGGAACCCAGATTTTCTTCATAGGGGAACCGTTCCTGCAGTTAGTGCCAACATATCTAGCAAATACTTCACCATTCTGATTTTTGAACAGTTTATAGTTGGAGTCAAATGACTCATCAGAAGAATGAGGAGATTCGCATGTAAAGCCAGATAAGTTAGATGGATCAATCTGGAGGTCCCTTTGCAGCAACCCATGGGGTTTGGGATACTGCTCAGGCTTCCAATATGTTCCATCAGCATTGAGTTTCCTCTCAAAGGCAATACCCTCTTTCCTAGGGTTTCTGTTGAGGATCTGCTTTTTAAGCACATCACAAAGAGTCTGATGCCCTTTGAGGCTTTTGTACATGCCTGTCATGTACAATTCCTTCAGCCCTGCATCGTCAGTGATACTAGCAATGTCCTCAGATGAGGAATTAGTGATAGCAGAGGCAGGTGAAGAATTTGTAACAGTTGAAGCATTTGAACATTCAGGTGAAGAATTAGCAGATTCACGTTCAATGCACTTTAAGCATGGAGGAACAAATTCTTCCCGAGAAGTGCTGATTTGTTGAGCAAGTAATGAATCGCGCTCCTTCTGAAGATCTTCATAACTCACTCTTAGCTTCTCAAGATCTTGCTTTCTTTGAAGAAATTCATAAGAAAGTTTCTCATGATCAGATAAGAGAGTGTTATGATGACCTTGAAGGCTGTCAAACCTAGACTGAAGTCTCTGAAGATTTTCAGTCAGGGTTTTAGTGCGATCCATTTCTTCACCTAACATATCATCACTCTTATCTAGCATGTTTTGAACCTTTTCTAAAGCATGTTGTTGTTTGGTGGCAATGCAAACAAGTTTGGTATAGCTAGGTTCAATATCATCATCAGATTCACAGTCACTAAATTCAGATGAGGAACATTCGGTTACCTCGTCACCCTTTGCCATGAGACATGATGCAGACGATGATGATTCTGGCTCGAAAGTCATCGTTTTGAGAGATTCCTTGAAGTCCTCAAACTAGGGATCATGACGGGTTCGATGACCTTCATAAACGTCGGAGATTCGGTCCCAGATAAGCTTTGCATTGCAAAGATGCATAATGTGCCTGAATTGATCTCTGGATAGGCAGGAACAGATGATATCCTTCGCCATGCAGTCAAGTCGAGTGTATTTGCGAATATCATCTGCATTCGCCGACTTGCATAGATCAGTAAGACCAATCTTAGTGATGGTCCACAACTCGCTGTCCCTTGCCATGAGGCGCTTCCTCATCATGGCCTTCCACTTGGGATAATCATGACCGTCATAGATAGGGCATGTCACTTTCTTCATACCTGCGGTCGACATAACTAAAACTCCAGGTGGTTAAACCAAAATCACACAAAACAAGGGAGTACCTTGATCTGATACCAATTGAAAGTGCGTTATGTCGACTAGAGGGGGGGTGATTAGGCGATTTTTATGAATTCTTCACTGAGGAATTTGCTGGTGAGGAAATTCCTTAACGAAGAACTATTAGCAGCGGAATAAGTACTCAGAAGTAAGCATAACAGAATACATGCATGGTCATCATGATGAAATGAAGACTAGCACAGAGTACAGAAAGCGTAATCACAGGATAACACAAGATGAAGACAAACAGACTGAAGAAATTGAACTGAGGAAATTGAGAAAGTCTTGATCAAAGTCTTCAAACACAGATATGAACAAACACTCAACACAAAGTAATGAGGAAATGAAAGGGTTGAGGAAATAGAACCGATTAGGTTGGTGAAGACAATGATTTGGTAGACCAGTTCCAACTGCTGTCTCGGTTATACGTCTGGTTGGAGCGGCTGAGTATTTAAACTCGAGGACACACAGATCCGGACACCCCATCGGCTGAGCAGCAGCTCAGGACACCAAGTCCTCACCGTATTCTCCTTGAACTAAGGTCACAGACCTCATCCAATCACTCGTGGTAAGTCTTCAGGCGACTTCCAAACCTTCACAGACTTGGTCACTCGGCGATCCACAATTCCTCTTGGATGCTCTAGACCATGACGCCTAACCGTCTGGAAGAAGCACAGTCTTCAAAGGTAACAAGCGTCGGATCCACGCAGGATCAATCTCTTGATGATGCTCAATCACTTTGGGTTTGTAGGGGTTTGGTTTTGGGTTTTCCTCACTCGATGATTTTCGCTCAAAGTCCTCGGAGGATGGGTTGCTCTCAAATGACAAGTGTCAAGTTTCTCTCGGAGCAGCCAACCAGCTAGTGGTTGTAGGGGGCGGCTATTTATAGCCTAGGGAGCAACCCGACATGATAAGACATAAATGCCCTTCAATGATATGACCGTTAGGTGGATAAGATATTTTGGGACAGGTGGCGCAAGAAGACAAAGAACGGTCGGAAATTTGAATCTCAAATTCCTCGGGGCTATCATGTTCCTCATGTGTAGGCAATCCAAGCCTTTGGCGAATTCCTAACTCCTCGGTCGAACAAATTCCTCGTGACCGGAAGAACTTCGTCTCATCCTTTGAAGAAATTGACTGGCTGTATGAGATTTCAAAGGCTTCACTCGAAGGGATTGGTAGGTGTAGGATTTTGAGTTGAGCATCACATGGAAATTTTTCCTTAGTATTTCCTCGACCCCCTTTAACAGTATGGTGTTTCCTATGACTCAAGAAAGAGAAAATGAAACTACGAAAACAAAAGTCTGCACGCTTCATGTTCCTCAAATGAATACCAAGTCTTCAAGGTCACACCAATTTCTTCACTTCCAAAGTCTTCAGAAAGTCTTCAAAATATCAAAGTCTTCAGTCGAAGAACTTCATTTTTAGGGGTCGACTTTCTCTGTAAATATCAAACTCCTCATAGACTTATAGACCTATGTACACTCACAAACGCATTAGTTCCTTAACCTATAAGTCTTCAATACACCAAAATCACTAAGGGGCACTAGATGCACTTACAAACGCGTGCTGAACACGGAGGTGCCGTACGTTCGGTACTTGGATCGGTTGGATCGTGAAGACGTTCGACTACATCAACCGTGTTAATCTAACGCTTCCGCTTTCGGTCTACGAGGGTACGTGGACACACTCTCCTCCTCTCGTTGCTATGCATCTCCTAGATAGATCTTGCGTGATCGTAGGAATTTTTTTTGAAATTGCATGCTATGTTCCCCAACAAATGTAAGGGTGAAAGCAAGGATCATCGTCAAAAAGGAACCCTACTCCGAGATTGCAAAGGATAATCCGAAAATTACGGAAGAGCAGTTTGAAATATTCAAGGCAACTTGCATTGCTGCCAAATAAAAGTTGCCCATGGCGCGTCTGTTTATGTTCTTCATTACTGGTTCTCGACCTGAAGCCTTTCACTGCGCTCGGGGACTATCTCCCTAACTTGGAGGGATGGCACGACATGTTGGAGTGATTGATTATATATGACAATGTGTCCGTTTAGTCCATACTTTCTCTATGACGACACTTTGAGTTATGCACGACGAAACTTCATTTGTGATGTAATTATGTCGGATTTGGGGTTCCGGCAGACCCTTGAGGTTCGAACTCTGGGGTGCGCACGGAGATCTTTCCCCTACCAGCTCACGCGTTAATAGTTTGCAAGGGATCTAAACTAGGAACGACGAACAACACGAGAGATGCGAGATTTATACTGGTTCGGGCCACCGTTGTGGTGTAATACCCTACTCCAGTGTGTGGTGTGGTGGATTGCCTCCGGGGCTGATGAAGAACAGTACAAAGGAAGAACAGCCTCGCGAAGGGCTGTTCTTGAGCTGGTGCGATGGACTGCTTGGGTGAGTCCAGTCGCTTCTTTCTCTCTCTCTCTCTGGTAGGTTCGACCCGTCCCTCTCTCTGTGGTGGCTAGTCCTATTTATAGAGGGAGGCCCTAGGCCTCTTCCCAAATAATGAGCGGGAAGGGCGCCAACAATTGGCCATTTTGAAGGGGAACATCTAGTACACTTATCCTGACTAAAGTTGGTCTTCGGCTGCCAAAGGCTCTGACGGTGACGCCGTCCTAGGCTCCACGATGATCTCCGTCATGCCGCTCTGCTGGTCTTGGTCTTGTTGCACCGAAGCGGTAACCTTTGCCTGATGCCTTGGCCTGTGCTTGCCTCCTTTGCACCAAAGGGGAAACAAGGACACTGCGCAGGCTGGTGCCCGCCTGGTCTTGTTCGTCATGGCTTGCGTCACGGAGCACCCTCGTGAGGTACCCTGCGTTGATCTCTCCGCCTGCTCGTGAGCCTGCCTAACGAGGCTGCTCCTGAGGAGGGTTCCTGTCGTCCGTCCCGCGAAGCTTGGCCCCTCGCGAGGGTCTTGAGCTTGAGCTGATGAAGCTGGGCCACCCTGGGCCCCCACTTGAGCCACGCCGCAGGCCGCAGGCAGGCAAGTCTGGGGACCCCCGTTCCCAGAACGCCGACAGTAGCCCCCGGGGCCAAGGCGCGCCCGGACTTGGCATAGCAGAGAAGCGAAGGGGCAAGTGCAAAGCGCCGCGGGCCCCAACAGCCTGTGGCCTCAGGTACCGCGTGGTGATTGATTGGACTTGGGCGCCTCCGCTTCCCCACGATCCCTCGGCAACCCCATGACTTCACAAGTCCCTGTACGCAGAAATGGGTCATGATTACGTGTGATCGTGGAGGCCGACGGTTGGCCTCCTCCAGCTATAAGTACGGAACGGTGCAAGCCCTTCCAGTCCATCCCCTCTTGCTACTCCTTTCTCTCCATGGCTCCGTCGAAGAGGTTCTCGGCCGCGGAGAAGGGAAAGGCCCGCCAGGTGGGGCCTGACTCTCCCCCGGCCAAGCGCGGTCGAGGCCGTCCGCGCAAGCATCCTGTGGCTCCCGTAGCGGCTTCCCGCGGTCGTGGAGATGATCCCCTGTGCGGCGATGGGCGCCAGGTTGTCGATGGGGGGCGCGCCGTGACTGCGCGGCCCCCTAGGCCGTGCTTCCACTTGGCGGAGGTGCTGCCGGAGTTCGTCGTGTAGTCGGTGGAGCCGACCAGCACCTGGCTCCAGCTTCCCCGCTTCTTTGTAGGTGAACTTCCGGCCGGCGCTCCGGGCGGCCTCTGGCTTCAGGCGGACGGTTGTTGCAGCCGGGCCTCCTGGGCTTCACTGGACGTCTCCGTCGCCGGGAATGTTGCCCTGACCTGCGGTTGGCAAACGTTTGCCCGCGCGCGTGGCCTGAGCCAGCGATGCACCTTGCACTTCAAGTTCGACGGCGACGCCGCCCTCTACGTGAGGGTGTTCGGAGAAGACGGTCGCCGTGCCGGGTGCTGCCCCGAAGACGATGACCACGGCCGTGTACCCAGCCCCGGCGATGATCGGGATGAAGATGACAGCAGGCGCGTGGTCGGCGGCGCTCGGGGCTCGTCGAGCTTCGGCGGCTCTCCTTCGAACAGCAGCTCCTCCAGCGGTGGCCGCGACTAGCCTCCGTGCCATCGTGCCCGCCTGGAGGGAGGTAGCGGGTCAGCCCGCCGTCGTGCCTCAGTGAAGCGCGAGGAGGAGTCCGACTGAGCTCCGGAGGCAGTACGAGCCTTCGCCGCGATTTGGTGCTGAGAAAGTCGTGCCTATTTTGTTTTTCTCCCTTCCCTGCGCAAAGAGACAGTAGTGTAGGGCCCCGTGGGGGCGTGCTGAACTGTTGCTATTAATTATCATGATGTTTCCGCTATTCCTATGCTGTGCTTTTGTGCTGCATGCCTGCGTGCAGGAATTACTTAGCTCGGGGGGACTTGTCGCGGTCTTCGCTTCCCGAGGCCGAGGCCTCGCCGCGCGCTTCATGTCCTGCAAGGATTAGTCAGGAGGGATAGCTTCCGGTCTCGGTTGTGGAGGCGACCGACCCAGGTCATGTGTTCGCGTCGCGATGCCCGTGGGGTACGGACTGGGAGGGGTGCTCCCGTAGTGGACCTGGATAGTAAAGCTTCAAACGACAGGGGCAGAAAACACTCGTGAGGGTGCCCGCGTTGCTCCCTAGCGAGACTTGCGCGAGGGAAAATGAGGCAAGTGAGCGAAAAAGACAAAGAGTCACAAGCCAAGGACGTCAACAACTTCAATAAAACTTCAAATAGGAACGAACAAGGCAACTGCAGAAAGCAAATGAAAAAGCCGCGTCCGGCACCTAATCTAGTCTTTGACGTCTTCTCACCAGCGCGGAGCTAAGTGCTGCCACTGGGCGTGGGCGGGAGCCCCCGAGGCCCGAGGGCGGCTCTCCGGAGACTCCGGGGCGTGTACAGCCCCAACTCATTATTACGTGAGAGTGTCATGGGCGGCGAGCTTCACAGGCATTGGCCTTCTTCATAGGCTCCGGGCCTTTCTCGGGGAAATGAGCTTCACAGGCGTTGGCCTTCTTCACAGGCTCCGGGCCTTTCTAGGGGAAATGGGCTTCATAGGCGTTGGCCTTCTTCACAGGCTCCGGGCCTTTCTCAGGGAAATGGGCTTCACAGGCGTTGGCCTTCTTCACAGGCTCCGGGCCTTTCTCGGGGAAATGGGCTTCACAGGCGTTGGCCTTCTTCATAGGCTCCGGGCCTTTTTTACAGGCTCTGGGCCTTTCTTCAAGGGTAGAACTTCCGGAGATGCTGGATGTTCTACGCGTTCGGGATGGGCACCCCCTCCTGAGTCTCCAAGCATGCGGAGCCGGGCCTGGAAACATGAACAACCTTGAACGGGCCCTCCCACATGGGAGAAAGCTTATGCAACCCTTCCCTGGAGAGGACCCGTCTGAGCACGAGGTCCCCTACCTCAAGAGTCCTGGGGAGGATGTTGCGGCAGTGGTATCGCCGCAGCGCCTGTTGATACCTTGCCGCTCGCAGCGCGGCCTCTCGACGATGTTCCTCCCCCAGCACGAGATCCGTCCCCCGCATGGCGTCCTGCTGCGCCTCGTCGAACGCCAGGACACGTGCGGAGCGACGCCTGACCTCGTGAGGGAGGACGGCTTCTGCTCCGTAGATGAGGAAGAACGGGGTCTCGCCAGTCGGCTTGGCCGCGGTCGTGCGGATGGACCACAGCATAGACTGGAGCTCGTCGTGCCCGCCCCTGCCGCAGGCCTCCAACTTCTTCTTGAAGGTCCTGGTTTTGAGGCCCTTCAGGACCTCCGTGTTGGCTCGTTCGGCCTGGCCGTTGCTCCGGGGGTGCGCCACCGAAGCGTAGCATATCTGCGTTCCAAAGTTAGCACAGTACGTTATGAAGAGATTGCTGGTGAACAGTGAACCGTTGTTGGTGATGATGCGGCTAGGCACCCCAAACCGGCTCACAAGGCCCCTGATGAACTTGACCGTGGAGCCCGCTGGGATGGTGAGGACAGCTTCCACCTCAGCCCACTTGGGGAACTTATCCACGACGACATAGAGGTAGCGATAGCCCCCTGGCGCCCGAGGGAACGGGCCTAGAATGTCCAGCCCCCAAACTACGAATGGCCATGAGAGGGGTATAGTTTGCAGACCTCCCGCCAGCTGATGGATCTGCTTGGCGTGAAATTGGCAGGCCTCGCAAGCCTTTACCAGCTCAACAGCGTCGTTGAGTGCTGTGGGCCAGTAGAACCCGCTGCGGAACGCCTTGCCAACGAGGGTTTGTGATGATGAGTGATGCCCACATTCTCCGCCGTGTATGTCTTCCAGCAATTCCTTCCCTTGCTCTCTGGAAATGCAACATAGGGACACGTCATTCGGTCACCTCCGGTAAAGCTCTCCATCCATGATGCAGTAGGCCGTGGCTTGCCGCGCCACACGCTCCGCCTCCTCCTCCTTCTCCGGCAGGGTCCCCCGCGTCAAGTAGCTCTTGAGCTCTATGATCCAGCACCCTTCCTGAGGCTCCAACGCCAGGAGAAGGCGTGCCCCTAAGGCCGGGCCACAGACCGGGGCTCCCGAGGTAGGCGGCTGGGGGAGCTCCTCCCGAGGTTGCGCCGTGCTTGATAGTGGTGGTGCCGCCGAGGGCCTGAAGAGTCGCTCTTCGAAGACGCCAGGCTCCTGAGGCAGCCGCCTAGACGCCCTCTTGGCGATGTCATCCGCCTCTTGATTGGTGCCGCGAGGCACATGGTGCAGCTCCAGCCCCCAGAACTGTTTCTCCATCCTGCGAACCTCCGTGAGGTAGGCTTCCATGTGCTCGTCCTTCGGCTCGTATATCTTGTTGGAGAAATTGACGAGGAGTTGCGAATCTCCCTTGATGATGAGGCGCTTTACCCCCAAAGCGACTGCGGCTCTCAGGCCGGCTATTAGGCCTTCATATTCTGCTATGTTGTTGGAGATCTTCTCCCCATGCTTAAAACAGAGTTGCACGGCGTAATAGAGCTTGTCCTGAGTAGGGGATACGAGCACTGCGCCGGCCCTCGCGCCATGTCGGGAGAATGCCCCGTCGAAGTACATGACCCAGCCGTCCGGTGCCTCGCTCCTCGAAGAAAGTGATCGGTCTTCACCTGCTTCGAGGCCAGGTGCCTCCGTCCATTCTGCCACGAAATCTGCCAATGCATCCCCCTTGATGACTCTGGTTGTGCTGAATTCTAGCTGAAACGCTTGCAGTTCTATGTTCCACTCGGCGACTCTTCCAACTGAGTTGGGGCTCCTGAGCACCCTCTCCAGAGGGTATGCTAAGACGACCTTGATGGGATAACCTTGGAAGTAGTGCCGCATCTTGCGCGAGGCTACCAATAGCGCGAGGAGAAGTTTTTGGGGCATGGGGTACGCTACCTCGGT
Organism: Aegilops longissima; assembly: GCA_021605205.1. Lineage (NCBI taxonomy): Eukaryota > Viridiplantae > Streptophyta > Magnoliopsida > Poales > Poaceae > Aegilops > Aegilops longissima. Next base: position 71,097,459 of record CM038676.1, read on the forward strand.
CTCCAGAGCACCGCGGCCGATGGCACACGGGTGCTCGACGAGGCTGTGAGCGCCACACTGCTCGCGCCCTCCGTAGGTTGGGGTGCCTCCCGAGACGGGCGGAGCCCCCCCGCTTGGTCGCCAGGGCCTCTTCGCCCGGCGCGCTTTCTGCTGCGGCTGATCCCTCGCCGCGGCCGCGGGCCTTTGTGAGGCTCTCTTGGCTTGGCTTCACTCCTGCCCGAGGGCAGTTGCTGCCTTGGCTCGATGCTCCTCCCCGACCGCTACCAGGGCTGCGCATGAGTAGGGGTGGCCGCAGGTAGAGCACCAGAGGCTCCCGAGGACGCGGAGCTACCATCACGGAGGGCTGGTAAGGTACCTCTTGAGTTCTTGAATGCCCCATCGGCCTCTTCATCCATTCAAAGGGGCCCTTCTTCTTCATCAGCTTGAAGAATGGCAAAGTGCTCGTTCCCCAGCTTGAGATGAACGCCCTAGCGGTCACGCCGGTGAGTTTCTGATTTCCCGAGGGTCTTTGGCTGGCTCATGTCTTCGACGCCTTGAACTTTTCCGGTTGGCCTCGATGCCCCTATGGGACACGAGGAAACCCAGAGCTTGCCCGAGGGGACTCCAACACGCACTTCTCCGGTTGAGCCGCAGGTCCACTTTATCGAGGCTCGCGAAGGTTTCTTCCAAGTCCTGTATCGTGGTTTTCGCCCCGAGACTTCACTACAATGTCATCGACGACGCTCAAAGATTCCTCCCGAGCTGTCAGCCTGTATGATGTGCATCAGCCGCCGAAAGGTCGCGCTGCTAGGCGCAACCCAAACGGCATGCAGGTATAGCAGTACACTCCGCACGGGTCAGAAAGCCGTTTTCCACGCCTTCTACCACCATCTTGATCTGGTGATAGCCCGAGAAGGCCCCGAAGCACAAAGCAGTCACACTCAGCGTGGAGTCGACGATCTGGTCAATGCGAGGAAGCGGAAATGGATCCTGTGGGCAGGCCTTGTTGAGGTTGGTGAAGTCGACACACATACGTTCCTTTCCCCCCTTTTTTGGCACGACAACTGGGTTGGCCAGCCAATCCGGATAGCGGACCTCGCGAATAACCCCTGCTGCCACTAGCTTGCTTGTTTCTCTGTGGATTGTCGCTCGCCTTCTGCTTCACGGGGCGCACGTTGGGGCACACGCTGAGGTGATGCTCAATCACGCCCTCGACCCCGCTAATCGATCAGTCCCCATGCGAACACCTTCTTGTTCGCTGCAGAACTTCACCAAGGCCTCCTCCTGCTTGGGTTCGAGGTTTGCACCTATGGTGAAGGTGGCGTCAGTGGACCCGTCCTCGTCGACTGGTACCTGCTTGGTTTCTGCCTTGTTTTGAGTGAATAGCTGCTTCTTCTTGGACGGCGCGGCCCGCTTGGGCTCGGGGCGCTCTTTGCGGCCGTGCTGCAAGAGCCGCCTTGAAAACAAGCTTGAGCGCCTGCAGTGCATCTCCTGTATTTCCTGACACGGTAAGGACGCCGCTGCTTCCAGGCATCTTCATGAGCTTGTACGCCGGGTTAGTCGCTGCCATGAACCGGGCCAAGGCCGGGTAGTCGAGGATGGCGTTGTAGGGGAGGCCGATGGGGGCGATGTCGAAGTCGATCAGCTCTGTGCGGAAGTTGTCGCGGGTGCCGAAGGTTACCGGGAGGCGAATTTGTCCCAGGGAGGCGGTGGAACCGGCTCCGACTCCTGAAAAAGGCCTGCTGGGCTGGAGCCGCTCTGGTGGCACATGGAGGAGGCTGAAGGCTCCACAGAGAGCACGCCGAGGCCGCCCCGCCCGATGAGGGTCTCCCGTGACAGCCACTTGCAGATGGTGGGGTGCACAAGATCGAAGCGCACCCAACCGGGCGGGGTTGGAGGGTGATCGCCCGAGTTGAAGAGTAGGTCGGCCTCGGGCGCCACCCAGCCCGGTGGCGCTCCCTGGTGCTTGGAGGCGGTGGCGATCTGGCGGGTCAACGTCTTGATGTGGCGGATCGAAGGTGGCGCCAGTGAGCCGCCCAGGAGAGCTGCGATGACCGAAGGCGCCGGCCCGGCGCGATGGGCGAGGTAGAGGTCGCGCAGCTCCCCCCAACAGGCATGCTGCTCGTTCCCCACCGGGCCGATGGCGGCGTTGGCGGCAAGCGACGGGGAACGATGGGGGTGTCCGCCGACGGGAGCCGTCTAGGTGAATCAGCGGCGTGAGCTGCCCGACGCTGGGCGCGGGCTCGGCGGACGTCGGCCATGGACATGACGGAAGATCACACGCGACAAGCGGAAGAAAGATTTCGACGCCCCCCTACCTGGCGCGCCAAATGTCGGATTTGGGGTTCTGGCAGACCCTTGAGGTTCGAACTCTGGGGTGCGCATGGAGATGTTTCCCCTACCAGCTCACGCGTTAATAGTTTGCAAGGGATCTAAACGAGGAACGATGAACAGCACGAGAGACGCAAGATTTATACTGGTTCGGGCCACTGCTGTGGTGTAATACCCTACTCCGCATGTGTGGTGTGGTGGATTGCCTCGGGGCTGATGAAGAATAAGATAAAGGAGGAACAGCCTCGCGAGGGGCTGTTCTTGAGCTGGTGCGATGGACTGCTTGAGTGAGTCTCTCTCTCTCTCTCTCTCTCTCTCTCTCGTAGGTCTGGAGGTTCTTCTTCCCTCTCTGTGGTGGATAGTCCTATTTATAGAGGGAGGCCCCGGCCTCTTCCCAAATAATGAGCGGAAGGGCGCCAACAATTAGCCATTTTGAAGGGGAACATCTAGTACACTTATCCCGACTAAAGTTGGTCTTCGGCTGCCAAAGGCTCGACGGTGACGCCGCCCTGGCTCCACGATGACCTCCGATCCCCGCCGCCTCACGGTCTTGGTCTTGTTGCATCAAGCGGTAACCTTTTCCCGATGCCTTGGCATGTGCTTGCCTCCTTTGCACCAAAGGGGAAATGAGGACACTGCGCAGGCTGGCGCCCGCCTGGTCTCGTTCGTCGTGGCTTGCGTCACGGGGCGCCCTCGTGAGGCACCCTGCCTTGATCGCTCTGCCTCCTCATGATCCTGCCTGACGAGGCTGCTCCTGAGGAGGGTTCATGTCGTCCGCCCCGCGAGGCTTGGCCCCTCGCGAGGGTCTTCAGCTTGAGCTAATGAAGCTAGGCCGCGCTGGGCCCCCACTTGAGCCACGCCGCAGGCCGCAGGTAGGCAAGTCTAGGGACCCCCGTTCCCAGAACACCGAAAAATTAAACCGTCCTCCTCAACTAGCGAAGATCACTCTAGTTAGGGAATTTTGGGTATGATGAACTTTGTTATTTATGCTTATGATATGTTGATTCTATTTTTGCAAACTCTGTATCTTTCTGTTGCTCAACTATATATGTTGCATATCATTGACTCATGTGACGATGCAGGTGCATAGATCATCGATGGCGAAGTAGTGTTATGCCAAGAGTATACGACGAGTGGCCGGAGTGTCAGGCCGAGGTGTACCGGTTTCTGGTTTCTGAGCGACAGCTTACATAAAACAGACGACAAAGAAAGAGCTGACGGCAAAGATTATGTTTGTTGTCAGCCATATCTTTGTCGTCCCCTAGCGGACGGCATAGAAGCTTTGCCATCCGCTAGCAGACGGCAAAGAAAGAGGGTGGCCCACTCGCGTGAGCCACCTAACGGCCACTTTCTTTGCCGTCAGCTAGTGGACGGCAAAGCATCTTTGCCGTCAGCTCACAAACGGCAAAGAAAGTGACCAAACTAACGTCTGTTAGCTAGGCTCTTTGCTGTCTACTAGCATACGGCAAAGAACCGTGCCCTAACTAAAATGCCAACGACGCCCTTGCCCCATCTCTCTGCCTCGAGCCACCGCCGCCAAGGCCACCACCCCGCCCTGCCCTGCCTGCCGCCACCGTCTGCAGCGCCACCACCACCGCCGCCTGCAACCCACTCCTCCGCCCGCGCCACGCCCCCGGTGACCCCTCCTCCGCTTCGCTTCCACCCTCGGCCGCACGACGCAAGACTACCACGCCATTGCCGACGCCAAGACTGACCCTCGACGCGCCACTGCCGACCTCGCCTGCCCTCCACCGAGAAGGACGCCTAACCCTCTGGCGCCACCCCTCGACTTCGTCCTCTCTCTCCAACACCTCTCTCTCTCTCTCTCTCTCTCTCTCTCTCTCTCTCTCTCTCTCTCTCTCTCTCTCTCTCTGACTGGTCTCTCTGCCGATCGAAGCTATGTAGGTGCAGATCGACGAGGAGGAGAAGGGCCCCCTCCTCCACCAGGCCGCCCCGACCCCCTGCTCCACCGACCGCCCCGGCGCCCCTCCAACTTCGGCTTCAGGCTGCTGCAAAAGATGGGATCCAAGTCCGGCAAGGGCCTCGGCAAAAACGAGCAAGGTTTCTTTCTTTCCTTTGCTCTCACCTACTTGTTTACCCTCTCTCTAGGTTTGATTCAGTTCAGCGGTTCGACATGTGGTTCTGTCAAGTGTTGTCAGTCATCATCACTCCATCGTCATCCTGTTCGACCCCATCAGTTAGCAATTCGTCTGAAAAATTTCCATGATTGGTAGAATCAGTAGCCCAACAAGTATAGCAAGAGGCTGTTGTTGATGTCGCATCCGGATGACCATATCTATAGAGAGAATTTACCTCTACTACCTGTGTATGGTTATCAAGACAATGTGGTTCTTCAGGCGGTAAATTAAGACCATGTATTTCTTCAATAGGAGGTAAATTCTTAACATCTTCAGCTTTAATACCTTTTTCTTTCATTGATTTCTTTGCCTCTTGCATATCTTCAGATGAGAAATAAAACACCTCTCTTCTTGAGTGGGTTTAGGAATAGGCTCAGAGTTGGCTCAATTGGTTCAGGAATTACTTTAGGAACTGGCTGGGAAGAGTCCAATTATTTTCATTAGTCAACATATTATTCAATAGTATTTCAGCTTCAATCAACTGTTCTTTCCTCGAAAACACAACCAGCACAACTATGCAAGTAGTCCTTGGAAGCATCGGTTAGTCCATTATAAAAGATATCAAGTATTTCATTTTTCTTAAGAGGATGATCAGCAAAGCATTATAACGGAGAAGAGTCCCCAAGCTTGTGGGAGACTCTCTTCTTTGATTTGCACAAAATTATATATTTCCATAAGGCAGCTTGTTTCTTATGAGCAGGGAAATATTTAGCAGAGAAGTAATAAATCATATCCTCGGGACTACGCACACAACTAGGAGCAAGAGAATTATACCAAGTCTTAGCATCACCCTTTAATGAGAACGGAAATATCTTAAGGATATATAAATAGCGAGACTTCTCATCATGAGTAAATAGGGTGGCTATATCATTCAACTTGGTAAGATGTGCCACAACAGTTTCAGATTCAAGGCCATAAAAATGATCAGATTCAACTAAAGTAATAATATCAGGATCAACAGAGAATTCATAATCCTTATCAGTAACACAGATAGGTGAAGTAGCAACCGCAGGATCGGGTTTCATTCTAGCATTAAGAGACTGCCGCTTCCATTTAGCTAATAATGTCTTAAGATCATTTCTATCATTGCAAGCAAGAATTTCCATAGCAGCTTTTTCATTCATAACATAACCCTTAGGAACAATAGGTAATACATAATCATTGGGGGAACCTTCATCATCACTATCATCAATAATAGGTTCTTCAATATTTTCATCCCCCCTAACTCTAGCAAGTTGTTCATCTAGAAATTCACCTAATGGCAAAGTAGTATCCCGCACAGAAGTAGTTTCATCATGCATAGCAGAAGTGGCATCATCAATAACATGCGACATATACGAATTCATAGCAGTAGCAGGTTTAGGTGTCGCAAGCTTACTAATAACGGAAGGAGAATCTAGTGCAGAGCTAGATGGCAGTTCCTTACCTCCCCTCGTAGTTGAGGGCAAAATCTTGGTCTTAGCGTCTTTCAAGTTCTTCATAGTGATCAATAGATATAAATCCCAAGTGACTCAGAGAATAGAGCTATGCTCCCTGGCAACGGCACCAGAAATTAGTCTTGATAACCCACAAGTATAGGGGATCACAACAGCTTCCGAGGGTAGAGTATTCAACCCAAATTTATTGATTCGACACAAGGGGAGCCAAAGAATATTCTTGAGTATTAGCAGTTCAGTTGTCAATTCAACCACACCTGGATAACTTAGTACCTGCAGCGAAGTGTTTAGTAGCAAAAGTGGTATGATAATAAAGGTAACGGTAGCAAAAGTAAAGATAAATGTTTTTGGGTTTTTGTAGTAGTTGTAACAGTAGCAACGGAAAAGTAAATAAGCGAAGAACAATATGTGAAAAGCTCGTAAGCAATGGATCAGTGATGGATAATTATGCCGGATGTGATTCCTCATGCAATAGCTATAACATAGGGTGATATAAAACTAGCTCCAATTCATCAATGTAATGTAGGCATGTATTCCGTAAATAGTCATACGTGCTTATGGAAAAGAACTTGTATGACATCTTTTGTCCTACCCTCCCGTTGAAGCGGGGTCCTTACGGAAACTAAGGGATATTAAGGCCTCCTTTTAATAGAAAACCGGAACAAAGCATTAACACATAGTGAATACATGAACTCCTCAAACTACGGTCATCACCGAGAAGTATCCCGATTATTGTCACTTCGGGGTTGTCGGATCATAACACATAATATGTGACTATAGACTTGCAAGATAGGATCAAGAACACACATATATTCATGAAAAAATAATAGGTTCAGATCTGAAATCATGGCACTCGGGCCCTAGTGACAAGCATTAAGCATAGCAAAGTCATAGCAACATCAATCTCAGAACATAGTGGATACTAGAGATCAAACCCTAACAAAACTAACTTGATTACATGGTAAATCTCATCCAACCCATCACCGTCCAGCAAGCCTACGATGGAATTACTCACGCACGACGGTGAGCATCATGAAATTGGTGATTGAGGATGGTTGATGATGATGACGGCAACGAATCCCCCTCTCCGGAGCCCCGAACGGACTCCAGATGAGCCCTCCCGGGAGAGATTAGGGCTTGGCGGCGGCTCCGTGTCGTAAAACGTGATGAAACTTTCTCTCTGATTTTTTTCTCCCCGAAACGGAATATATGGAGTTGGAGTTGAGGTCGAAGGAGGTCCAGGGGGCCCACGAGATAGGAGGGCGCGCCCTAGGGGGGGCGCCCCCCTATCTCGTGGATAGGCTGGTGGCCCCCTGGTGTATTTCTTTCGTCCAATAATTCTTATAAATTCCAAAAAGTGCCTCCGTGGATTTCCAGGACATTCTGAGAACTTTTCTTTTCTACACATAAAACAACATCATGGTAGTTCTGCTGAAAACAGCGTCAGTCCGGGTTAGTTTCATTCAAATCATGCAAGTTAGAGTCCAAAACAAGGGCAAAAGTGTTTGGAAAAGTAGATACGTTGGAGACGTATCAACTCCCTCAAGCTTAAACCTTTGCTTGTCCTTAAGCAATTCAGTTGATAAACTGAAAGTGATAAAGAAAAACTTTTACAAACTCTGTTTGCTCTTGTTGTTGTAAACATGAAAAGCCAGTATTCAAGTTTCAGCAAATATTATGAACTAACCATACTCACAGTAACACATGGGTCTCACAATTACTCGTATCAATAGCATAATCAGCTAGCATTAAGCATTCAAGTTTCTATAACTCTCTACCAACATAAGCATTAAAACTTTCTTGTCTAGCCATAAAGTCGTCAAATTCATCTAAGCACGGGCTATGAAATTTAGTAGAGGGTATTTCAACTTTATCATATCTATAGAGATAATTTACCTTTACTACCTGTGTCGGGTTATCAAGACAATGTGGTTCTTCATGCGGTAAATTAAGACCATGTATTTCTTCAATAGGAGGTAAATTCTTAACATCTTCAGCTTTAATACCTTTTTCTTTCATTGATTTCTTTGCCTCTTGCATATCTTCAGGACTAAGAAATAAAACACCTCTCTTCTTCGGAGTGGGTTTAGGAATAGGCTCAGGAGTTGGCTCAATTGGTTCAGGAATTACTTTAGGAACTGGCTCGGGAAGAGTCCAATTATTTTCATTAGTCAACACATTATTCAATAGTATTTCAGCTTCGTCGGCTGCTCTTTCCCTGAAAACACAACCAGCACAACTATCCAAGTAGTCCTTGGAAGCATCGTTTAGTCCATTATAAAAGATATCAAGTATTTCATTTTTCTTAAGAGGATGATCAAGCAAAGCATTAAGTAACCGGAGAAGCCTCATGTCGGTGTCAAAACCGGAGGATCTCGGGTAGGGGGTCCCGAACTGTTCGTCTAGGCGGATGGTAACAGGAGACAAGGGACACGATGTTTTACCCAGGTTCGGGCCCTCTTGATGGAGGTAAAACCCTACGTCCTGCTCGATTGATATTGATATTGTGGATGTTTACAAGAGTGGATCTACCACGAGATCAAGGAGGCTAAACCCTAGAAGCTAGCCTATAGTATGGTTGTAAGGGTTGTTGATGTTGTCCTACGGACTAGAGCCATCCGGTTTATATAGACACCGGAGAGGGCTAGGGTTACATAGAGTCGGTTACAATGGTAGGAGATCTACATATCCAGATCGCCAAGCTTGCCTTCCACGCCAAGGAAAGTCCCATCCGGACACGGGGAGGTCTTCAATCTTGTATCTTCATAGTCTTGGAGTCGGTCGATGATGATAGTCCGCCAATGACAGTTCGGTGATGATGGTAGTCCGCTATCCGGACACCCCTAATCAGGACTCCTCAAGAGCCCTCGAACCAGGCTTCAATGACGATAAGTCCGGCGTGTATATTGCTTGGTATTGCAAGGAGGGTTCCTCCTCCGAATGATAGAAGATTGTGAACACCAGATAGTGTCCGCTCGCAAAATAAATTCCACATTCCACCGTAGAGAGAATAATAATATATACACAAGTTCAATCTCCGACGTTTTACGTGGCATGACGTCACGCCGCTACCAAGCCATTATTTAAATCGTTTTACTTTACCACCTCAGCACATTTAGCGAAGCGGTTTCTTGGCACGCCTTGTCAAGCGTAGATCGTGTTTCCCCTTAATCCGGATTCTCATCAATACGGACGTGGGTAACCCAACGCGCCATTGATGGTGACGCTTGGGAGATAAGCGGGTTTTACCAGGCCGGTGGGGACGCGTAAGACTTCGCCGCCCATATAAGGGATAAGGATTCACCTTCTCACCCACGCCTTCTTCCTCCTTTGCTTATCCATCTCCGCACTTTTCGAGCTCCAGCGCCCAAGTTCGCAAGATCTCGTCTCAACCTTCTCCGACCATGTCCGGAGCGAGAGGTAAATGGTTGGCCTCCACCGTTAAGGAGGAGCACATCGCCAAATTGCGCGGCGCCGGATACCCCTCCGGCGACATCGCGCACCGGCTGCCCGACGAGGGGCAGCTCATCCCCACCCCTAGGCCCCATGAGAGGGTCGTCTTTCTTCCCCACTTCCTCCGCTGGACTGGGCTTTCCACTTCACCCCTTTGTCCGGGTCTCATGTTCTACTACGGCCTGGATTTCCATGATCCGCGCCAACTTCATCCTCAACATCTCGGCGTTTATCGCCGTATGCGAGGCCTTCCTCGCATCCGCCCCACTTCGCCAGGCTCAAGACCTTCAACGTCAAGCGAAGGTAGTGAAGGGCACTCAAGCGGAGTGCGGAGGCGCTATGTTGGGCAAGATGCCCAACGCCCTTTGGTTGAAGGGGCCTTCGTGGAATCCGTCAAGGGTGGCAATCGGGTGGTTCTACATCACCGAGCCGCGTGACCCTACATGGGCGGCGGCCCCAATTCAGATCTGGTATTCCCACGCAGCTCACCTCCTGGAAAGAGAAGGGCTTGCTGTGGGGTAGTTCGGAGGAGCTGACGGGACTCCAAGCCTGTATCAAGAAGCTGGTGAAGAAGCTCAGGCTGGTTAACGTGGTCCAGGTCATGCTCGTCCGCCGGATTCTCCCATGCCAAGAGCGGGCATTCAATCTGTGGAAGTTCGATCCGGAACAGCACCAGGCGCTGAGCAAACTCTTCGACACGACGTACGAAGGCGCCTGGAAGGTGCTGTTCAAGGGCGCCGAAGCCCCCGCATCCGCGACTGAAGATCGCGGATTTCGCTCGCAGCGCCAGGCCGACGAGGTAAGTGATTCTACCCCTTTACGGGACACTTGTTTTTCATAGCTTGACTCTATGCGGGTTTTAATTTCCCTTCTCCTTTGACGGGACTGGATGAGGAAGGCGGAGCAGATTACCTGCCGGCCCTATGCGAGAAAATCCGAGAGACGCCGCGTCTAGCGAGGTTGCTGGTTCGGCACCGCATGTGGTGCCGGAGAAGAAGGCCAAGAAGGAGGCCACGGGTGCTCGAAAGAGCTCCTGTTTTCAGGTGTCTGACGACTCCGGGGCGTACTCCTCCCCCGAAAATGAGGAGGAGGAAGAGGACTCTCTCCCAGAGGAGGGAGAGAGGAAGAGGAAGGCTTCCCCAACAGGGGAGGCCGAAGGGTCCAAGAGGGGAAGGACTATTCCCTCGGACAGCTCCGCCAACATCAACGTTGGCGAGGAAGAATGGCCTTCAAGGGCCAGGCCTCCGGCGAGATCGTAAGTATCCGAATTCCTGATTTATAATTTCTTTTTCTGCGTCACATAATGCCATTCTGATGCCGCATGCTACCTGTAGTCCGGCCAGTGATGATCTCCCCGCTTCATCGAGCGGGTCGTTGGCTCCGTCGGATGTAGACTCCATCCCGACCGCCTCCACCCCTCGCCACACCGAGGACGCCGAGGTGGGATCCCAAGAAGGGACCCATCGGGGGGTGGCCCCGGAGGCGCCACAAGGCGTCCTCCCGGACTTTGCGCCGGACTCCACATCGGAACCCGCAGTGGTTCCGGAGTCCGCCGGGCGCCCCTTCAACGAAGGGCAAGACTGTGACGCCGGGCGGCTTCCGCCCAACCGAGGCGCGGGCAATTTGTTGGAGGCGCTGCAGAGCGCTTCCATCGAGGAAGAACACCGCACTATTATGAGTACGGTGATTCAGAAGGTGCAGCTCGCCAAGAGCGGGCTGACCGAAGCCTGCAATAGCCTTCTATCAGGCTTTGAGGTAAGAAGTTAAAAATATGCAATGTAATACCGCATAGACAGTAGCCCCTGATGCTCGGTTCGGTATCCGGAAAGAAAAGCCGGACTGAGGATCTAAAAAAAAGAAGATATACGCAGGGTTGCTAAAAAATTATGTCCATATGGGTTGCAGGTGCTTTCTTTGACCTCTGCCAGACCGATCATGGAGGTCGGTGCTTTAAAGCAGGAGCTCGAGCGGTCCGATCAAGAGCTCGGCCGCGCCAGGAAGCAGCTCCAGGACAATGAAGGTGAGTAACACCACTTTGAATTTGTACCTTGCAGAAAAGGATTTAGGTTGCAATAAAAAATAACAAGGATAACATGGGTACTGCAGGGGCCACAAATGAAGTGGCGACCCTGAAGGAGGCCGTGTCCGCGGCCGAACGCAATGCCGCCACGGAACGGGCGGAGCGAGAAAAGCAAGAGGCGCGGGTGGCGGTGGTTCAGCAAGAGCTCCAGGCTCTCATGGAAAAGCATGAGAGTTTGGAGCGTGACTCAAAGACTCGGGAGTCCGAGCTTGCCTCGGCTCTCGAAAGTGCCAAAACTGCCAAGGCTGATGCCCATAAGTCCCTTCAGGAGATTGAGTTGATGAGGAAGATAGCGGCGGGTAAGGCATTTTTCATGCAAAGCAAGCATGTGAATGTAAATTACGTGGTACTTACCCGAATTCGGAGCTCTCCTGGGGCGTTTGCAGATCTGCCTCGAAGCGTGTCTAATGCCGCCGCATTCTACCGAGCCGAGGGGGGAGCTCAACGGAGAAGGTCTTCGGTCTCGATATCTGAGGCCGCCATCCGGTGCCCCTAGCGACCAGCTGAAGCAGCTGGTCGAGCTTCCTAAGGTGGCCGAGCAGGCCATGAAGGGCCTCATAGTCCGGCTGTGGCACGGAGAGGCCGTGCACAGGAGCTACTTGCCTCGGCGACGGCTGGTGGATCGTGCCCACTGGGTGGAGGTTATCAAGCGCTCCGCCTGTATTGAAGGTGCTCGTCGGGCCCTTGCCCGCGCAAAGGTACATTGGGGCAAGCTGGATGCGGAGAAGCTAATCACTGACGTGCCACCAGCGGGCAAGGAACATCATACGCCCGAAATGTCCTATAAGGCTGTCCTGAAGGGTGCCCGCAAGATTGCGGATGAGTGCCCGAGGGATGTAATTATTGAGTAAATTAGCAATGTGTTATCCTGTGCGCTGAAAACTTTGTTCATATGCGCTAAGCAACGCTTGTTAATTTAAAATATTACCTTCTGTGCGGCCGTTTATTAAATCGAGAGATGGCAAGTCGTCGGCTTCAGCCCCCATGCCACGAGTCTTTGGGTGTTGGGATAAACTTGAGCACTCTTGTTCCCATTTTGGGTCCATCTAGGAGGCGCTCAACACAACGAACAAGGCAACCGGACTTATAGTGCTTGAACACTCTCACTTAGCCATAGAATTCTATAATTTTAAATTTTGGTGAAGCCCCTAGTATTCGGAGGACGAATTGGGGCGCTATCCACGCCTTCGTCGGACATAATCCGAACTTCGCTCGAGCGGCGAGGTCTTTAAGGACCCGAAAGGACCTCTCGAACAGCGACCAGTCTCTCGCCTTATCATGACAGTCAGTTTTAGCTTTCTCCATCGAGGCGTTAACCCGGCCCAACCGGGCGCAATCGCGATGGTTCTCCGTGCTACCTTAGCCGATAGAGCGGGCGTAAGGTGCCAAACATGGGGCAGGCAAACCCAACTATTGACCCAAGACATGATTGAGCCGATTCATATAATGCTATAAGTTCGGGTGCCGCACTTGTGAAAGTGTTAGGACTTTATCACACCATAATGCGGAGAACATCAGCCCCTGGTGTATTTGGCCGTACCAAAATGTACGGGTGCAACATGTAAATAAATGAATATATATATATATATATATATATATATATATATATATATATATATATATATATATATATATATATATATATATAATATAATGCAATTATAGGCAAAAAGGTGCTGCATTTTATTCGAGAAGATATGCTATGAGTGTGGAATGATACAAATAGTGCGGAAAGCAAGGGTTGGACAAATTAAAGGCGTCTCCCTCCGAGGGGTAGGCAGCGGAATGTTTGTATTTAACAAATTTAATGCTCGTGATGGAGACCACCGAGTGTTAAATGCGGCCTTTGTCCTTCCATGGCTGTTGCATCATGAGTTGGCAGGGTCGCCACGGACATAGTTCTGTATAAAAAGAGAAAATAAAAGAAAAAAGCGACACACTTGGGAGCCCTGGTGTGGTCGAACCGCACTGGGTCTATTGTGGTTGTGCCTTTCCCCTATGCCCATGGTATCTCCAAGGCGTAATTATGTACGCGGAGAGCTTCTCTTACAATTTTGCAAGGGCTGGGGTTGAGGCCGCATTACTCTGGCTGATGCTCGGGCGTGCCGGGTGGTCTTAGTTGATGTTGCTCCGGCGCGTTTGGTCGTGTCCGGTCGTTTAGCGGCCGGACTCGAGAATTGCCTTAAAAGGCTACTCTGTACTTCCGCCGCGAGAGCCGCTGTATGTTCCTCCGTTCAGAGGGAGCGTTCCGTGTTTCCATTGACCGTGATGACTCCACGAGGGCCTGGCATCTTGAGCTTAAGGTATGCATAATGCGGCACCGCGTTGAATTTTGCGAATGCGGTTCGTCCGAGCAGAGCGTGATAGCCGTTGTCGAGGAATGCGGCTTCCAGGTCTTCCCAGCATCCAATTGACTCTGCGGGCAGGTTGTTAAGCCAATGCCGAACTGGTCCTTTGAGTTTGAGCGGGAGATATTTGATGGCGTGAAGATCGTCGCCGCGGGCCATATGTATATGGAGGAGATAATCCTCAATCCAAACCGCGGGGTCTGTTGTGCCATCGTAGGATTCGATATTAACGGGTTTAAACCCTTGAGGATTTGATGATCCATTACTTCATCGATTGAAGCATAGTGGGTGTCTGGCGCCTCAGTATTGAGCGATATCGCGGCGTATACGAAAGAGCGTTATCTGCTGTGTTCGGCCGGCGGAGTAGTTGTATCCGGCGCGACGGTGTTCGTCGTGGGTCTTAGGCGCCACGTGATCCATAGATGGATCTGGATTGTCTTACCTTGTCCTCAATATATCTCGCAAGTCCGGTGCGTTCCCGTGTAACCGTGCTCTTTGAGCGATGCCGGGTGCGGTTTTGGTGGAGGGCTTGCACCTCTCTATCGCGCCACGAGGTGGTCGGTCTGCCGACAGCGCTGGTGATGCAGGTTTGTATGCTTCCTCCTCTAATCGGGGAGCAACTTGCGTTTTAGGTAACTTTTGGAGGGCGTTGAGTTCATATTCTTCGCCACGAGGACCTCGGTCCATCTGCCGGCGATGAGGTCTTGATCAGCTTGAAGCTGTTGCTGCTTTTCTTTAGGCTGTTTGCCGTGGCCATTAGCCTGCGTCTCAAACGCTCTTGTTCGACGGGATCCTCAGCACGACGAATTAAGTCGTCGTCGAGGCTTGCCTCGTCTCCGGAGGGAGGTAAGTAATTGTCATCCTCGACCTCTTCATCCGCCGCCTCTCGTGAGGGCTGGCCTGCCTCCTCCTGCGCTGGATCGTCTTTGGAGGAGTTGTCTTCGCACTTTCGGGGTGTTATTATCTCTGTGCGGAATCTCCATTCTGCCGTGGCGGATTTAGAGCGGCGCCGCGACGTCGGCGCTTGGGCTGTTCTTTAAGGAATCTGCCTCCGCTGCTTCCTCGCCGTCCCCATCTTTTGGGGTGTCCACCATGTATATGTCGATGACGAGGTGGTCTTCCGGTGTCCTGTAGGCACTAATTCTTGGTAGTCTCCGGCATCGTCGTCCATACCGTCGATGTCTTGATCGTCGAGTCGAATCACGGTTAAATCATCGACGGTGGCTCTGAAGTGGGTGGTGGGTGGGCTCTAAATTTCTTCGTCGTCCGCATCCAACCGCCCCGGCCGTAGTTCGCCAGGGCTCTCCGGATAGCGAGAGATGCTTGATGAATTTATGATATCGCCAAGGGCGAAGTGCTGAAAGATGTCCCGATGGTGAATTCCATGATCGGCGCCCAATCGGATTCGTGGCGGGCGCAGGAGGTTGAGTCCGGCGCAGATTCCGCACCTCGGAGTCATGGGCTTTATGCGGGACAGGTAAGTGTTCGCTCCATCGCCAGAAGTTGCCCCGAGGCGGTGTCCAGCCATCCGTCCTTGATCCGAGCGATCGGCTCCGGACTATGGGTTGGAGCGGATTCGTGTGCGGCCTCCAAGGTGCTGTCCGGCGCAGAGTTAGGTCATGCCCATCGTGACAGCACGGCACGCTCGGCTGTGGCTCAGATCCATCGAAGATCAAGTCCCCGCGGATATCGGCTGTGAAGTTTAGACTTCCAAACCTGACCTGACGGCCAGGGGCGTAGCTTTCGATCTGCTCCAGATGGCCAGCGAGTTGGCCCTTGCGGAAACCGCCGAATCTGAAGATCTGTCCGGGAGAAAAGTCTCACCCAGGACTGCGTCGTTGTTGATTGAAGAGGCCATCAAGCCTATCGGTGACGACACAGAGGAACTCTCAATGAAAGCACCAATGTCGATGTCAAAACCGGTGGATCTCGGGTAGGGGGTCCCGAACTGTGCGTCTAGGCGGATGGTAACAGGAGACAAGGGACATGATGTTTTACCCAGGTTCGGGCCCTCTTGATGGAGGTAAAACCCTACGTCCTGCTCGATCGATATTGATATTGTGGATGTTTACAAGAGTGGATCTACCATGAGATCAAGCAGGCTAAACCCTAGAAGCTAGCCTATAGTATGATTGTAAGGGTTGTTGATGTTGTCCTACGGACTAAAGCCATCCGGTTTATATAGACACCGGAGAGGGCTAGGGTTACATAGAGTCGGTTACAATGGTAGGAGATCTACATATCCGTATCACCAAGCTTGCCTTCCACGCCAACGAAAGTCCCATCTGGACACGGGGGGAAGTCTTCAATCTTGTATCTTCATAGTCTTGGAGTCCGGTCGATGATGATAGTCCGGCCAATGACAGTTCGGCTGATGATGGTAGTCCGGCTATCCGGACACCCCCTAATCCAGGACTCCCTCACCTCCCCCAAGCTTGTGGGAGACTCTCTTCTTTGATTTGCACAAAATTATATATTTCCCGCAAGGCAGCTTGTTTCCTATGAGCAGGGAAATATTTAGCAGAGAAGTAATAAATCATATCCTCGGGACTACGCACACAACTAGGAGCAAGAGAATTATACCAAGTCTTAGCATCACCCTTTAATGAGAACGGAAATATCTTAAGGATATATAAATAGCGAGACTTCTCATCATGAGTAAATAGGGTGGCTATATCATTCAACTTGGTAAGATGTGCCACAACAGTTTCAGATTCAAGGCCATAAAAATGATCAGATTCAACTAAAGTAATAATATCAGGATCAACAGAGAATTCATAATCCTTATCAGTAACACAGATAGGTGAAGTAGCAAACGCAGGATCGGGTTTCATTCTAGCATTAAGAGACTGCCGCTTCCATTTAGCTAATAATGTCTTAAGATCATTTCTATCATTGCAAGCAAGAATTTCCATAGCAGCTTTTTCATTCATAACATAACCCTTAGGAACAACAGGTAATACATAATCATTGGGGGAACCTTCATCATCACTATCATCAATAATAGGTTCTTCAATATTTTCATCCCCCCTAACTCTAGGAAGTTGTTCATCTACAAATTCACCTAATGGCAAAGTAGTATCCCATGTAAGTAGTTTCATCATGCATAGCGAAGTGGCATCATCAATAACATCGATATATCTGAATTCATGGCGTAGCAGGTTTAGGTGTCGCAAACTTACTAATAACGGAAGGAGAATCTAGTGCAGAGCTAGATGGCAGTTCCTTACCTCCCCTCGTAGTTGAGGGCAAAATCTTGGTCTTAGCGTCTTTCAAGTTCTTCATAGTGATCAATAGATATAAATCCCAAGTGACTCAGAGAATAGAGCTATGCTCCCTGGCAACGGGGCCAGAAATTAGTCTTGATAACCCACAAGTATAGGGGATCGCAACAGCTTCCGAGGGTAGAGTATTCAACCCAAATTTATTGATTCGACACAAGGGGAGCCAAATAATATTCTTGAGTATTAGCAGTTCAGTTGTCAATTCAACCACACCTGGATAACTTAGTACCTGCAGCGAAGTGTTTAGTAGCAAAAGTGGTATGATAATAAAGGTAACGGTAGCAAAAGTAAAGATAAATGTTTTTGGGTTTTTGTAGTAGTTGTAACAGTAGCAACGGAAAAGTAAATAAGCGAAGAACAATATGTGAAAAGCTCGTAAGCAATGGATCAGTGATGGATAATTATGCCGGATGCGATTCCTCATGCAATAGCTATAACATAGGGTGATATAAAACTAGCTCCAATTCAACAATGTAATGTAGGCATGTATTCCGTAAATAGTCATACGTGCTTATGGAAAAGAACTTGTATGACATCTTTTGTCCTACCCTCCCGTTGAAGCGGGGTCCTTACGGAAACTAAGGGATATTAAGGCCTCCTTTTAATAGAAAACCGGAACAAAGCATTAACACATAGTGAATACATGAAATCCTCAAACTACGGTCATCATCGAAGTATCCCAATTATTGTCACTTGAGGTTGTGGGATCATAACACATAATAGGTGACTATAGACTTGCAAGATAGGATCAAGAACACACATATATTCATGAAAACATAATAGGTTCAGATCTGAAATCATGGCTTTTCGGGCCCTAGTGACAAGCATTAAGCATAGCAAAGTCATAGCAACATCAATCTCGAACATAGTGGATACTAGAGATCAAACCCTAACAAAACTAACTTGATTACATGGTAAATCTCATCCAACCCATCACCGTCCAGCAAGCCTACGGTGGAATTACTCACGCACGGCGGTGAGCATCATGAAATTGGTGATGGAGGATGGTTGATGATGACGACAATGACGAATCCCCTCTCCGGAGCCCCGAAGGACTCAGATCAGCCCTCGAGAGAGATTAGGGCTTGGCGGCGACTTCGTGTCGTAAAACGCGATGAAACTTTCTCTCTGATTTTTTCTCCCCGAGACGGAATATATGGAGTTGGAGTTGAGGTCGGAGGATGTCCAGGGGGCCCACGAGATAGGAGGGCGCGCCCTAGGGGGGAGGCGCCCCCTGTCTCGTGGACAGGCTGTGGGCCCCCTGGTTTATTTATTTCGTCCAATAATTCTTATAAATTCCAAAAAGTGCCTCCGTGGATTTCCAGGACATTCCGAGAACTTTTCTTTTCTACACATAAAACAACAGCATGGTAGTTCTGCTGAAAACAGCGTCAGTCCGGGTTAGTTTCATTCAAATCATGCAAGTTAGAGTCCAAAACAAGGGCAAAAGTGTTTGGAAAAGTAGATACGTTGGAGACGTATCACTGCTTGATCTCATGGATAAGCTGACGGCCCTGTTAACCGCCACGGTTATTCCTGTAAGTCAAGATGAGCATGATGCGGAGGTGGCACAGGTGCGTGAGGAAATAGCTCGGGCCAAGGAGGCCTTAGCAGCTGAGGACACCAGGTTGGCCGCAGAACGGGCGGCTTTGGATGCACGGGCCCAACAGCTCCAGTCAGAAGCTTTCCAGCTTACGATGAACCTGAACGCGTCTAACAAGGTGATGAGGAGGAGACACCAGAAAACTCAATCCTGTTTGCCTCCGGTTTATGATCCTCGGAGCCTTTTTTCCACAGCCGGAGCCGGCCTTAGTAACCCGCCACAAGCAAAACAGTTTATAACACTCGGAGCAGGGGACCGGTTCAGACTCAGGTGATGGCACCTCCTCATGTGAATATGGCCCCGCCCCGCTATGTACCAACACCACCGGGTCATTTTTCTAACCCCATGGAGAACCTGATCGCAGCATCGGCACGTTTGGCGGCTCTCCTAGTGGACGGCGACGATCCAACAGCGGTGGAGACGCGAAGGATCAGAGAACTCGTCCAGACGGCTCTGGCTCAGCAAGAGGCTTATTCCTATAGTCGAGACAGGATTCATTCGACTCCTCACCCAAGCCGGAGTCTGAGTTATAGCAGGCACATGGAGTCGGAGGCTTTGTCAAGCAATGCCCAGCGCCATAACCAACCCGGCGGTTATAACCCGGTGCAGGACCGGATACGTCAGGAGGACGAGCGGGCGGCTCAACTGGCAGCTCAGCAGACAGCTCATCAAGCTTTCCCGGATTATCCGACGACTTCTGTTGAGGTAGGAGTGGCCGCCAGAACCGACGGTTTTCCTTGTTTGGTGCCGGCTTTACGTAATGTGCGTCTGCCTAAGGATTTCAAGGGACCCCGAAAGGTGCCAAATTATACGACCGACTTAGAACCCGGGGCGTGGATCGAAAGCTATGAGATGGCCATGGAGCTGTTGGAGGTCAGTGATGCGGCAATGGCTAAGTACTTCACCGTGATGTTGGATGGAATGGCCCGGACTTGGTTAAAGGGCCTGCCGCCTAACTCCATCGGCTCATGGGCGGATTTAAAGGCCCGGTTCATTCAGAACTTCAAAGACACCTCCAAGCAATCCATGTTAATTGTGGACTTAACTAATTGTAAGCAAGAGGAGGGTGAATCTACCACTCATTGGGTGCGCCGGGTCAAGGAGATAATACATTCGTCTGACAAGATGGATGCCGGCTCTGCAGTCCTCATGTTGGAGAAAAATTGCCGATTTGTACCGCAAAGACAGAAGCTGGGGCGCCTCAAGCGTGATTGTAATGATATGGGTCAACTGATCACGGCTCTAGTCAAATATGCCGATTCTGATAATACCGCGGATCCTGCGTTTGACGAGGAAAAGACGGGGAAGGGAAGGAAGAACGGCAATGGAAAGGGCCAGCAACATAACCCGGCAAGTCAAGGAGGCAACAAGCATAAAGCCGATGGTAATCCAGAGTTTGTGGCTAACGCTAATACGCAGGGTGACAATCAGAGACGCAAGGGGAGGCGGCCCCCTCGATCTGGCGGGTCAGGTCCATCTCTTGAACAGCTACTCAATGAACCCTGCCCGAGACATGGTACCCAGGAAAAGCCGGCCACTCAATTATGGAAGGATTGCGCAATCATTAAGGCTTTCAAGAATGCCAACACGTTCGACGGCAATCATGGGTCGAGTGGCGGCTCAGGTGCCAGCGGTTTTTATGGCCCGGGTGGCGATTCGAATTCCGGCTTTCAGGGAAATCAAGGTGGCTATAATCACCGGCGATCTGGTCAGGAGGAAGAAGAAGCAGCAGTCAAAGTTATCGAGCAATCCAAAGCAGCTGAATAGTGGACAATATCATGTGTTCACCACTAGCTTATGCAAGCAGGACCAGAATCTTCATAAAAGGGCTGTGAACGCTATTGAGCCGGCGATTCCCCGTTATTTAAGGTGGTCAGAGCAGCCTATTGTGTTGAGTAGAGAGGATCACCCTCCCCGGGTTGACAATCCAGGTCAGTTAGCCTTGGTGGTAGCACCTCAAGTCGGTGGATATAAGTTTACTAAGGTACTCATGGATGAAGGCAGCAGCATCAACATCCTCTATTATGAGACCTTTCGACGTATGGGGTTGACTGACAAAAATTTGAAGACATCCAACACCGTTTTCCACGGAGTGGTGCCTGGAAAGTCGGCATACCCAGTTGGAAAGATTGAGCTGGAGGTGGCCTTTGGAGATGAAGATGACTCTAGGGCTGACAAATTAACCTTTGAGGTGGTCAAAATCAAAAGCCCATATCACGCTCTGTTTGGTCGGCCGGCTTACGCCAAGTTCATGGCGCGGCCGTGTTATGTTTACTTGCAGCTCCAGATGCCGGGTCACAAGGGCACCATTACTATGCATGGGAGTCAAAAGATAGCCCTGGAATGTGAGGAGGCGTCGCGGCTTATGCCGAGTCTGTTTGCGCAGCTGAGGAGCTAAAAATTTATCAAGACAACGTTGACCCGGCGGATATGACACCTCTGAAGAAGCCGACCACAGAGCATGACCCGGCGATGAAGTTTAAGTTAGCTGATGAAACCAAGCTTGTTGATTTTACTCCAGGCGACTCATATAAACAATTCAGCATCAGTGCCAATCTGGATCCTAAATAGGAAAGCGCGCTCATCGAGTTCATCCGTGAGAATCGGGACATCTTTGCATGGAAACCTTCTGACATGACGGGTGTACCGAGGGAACTCACTGAGAACACTCTTAATATTGATCCAAAGTTTAAGCCGGTCAGGCAGTTTCTTCGGCGGTTCAATGAAGAAAGGCGGAAAGCTATTGGTGAGGAGGTGGCCCGGCTCTTGGCGGCCGGGTTCATTGTTGAAGTTTTTCACCCAGAGTGGTTGGCTAACCCAGTGCTTGTACTTAAAAAGAACGGCACCTGGCGGATGTGTGTGGATTACACGGACTTAAATAAAGCTTGTCCGGCTGATCCTTTTGCTCTCCCCCGTATTGATCAAATCATTGATGCTACGGCGGGTTGTGAGCGCTTGAGCTTTTTGGATGCTTACTCTGGTTATCATCGGATCAAGATGGCAGTTAAGGACCAGGAGAAGACGGCCTTTATTACTCCGTTTGGAGCCTTCTGCTATGTGTCTATGCCTTTTGGGCTCAAGAGTGCCCAGGCGACTTATCAGCGGTGTGTACAGAACTGTCTCCACAATCAAATTGGGTGCAATGTTCACGCCTATGTGGATGATATAGTGGTGAATTCCAGAGAGAAGGAAACCTTGATAGATGATCTGAAGGAAAACTTTGCAAATCTTCGGGTCTACAAGATGATGCTTAACCCGGCCAAATGTGTGTTCGGTGTGCCAGCAGGCAAACTTTTGGGTTTTTTTGGTCTCTGACAGAGGTATTGAAGCTAATCCAGAGAAGATCAAGGCAATCACCTCTTTGGCTAAACCGGCGTGCATCAATGATGTTCAGCGACTAGCGGGTCGTATCGCTGCTTTAAGCCGGTTCATAAGCCGGTTAGGTGAGAAGGCCATACCGCTGTATCAGTTGATGAAGAAAACAGACAGGTTTGTCTGGAGTGATGCTGCTAATGTTGCCTTTCAAGATTTAAAGAGACGGTTGTCCGAATCGCCGATTATCGCGTCTCCCATTGATAAAGAGCCGCTGCTATTATACGTGGCTGCTAACTCACGTGTTGTCAGTGTTGCAATTGTGGTGGAGCGCAAGGAGGCTGGCAAGGAGCATCCGGTTCAACGACCGGTTTACTACATCAGTGAGGTGCTCATTGAGTCTAAGCAAAGATGTCCGCATTGGCAGAAGCTTGTTTATGGGGTTTTCATGGCAAGCCGGAAGCTTAAGCAATACTTCCAGGGTCATCCCATCACTGTGGTAAGCTCTGCTCCTTTGGGAGACATCATCCAGAATAGAGAGGCCACGGGACGAGTCGCCAAGTGGGCCATCGAGCTTGGGCCTCATGGTTTGAAGTATGTGCCACGTACTGCTATTAAGTCTCAAGCCCTGGTGGACTTTATCAATGATTGGACAGAGATGCAGACACCTGAGGAGAAGCCGGATAACACATATTGGACTATTCACTTTGATAGATCCAGGCAGTTGGAAGGCTCGGGGGCTGGAGTCATTTTAACTTCCCCTCGAGGTGACAAATTTTGTTATGTGATCCGGCTCATGTTTCCTTGTACTAATAATGCAGTTGAATATGAGGCCTTACTCCATGGTCTTCGGATGGCCAAAAAGATAAATTTGAGCCGGGTAAGGTGTTTTGGCGACTCAGATCTCGTGGCTCAACAGGTGTCAGGCAAGTGGGACTCCAAGGACCCCCTCATGGCGGCTTATCATCGCGAAGTTGATGCTGTAGCTGGGCACTTCAAGGGTTATCAAGTGGAGCACATTGATCGAAGGAAGAATGAGGCGGCTGATGTTTTAAGCCGGCTGGGATCTCAGCGTAAGCCAGTACCGCCTAACACCTTTTTGGATGTTTTGCATAATCCTTCTGTCAAGTTACCCACAGAGGAGGACTTAGCTATTCCAGACCCAGAAGCACAGTTGGTAGCAGCTCTTCACGTCATCCCGGATTGGACAGTGCCATATTTGGCCTACATGACCCGGGGAGAGTTGCCTGAGGATGAGACCTTGGCGAGACAAATCACCCGGCGGTCTAAGTCCATGACAATTGTGCATGGTGAGCTGCATCATCACAGTGTCACTGGGGCGTTTCAACGTTGTGTATCACCTATGGAAGGTCAGGAAATACTTCGCGAGATCCATGAAGGCGATTGTGGTCATCATGCTGGCTCAAAATCTCTTGTGTCCAAGGCTTTCCGTCATGGTTTTTATTGGCTGACGGCTCATGCTGATGCAGAAGATCTGGTCAGTAAATGTGACGGTTGTCAAAAATTCTCACGATGAGCTCATGTGCCGGCTCAAGAAGTGAGGATGATTCCAGTTACTTGGCCGCTTGCAGTCTGGGGGCTTGATATGGTCGGGCCTTTCAAAAGGTCTAAGGATAAAAAGACACACCTCCTGGTGGCGGTGGATAAATTTACAAAGTGGGTTGAGGCAGAGCCCGTCAGCAAGTGCGATGCAGCCATGGCGGTTCAGTTCATGAAAAAGGTGATCTTTCGCTTTGGTTTTCCACACAGCATCATAACTGATAATGGAACTAATCTCTCCAAAGGGGCTATGGAAGAGTTTGTCAACGAGAACATACCCGGCTTGATGTTTCGGCGGTAGCTCATCTTCAATCCAATGGTCAAGCAGAAAGAGCCAATCAGGAGATCTTGAAAGGTATAAAACCCCGGCTCTTGGTCCCCTTACAGTGGACGCCGGGTTGTTGGGTGGAGGAATTACCCTCTATGATTTGGAGCATCAACACTACACCTAACAGATCTACGGGTTATACACCTTTCTTCATGGTGTACGGAGCAGAGGCGGTCCTGCCAAGTGACATCCGTCATGACTCGCCCCGCGTGGCGGCTTACATTGAGGCTGATAATGAAAAGGCTCGTCAGGATGCACTTGATTTGTTGGATGAAGAGCGAGACTTGGCAATAGCCCGCTCGGTGATTTACCAGCAAGACCTGCGCCGCTACCATAGCCGCCGGGTTAGATCCAGAACCTTTCAGGAAGGTGATTTAGTGCTCCGGCTCATCCAGGATCAATCTGATATGCACAAGCTATCCCCCCCCCTTGGGAAGGACCCTTTGTGGTCAGCAAGAACCTGAACAACGGGTCATACTACCTCATAGATGTTCGAGAGCACAAAGACTCACGTAAGTCGGAGGAGGAGACCCGTCGGCCGTGGAATATTGCTCATCTTCGGCCTTACTACACTTGAGCCACCGGCTGTCAGGATGTACATATATTTTGAGATGTATATATCATGAAAAGCAATAAAGCAGGACCTCCGTCCTTTTCATCCTCAAATGTTTACATGTCTTCCTTATTATGTTGTTGAAACAACCAATAGGGAGGATCATATTTGAATCCACCTTTCCCTTTGGTACGGCTTATGATCATATTTGAATCTAGCCATGATCACTAGGGGGCTTCCTGTTCAAACATAGGTCGTATTCGAACCAAAGAGAACATAGTTGTCGATACCCTCTTGATCGGCATACTGCCAAACCCACTAGGGGGCTTCTTGATCATATTTGAATCATAGCTCAACCCCTTTGGGTCTGATGTGGATCGTATTCAAATCAGCGTCATTAAACAACTCTTATGGTCACTTGGGGGCTTCCTGTTCAAACATAGGTCGTATTCGAACCAAAGAGAACATAGCTGTCGATACCCACTTGGTCGGCATCGCCAGAGCCACTGGGGGCTATATGATCGTATCTGAATCTTAGCTTAACCCCTTTGGAACGGTTTACTGGTTGTATTCGAATCAGCAGCCTTTGAATTTTGTCTATCTCTTATAAAACTTTGCAAATTACAATTGTTTGACGGGTTGCAAATCTTTTTCTGAAAGCACTCATGGGGTGATTTTTTATCCCACCGGCTTACTTTTGCTCAAATACAGTTGTTGGTGCATAACAAGCATCATATGTGCAAAGGTTTTGGATTAAAAAGCTTACCCTCATTGTTCGGGTCGCATAAGCCGGCAAGGTAATCAAAGGATCACAGGTATGTGGTTACGATTATGTCTTAAGGATATAATTGAGAACCGACCTTTTTATGATTTTTTGATTCATACTCCGGGTTATCTGTAAAATGACCCGCCATGCGGTAATCTGCCAAGGGACTTGCGTTTTGTTCTGTATGCAAGGCAACTAAAGCAGAAGATCAATATAAACCGGAAGAATATAACGACGGCGGCTTAAACAAGTGTTGAGCGCCTCAAACGTGCGCGATGGCACGACAAAATCAAGTCTTTCTTCTACCCTATTACAAGACTCCCCGAGTCTGGATAATGAATCATTGTTTTCTACAAGGCATAAAAATAAGACGTCCGACGGATCACTTCCGGGTCATCCCTTTCCGCTCCTCCGTCGGCTGCCCTGTCCTGGAAGGTTGATGATGACCAGTAAATGCCACTCAAAGCTTCAAATTCAGCTTCATCATCAATTAACTCGGCAGGATCGACTTCGGGGGCGAAGGTATGCTTACAAATTGGAGGTATCAAGCTGACTGCATCATAATGTGGCGTTGCGATCCTCTGATTTTGGCTGTCGTAACCCGGTGGTACTTGGTGAGGTCCGTATCATTCCCGATCAGAGTGGCCACAGGACGTATTTCTTTCATGCAGGCGGTGAAGTCCTTCTCCTCAAATGGGGTGCCATCCTCTTTAAAGCTTGGATATCCAAGGGAGATGTCGGCCGGGTCCAGCTATGGTAACCGTGCCTTGGCCCGGCTTAAGGCGGCTATGGCTCCGGCTCTTGCAGAAGCGCGTCTCAATTCTTGGACCCGTTGAGGGAGCACAGCAAGCCGCTTCAATACATCAGCCAGGAGATTGGGAACATCATTTGACAAAGCCACAACGGCTAGAGCGCGTTGTGACCCGGTGTAGAGTTGTTCCACCAAGGTATAAACCGCCTTCAGCTTTGTTAACATGTTCTAGTTCAGATTAGAGCTCCTGGGGCCTGCATTAACAAACATCCGGTGAGCCAGAGATGACAAACAAGATACTTGACGGAAAAAGATTTAAAGTATTTAACACTTGCAGAATAGCTTACCAAAGATTGCTGAGACCATCTGAGATATATGGCGTTTTAAGCCGGTTAACTCAGCCGTTGCGTCTACGATAGCAGCTTCTACTTTCTCTGCCTGGGTGACCAAGGAGGCCTTTTCATTAGCCCATACCTTCTTATCAGCTTCAAAAAATTTCTTCAATTTCTCTTGTTCAGATACACTGAACTCAAATTTGGAGTTGGCCTTTTGGATTTCAGTCTCTTGAGGTGCCAGGCGACTCTTCAAATCAGCAATCTCCGACTCAAATTGACTTATGGTGGCCTGAATCAAAGCCGGGCTATAGTCAGCATTGTTATAATATAGCATTAAGTCCCAAGCACTTTGCAAGCAAAGATACTTGACACTTGGGGCTAATGTATGTTGAAAAACTCTGAATTACTGCGGCGGTTCATGGAAATTAAGTCCCAAGCACTTTGCGAGCAAAAGATACTTGGCACTTGGGGGCTAATGTATATTGCAGTTCAAAGTATTATACTACGCCGGTTCAAATATCTTCTTTTAAAGCCGGCCTTCGAGTGTTACAGGATAAGCCGGGCGTCTGACAAGCAATGCTAGGCAGATTGTAAGTCTACAACATATTTTTTTCTAATAAGCAGTAGACTTGGGGGCTGGCATAGTAAGGAGGAATAAGGAATAGCAACAAAAGTTATACCTCAGATTTTTGGTGTATTTGCTTCACCATATCAACTTCAGTGTCACTGCTGTGCACTTGACTTATATAGCTAGAGACAATTTCTCCAATCTTGAGATGAGAATAATCGGTGGCCTTGACTTGGCTTTTCGGCCCTCAAAAGTTCTTCCTTGGCAGAGCGCTTAGCAAGTACAGTGGGTCTTCCCAGTTCAACAAACTGAGTCTTAAGAATCTCAACTTCCGGGTCATCTGTTTTTGTTGGGCTAGGAACCTCCGGGTTATCAGAACTGTTAAGAGTTTGTTCGGCAGGCGGATCAGAAGTTGGTGCTGGAATATCATGGGCCGGTTCAGGTGGCGGCTCATGTGTGGAAGTGTCAGGAGCGGTTGTTCTGAGCTCCGGTTCAGTCACGACTGGCTCTTTGGCCGGCTTATTTTTCTTCTCCCTTTTGCTGGGCTTCACTTGTACGCTGTGTGCAAATCAGAAAGGTTAGTACAAAAACATGAGTAAGATAAACATAAAAATAAACAAGTTGACATTACCCTGGAGTAGTTTTGAAAGCCGGCATGTTGGATTGCATGGATTCGCCGGAGGAAGGTGAAGTGTCCTGATAGTTTGAGTCAGATGAATTGAGGGGTTGACGAGTGAAACCCGCCAAAGGTGAAAAAGAAGGTAAATCAGAGATAACCTTAGTACAGTGCTTCCTTGTCACATCAGGTAAGCCGGAGAAGAGTTCTACGTCTTTGCTGGTCCAGGTCTGCCTCCGGCTCTCATGAGTCTGTTGCTTCAAAAGAAATTGAGGATCTTGGTAAGCTAAAGGATGTGAAAATCTTACTTTCCGGGTCACTCTTCGGACTTTACGATTTTCCTTTCATTAAGGTACGAAGGCTTCTTATTCCACAAGAACGAAAGCACCTTCTGCCTTGGCAAAGGCTCGGAGTCGGAGGAAATTATAGTTACCTCTTCCTCAACTGCTTGGCTATTTCCTGTATCCTCCTGAAGGAAATTAATGTCGATAAGATGATGGTAAAGGAATCAGGGGAGTTAAGGATTACCTCTTCTTCATCATCAGAGGAGTCATCCAGTTTGAGCAAATCTGAAGCACTTGGCTTTTTCTTCCTCTCGGTTCCTGCTTTGGCGGTTCTCCTCTCGGCTCTCTTGGCCGCTCTGGCCTATTTGGCAGCTTCATGATCATATTTGACCTTACAGAATTTGTCATTTGCCTGCGAATAATGAGAAAAGGTTATTGGTAAAATCAAGGCATTCCACAAAAAGAGAATAAGTTTTTAGATTGATGACTTACTGCAGGAGCTGGATTACTCTTGCAGAATGGAAGTAAGCCGAAGGTGTTGCTGACCACTGAGCCCTCTTTCAAAAGAGATTGGATCGTGGCTTCAACCATGTCATCAGGTAAATCATCAGGACAATGACGCAGCGGGTCATCCTTTTCGCCTGTGTAAGTGCACATCAAGCCGGGGCGGCGGCTTAACGGAATCACCCGCCATGAGATCCAGACTCGGACCAAATCAATGCCATCTAAGCCGTTCCCCAAGAGAGCTTTCATTTTCTTTATGGTGGGAGCAAGTTGTAGACGCTCAACACCAGTTAACTTTTCCGGCAGTGGATGGTTGGATTCGAGGCGCGGAGCGCGAAAGCCGGGCAGCGGGTTCTCATCAGCCGGAGAAGCATCCTGGCAATAGAACCACGTCTGGTTCCAATCCTTAGGGTGGCTTGGCAGTTCGGCATATGGGAAAAGGAAGTCCCTCCGTCGCTGAATGGAGATACCACCAAGTTCCAGGCTGGGCCCGTTGGCACGTTCATTCTGGCGGTTTAAATAAAACAATTCTCTGAAAAGTAATAGGTTGGGTTCTTCTCCAAGATACACCTCGCAAAAGACTTGGAAGTTGCAATTATTTGACACGGAGTTGGGCCTGATATCTTGAGGTCTGAGATCAAAAAGGTGTAAAACATCTCTGAAGAATTTTGAGCCGGGTGGAGAAAAGCCCCAGTTCATATGATCAGTAAAAATGATCACTTCCTCCTCCTTGGGTTGAGGTTTTTCTTCTAACGGATTAGGAGCACGATAGGACATGACTTCTTTCTCGGGCAGATAGCCAGTCTTCACGAAATCAGACAAGGTATTTTCAGTAACAATGGACTTGACCCAGTTACAGGTCACATGTGCTTTGGGAGCCTTGGGTGCCATTATGCAGATGAAAGCCTATGACAAAATAAAAAAATTCGGCTCAATTTAACCCGGAGGAAAACATTTCAAATTGTATTCCATATGGCAGCTTACGAAGGGGCCTAATGACATATGGCTAATTGTATTTGGTCAGTTAAGCCGCTATGAATATCAGAAGCAGTTAAGTTACTTTAAACCGCCAGAATTCGGGCAAGGCTGTCAATCAGTGTTGTCTTTTTAAGCCGGCGGTGAGAGTCGTTGTGGTTAAATGGATCTGACAGAAACAGATTTTTGACTAAGTATGGAACAAACAGGTTTCACAAGTTGCAGTTATTATTTTGGATCAAATGGTCGTTCCAAAATAGAAAATATTCCAGACCTAAAGCCAGTACAGATGAGTTCATAAGCTCGAATGAGGCCTCTATGCAAGTGTAAAGGGGTTTGTTTACATCTTAAAAGGGGGAGGACAGCTACTGCATGTGTTTTTTACTCTCTTATAGATCAAATAAAGCTGCGGTGGCGAAATCTATGAAGGGTTCGTAACGAACAGCGAAGAACACCGAGGAACTCGAGAATCCTAATGTGGATCTGAGGTACAGGGAAGAAGAAAACTTACAGATGCAGACTTGTTGCGGCGGTTCGTCGCGGATCTCCGGACGGTGCAGGTCGATGCAATGGCCAAGGTTGATGAAGGTGTGGTGCTCTGCTGCTGCGGCGGCGGCGGCGGAGCTTGAGCAGCAGTGGGGTCGCGAGAGGAAGAAGACGACCGAAGGGGAAGAATGGAAAAAGACCTAGGGGTCGTGCTTATTTATAAAGAAGGGCCGACTGAGAAGGTGCAAGAAACGAGGAGGCCAGGCATCATTATCCAACGACTTCGACGCCTCGATTTTTGGAATGGTCAGTAAAGATAAAGATCCGTTAAAGATATGGCGGAGTAAAATATGCATTTAATAGAAGATGGCGTCACGACGGGTGGTCACGGATTCAGAAGATGACGTCACGGCGGGTTATAACATTTGCATAGACAGAAGACAGAAGGCCTTTCTTTAAGGTATTTCAAGATTGACATGAACCGGTTCAAATCAATCTGGGGCCTAATGTTGGGGATATAACTATTTGTGTAAGCCGCCCATGAGGGGCCGGGTTACGCAAAGGTGATTCATCATATGAAGCCCAAGATCAAGCGTGAAGATGGCGGTTCAATAAAGGGTCTAAAGCCCACAGGCGACTTAAATCCCGTAGTAATAAACCGTCGTAATGGCATGACTTGTATTATAAGGCAAGATTAATGAGTCACCGAGGCGGACACTTTTTATGAGCCGGCCGGCACTCTGTAGGCCGCAGGGCGTCAACCCGTGTATATAAGGGGACGACCCGCTGGAGGCTTAGGGTAAGGAACATCAAATCGAGAGCCGGGCATAGCGTGTTTCGCTCCCTGGTCATCGAAACCCTAGCAATACCAACCCAACTAGACGTAGGCTTTACCTTCATCGTAAGGGGCCGAACTAGTATAAAACCTCTCTTGTGTCACTTGTCCTGTTAACCCCTTTAAGCTTCCTAGTTGCGATGGCTCCACGACTAAGTCCTTGCAAGAGGACATCTGCCGTGACAATTCCACGACAGGTTTAGTTTAGGTTAAGAAGAAAGATGAAAAAATAAGAAGAGAAGAAGAAGAAGAAGAAGAGGAAGAAGAAGAAGTGGAGGAAGAAGAAGTGTATTTTTCTCAAGTGCACTGCTTGTTTTTCAGTTTGTTTCTGTTTTGTTGTTTTTCAGTTTCATGTCGCCGGCAGGAGATTGTGTGAAATTGCCATGTTGTATGTAAACATTGCCACACTTAGAATAAAAATGAGGATAACACACTTGATTTAGAATAGTTCATGTAGAAAACTACCATGGACCACAACGTCAAATCTGCTTTGTTCCTGAAATTTTTGCCATGTCACCTAGTACATTTCCATGTAGTGCGATGAGAGTAGTTTGGTTGATTTACAAATTGAACCATATAGGCATGGTGAGGATATATATTTTCTTTCATTTGATGATCAAGAATATATTAAATAACATGCTACTAATAGGTCTTGTGCTCAGCTCTAGTATGTCAACCTAGAGCCACCTAAAATATGCTCTCTTTTTTAGATTACTATGCTTTTTTTCAACATTTTCAGTTTTCTTTCATGTCTAAAGAAATCCCTAGTTTTGAAGGGTGCTAATTGCCATTGCCAACTAACCTACGAAATTAATTAAGTGTTGTTGATGTTGTTGAGCACAACTGCATTGCTTTTTTTCTCAGTTTTCTTTCATGTCTAAAAACTTGGCTCTATTCCATTGCCAACTAACCTACCAAATTAATTAATTGTAGTTGATTATCTTCTGCTCAAAACTTCTGCTGTTGTAATGTTATATGATAATGATGTAAGGGTAGTAATTGGTCTCTTCTGCTGCTTATCAGAGATGGGGGGAGGCCGCCACCGCAGGCTGCGCTCTGCCACACCGGAGTACGATTTGGAAGGTTTCGAGTTCTTCACGATCATACTTGAGAATTCCTCCAGGAGGCAAGTATATAAAAGGAGAGATCTCCCCTTCACCCATCTCTTTATCATAACTCTACTGTTTGCTACATCACTCCTTGGCCCACGTTGCAGAGGCTGCCTGACACTTTTATGGAGATGTTGTACGGCCATCGGCCAAAGAATGTGAAGCTGCGACAGGCCGGCAACGGGCTTGCTACCTCTTGAGCACTGCGTTGGATTTCCTTGAAGAGGAAAGGATGATGCAGCAAAGTAGCGTAAGTATTTCCCTTAGTTTTTGAGAACCAAGGTATCAATCCAGTAGGAGGCTACGCGTGAGTCCCTCATACCTACACAAAGCAAATAACTCCTCGCAACCAACGCGAATAGGGGTTGTCAATCCCTTCACGGTCATTTACGAGAGTGAGATCTGATAGAGATGATAGATAATATTTTTGGTATTTTTGTGATAAAGATGCAAAGTAAAATAAAAAGCAAAGTAAAAAAGCAAAGCAATAATAAAGTGATGGGAGATTAGTATGATGAGAATAGACCCGGGGGCCATAGATTTCACTAGTGGATTCTCTTAAGAGCATAAGTATTTCACAGTGGGTGAACAAATTACTGTTGAGCAATTGACAGAATTGAGCATAGTTATGAGAATATCTAGGTATGATCATGTATATTGGCATCACGTCCGAGACAAGTAGACCGACTCCTGCCTGCATCTACTACTATTACTCCACTCATCGACCGCTATCCAGCATGCATCTAGGGTATTAAGTTAATGAAAACAGAGTAATGCCTTAAGCAAGATGACATGATGTAGAGGGATAAATTCATGCAATATGATAAAAAACCCACCTTGTTATCCTCGATGGCAACAATACAATACGTGCCTTGCTGCCCCTACTGTCACTAGGAAAGGACACCGCAAGATTGAACCCAAAGCTAAGCACTTCTCCCATTGCAAGAAAAAACAATCTAGTAGGCCAAACCAAACTGATAATTCGAAGAGACTTGCAAAGATAACCAATCATACATAAAAGAATTCAGGGAAGATTCAAACATTGTTCATAGATAATCTTGATCATAAACCCACAATTCATCAATCTCAACAAATACACCGCAAAAAGAAGATTACATCGAATAGATCTCCACGAGAGAGGGGGATAACATTGTATTGAGATCCGAAAAGAGAGAAGAAGCCATCTAGCTACTAACTATGGACCCGAAGGTCTGAAGTAAACTACTCACACTTCATCGGAGGGGCTATGGTGATGATGTATAAGCCCTCCATGGTGGATTCCCCTTCCGGCGGAGCTCCGGAACAGGCCCCAAGATGGGATCTCGTGGGTACAGAAAGTTGTGGCGGTGGAATTAGGTTTTTGGCTCCGTATCTGATCATTTGGGGGTACGTAGGTATATATAGGAGGAAGAAGTACATCGGTGGAGCATCATGGGGCCCACGAGGGTGGGGGACGCGCCCTAGGGGGGTAGGCGCGCCCCCCTACCTCGTGCCCACCTCGTGGCTTTCTTGACGTAGGATCCAAGTCTCCTGGGTCATATTCGGTGAGAAAATCACGTTCCCGAAGGTTTCATTCCGTTTGGACTCCGTTTGATATTTCGTTTCTTTGAAACACTGAAATAGGCAAAAAAACAGCAATTCTGGGATGGGCCTCCGGTTAATAGGTTAGTCCCAAAAGTAATATAAAAGTGGAAAACAAAGCCCAGTATAGTCCAAAACAGTAGATAATATAGCATGGAGGAATCAAAAATTATTGATACGTTGGAGACGTATCAGGGCTTCGCAGGCTTTCGGACGTGGAGGTGGTGATCAAGAACGACCACATGTACCTGTGTCGTGGATGGGAGCAGTTCGTCCGTGCCTACGACCTGCGGCACGGGTACTTCCTTGTCTTCAAGTACGGCGGCGACGCCATGCTCACCATGAAGGTGTTCAACACGACTATGTGCCTCATGCACTACCAGGGCGACGACGATGCCAATATGCTATGCCTCTTCTTCCTCTCCATTTGGCTTTGTCTCACACTGATTGTTAAAAAAACTTTGTTGCATTTGGTCAGGCAATCGGAGCAGCACCAGCGACTCTGGCTACAGCAAAAGCAGCAGCGAGTCTGGCTACAGCGAAAGCAGCAGCGAGGACGATCTGGAATGGAGTGGGGAAGAAGAGGAGTAGAGTGGGGATGAGGAGGTGCACCCTATTCTGTCTGACGATGACCTCGCGGTGGTGGTGGCTCACGATGGCCAAGCGATCATGGTGGCTGACGATGGGCAAGAGATGGTGGTGGCTGACGATGACCTGGCGATGGTGCTACCTGAAGATGGCCTCGCGATGGTGGTGGTGCCTGACAATGACCTCGCGATGGTGGTGGCGCCGGCGATCCCACAGCCGGGCGACATGACCATGCCAATTGTGGTAGGAGAGTACATCCCACTGCCTTGCCGCTCTATGCGCATCAGGATGATGAAGGAGAAGGAGAAGAAGGAGGAGTGAAGTATGTCAGGTATGTCAGATCTCCAAAATGATCTATACTTAGCTTTGTTTCCTCCGAAATGACCTAAGTTAGCTCTAATATGCTAAGTTGTCTCTAATATGCTTAGTTACCTAGGTTTGCTCAATAATGACATACACTTAGCTTACTTATGTAAAAAATGACATAATTAGCTTACTTAGGTTTGAAATGGCATAACAATCTTGGTAACCTCATATATGTCATATAGTTAGCTTATTTTCCTCGAAAATGACATAATAAGCCTAGTTAGCTCCAAAATGATCAATTTTTCCTAATTTAGCTCTAAAATGCTAAATTAGCTCTAATATGCTTAGTTACCCGGGTTAGCTCAAGAAAGACCTATACTTAGCTTACTTATGTCAAAAATGGCATAATATGCTTAGTTAACTAAAAAATGGCATAATTAGCTAGGTTAGCTCCAAAATGACCAATTTTACCTAGGTTAGCTCCAATATGATCCATTTTACCTAGGTTAGCTCCCAAATGACCAAGTTTACCTAGGTTAGCTCCAATATGATCAATTTTACCTATGTTAGCTCCAAAATGACCTATTTACCTAGCTTAGCTCTAAAATGACCTACACACTTAGCATTTTTACCTAGCTTACTTAGAAGAAGAGGAAGATAAAGAAGAGGAGAGGAGAAAAAGAAAGAGAAGATAAATTCTTTTTCTTCTTCCTTTTCTTCTTTTTTCTATCTAGTCTTCTTCTTCTTGTTGTTGTTCTTCTTGTTGTTCTTCTTCTTCTAACTTTCATCTTTCTCAATTTCCAGATTTGCTTTAGATGAGGAAGCTTGCATTGATGGAGTGTACTCTTCTCCTTGTGCTTCCTTTTCGTTTATGGAAACTTGTCAGAAAATTCTTTTGTATATGTATGTATATATGGATATGTTGTTGGAAACTTCTTTTGGATATGTATGTATATATGGATATGTTGTTGGAAACTTCTTGTTGGAAATCATTGTATGTTGGATATGTTGTTGGAAACTTGTATGTTTCTAATGTTGTTGGAAACTTATTGTTGGTATGCTTGTTGAAATTATTTTGAAATGTATGTCCTAGTTAGCTTATTTTCGAAAATGACATAATAAGCCTAGTTAGCTTATTTTCCTCGAAAATGACATAATATCTATGAAATTCTGTCAAATTGAATGAATTTAAAAAAACGGGGGCTATACAGGCACTTTGCCATCTGCTGGCACGTGGCAGCTACATGTGCAACCTAGGGGGCCTATATGGTTTGCATCTTTGTCGTCTGCCAGCATACGGCAAAACGCACCGTTAACCCCCTAACGGCGATAAGCTGCCACGTGTGTCGTCCAGGTCCTTTGTCGTCTGCTGGCGGACGGCAAAGACCATTTCATCTTTGTCGTCCGCCAGCAGAAGACAAAGAGCCCTTCGCTGTAGCCTATTCCGCCGGACATGTTGTCGTCCGCTGGTGAACGGCAAAGGCCTTTGCCGTCAGCCATGGCAGACGGCAAAGTGCCTGATTCATGTAGTGTTACCCTTTGCCTTTTATTGATCAAATGCTTGAAAGATTATCTAAGCACACACACTTTTTCTTCCTTGATGGATATTCTGGCTTTTCACAAATACCTGTTTCTTAACCTGATCAAGAAAAGACCACTTGTACTTGTCCTTTTGGAACCTTTGCTTACATACGTATGCCTTTTGGTTTATGTAATGCACCTTCTACCTTTCAAAGATGTATGACTGCTATATTCTCTGACTTTTGTGAAAAGATTGTTGAGGTTTTAATGGATGACTTTTCTATTTATGGGAAGTCTTTTGATGATTGTTTAAGCAATCTTGATCGAGTTTTGCAGAGATGTGAACAAACAAATCTTGTCTTGAATTGGGAGAAGTGCCACTTTATAGTTAATGAAGGCATTGTCTTGGGTCATAAAATTTCTAAAAGAGGTATTGAAGTGGACACAGCTAAGGTTGATGCAATTGACAAAATGTCGTGTCCTAAAGATATAAAAGGTATTCGTAGTTTCCTAGGTCATGCTGGTTTCTATAGGAGATTTATCAAAGACTTCTCTAAAATTTCTAGGCCTCTCACTAGTCTCTTGCAAAAGGATATTCCTTTTGTTTTTGATGATGATTGTTTAGAAGCCTTTGAAACACTCAAGAAAGCCTTAATTCCTTCACCTATTGTTCAACCACCTAATTGGAACTTGCCTTTTGAAATTATGTGTGATGCTAGTGATTATGCTGTTGGTGATGTTCTAGTACAAAGAGTTGATAAGAAACTTAATGCAATTCATTATGCTAGTAAAACTCTAGACAGTGCTCTTATGCTACTACTGAAATTTAGACCTTATATTGTTGATTCCAAAGTAACTGTTCACACAGACCATACTGCTATTAAATATCTTCTGGAAAAGAAAGATGCTAAACCTAGACTTATTCGATGGGTTCTCTTGTTACAAGAATTTGATTTACATATCATTGATAGAAAAGGAGTTGAGAATCCAGTAGCTGATAATTTATCTAGGCTTGAAAATGTGCTTGATGACCCACTACCTATTGATGATAGTTTTCCTGATGAGCAATTAGCTGCAATAAATGTTGCTCACAGTACTCCTTGGTATGCTGATTATGCTAATTACATTGTTTCTAAATATTTACCACCTAGCTTCACATACCGACAAAATAAAAAATTCTTCTGTGATTTAAGACATTGCTTTTGGGATGACCCACATCTTTATAAAGAAGGATTAGATGGTATTATTAGATGTTGTGTACCTGAGCATGAACAAGGACAAATTGTGGCACCCCGGCTCAGAGAAAACCGGAGCGCCCCGTATTCCAGCCCAGATATTGAGGAGAAGTCTTCTGGAATACAGCACTGCTTAGCATAGAACAAACCAGCTTTCTATTATTACACGAATATGAATACAAGGTCTCCGATATTACAATGAATAACATCGGCACGGCGACACTACGCCAACCATGGTTGCTCTATGCAAGCAGCATAACAACTCGAAGCAGCGGAACAACTTATGGCAGCGGAACAACGAACGGCGATGATGAACTCCAATCCGTAGGGACTCTGGCTGGAACGTTTATCCTAGCTCGCGAACACAGGAACAACACCAAACAAGCAAGCAATCCGGGCACGACCTGCAAACTGGCATGACACGCCAGCTCAGTACATTGAATGTACTTGCAAGCTCACAATAACCAGAAGCATTCAAGACAAACAACAGCATGGCAATTACAGGTTAAGCAGGAATCATCATGAGATCATCAGAATAACATGGCATGAACAACATGAACATGATACCGCTAGAACAATATGAGCATGGCATGAACATATAAATCTGACGATACTAGCATGCAACATGATGACACTAGATGCATCATTTATTCTGCTCGGGTTACCTCGTAACCATCACATGCATCACTTACCAACTTCGGACATTACATGATCATCTCAGGATCAAATCAAGCTTGGTATAAACAATACTGTAGTAATCATCAAATGACCACAAGGAGCTTGATCCTTACCCATGATTCTCGCACAACATCACGAATATCCAACAGCTTGGTATCCTTGATACCACGGTGATCATTCCGGCGATCACAACCATGACCAACACTTGGTCTCAAACTGTGATCCTTCCGGCGATCACAACCAACTTATCTCCTCATCCAACCGTGGTTGTTATTAAGCACATCATTATTATTACTGCTGACTCATAGTGTGACCGACACGAACTGGGCCCTTATCCATGGGCGCGGCTATCGATAGATTTAATATACACTCTGCAGAGGTTAGTACACTGTACCCACACTACGGAACTCGTGGCCTCGCACTCCCATTTGGGTGGACCAACGGCGTTCGGACAAAACCGATCTACTGCCGTGACACTCTCCTGGCCACTCCGACCCACTCCCAACTGGGCTAGTCCTGGGCGGCCCCGTGTCTACCAAAGACACAATGACCACCGTCATGGCCAAAACGTCCCTCACGGGGACCGGATCCATAACAACAACAATGGGCACACAAGGTTATGTCTGCTTACCGGGCCAGGGTACGCACGCCCATAACCTTCCCTCGTTGGAGGCACCCGCGAGAGGCACAACAATAGACCCAGTTAGGACCTTCCCATAAAGGTAAGCGTGGTTGCACTGGTCAGTTCGATATGGTGGCACCATGACTCAGCCAACAGTTGTTCAAGTTCAAATTTAATCCGGTTAAACTTGAATGCAAATATGTTGAGCCATGATAAAATAACATGATGCAATTACAATGCATGAGCATGATATTAACGTAATCATGAGGGTACAACATAACTATCCACCATATCAACAATGAATCATATCCAACTAAGCATGGCATACTGACTAGCATGAACATCATAAGTACATACTTCTCTGAAGCATAGCATGACCACTGACATCAACAATAAATATCATGCAAGAGCATATCAACAATGCCATCATGCAAGCATTTAACCAACTGGATGCAATGGACCATGTATAACAACGGTACTCGGGACAGATGGCCTTCATGCACCGAAAACCATCACCAACATCAACATGTACTACTAGCAAGCATAAGCATATGAAAGGAATACTAGCAACTAGCAGGTCATGATAACCAGGTGCATGACAACCTAGCAAGAAAGTAAGCACTAACCAAGAATCATTACTGAAACAACGATAGCCATATTTTAAACAAGCAAACATTTAATAAATATTCAAGTGAAAACCATGTCTACTGCATGAATATCATGCAAGTGGGTATTGTGGCTTTCCTGGGGATGAAGAAGGCACCGGGGAGAAGTAAGGTGAAGCCGCGGAAAGATTTGCCGGAAATAGTTCTCTCTCGGAGGGGGCTGTTTACGTGCAAGGGCAAAAAGGTCATTTTCAGAATTTTGAAACATAATGAAAATGATGCCAACAGAACGGGCTCGACGAAACGAAGAAGTGGGCTTTGGATTCACCTCATTTGGAGTTGTGGTTAAAAAGTCGTGAGGAGTTGAAGATCAGGGACCTATCGATGAAATTTTTTCAGCAAACAGGCCCCTGGTGAAAAACTGAACGTGCCTTCGGGCCGAATACGTTTTTTGAAAAGGGAAATGTATTCTCAGCCGCAGAAGAAGAGAATACGCATTCCTGAATGGAAAACGCATTTTGGGTAAAAGAGGAAGGAAATACGCTTTCACATAGCGAAAACGCATTTCAAGAAAACTTTTGCACTTATCCGAGTGGATAAGGTGCTGGCTCACTTACGGGTGGGGTCCGATGGAGAGGGGGGCCCACCTGGCCAGCTGGCAAGGCGTCGTCTTCCTCCTCCCCTCGCTCATGTTCGTTCCCGAGCGGAACAGAACGAAAGCAGAGGAGGGAAACGGCCAAGGGGCCGGCCAGCTCCGGCGATCCCCGGCCCAGCCGAGGGCACCGGCAGGACCGCAAGACTGCGTCGCATCCGTTCAGAGGGTCTACCAGTGCCGAGGTGGAGTGGAGAGGAGGGGAGTCCACGGCAACGGAGGCGGACAGAGAGGCGGCGGTGGAGATGAACTCCGGTGATGCAGGGCGCTCCGGCTAGAGATGAGGGGGTGGTTCGGCTCTACGGGACGAGGGGAACATGGTGGTGGAGTCGGGAGGGAGTGGGAGAGCTCGGGACGGCCGGACGGGCGGGTGGCCGAACGGTGGAGGCGGCGGCCATGCGTGGGGAGGCGCGGCCAGAGGCACTCCGGAGTGGAACGAGTGGGGTGGGGCGACGCACGGTGGTGTGCGGGAGGCAGTGGACAACACCAGAGGAGAGGAGGAGGCTCGAGCTAGCCGGAACCAAGGAGGAACCGCGGTGGCCGAGGCGAACTCCGGCAAAAATAGGAGGGGTCCGAGGACTCCGGTGGGCTAGGGACGCAAGTGAGGAGTGGATGAGCTGCGGGAGGGCTCGGGGCACGCTTATATAGCCGCGGGGAAGGCTCTGGAGCATGGCTAGTGAGCTCGAGCAGTGCTCTAATGGAGGTCAGAGGCTGGGTACGGCACGGGCACTGCTCTAGCGGCGCATTAATGGCGAAGCACGACGAGGCACCGATGCAGGGCGACGCAGTCGAGCACGGGCGATGTGACGCCCGGATAATTAAGCTACAGTAATACCACGCTAATGGTGCCACGTCACCACGGTTACTGTTGTTAACCTCGCGATGATTCGAAACCCTTTCAAGATTCAAATTCAAATTAATGTCAACACTAAAAGTTTTCAAAAGTTAAAACAAAAATGTTCAGGAGGTGCCATATTTTTCATATGTAAATATGGTGCAATAAACACATTTTTATAAAATGCCTAGATATTTTATAGTGGATGGAAACAACAAAGCAGTAAATAAAAGAAAAGAAATAAATAAAAAGGAAATTAATAGAAAAGTAAAATTGGAGAAAGAGCCCCTTGGCCAACTGGGCCAAACGGCCCAGCCGGCAGCCCTCTAACCTAGCCGGCCCACCCCAAACCCTAGCGCACCCCCACTGCCCCACTCGTCCCACCCCCGCGTGTCTCCCTCGCTCCCCCGATCTGGATCGGGGGAAACGGCGCCCCGACACCGCAGCCTCATCCCTACGCCCCGTCTCCGCCGGCGCCTCCTCGTCGCCTCCCCACACCGCCTCCTCAACCCTCCTCCCCGACCGGCCTCCTGGCGCCGCCCCGCCATCGCCTCCTCGACCCCGACTCCGTTGCCCGAAGCTGTCCCGGACGCCGCCAGACTTCGTCGTCGCGTAGCACGTCATCCCCGTCCACCTCCCCGAGCCCCGCTGCCCTAGTCCCTACTGCCCCGCGGTGAGGAACCCCGACCGTTCTCCCCCGCTCTAACCTCGCACAGCTGCGCCCGGTCGTGCCTCCGCCCGCACGCAGCTCGCCCCTCCCCTGCACAACGCTCGAGGCCACGCTGAGCACCCCTGCACGCGCATGTGCGCGCCCACTCGCGCCCAATGGCCACGTCTTCCGCCATCGTGGCCGTTCGTCCGTGTAGCGCCCCTGACCTCCTCCCCGTGCTCGCACCGCTGCTGTGCACCCTCGCGCACGCGGCCGCCTCAGGCCACCGGCCTCCCCCCACTCCGGCGCCGTGCCATGGCCGCCGGCGCCGGGTCAGGTGCGCCCCTGCTGGCCACACACGCACCCGCTCATTCGGGCTGCGCCCAGCTCCCACTAGCGCCCGACCCGCATAGGCCATAGGGGCCTATGACAGCTGGGCCCCTCCCCCCCTTTGACAATGACTGGTGGGCCAAGCCCCAGAACGTTTTAAAATAAAAAATGAAAATGAATTAATAAAATTTATAATTAATTAATTAATTGATTAAGTTAATTAATCTGATTAACTTGTTAGCTTAATTAAACAGTAATTAGTTTAGCTAAACCCTAATTAACCTAAACAGAGTATGACAGGTGGGTCCCACTGGACCCACACATCAGTTTGACCAGTCAACACCTCTGTTGACTGATGATGACGTCAGCATGCACTATTCTGGATAATGTTGATGTAAATTAATTAAATAAATTCTAAAAATGATTAAATCTTTTAAAATTAATATAAAATAAACCGTAGATCGGATGGATAAACTTTGTACATGAAAGTTGCTGAGAACGATGAGACGAATCAGAATACGCAGCCCATTCGTGTGCCACACGTACCTAGCATAGTGAACCTTCAACATTTCACCTCTAGTTCATTTGTCTGAAAACGCGAAACACCAGGGATACTTTCCCGGATGTTTCCCCTTTTGTCGGTATCACCTACTACCGCGTTAGGGCACACCTAGCACTGTGTATTACCATGTTACACTTTGTGATGCTTTGATTGCTCTGTTATTTATTGTGTTCCCCCGCCGTTACTTCTTTCCGGTAGACCCCGAGACTGTCGGCCACCCCAGTTCGACTACGGAGTTGACGACCCCTCCTTCTTGCCAGAGCAACCAGGCAAGCCCCCCCTTGATCACCAGATATCGCATACTCTTCTCTATACTGCTTACATTAGAGTAGTGTAGCATGTTACTACTTTAGGTTAATCCTATTCTGCTGCATAGCCTGTCATTGTTACTCTGATTGTTACCCTTACACCGCTATCCTCTTGCTTAGTATAGGATGCTAGTGTTCCATCGGTGGCCCTACATTCTTGTCTGTCTGCCATGCTATACTATCGGGCCGTGATCACTAGGGAGGTGATCACGGGTATATACTATATACTTATATACATGACACATGTGGTGACTAAAGTCGGGTCAGCTCGTTGAGTACCCGCAAGTGATTCTGATGAGGGGGCTGAAAGGACAGGTTGCTCCATCCCGGTAGAGGTGGGCCTGGGTTCCTAACGGCCCCCGACTGTTACTTTGTGGCGAAGCGACATGGCGGGTTGAGACCACCTAGGAGAGAGGTGGGCCTGGCCCTGATCGGCGTCCGTGGATACTTAAAAATAACACGTTTAACGAGTTCTTGGTATTTGATCTGAGTCTGGCCATTTGGTCTATACGCACTAACCAACTACGTGGGAAAGTTATGGGCACTCGACGTCATGGTATCAGCCGAAGCCTTCATGACGTCAGCGACTGAGCGGCGCACGCCGGATTGGAACGTAAGCCTGCTCTTGTATTAAGGGGGCTAGTTCTGCTTCCGGCCGCGTTCGCAACGTGCAGGTGTGCTAAGGGTGATGGGCCCAGACCCCTGTGCACTTAGGTTTAGACCAGCATGCTGACCTCTCTGTTGGCCTAGGTGGGGCTGCGACGTGTTGATCTTCCGAGGCCGGGCATGACACAGGAAAGTGTGTCCGGCCAAATGGGATCGGCGTGTTGGGTTATGTGGTGCACCCTGCAGTGAAGTTTATCTATTGAATAGCCGTGATCTTGATAACAGGGCGACTTGGAGTTGTACCTTGACCTTATGACAACTAGAACCGGATACTTAATAAAACACACCCTTCCAAGTGCCAGATATAACCCGGTGATCGCTCTCTAACAGGACGACGAGGAGGGGATCGCCGGGTAGGATTATGCTACGCGATGCTACTTGGAGAACTTCAATCTACTCTCTTCTACATGCTGCAAGACGGAGGCTGCCAGAAGTGTAGTCTTCAATAGGACTAGCTATCCCCACCTTATTCTGGCATTCTGCAGTTCAGTCCACCGATATGGCCCTTTACACATATACCCATGCATATGTAGTGTAGCTCCTTGCTTGCGAGTACTTTGGATGAGTACTCACGGTTGCTTTTCTCCCCCTTTTCCCCCTTCCCTTCTACCTGGTTGTCGCAACCAGATGTCAGAGCCCAGGAGACAGACGCCACCGTCGACGACGATTCCTACTACACCGGAGGTGCCTACTACTACGTGCAGCCCGCCGGCGGCGACCGGTGAGTAGTTTAGGAGGATCCCGAGCGGAAGGCCTGCGCCTCTTCGATCTGTATCCCAGTTTGTGCTAGCCTTCTTAAGACAAACTTGTTTAACTTATGTCTATACTCAGATAGTGTTGCTTCCGCTGACTCGTCTATGATCGAGCACTTGTATTCGAGCCCTCGAGGCCCCTGGCTTGTATTATGATGCTTGTATGACTTATTTTATTTTTAGAGTTGTGTTGTGATATCTTCCCGTGAGTCCCTGATCTTGATCATACATGTTTGCGTGTATGATTAGTGTATGATTGAATCAGGGGCGTCACAA
Source organism: Aegilops longissima (assembly GCA_021605205.1). Classification (NCBI taxonomy): domain Eukaryota; kingdom Viridiplantae; phylum Streptophyta; class Magnoliopsida; order Poales; family Poaceae; genus Aegilops; species Aegilops longissima. The sequence continues at coordinate 71,141,259 of CM038676.1, forward strand.
GTTGGTATCAGAGCCGACTGCCTATAGGAATCCCCCTTCCACACTTCTTGGCCGAAGTCGAGTCTAGACATTACAAAACTTTTACTGACATGGTTGTGTGCCTTACGGGCCCACGTCGCCATTGGGTGGTATTAGGATCTTTTGTTCCTCGATCTATACTCTGGGACTCTGATCTCTCTTCTATTCGGGTTAAATGATTTTACTAAATCTGACTCTAGATTCTCGTAACAACTTCCTCCCGAAGAGCCCCTTATTACATTGATCACCTGCTGCAACAGAAGGTTCCGAAGATGCTATTTGTTGTTTTCCCGAGACGCTTGTACCGACCGCTTTTGCAAATTCGCTACCACTATTATCTGTATGGATAACTGAACACACTTGCCTACATTCAATCCCATTGATCTTGTTATTACAAGATGCCCCGAACTGCTCTCCGTTGTTCCGAGAATCCTTTGAGCTTACTGCCCTGCAGTTCTTGCCTAATGAATACCCCCTACAGATAATTCCTCGCACTTATCGAGTATCCGCTCATCCCCAGTTGTTCAGGTGTTTCACAAAAGTCTTCGAAGTGCCATTTGACCTTCCGAAAACCCTGAGTAGCATGTTGCTCTTGAAATTCTTGCTTGCTTGCATTCTTGTTAATACCATAAGTCTAGTAATCTTATTGGCATCTTTTGTCACTATCATTTTGCATCCCTTGATTCAATATGTTGCGAATGCACGCAATCATCAGTTGATCCTTATAAATTATTTTTTCGGCTCAGACGTCTTTCGAACATGAGTTGGTTCTCGGCCAATCAAATTGCCATCGATTGTACCCCTAAGTCTATTCAACTTATCCATCCTTGATCAGAGCGTTTGCTCCTGATCCCTTGATTTGAAATTCATAATTCCTTTGTTATTTAAACGTTGAATTATTCAGATGTTCTATAAACCGATGCATTTGCATTCTTTCTTCCTATGATTGGGTATCGATACTCACATCAGCTCCGTTGTGGATCGCCCGATCCATTGTTGGATTTCTATCCGACAGCGTCCTTCATATTCAATCACCTTGTGAGTTCTTCCGCTGATACATAATGCCTTTGGTAAATTGTATCCTCTGCTTGGCCAACCATGCTCTGCTTTCGAGCTTGTGTATTTACTTTTGGAACCTGTGGTATATGTTACTAATATGCCCGATGGGTCGAACCTATGCCTTCCCCTAATCTATGAGAACCTGAAAGTTTTCACAAGTCATACTCTTCCGGTGTTCTACTAGATAAAATTCCAACACTACAGTTATATCAAAGCGAGAAGTGAATGAAATGATATGCATTAAAGAAGTGGGAGTCGACCTTGGACTTTGTGTTCACGCCCATGAAAATGATGTAGACCGTCTCGGAAGCTTCTTGCAAAATGATTATCCAGCTATATGAGTCTTTCGGTATTCTTGAAATTGATTCCTTGCAGTTATGGTTCCGACCATGCTGTCCTGATCTAATATATCCGATGGGAATTCATTCCAGTGCCTCGTCTATTTTTGGCAAGGTTGAAGTATCTACTGTCATAGGTTAATGATCCAGTTCTACTTCTATCATGTTCTACCTTCGAGTATTACCCCCTGGTATCTTGGAGATGTCTTGCCATTGCACCACATCTTACTAACTTTGTTGAAGTAATGTCTTTCCTTGTCGTAATCACTCTACGGGTTTTGGCTTGTTATCAACCGAGGACACTGACTAGTGAAATTATTCCGCGCTACAAATCAAATACCCCTAGTATTCTTACTAGGAAATTCTGAACTCAATCTGCTCATTCCTAGACTATTGGTTGCATCCTGGTCTTGCTATCTTTGACTGTACTACCTCATCCTTCTCTGGTGCATGAATTCTTCAGTGTGTGAGCACGACTTACGTCGAGCTTTCAACATCATGTTGCTTGTCTTGAAAGGCAACCTTGGTTCCGATCTTGCATCTTATATATGGATCCTATAACTTGCCACTTCGTCATTCCCTTGCTTGTTGCCGTTGTTGTTTGATTGCATCCTCTCGAAACCTCCCGGCGAATGTGTCGGATCACCTTCAACATTTTGCCTTCTTCCGTGATGTCAACTGTGTTCATGATGAGAAATACCCTCCTTGTCCTCGATGATTTTTATTATCATCGACAACACCCTTGACTTCCTTTCATCGCGAACCTGTCCACATTATGAATACAACTTGCTCTCCAGCTAGTGTTGTGTTCTGCTTTGAAGTATTACTGTCTTTTCTGTCGAGAATGTTGTGGGGATTTCTCCACCTCTCAGAAATTCTCGGTATGATGATACTTCTCACCATCACCATTCTTCCTTGGTCCCCGTGTTGTTTTTAACTAGGATACCAATATGCTAACGATGTTGTTTGAGTTCTGTACTTCTAGCAACCCTATTGCTTTGAAGTTAACGATCGACAGTTCGTTCTTAGACTGTTGGTTATTAAATCGTCACTCTAACATTGATCTTGCTGCCTAAGGTCATATTTCGAGCACACACCTTTCAACTAATGATTGATGGTGTATGTTTTCCTAGAGCATACAACATTATATCATTTGATCTGTTAAATGTTATCTCCTTGTTCACATAATTGTGGAGATCCATCTTTTGGAAATCTCGATGAATTGTCGCCGAGACCATCAGCCACCTCCTCATCCTCTCCTTAATTTGATGATGAACTCTTGTTTCGGAACTCGCTTCCATAGTTCAATTCCCGAGAATCTTACAAAGTCATCTCGACAATTTGTTATATCTTATGATGCAACATGAGTAATTTGCAATGCACACTCAAATGATAAATTTGCACGACATGAATAATAAAAGGAAGTCGGGCGGTAGTCCTCCCGAAATCCCAACAGAAATAAATGAAAACCGATCGAGTGTCTGAAACGACGCCTCGAATGGTGAACAAATAAATTAACATGCCGCAGTCGGGCGTCTAAGCGACACCACATAAAGGGCTTATATTGAAAAGTAAATGACAATGCGTGCCACAGTCGCACGTCGAAGCGACATCACATAAAGGGCTTATATTAAAAAGTAAATGACAATGCATGCCACAGTCGGACGTCGAAGCGACATCACATAAAGGGCTTATATTGAAAAGTAAATGATAGTGCGTGCCACAGTCGGACGTCGAAGCGACATCACATAAAGGGCTTATATTGTAAGTAAATAACAAGAGTGCCACAGTCGGACGTTTGAGCGACATCACATAAAGGGCTTATATCAAAAGTAAACAATCATAAATGCCACAGTTGGACGTCTGAGCGACATCACATAAAGGGCTTATAACGAAAGTAAACAACATAAATGCCACAGTCGGACGTCTAAGCGACATCACATAAAGGGCTTATATTTCATCGTCGTATTCAAGCAGTATAGACCATTCCAAGGGAAAGACTCAGCACGTAATAATAACAAGCGGGTTAGTCCATCCACAGAGTAATCGTATAGCCAAGTTTTCCACACATGGTTGTCCACCGGAGATCGTCAAGGATACTGACACTAAGAATGACAAGGACAAGTTGAACACCGACCTTGACTACGGATACGGTTACTTGGATGAGTTTGACTCTGCAGAGTTGGTACTATTAAACCACAGCCAACGGATTTCAGTAGTCGCAAGGGACTAGTTCCGTCTACGGTATTTTAGAAGAAACACATCTAACCAGTACACACCCAATTCCACATTCCACTGCCAGGAATCACCCTAGGCAACGTTCAAGAAAAACTCTAAGACGGGGAGGTCACAACCTCGAATAGCATGGGATCAAATTTATCTCGCGCGCTCTAAGGGGTGCCCCCCTCTCGGTCCCAACCGGAAACACCCATGCTCCCTGACCGGATGACGGGCTTTAATCCAGGGCCATGGAACCCTCATCCCGGCCTCTCTGTTTGGTGTGTACCAGGAAAGAGGTTTGCAACTTACTAAACCATATTCCATAAAGAAAACATGTGGTAGTACAAGGAAAAGAACGGGTGATCACGTGACTTGATTCACGCTGACACTGGAGTTAAGTTGTTTGGCATAATACTGGCATGCTAAAACAATACCATCTTACCACCCGTCATGTCACCACATGATCATGTAAACTCACATCGAATCACACATCGAGTTTCGAAGCTCACTTGCAATGGCTTTGCATGTAATATAACTCTTACCGATATGCATATAATCATGCCATGAACTGACTACTTAATGCAAACATGCAAAACACTCATCATATCAAAGGTTTAAACATGCTTGCCTGGTTCGGAGTAGTTGGAGTCTAGCTCGGTGAAGTTCGCGGTCCCGTCACCTCTTCCGGTATCTACGGTATAAGAAAAAGATACGTACTAACGTAAATACCGTGTGTGCACAATTAGTGTTTCAAATATTTTTCAAATAAATATGATAAAAAACTAGACAGAAAAATAAAGGTGACAGAAAAAGAATCAATCAAAAATCATTTTCTGTTTAAAAGTTATAAAGGTTTTAGTCCAAGGACTTGTTTGTAATGAAATAGAAAGTTCCCAGGGGCTAGCTTATAAAAACAGAAAATGATTCGATTGAAACCCGTCAACTCTAAGGGGAGGCGTATTCTGCCCGAAGGCGTTTTCATAAAACGGTTCGGTAAAAAGGGAAAAAGCTGACAAGGGGTCCCACCCGTCAGGTTTGAATTTTCAAACAGAGGGAAACAGAGCGCGCCGGCGCCCGAAGCTTGCGGTGGTCGCCGGCGGCGATCCACGGCGAGTTAGGAGGAGTGGAAGGTACCTACGGGTTCCTTGGGTCCTTCCGCACCTGTGGGTGGTGGAGTCGGTCGACGGTGAGCTCCACGTCGACGGCGGCCTCAACTCCGGCGGATGGTGGTTCGGGCGTTGGTGGATCTCGTCGGGGAAGGCTGCGAAGGTTAAATTGGAGCTCGGGTTAGAGTCTTGGGTGCAGAGAGGCTCTTGGCGTGGTTTGGGAGGCGGGATGGCCTCACTGAGTGGATCGAGCTGGAGCCGAGGCGGATCGGGCGGCCGGAGACGGAGAAGGAGACCTCTTCGGGTCCTCCTAGCGGCTAGGCGGGCTCGTGAGGTGGCGGGAGTGGTGCTGTTCAAGGCGAGCTCGGGTGGCTATTTATAGCGGCCGAGGTGATTCCATGACAGGATAACGCCGGCGAAGATTACGGCGGGGCAGTGGGTGGTCAGGTGTTTTAGGTGGCTGGGCATCAATGTGATGATCTACTGGTTACGCTCAAACGCTAAACTTGGTGGGATTAGACTTGCTCTGTGGTTTCGACGGAACGGCGCCAAGGGTCTGCCGTCGGCAGAGAGCGTGCCCTGTGCTCGCCAGGCCACGGTGACGGTGCTGCGGTGCGCGCAAGGGAGCAGATGGCCACGCGGAGGCTCTCGGGTGGTTTGGGCGGTGCCGGACGGCGCCGAAAGCTGCAGCTGCATCCTCGCGGCCGCCACGGGTGGCTCGCCACCGCAGAAGTTGCCGGCGTCGCCGAGGCATGCCGCCATCGACACTGCGCCCGCCCAAGAGAGTGTCTGGCGCTCTGGATAAGGAGGGGCAGTGCACAAGCGCCCCAGCATGAGCACTGGTGAGATCGATGCCAAGACTCTGAAGAAAACGACACTGACGGCCGACTGAACACTGAAAACTCTGAATTTTTCTGAAACTGAACAACAACAGTGCCTGCAAGGTGTTCGATGGAATGATTCTGGCATGTGGGAAATTTATCTGGAGCTGATCTTTGGTGAGGTGGCCTCTCAATGCACCTGGGGGCTGCCTGATTTTTGGTAGAATTTTTGGAGAAGAGAAAATATGAATTTCACCAAAAACGATGAATCTGGTCCAAACTTGAAGTGAGCAAAACTTGAAAATTTTGAACTAATAAGGAAGAGTGGATCTTCATGGATCTAGGTTGGGGGTGCTAGGGACTAGCCAGAGGAGTTGGTTTGAGGTCAAAACTCAAAGGAAATCTGACACTTCCTTTGTAAATCACCTAGGCCCAAAAATAAAGACAGAAATAGTTTTGGGGTTAAAATAAATGGAATAAAAATCAAAAATGAGTTGAACTTACCAGGATTGGCTACTAGACTTGACCCAAAGTGGAGGGAGGGGTTTTGGGAGAAATTTTGGCAAGTGGGTTTGCAAAACAAAAGAATAGCCCCAAAACCCATATGGTCTCTTTTTAATAGAAAATTTAAATTCCAACAGTTTATTGAGATGAGTTAAAATCAGAAGGAAGGTTTTTAAAACCAAACACCAAGGTTGAGGAAGATACAAAAATACTTGTCATAGGAAAAAAAATTGAGAAGGAGGGGATTTTGGAAAGATTTTAAATGGCCTTCTTCAAATCAAATAAAAGGGTTTTGTCAAAAACCAAACAAAAAGTTTTGGAGTGTCACACCATTCCTACTTTTAACCCACATGGTGGGCCCAAAACCCACAGTTCCACAGGGTCGAAACCTGACTCTCCTGTACCACCCCCTTTTTCCCAAAGTTATTCCTCGCGCGTGACCTCGTAAGTAATTCACGAGCCACCTCCCGAGAGATCATCAATTCTGGTATCAGACACAATACTTATTCCCGTTGATCTCAACCCCTTTCACACTTTGTTTCAGGCATCGAACGATTGCCTGCCCGCTTGAAACTTCCCATGATACCTCTTTATTTTGCTCTTGATATTTTCTTAAGTTTCAATTCGAGAGTTACTTTCCGCCACCTTCCCCGATGATATCGACCAGATAGTCAACCTTGCAGAGGTCCGTTCTTCCGGAATACCCCTCCTTACTCTGTCGTAAGTACGATGGAGATCCTGAAGAAAGGATGTCGGCTTCATTGTGATGACTGAAGCATAGGAATGAAGACATCAACGTAATGGATCGGCCTCTTCGAGAAGAGCAACCAAAACCAAGAAGAATCATTAGAATTTCATAAACTATTATTCCCCCTTACTCCCCTCTTAAATCTCGGGACGAGATTTCTTGTAGTGGAGGAGAATTATGACGCCCGGATAATTAAGCTACAGTAATCCCACGCTAATGGTGCCCCGTCACCACGGTTACTGTTGTTAACCTAGCAATGATTCGAAACCCTTTCAAGATTCAAATTCAAATTAATGTCAACAATAAAAGTTTTCAAAAGTCAAAACAAAAATGTTCGGGAGGTGCCATATTTTTCATATGTAAATATGGTGCAATAAACACATTTTTATAAAATGCCTAGATATTTTATAGTGGATGGAAAAAACAAAGCAGTAAATAAAAAGAAAAGAAATAAATAAAAAGGAAATTAACAGAAAAGTAAAATTGGAGAAAGTCCCCCTTGGCCAACTGGGCCAAACGGCCCAGCCGGCCAGCCCTCTAACCTAGCCGGCCCACCCCACTCCCTTAACTCCCCTGGGCGACCGAACCCAAACCCTAGCGCACCCCCACTCCCCCACTCGTCCCACCCCCGTGTGTCTCCCTCGCTCCCCCCGATCTGGATCGGGGGAAACGGCGCCCCGACACCGCCGCCTCATCCCTTCACCCCGTCGTCGTCCGGCGCCGCCCGTCTCCGCCGGCGCCTCCTCGTCGCCTTCCCACACCGCCTCCTCAACTCTCCTCCCCGACTGGCCTCCTGGCGCCTCTGCTTCCTCCCGGCGCTGCCCCGCCATCGCCGCCTCGACCCTGACTCCGTCGCCCAAAGCCGTCCCGGACGCCACCGGACTTCGCCGTCGCGCAGCACGTCGTCCCCGTCCACCTCCCCGAGCCCCGCTGCCCAAGTCCCTATGGCCCCGCGGTGAGAAACCCCGACCGTTCTCCCCGCTCTGACCCCGCACAGCTGCGCCCGGTCATGCCTCCGCTTCGCCTGGCTTCGCCCTCCCATAACGCTCGGGGCGCGCTGAAGCGCCAGACGCTGCGCATGCGCGCCCTCGCGCCCGTGGTCGCGTCTTCGGCCATCGTGGTCGTTCGTCCGCGTAGTGCCCCTAACCTCATCCCCGTGCTTGCACCGCTGCTGTGCGCCCTCGCGCACGCGGCCGCCTCAGGCCACTGGCCTCCCCCCACTCCGGCGTCGTGTCGTGGCCGGCCGGCGAAGTCGGTGCGCGCTGCTGCAGCCACACAAGCCGCTCATTCGGGCTGCGCCCAGCGCCCACTAGCGCCCAACCTGCATAGGCCACAAGGGCCTATGACAGTTGAGCCCCCCCCTTGACAATGGCGGTGGGCCAAGCCCGTAATGTTTTAAAATAAAAAAATGAAAATGAAAATGAATTAATAAAATTTATAATTAATTAATTAATTAAGTTAATTAATCTGACTAACTTGTTAGCTTAATTTAACAGTAATTAGTTTAGCTAAACCCTAATTAATCTAAACAGAGTATGACAGGTGGGTCCCACTGGACCCACACATCAGTTTGACCAGTCAACAGCTGTGTTGACTGATGACGTCAGCATGCACTATTCTGGATAATGTTGATGTAAATTAATTAAATAAATTCTAAAAATGATTAAATCTTTTAAAATTAATATAAAATAAACCGTAGATCGGATGGATAAACTTTGTACATGAAAGTTGCTCAGAACGACGAGACGAATCCGAATATGCAGCTCGTTCGTCCTCAACACGTCCCTAGCATAGTGAACCTGCAACATTTCACCTCCAGTTCATCTGTCCGAAAACGTGAACCACCGCGGATACTTTCCCGGATGTTTCCCCTTTCGCCAGTATCACCTACTACCGCGTTAGCGCACACCTAGCACCGCATATTACCATGTTACGCTTTGTGATGCTTTGATTGCTCTGTTATTTATTGTGTTCCCCCACCGTTACTTCTTTCCGGTAGACCCCGAGACTGCCGGCGACCACAGTTTGACTACAGAGTTGACGACCCCTCCTTCTTGCCAGAGCAATCAGGCAAGCCCCCCCTTGATCACCAGATATCACCTACTCTTCTCTATACTGGTTGCATTAGAGTAGTGTAGCATGTTACTGCTTTTGGTTAATCCTATTCTGCTGCATAGCCTGTCATTGTTGCTACAGTTGTTTCCCTTACCTGCTATCCTACTGCTTAGTACAGGATGCTAGTGTTCCATCAGTGGCCCTACATTCTTGTATGTCTGCCATGCTATACTATCGGGCCGTGATCACTAGGGAGTGATCACGGGTATATACTATATACTTTATATACATGACACATGTGGTGACTAAAGTCGGGTCAGCTCGTTGAGTACCCGCAAGTGATTCTGATGAGGGGGCTGAAAGGACAGGTGGCTCCAGCCCGGTAGAGGTAGGCCTGGGTTCCTGACGGCCCCTGACTGTTACTTTGTGGCGGACTGACAGGGCAGGTTGAGACCACCTAGGAGAGAGGTGGGCCTGGCCCTGGTCGGCGTCCGTGGATACTTAAAAATAACACGTTTAACGAGTAATTGGTATTTGATCTGAGTCTGGCCATTTGGTCTATACGCACTAACCAACTACGTGGGAAAGTCATGGGCACTCGACGTCGTGGTATCAGCCGAAGCCTTCGTGGACGTCGGCCGGCGGCGCTGCTATTGGATTGGAGCGTAAGCCTGCTCTTGTATTAAGGGGCTAGTTACGCTTCCGGCGCGTTCATAGCGTCTTGTGTGTGCTAAGGAGATGGGCCTGACCCACAATCGGCGCTTAGGTTTAGACTGGCGTGCTGACCTCTCTGTTGGCCTAGGTGGGGCTGCGACGTGTTGATCTTCCGAGGACGGGCATGACCCAGGAAAGTGTGTCCGGCCTAATGGGATCGAGCGTGTTGGGTTATGCGGTGCACCCCTGCAGGGAAGTTTATCTATTCGAATAACCGTTATCTTCGGTAACAGGACGACTTGGAGTTGTACCTTGACCTTATGACAACTAGAACCGGATACTTAATAAAACACACCCTTCCAAGTGCCAGATATAACCCGGTGATCGCTCTCTAATAGGGCGATGAGGAGGGGATCGCTGGGTAGGATTATGCTACGCGATGCTACTTGGAGAACTTCAATCTACTCTCTTCTACATGCTGCAAGACGGAGGATGCCAGAAGCGTAGTCTTCAACCCCCCCCCCCCCCCACTTATTCTGGCATTCTGCAGTTCAGTCCACCGATATGGCCCTTTACACATATACCCATGCATATGTAGTGTAGCTCCTTGCTTGCGAGTACTTTGGATGATTACTCACGGTTGCTTTTCTCCCCCTTTTCCCCCTTCCCTTCTACCTGGTTGTCGCAACCAGATGCCGAACCAGGAGGCGACGCCACCCGTCGGCGAAGACTCAGTACTACGGAGGTGCCTACTACTACGTGCAGCCCGGCGGCGACACTGTGAGTAGTTTAGGAGGATCCAGGCGGGAGGCCTGCGCCTCTTCGATCTATATCCCAGTTTGTGCTAGCCTTCTTAAGACAAACTTGTTTAACTTATGTCTGTTATCAGATATTGTTGCTTCCGCTGACTCGTCTATGATCGAGCACTTGTATTCGAGCCCTCGAGGCCCCTGGCTTGTATTATGATGCTTGTATGACTTATTTTATTTTTAGAGTTGTGTTGTGATATCTTCCCGTGAGTCCCTGATCTTGATCGTACACGTTTGCGTGTATGATTAGTGTACGATTGAATGGGGGGCATCACAGGCGAGCTCCAGGACATGAATGGAGGTCGAGACGAGGAGGGAGGAGATGAGCACAGTGGCCGGAACAAGCCAGAGCACACGTTCAGCCATGACGCATGCGTGATCACCACACGCACTGGTGCAAGCGGCGCTCTTTGGCGTGGCCAACCATGTCCAGTGGATTGACCTTCGCGCCCTTAGTCAAAATGAGGAAATAAATCGGTCCAGGGGCAAAGAAGAGATTTGCACTTAGCTCCAAAAGTAAATCAGTAAGAAGGTGTTTGTAACTCTCTGTGGTTAAACCAGCTTGGCAACGTGGTAAAGAGCTTGTCTGGCGATGATCACACACTAAGGTGATGCTGATCACCAAATATCAGACTAATAGGAGGAGTTTAGATGAGGGTTGCTGTACAAAGTGTAAAACTGGCCAGAATAAGGGATTTGGATGATACACTCGCATACTTGATTGTCATGAGCTGAAATCTGGCAGAGAGGGGTTATATGATGGTATGAAGCTGCTGTAAAGATTTCATGCTATTTGAAAATACCAAAGTGGCACTTGCTTCACAAAGCTTCATTCTGGACAGAAACTTGGAAAACTTCTAGAGTAATAATGGCTTGTTGAACCATGGCCAAAATGGGTGGAGGTAAGTTATATAGATAATAGAAGGCCTAGAAAAATTGGCAGCCATAATGGAGCAATATAAAATATACTTGCTTCACAAACTGAAATTTTAGACAGAATCAAAGAATTGAAGATGAGCTCACATGGAGGCATGACATGAGCTCTACTTTGGTGGAGGGCTATGATATGATGATATGAGGGATCATGCACAATGGTAACTCATTTGGATATGCCTAGCTTGCACCTCCTTCACAAAACTTCTTTCTGGCTAGAAACTTTGGAAAATCATAATTAAATAATTACTAGGCAAATGAGGTTGCATTTTGGCATGTGGTAATGTTATGGACAGGAAAAGGTGTCCAAGGAGTTTGAGGTCAATTGGGAAAATGAAAATAGCACTTGCTTCACAATGTGCCATTTAGGGCAGAAGAGGAAATGAATTATTTGAGCATTATGATAAACATGACAAATGAAATATTTTGCCATATTTGAGAAAGATACGACCCAAACAATTTATGATAATTATTTGGGAATTTTAGGAGTGATGGAAGTAAAGGTTGCTTCACAACCTGGGGCAATTTGAGTTATTCCTTTAATAGAAAAGGAATATTCCCAATGAAAAGAATATTGGGATTTGGGCTAGGATGAAAATGACAGGGTCTAGGGAACGATTTGGGAATGACAAGCCACTCTGGAAACAAAGAAGAGGGAATCTTCTTCAGTTTCCAGACCACAAAGCCACGGAAAAAGAAAACCTAAGGCAAAAACCTCAGAAAAACAAAAGAAATAAAGGGCCAAAAATCAGGCTGTCACAAACCTTACCCCCTTAAAGAAATATCGTCCTCGAGATTTGGTTGCTCAGGGAACAAGTATGAAGATACTGACTTAAGGAAACCGTTTCCAACTCGGGTATCCTTTTTCTTATTTTTGTTCCCACTAATTTTTTATCTGACTGGCCCTGGGGTGGTTTGCTTTAATATATCCATATTTTGACAGATCTTACCTTGCTTGTTCATGCTTATACAGGCTCCAATTTCTTTTTAGATCTGCTGACTTAGCTGACTGTGATTGATTCTCACGACTGAAATATATGTCGGTCTCACAAATCCAAGAGTGATTTCCGTTGGGTGTGTCATCCGGCACTGACAATGTTTCATGAATTGGTGATCAGATTTTTCTAGTGAACACCCATGCTCTAACTCCTTGCATTGGTTTTCTCCACTAAATGCAGGTCCTTCGGGTTCCAAACAGTGAGTTGGGTCATAACCGCTTTCCTGACAGATTATGGCTTATCGCGGAAGTTTCTGAATCATCTTAACTGGTTCCACTGTCTTGAGTATCGGATACGTACCAAATATTTGATTGTCGCATGTCGTGGCTAGCATAAGAGTTTGACCTGTATGATAATATCTACAGACTTGACTGACGGTGGTTCTGCACCACGCCGGTCTTGCAACAATTTTCATACCTGCATCACTAGTCTTGCTCCTTCATTATTGTTTCCTTGGTATGCATCCTTGGCTGAAAGAGCTGGGTCATATTGCTTCTTCGTATCACCATAGGTACTGTCGGTGCAATTTTTCGACAATCGTAGCTTATCCTCATTTTTCTGACAGGGTACCCCATTAAATGGCAGGTTCAACACCCCTCAAGTTTTGACTACAGAAAAATGATCATCCAAACCTTTGCAAGAAATCGGCAAATAAATCAGTAGCCACCAAAACGGTCTTTACAACTCAGATCTGGGACATTACTGAAATACCTCAACCACGGCTCAAGACGTCCGAAAAGCAGCTCAGAACATGAGACCGGGTCGATAAGAAGAAGGTGGCAGCTCCCTAAAATAGCCAAAAAGCAGCTATAGGGCTACTATCACAAAAATAAACTCAATCACTGTACGAGACGGCTGAAAAACAGCTCAGAACTCATGACAGTCGTTGCAGAGAGAAATAAAAATCGGCATCCACCCTGGATAACTAAAAACAGCTTAGATCACAGGCGTGGTGCCGTCATAGGAGAAAAAGGGGACAAGGGCTCATCAGGATCATTTTCCAGGTTCACGGGTACTTGTATTGAGCTCATTGATGTCGTCAATCCTCATAATCCTTTGTCACACTGAAGTGTATACTGGCTTTCTTCTCTTAACCATCCTCACATGGTTGTTAGATCCTCATCCGAGTGGCTTGTAAGATCTTGGTGGTATGCTCACCGCATATATATGAGAATCTGATTCCCGAGACAGGCGTGTATTCTGACTGATTCTTGCTTCTGACCAAAATGTTGCGGATCTGATTCTTGGGATTCACTGCCATATGCTGTCAATTCACAGCGTACTACCTTGTACCAATGTCTTACTGAGGAAGATTGGCTGGCTTGTGCTCGAAACTTTCATTGGACAGCTTGCTGAAAAAGACTGGGTATCGTGCTTCAGAAGCTTGCCCCCTCAAATACTTTGCTAGGGAAATACTCAGTACCTTATGCCGAAAGCTTTTGCGGTTGCTTACTGAAGAAGGAAGAGTACCTTGTACGGGAAATCATACATATATCGTATTGAGGAAGATAGATGAATCTTGCCTTGGAAGCTTCTCGGGTATCTTGCGAGTGAAGATTGGGTTGCTTACACCAGAAGCTTCTTATTGTGATATGCGGACCGATTTCCACATATATAACCATCTTAATATATTTTTTATTAATTTCTTGTATGAAACGGGGTTTTGCCGAACTATCCTCCTTTCTGAGTACATGCCATATTTTTGCTTGCTTCCAGGTACATCGGGTTCCAAAATCATCCTCAACGAAAAATTAAACTTGTATCTGAGCCATACCTTTGATAATATTCTGTCAACCTTGCACACAATTTATCTTCTTGCTGATTTGATCATTTCTCCTATGAGGAGTGCACGCTGAGGGAGACTTGACACTCGGTAACTTGATCAGATATCCCCCAATCTGGATGCAGTCGGCTGAGAATTCCATACTGTTGTGAGGAGTGCACGTTAATGCAATTTTTATTCTGACATTCCATCCAAGATTTCTTTTGAATTCAGACGAGCTATTTCCAATTTCACTACAGTCTTCTGACAATTCCATTCTGTTTAGCTAAGTTTCCAAATATCTGCATTTCTTGCTGGCTCTTCGGGTCCGGTGTCGGCTGACGAGCAACTTTAATAGGGGGAAAAATTGTAACACCGAAGGCCCAAAGAAAGAAACAAAAGAAACGACTAAACAAAAGCACACAAGCATACTACTAATATAATTAATCAAGCAATCATCACATATTACTGCTACTCACACCATAATATGCATGCACACCTAAGCACACAAATCGTGCGGAAACTCCGTTATTACGGTCTAATATGTTGTGGTGGTGTGCACGAAAATTATATCCATGTGTGGAAGGAGTTGGCGTAACCGAAGCTACACCAAGCACTGGCTGAACAGTGGCTGGATCTGGATGGATACACAGGTGAGGACGGACTTGACGATCAAGTAACGAGACACAAAGGTCACGACCACACCATCATCAAGCGTACGAAAGGGATTCGTACACGTCCAAAGAATAGAATGACTGGGTAGGGTAGCGGTAGAAAAACAAGGCTCGCTGGCATTGCCCTTTTCTGATAACCAAGATCAGTAAGGGTTGCCAGAGGGACGAGATGGATGGCATGATTCGGGATAGAAACAAGTCTATCACCGAAATAATATGGGTGGGTGGCGGAAAAATCTACGCGATACCTGAGCATAACTCCAGCAAATGGTGTCTGGAACTCTGGGTACCAGGGCATCACTGTACTGGGACAGAGATGACGCCGAACACCAAAGGGCAGACATGCTAAGAAGGAGGGTGCAGACGGTGGACCGAAAACGATGCCACCTACACTCACAAGATTAACCGTTAGTGACAAAATAATAATCTATATGCATGATATGCGACAAACAAATGCAACAATCAAGTGCAACAAACCAACTGGGGTCTATACTACCGCTTTCTAACATTCACGCGGGCTAGGGCATCCTACAGCCAGACTTGCTCTGATACCAAGCCTGTGGCACCCCGGGTCAGAGAAAACCGGAACGCCCTGTATTCCAGCCCAGAGATCAAGGAGAAGTCTTCTGGAATACGGCACTGCGTAGCATAGAACAAACCAGCTTTCTATTATTACACGAATATGAATACAAGGTCTCCGATATTTCAATAAATAACATCGGCACGGCGACTCTACGCCAACCACAGTTGCTCTATGCAAGCAGCATAACAACTCAAAGCAGCGGAACAACTTATGGCAGCAGAATCACGAACGGCGATGATGGACTCCAATCCGCAGGGACTCTGGCTAGAACGTTTATCCTAGCTCACGAACACAGGAACAACACCAAACAAGCAAGCAATCCGGGCACGACCTGCAAACTGGCATGACACTCCAGGTCAGTACATTGAATGTACTTGCAAGCTCACAATAACCAGAAGCATTCAAGAAAAACAACAGCATGGCAATTATAGGTTAAGCAGGAATCATCACGAGGTCATTAGAATAACATGGCATGAACAACATGAACATGATACCGCTAGAACAATATGAGCATGGCATGAACATATAAATCTGACAATACTAGCATGCAACATGATGAAACTATATGCATCATTTATTCTGCTCGGGTTACCTCGTAACCACCACATGCATCACTTACCAACTTCGGACATTACACAATCATCTCAGGATCAAATCAAGCTTGGTATAAACAATACGGTAGTAATCATCAAATGACCACAAGGAGCTTGATCCTTACCCATGATTCTCGCACAACATCACGAATATCCAACAGCTCAGTATCCTCGATACCATGATGATCATTTCGGCGATCACAACCATGACCAACACTTGGTCTCAAACCGTGATCCTTCCGGCGATCACAACCAACTTATCTCCTCATCGAACCGTGGTTGTTATTAAGCACATCATTATTATTACTGTTGACTCAAAGTGTGACCGACATGAACTGGGCCCTTATCCGCGGGCGCGGCTATCGATAGATTTAATATACACTCTGCAGAGGTTAGTACACTGTACCCACACTACGGAACCCATGGCCTCGCACTCCCATTCGGGTGGACCAATGTCATTCCGACAAAACTGATCTACTACCATGACACTCTCCCGGCCACTCCGACCCACTCCCAACTGGGCTAGTCCTGGGTGGCCCCGTGTCTACCAAAGACACAACGACCACCGTCGTGGCCAAAATGTCCCTCACGGGGACCGGATCCATAACAACAACAACGGGCACACAAGGTTATGTCTGCTTACAGGGCCAGGGTACGCACGCCCATAACCTTCCCTCGTTGGAGGCACCGGCGAGAGGCACGACAATAGACCCAGTTAGGACCTTCCCATAAAGGTAAGCGTGGTTGCACTGGTCATTTGGATATGGTGGCACCATGGCTCAGCCAACAGTTGTTCAAGTTCAATTTAATCCGGTTAAACTTGAATGCAAATATGCTGAGCCATGATAAAATAACATGATGCAATTATAATGCATGAGCATGATATTAACGTAATCATGAGGGTACAACATAACTATCCACCATATCAACAATGAATCATATCCAACTAAGCATGGCATACTAACTAGCATGAACATTATAAGTACATACTTCTCCGAAACATAGCATGACCACTAACATCAACAATAAATATCATGCAAGAACATATCAACAATGCCATCATGCAAGCATTTAACCAACTGGATGCGATGGAACATGTATAATAACGGTACTCGGGACAAATGGCCGTCATGCACCGAAAACCATCACCAACATCAACATGTACTATTAGCAAAGTAGCAAGCATAAGCATATGAAAGGAATACTAGCAACTAGCAGGTCATGATAACTAGGTGCATGACAACCTAGCAAGAAAGTAAGCACTAACCAAGAATCGTTACTGAAACAACGATAACCATATTTTAAACAAGCAAACATTTAATAAATATTCAAGTGAAAACCATGTCTACTACATGAATATCATGCAAGTGGGTATTGTGGCTTTCCTGGGGATGAAGAAGGCACCGGGGAGAAGTGCGGTGAAGCCGCGGAAAGATTTGCCGGAAACAGTTCTCTCTCGGAGGGGGCTGTTTACGTGCAAGGGCAAAAAGGTCATTTTCAGAATTTTGAAACATAATGAAAATGATTCCAACAGAACGGGCTCGACGAAACAAAGAAGTGGGCTTTGGATTCACCTCATTTGGAGTTGTGGTTAAAAAGTCGTGAGGAGTTGAAGATCAGGGACCTATCGATGAAATTTTTTCAGCAAACAGACCCCTGGTGGAAAAACTGAACGTGCCTTCGGGCCGAATACGTTTTCTGAAAAGGGAAACGTATTCTCAGCCGCAGAAGATGAGAATACGCATTCCTGAATGAAAAACGTATTTTGGATAAAAGAGGAAGGAAATACGCTTTCACATAGCGAAAACGTATTTCAGGAAAACGATTGCACTTATCCGAGTGGATAAGGTGCTGGCTCACTTATGGGTGGGGTCCGATGGAGAGGGGGGCCCACCTGGCCAGCTGGCAAGGCGTCGTCTTCCTCCTCCCCTCGCTCCTGTTCGTTCCCGAGCGGAACAGAACGGAAGCAGAGGAGGGAAACGGCCAAGGGGGCGGCCAGCTCCGGCGATCCCCGGCCCAGCCGAGGGCACCGGCAGGACCGTAGGACTGCGTCGCATCCGTTCAGAGGGTCTACCAGTGCCAAGGTGGAGTGGAGAGGAGGGGAGTCCGCGACGACGGAGGCGGACAGAGAGGCGGCGGTGGAGATGAACTCCGGTGATGCAGGGCGCTCCGGCTAGAGATGAGGGGGTGGGTCGGCTCTACGGGGCGAGGGGAACGCGGTGGTGGAGTCGGGAGGGAGTGGGAGAGCTCGGGACGGCCGGACGGGCGGGTGGCCGAACGATGGAGGCGGCGGCCATGCGTGGGGAGGCGCGGCCAGAGGCACTCCGGGGTCGAACGAGTGGGGTGGGGCGACGCGCGGTGGTGTGCGCGAGGCAGTGGACAACACCAGAGGAGAGGAGGAGGCTCGATCTAGCCGGAACCAAGGAGGAACCGCGGTGGCCGAGGCGAACTCCGGCGAAAAGAGGAGGGGTCCGAGGACTCCGGTGGGCTAGGGAGGCAAGTTAGGATTGGATGAGCTGCGGGAGGGCTCGGGGCACGCTTATATAGCCGCGGGGAAGGCTCTGGAGCATCGCTAGTGAGCTCGAGCAGTGCTCTAATGGAGGTCAGAGGCTGGGCATGGCACGAGCACTGCTCTAGCGGCGCATTAATGGCGAACCACGACGAGGCACCGATTCAAGGCGACGCAGTCGAGCACGGGCGAGCTCCACGACATGAATGGAGGTCGAGACGAGGAGGGAGGAGACGAGCACAGTGGCCGGAACAAGCCAGAGCATGCGTTCAGCCATGACGCAAGCGTGATCACCACGCGCACTGGCGCAAGAGGCGCTCTTTGGCGTGGCCAACCATGTCCAGTGGATTGACCTTCGTTCCCTTAGTCAAAATGAGGAAATAAATCGGTCCAGGGGCAAAGAAGAGATATTTTTCAATAAAGAAGAGATATGACCCAAAAAATTTATGAGAATTATTTGGGAATTTTAGGAGTGATGAAAGTAAAGGTTGCTTCACAACCTAGGGCAATTTGAGTTATTCCTTTAATAGAAAAGGAATATTCCCAATGAAAATAATATTGGGATTTGGGCTAGGATGAAAATGACAGGGTCTAGGGAAGGATTTGGGAATGACAAGCCACTCTGGAAACAAAGAAGAGGGCATCTTCTTCAGTTTCCAGACCACAAAGCCACAGAAAAAGAAAACCTAAGGCAAAAATCTCAAAAAAACAAAAGAAAAAGAAATGGCCAAAATCAGGCTGTCACACAAATCCTATGGAAATGTCACTCTGAAGCTTATGGAGGGCATCATGAATGTCAAAGGATAGGTAGTATTGGTAAGCGTCAAGAAATGCATATGAATTATTCACTTACTGTTGAACCATTTGATGTTTAGGGATTTGATTACATGGGACCTTTTCCTTCCTCTAATGGGTATGCACATATTTTGGTTGTTATTGATTATGTTACTAAATGGGTAGAAGCTATTCCAACCAGTAGTGCTGATCACAACACCTCTATTAAAATGCTTAAGGAAGTTATTTTCCCAAGGTTTGGAGTCCCTAGATATTTAATGGCTGATGGTGGTTCACACTTTATTCATGGTGCTTTCCGTAAAATGCTTGCTAAGTATGATGTTAAACATAGAATTGCATCACCTTATCATCCTCAGTCTAGTGGTCAAATTGAACTTAGCAATAGAGAAATAAAATTAATTTTGCAAAAGATTGTCAATAGGTCCAGGAAGAATTGGTCTAAGAAATTAGATGATGCACTTTGGGCTTATAGAACAGCATATAAAAATCCCATGGGTATATCTCCTTATAAAATGGTTTATGGAAAAGCTTGTCATTTGCCTCTTGAGTTAGAACATAAAGCATATTGGGTAGTTAAAGAGCTCAATTATGATTTCAAACTTGCCGGTGAAAAGAGGTTATTTGATATTAGCTCTTTAGATGAATGGAGAACCCAACCTTATGAAAATGCAAAATTATTCAAAGAAAAAGTTAAAAGATGGCATAACAAAAGAATCCAAAAGCGTGAGTTTAAAGTCGGAGAATATGTTCTTTTGTAAAACTCTCGTTTCAGATTCTTTGCAGAAAAACTCCTCCCAAAATGGGAAGGCCCATATGTCATCGAGGAGGTTTATCGGTCTGGAGCCATCAAAATAAATAATTCCGAAGGTACTAACCCGAAGGTGGTCAATGGGCAACGAATAAAACATTATATCTCAGGTGCGTCCACTAATTTTGAAAGTAATATTATCCAAACTTTGACACCAGAAGAACACATAAAAGAGTCCTTCTGGAACACTCCAGAATCATGAAAATAAGGAGGTGCATGATACGGTAAGTAAACAGACTCCGAAAAATCCGCAAAAATATTTTTTATCACTTTTGGAATATTTAAAAATTTAGGAAATAAAGAAACTTCCAGGAAGTGTACCCTGGTGGGCACAAGCCACCAGGGCGCGCTTGGCGCCTGGCGCGCCCAGGTGGGTTGTGCCCACCTGGGACACCTTCCGGACTCCATTTTTCTTCCGTATGCTTGTCCTCCAAGATAAAAAAATTCTATATATACTTCCCGAACCTGTTGATCACCGTATCGCAGAGAAATCCTCTGTTTTATTTTCCTTGATGTTTTCTGTCAGATCCCATCTACCATGGCCACTTCAAGCTCCTCCAAGGACAAGTTCTTCAAGAACGTCATCAACCCATACCTTCAGGAGGTGGTCCAGCACCCTCAGGTCATCCAGATGCATGAGGGGGTGCTACACCTCCGCAATGTTCCATGTCCAAAGGGGGCGGGAACCGTGGAGGCCAGGCTTGAATCCATGGGAGCAGGACGTCTTCCGGTGCAAGGGGATGGTGGAGCGTGGACTCAACGCCAATCACCTTATGATCACGGACCTCTCCCGTGATCCCAAGGTGGATAGAAAGCCCATGAAGGACATCGTCTTCACCCTCAACGAGCAAATCAACTTTCTCCAAAGCCGGATCTATGATCTTCAAAACCAAGTCTTTGAATATGAGGCAAGGTTTAAAGGTATGAGTTTGGCTGCAAGGTTTAAAGCCAGATCTATGATCTTCAAAGCCAAGTATTTGAATATGACATGCAGGACCCATGAGACTCACTCCTCCTCTTATGATGGTGGACCACTGCCATGGAAATCCGAGGACAAGATCCCTTCTTCATCACCACCATCACCTTCTTCACCACCAAAGGAGAACTGAGTATCGGGTATGGGCACTCCCCTTGGCTTCCGCCAAGCTTGGGGGAGGTGCCCCGGTATCGTATCATCCCACTATATTTTTGCTTTTACTTATTTTAGTTCGATCTTTCGCTTTAGATGAATAAAATTTTAGTTCGATCCTTTCTTCTTTGAGAGTCTGCTTAGTGATCTATCCTTGTAATCGTGTGCAAGTCATATAATAAAGTTTAGTTTGAGCTTTTTCTTGCTTTACTTTCATGTTGCAATTAAATAAAAGAAATAAGAAAGAAAAAAAGAAAGGAAATAAATAAAAGGAAAGAAATAATGAAAAAATCATATACAAATCTTATGGTAGGTGATGGCACCACATAAGGAAAAGTATAAGTAGAAAATTTTATTAGGGATTGACAAACATAGCATTAGTCAATGATGCAACTCATGAAAGAATTAATAAGGTAAGAGAAGATTCACATATAAATATACTATCCTAGAAATCTTTTGTGATTGTGAGCCCTCATCAAAATATTATATGCCAAAATTGTTGACGTTGGACAAGGAAGACAACTTAATGGTTTATGTTTGTTTATCTTCACAAAGAGGTCATATTGTCATAGATCCTTCAACATGTGGTATTTGCCCCTATCTTTGCTAGCCAAAAATTCCGCACTAAGTAGAGATACTACTTGTGCATCCAAAATTCCTTAAACCCAAATCTTATTTTCAAGTGTCCACAATACCTACCTAGGGATTGAGCAAGATCCCTCAAGTAAGTTGTCATCGGTGCAAAAAGGCAATAAAAATTGCTTCTAAATGTGTGAGATCATTTAGCGTAAGAGAAAATTAAGCATTGCACGAACTTGTGATGGTGAAGAATAAAAGTGACAAACTGCATAATAAAGGTCGCTATCACAAGGGGCAATGCAACGTGACGTTCTTTTGCACTAAGAGGTTGAGCATACAAACAAATAAGCGCATGCCAACCTCTGGTTCCCTCTGTGAAGGGCCTATCTTTTACTTTTATGTATTTACTTTTATGCAAAGAGTCAAAGTTTTCCCTCTATTCCTTTTTATTTTTCTCCTTTGGCAAGCATCATGTGGTGAGGAAAGATCTAGGCACATATGTCCAGCTGAATATAGATAGCATGAATTATTATTGTTGACATCACCCTTGAGGTGAATACGTTGGGACGCGAAACTATAAGCCCCTATCTTTCTATGTGTCCGGTTGAAACGTTTTGCTCATGTGTACGCGATGAGTGTAAGCAATCATAGAAGACTATATGATGGTTGAGTATGTGGACTTGCCTAAAGGCTCCGATACGTGACCCTTCCTAAAAAGATGAATTGTAGTTGCAAAGTTGACTGAGAACATAGTTTCTTGGTTTTTAATAGATTTTTTGCTTTATACTTCAATTGTGTGATGAACTGTTACTTATTCATGAGAAGTATATGATAAAAGTTCTATGATAAAAGTCTTATGCTTTATTTTGTTGCTGTTATAATAATCGACATGATGCTTCTATGTCCGTATTTTGTTTTTATCGACACCTCTCTCTCAAAGCATGTGGACATGTTTCTCGATTTTGGTTTCCGCTTGAGGACAAGCGAGGTCTAAGCTTGGGGGAGTTGATACGTCCATTTTGCATAATGTTTTCTTACTGTTATTTATGATGTTTTTATCCATAATAATGCTTTTTGGAGTAATTCTAATGCCTTTTCTCTCATAATTTGCAAGTTATACACCAAGAGGGAGGATTCCGGCAGCTGAAAATCTGGACCTGGAAAAGCTACGTCAGGCTACCTATTCTGCACAACTCCAAATGAGCTGAAACTTCATGAGGATTTTTTATGGAATATTGATACGTCTCCAACGTATCTATAATTTTTGATTGTCCCATGCTATTATATTATCGGTCTTGGATGTTTATGGGCTTTATTATGCACTTTTATATTACTTTTGGGACTAACCTGTTGACCCAGAGCCCAGTGCCAGTTTCTGGTTTTTCCCTTGTTTCAGTGTTACGAAGGAAAGAAATATCAAATGGAGTCGAAACGGAATGAAACCTTCTGGAGAAGTTATTTTTGGAAAGAAAGCAACCCGAGAGACTTGGAGTCCACGTCAAGAAAGCAACAAGGAAGGCACGAGGCAGGGGGGCGCGCCCACCCCCCTGGGCGCGCCCTCCACCCTCGTGGGCCCCTCGTGGCTCCCCTGGCGTACTTCTTTCATCTATATATTCCCATATACCCTAAAAACTCCGGGGAACAGAATAGATCAGGAGTTCCACCGCCGCAAACCTGTGTAGCCACCAAAAACCAATCGGGACCCTGTTCCGGCACCCTGCCGGAGGGGGGAACCCTCACCGGTTGCCATCTTCATCATCCCGGCGCTCTCCATGACGAGGAGGGAGTAGTTCACCCTCGAAGCTGAGGGTATGTACCAGCAGCTATGTGTTTGATCTCTCTCTCTCTCTCTCTCTCTCTCTCTCTCTCTCTCTCTCTCTCGTGTTCTTGATTTGGCACGATCTTGATGTATCGCGGGCTTTGCTATTATAGTTGGATCTTATGTTGCTTCTCCCCCTCTACTCTCTTGTAATGGATTGAGTTTTCCCTTTGAAGTAATCTTATCGGATTGAGTCTTTAATGATTTGAGAACACTTGATGTATGTCTTGTCGTGCGTATCTGTGGTACCAATGGGATATCACGTGATTCACTTGATGTATGTTTTGGTGATCATCTTGCGGGTTCCGCCCATGAACCTATGCATAGTGGTTGGCATACGTTTTCATCTTGATTCTCCGGTAGAAACTTTGGGGCACTCTTTGAGGTTCTATGTGTTGGTTGAATAGATGAATCTGAGATTGTGTGATGCATATTGTATAATCATACCCACGGATACTTGAGGTGGCATTGGAGTATCTAGGTGACATTAGGGTTTTGGTTGATTTGTGTCTTAAGGTGTTATTCTAGTACGAACTCTAGGGTTGTTTGTGACACTTATAGGAATAGCCCAACGGATTGATTGGAAAGAATAACTTTGAGGTGGTTTCGTACCCTACCATAATCTCTTCGTTTGTTCTCCACTATTAGTGACTTTGGAGCGACTCTTTGTTGCATGTTGAGGGATAGTTATATGATCCAATTATGTTATTATTGTTGAGAGAACATGCACTAGTGAAGTATGAACCCTAGGCCTTGTTTCCTAGCATTGCAACACCGTTTACGCTCACTTTTATCATTAGTTACCTTGCTGTTTTTATATTTTCAGATTACAAAAACCTATATCTACCATCCATATTGCACTTGTATCACCATCTCTTCGCTGAAATAGTGCACCTATACAATTTACCATTGTATTGGGTGTGTTGGGGACACAAGAGACTCTTTGTTATTTGGCTGCAGGGTTGCTCGAGAGAGACCATCTTCATCCTACGCCTCCCACGGATTGATAAACCTTAGGTCATCCACTTGAGGGAAATTTGCTACTGTCCTACAAACCTTTGCACTTGGAGGCCCAACAACGTCTACAAGAATAAGCTTGTGTAGTAGACATCAAATATATGAGAATTATTGGAGCAAATAACTACCAGAGGGGGCCCACCAGGTGGACACAACCCACCTGGGCGCGCCAGGCAGCCCAGGCGCGCCCTGGTGGGTTGTGCTCACCCAGGCCCACCTCCGGTGCCCATCTTCTGGTATATAGGTCATTTTGACCTAGAGAAAATAAGGAGAGGACTTTCGGGATGGAGCACCGCCGCCTCGAGGCGGAACTTGGGCAGGAGCACTTTTGCCCTCAGGTGGAGCAATTCCGCCGGGGGAACTTCCCTCCCGGAGGGGGAAATCATCGTCATCATCATCACCAACAACTCTCCCATCTTGGGGAGGGCAATCTCCATCAACATCTTCAACAACATCATCTCATCTCAAACCCTAGTTCATCTCTTGCGTTCAATCTTGTTACCGGAACTATAGGTTGGTGCTTGTGGATGACTAGTAGTGTTGATTACATCTTGTAGTTGATTACTATATGGTTTATTTGGTGGAAGGTTATATGTTCAGATCCATTATGATATTTAATACTCCTCTTATCATGAGCATGACTATTATTTGTGAGTAGTTACTTTTGTTCTTGAGGTCACGGGAGAAATCACGTTGCAAGTAATCATGTGAATTTGATATGTGTTCGATATTTTGATAGTATGTATGTTGTGATTCCCTTAGTGGTGTCATGTGAACGTAGACTACATGCCACTTCACCATATTTGGGACTAAGGGAATGCATAGTGGAGTAGCAATTAGATGATGGGTTGCGAGAGTGACAGAAGCTTAAACCCCAGTTTATGCGATATTCCGTAAGGGACCGATTGGATCCAAAAGTTTAATGCTATGGTTAGAATTTATTCTTAATACTTTTCTCGTAGTTGCGGATGATTGCGGGAGGGTTAATCATAAGTAGGAGGTTTGTTCAAGTAATAACAGCACCTAAGCACTGGTCCACCCACATATCAAATTATCAAAGTACCGAACACAAATCGAACCAATATGATGAAAGTGACTAGATGAAATTCCCGTGTACCCTCAAGAACGCTTTGCTTATCATAAGAGATCGTTTTGGCCAGTCCTTTGCCTCAAAAGGATTGGGCTACCTTGCTGCACTTTTTTTACTACTATCGTTACTTGCTCGTTACAAATTATCTTGCTATCAAACTACTCTGGTACTTACAATTTCAGCACTTGCAGACATTACCTTACTGAAAACTACTTGTCATTTCCTTCTGCTCCTTGTTGGGTTCGACACTCTTACTTGTCAAAAAGAGCTACAATTGATCCCCTATACTTGTGGGTCATCAGTGGCACTACTCTCTTAGACTTATTTTATAATCTTGACTGTGGTGCTTAGGTAGATGAAATGGTCATATTCAGGAAGATGTTTTTATCACTTGTGTTGTTGTGCTAAAAAAAACCTCAAAAAACTACAAAAGCATAAAAATATTTTGTTTCCTTTTTAGTTTCATTCTAGCAGGTTTTATCAAAGGGAAACCGCCATACCACAACAAGGAGATGAATTGAAGCAATGTCCATGTCTATTAGAGGAGAGGTCATGTGCGCCTCAACAGTAAAAGCATCTAAACCTTGCTTAATCTTAAGCTTGAGGAGGTAACCACTTCTCACACTCTCTTTTAATAACTACACTTTCTTTTTTACTTCCGTAATTTTCCTTAGTTTAGTTCTAAGGGTGGGGAGGTTACTTTTGCATGTGTAGTGTCTTGTGCAATGCTCATGATCATAAGGTTTTTGTGCAATAGTGTGGACCGCTGTTTTGACATGATTGTGTTGCATTTTCTTGACTTAGCATGCAGAAATCTTGATATCTTCTTACAAACATTGACATGTGTTTCTATCAAAAACCCAATAACGGAGTACTTTGAACTGTTGCCTTTCATTCACCTAATTACATGAGTTGAGGACTCTAGTGGTGACTTGATTAGCGATTGAATGATTGTAGATACTTTTGGCTGATGAACTCGACATCTTTGGTTGATCCGGGACACGCAACGGGGTTATCCCCACCAAAATATCCCCTTGAGGTACTTAGCTTTTGAGTCTTATGCAACATGACACCGTGATTTTCTTGTATAGTGTTGAGTTCTTTATGATTTAAGCAAGTTTGAAGCCTTTTGCACTTCCTTTCATCTTATTTTGCTAGCGTCTACGGTATCGTGCATTGCACACTCTCACATTGAGACTTGGTGCATACTTCGCAGGTACATCTAGACCCGCATGACAACTTTCTTTTGTTCTCCTACACATAAAACACCACATCTACTCAAAACAACCACCATTGCTACCTACATGGCATTTTCATAGCCATCCCGAGCATATCACCATGCACTACCATCATTTTCTGTTACATGATTAGAGACAAGATCACAAACAACACTTGAGCTAGTCTTTGAGGCGAGACTGGGAATTAGGTTTTACCGTTTATCATTCCATACCTGCATATGAGTTTTCCACTAAATCGCATATTCATAGCAGTTATAACATAGAATCTAAGCTCTTAATTATAAACATGGAAATATAATAATACTATATTATTGCCTCTAGGGCATATTTCCAACACGCCTCCCTTCTCATCTCCATCACCATCACCTTGATCACCGTCGTAGCCATTCTCCCCAGAGTTAGCCATACTTGTAATCAGTGCATCGCAATCAACAATATTGTATGACTATTCATCAATCAATCATCTTTATGTGGCCTACAATGTTTTCTCCTTGTGATTCAATCATGACGTGTGATTAATTCCTTAAGACAATGGGTTGAGGCATGAGGCCTTTCAACCCCATGTATTTGTGCACAGGTCATTGCATGACTTCTGTTATTTGACGTTATTTGTATGTGTGAATCACAATAGAGTTGTCTTTTGTCTTCTTCTCATTTTAAGGCCCCGAAGGTACCCGGGATCCCGGAGATTGATCAAGGAGGAGGTAAGAAGTGACAATGTGTGGAAAGCTATTCTAAAAACCGGTGACAACAAGCATTAGTACGGTAGAGAAAAGCAATTCCTTCGGGATATATGAGGTGTGGTCATTAAACATCAAATGCTTTTGTCTGGATAAATCCTTAATAACCTAGGTAACCCCGCGTAATGGTAAGGGCCAGCGGTTGGTTAATGACTCTCGATGCAGGTTGTGAATCGATCGTGATGTACTTTAGACACATGCCTCACTTCATCGCGTTATGAGCACATCGTAACGAGTGTCAACCAGAACTATGTTATAAATCAAGACAAGATCACACAAAGTATAAGTTTGTAAGTATAAGTCCTCATACCCCTGCCTACTTCTATATCATTGTTTACACCAATAAGGTTATTTAAAAGGTCTGGAATCTAGAACATTTTGCGAGAATAATAACTTGCTTGAATCTTTGTCATGGAGCACATTCTCCTGTGGGTTTGATACCCAGCGTCACTCCTTGGAGAAATGGTAAGGGACTATCTACAATCCAAAACCGGAGGATAAATATAATCATCAATGGATAGGATGTCAAGTACAAGCTCCCCTCGGATTATGAGGTTGAGGTCACAGTTAAAATGTTTGTGAGCTTGGATCTTTGCCTAAAACTGCTAATGCCCTTGAGCTTATCAAGGATACTGATGCTTTTCGACTACATGTTCAAAGACATGTGGCTTATGATTGTAGGGAGCACTGTCATATCACCGACTACTCTCAACAAGGT
Organism: Aegilops longissima; assembly: GCA_021605205.1. Classification (NCBI taxonomy): domain Eukaryota; kingdom Viridiplantae; phylum Streptophyta; class Magnoliopsida; order Poales; family Poaceae; genus Aegilops; species Aegilops longissima. Next base: position 71,169,576 of record CM038676.1, read on the forward strand.
CAACAACATGTGGCATTATATTCGGGTAAGTCTCCTATTGAAAATATGCCCTAGAGACAGTAATAAATGCTAATATTCAATTCCATATTTGTAATTAATATGTATTTGTTGTGGTATAATTGCAGTGGTTCTTCTTTTCGCAAAAAGGATCGGATCTATTATAAAAGTTCATCAGAAGTACAAAGCATGTCAATCATAATAAAAATTACATTGACATTCTGAGACCACTACTGCCGCCAGAACGAGCTGCCGACGCACCGCTGCCGCCGCTCCCCTACCGGAGCCGGCTTGACCTTGTCGATAATAGCATGGAAGTCTTCATACACGTGTCCCTAAGGACCAGTCCCCTGGAGCCGCAGTTGTCGTTGTTGAACCCTTGCATGGATATGAAGCACCGGACACCATATCACGCCACATGATGAGAAACCCTAACCTCGCCGCCCCAAGGAGATGGCAGGAATCTACACCAGAGCTCAGTTGACTATGTCCAGATGGATGAACCCAAGGGGGATCGTGTGACGCCCTCGATTCAATCGTACACTAATCATGCACGCAAATGTGTACGATCAAGATCAAGGACTCACGGGAAGATATCACAACACAACTCTACAAATAAAATAAGTCATACAAGCATCATAATACAAGCCAGGGGCCTCGAGGGCTCGAATACAAGTGCTCGATCATAGACGAGTCAGCGGAAGCAACAATATCTGAGTACAGACATAAGTTAAACAAGGTGCCATAAGATGGCTAGCACAAACTGGGATACAGATCGAGCGAGGAGCAGGCCTCCTGCAGGATCCTCCTAGGTCACTCCTGGTCGTCGTCAGCGGGCTGCACGTAGTAGTAGGCGCCTCCAGAGTAGTAGTCGTCGTAGGCGGTGGCATCTGGCTCCGGGGCTCCATCGTCTGATTGCAGCAATCGAGTAGAGATAGGGAAAAGGGGGAACAAGGCAACCGTGAGTACTCATCCAAAGTACTCGCAAGCAAGGAGCTACACTACATATGCATGGATATATGTGTAAAGGCCATATCGATGGACTGAAGTGCAGAATGCCGAATAAGAGGGGTAGCTAGTCTTAAAGAAGACTACGCTTCGGACACCGGTCTTACAATGCACGAGAAGAGGACAACGGAAGTCCTCCAAGTAACATCATATAGCAATAATCCTACCCGCAATCCCTGCTCATATCCCCGGCGAGAGCGACCATCGGTTATATCGGCACTTGGAAGGGTGTGTTTTATCAAGTATCCGGTTCTAGTTGTCATAAGCTCAAGGTACAACTCCAAGTCGTCCTGTTATCAAGATCACGGCTATCCGAATAGATTAACTTCCTGCAGGGTGCACCATCTTACCCAAAGACGCTTGATCCCATTTGGCCGGACACACTTTCTGGGTCATGCCCGCGCGGAAGATCAACACGCCGCAGCCCCACCTAGGCACAACAGAGAGGCCAACACGCCGGTCTAAACCTAAGCGCAGTGCTGGGCCCATCATACGAGCACACTGCACGTTGCGAGGGCGGCCGGAAGACCTAGCCTAACAGCGTTCAGTCCAATCCGGCGCTAGCGCTCCGTCGACGACGTCTGAAGTGCTTGGTGATACCACGACGCCGGATACCCATAACTACTCCCGCGTAGATGGTTAGTGCGTATAAGCTCGTAGCCAACTCAGCTCAAATACCAAGACCTCGTTAAGCGTGTTAAGTAACCGCGAATGCCGAACAGGCCAGGCCCACCTCTCCTAGGCGGTCTCAACCTGCCTGTCGCTCCGCCACAAAGATCCACTCGCGGGTGCTCCATCGCCAGACCGACTTTAGTCTCACATGTATCATGTATAAGTATATAGTATATACCGTGATCAACTCCCGAGTGATCACGGCCCAATAGTATAGCACGCAGACGGACAAGAAAGTAGGGCCACAGATGAAAGTACTAGCATCCTATACTAAGCATATAGGATTGCGGTAAGGTAACAATGAAGTTACAAGGACAAAGCTATGCAGCAAAGATAGGAGTATCCAAAACAGTAACATGCTATACTACTCTAATGCAAGCAGTGTATATAAGAGTAGGCGATATCTGGTGATCAAGGGGGCTTGCTGGTTGCTCACGGCAAGAGAGAGGGGTCGTCAACACCGTAGTCGAACCGCCAAGCAGCAGCTTGTCGGTCTCGTAGTCTACCGGAGAGAAGAGGGGAAGAAACAATGAATACAAGTAAACAGATGCATATCGATGCATGACATGCCAAGAAGCGATGCTAGGCGTGCCCTAACGTGGTATGAGGGGTCTTGGTTAGGAGGAAAACATCAGGAAGTTTTCCGGTTCGAGACGTCTGTCGACATGATGAACCGGAGAGGAAAGTTTGCAGGTTCGATAGGTTAGAGGCGTGTGGTGGACGAACGGATTGCGTGATCCGGAATAAATCACGTCGTTACGAGTAACTTTCATGTTGAAAATATTTTAATCCGGTTACGGTTAAAAGATATGATTTTAAAAGATTTTATTAATTTCGGAATTTAATTAATTATTTAATTAATTTCGAAAATGCATTTATGACATCAGCATGATGTCATGCCGACAATCATCGATCAACAGGTTGGTGAGTCAACCCCGACAAGTGGGTCCCGCATGTCATTCTCTAATATCTAATTACCTAATCGATTTAATTAACATTAGTTAATTAGGTTAATTAATGATTAGGGTTAATTAATCGAATTAATTAGATTAATTAGTTACTTAATTAATTAATTAATTAATTAATTAATTAATTAGTTTTAATTCATTTTCATTTTATTTTTATTCCCTGCTTTTAATTAAAAAAACGTTCTGTGTGTGGGGGGGTGGGGCCCCCATGTCATTTGCCCCAAGGGGCAAACGGCAGCCAGGCAAGTGGGCGATGCCGTTCGGGCGCACCTGAGAGGACGCGACGCGGCGCCGCTACCGAGGCCAACGGGGCCGGGCGGCCGAGGGCCAAGACGGCGGCCGGAGGTCAGCAGCCACACCGCCGCCGGCGGCGGACGGAGGTGGTGAGGGGTTCGGCCCCGACGGGGGAGAACGTGCTACGGGGGCGGGGGGGCGAGCGACGGGCGCAAGGGAGGGAGGGGCTCGCGCCCGGCCGGCGTGGAGACGGCGACGGGAGGCCCAGGCGTCGGCCGCCGTGGCGCGGCGTGGCACCGGAGCCGGCAGCGTCGTCGTGAGGGGAGACCGTTGGACGGGGCCGGGGGTTCGGTGGTCGTGGGGGTTCGGCGCCATTGGCCGGAGAGGAGAGGGACCAGGGGGTTTGGTGGCGGGAGGTCGTGGCCTCGGACGGCCGGAGCGGCGAGGGGCTCCGGCGACAGCGCTGGATTCGGGAGGGGAGAGAGGGAACCGGGGAATCGGCGAGCTCACATCGCCCGTGGGGTCTAGGGAAGCGGCTCGGTGGAAGCGACAATGGCGAGGAGGCGGTTAGAAGTGTGATCGCCGTGATCGCCAAGGCGTCAGGGAGGCCGGGGTGGGGGGTCGACCATGGTGATTGCTCGCGCTTGGGGCGACGGAGGAGGAGGGGGCGGTCGGTGGTGTGGAGGATGATGAGGGGGGCGGTTGTGGGCGGCGGGGGCCATTGGCGAGGTGGGGGCGGCGGGGGTCTCGGTCGGGGTCTCGCCCGATCCAGATCGAGGCGGGGGGAGAGGGTGGGGGCGTGGGGGATGAGTGGGCGGCTAGGGTTGACGCGGGGGTGGGGATAAGTGGCGGCTGTTGGGCCGGGCGGGGGAAATGGGCCAGGGGGAGGGGCCAAGTGGGGAGGGGGAATGGGCCAGGGGGAATGGGCCAGGGGGTTTTCCCCTCCTTCTCATTTCTTCTTCTTTTTTCTTTTCTTTTATTCTGCTTTCTGTTTTAGTTTAAATACAATGCCAAAACATTTTACAAAAATTTGTGCACCCCACCATAATTAGGTTTGCTATTTTAGACAACCCCCGAACATTTTTAGTTTTTGTTTTGAAACCTTTTATCGTTTGCTCTTGTTTTGAAATTGTTTTAGAACGGGTTCGAATCAAAGAGAGGTTTGGCACAGTAACCGAGGTGATCACTGTTGCATAACCATCCGGGCGTTACAAATCTCCTCCACTACAAGAAATCTCGTCCCGAGATTTAGGAGGTAGAAGGAAAGAGTGCGGGATATTCATCTCGTAGGCGATCCTCGCGTTCCAAGGTGGCCGTCTTGAGTGATTCGACCCTTTGGACTTTGAGGAACTTGATCGCCTTCCGGCGTGTGCGGCGTTCAGCTTGGTCGAGAATGCGGACGGATGCTCTTTATAGGAGAGGTCCTGCTGCAATTCGAGCACTTCATGGTCCTTTGCTCGGATTGGGTCCTTGAAGCAGCGTCGAAGTTGTGACACGTGGAACACATCGTGAACACGAGAAAGGTTCGACGAAGCTCCAGTTGATAAGCCACTTTTCCACGCCTTTCGAGAATAGTGAATGGGCCAATATAGCGAGGAGCTAACTTGCCCTTGATCCCGGCGGTGAGCACCCTTCATTGGTGTAGCGAAGATAGGCCTTTTCGCCAAAGTTGATAGACCATGTCCTTGTGATGACGGTCATAATTACTCTTTTGACGCGATCGAGCAGTCTTGAGATTCTCGCGAATAATGCGGACTTGTTCTTGGCATGTTGGATAATATCCGGACGAAGAGTGGGCGTTCCCGATTTCGACCAGTTCGAGAGGGTTGGCACTTTCGTCCATATAACACTTGAAGGGGCCATCTTGGACTAGCTTGATAGCTATTATTATAAGAGAACTCAGCATACGGGAGAGATTCCTCCCATTTCTTGCCGAAGGAAACAACACAAGCTCGAAGCATGTCTTCGAGAATTTGGTTGACACGTTCAACTTGCCCTTGGGACTGCGGATGAAACGCAGTACTGAAAGATAAATGAGTCCCCATAGCTTCTTGAAAATTTGCCCAGAATCTTGAAGTGAATAAGCTGCCACGGTCCAAACTGATAACCAGTGGAATACCGTGAAGTGAAACAATTCTGGACATATAGAGCGTTGCAAGTTGACTAGCAGTGATCGTTTCTTTGACCGCCAGAAAATGTGCAACCTTAGAAAGCCGGTCAATGACGACAAGAATAGCATCATTACCCTTCTGCGATTTGGGAAATCCAGTGACAAAGTCCATTTCAACATGGTCCCATTTCCATTCGGGAAGAGAGATAGGTTGCAGAGTTCCAGCAGGCCTTTGATGTTACGCTTTGATCTGACGGCAAACGTCACACTCGTAAACATAGCGAGCAATGTCCTGCTTCATATTAGACCACCAGAATCTCTGACGAATGTCTTGATACATCTTTGTACTGCCAGGGTGGATACATAGAGGCGTATCATGAGCTTCTTGCATAATCTTATGAGTCATATTCAGGTTTTCCTTCTTACACGGCACCACTAGGCGGCCTTTGAAGTACAAGGCGCCATCATCAGCAATGGTGAAAGACGAGGGATTTCCTTTCTTGACATCTTGTTTAAGCTTGTAGACTTCAGAGTCAAATCCCTGCATTGTCTTTATGGTGCCCACGAGATCGGGTTCAACAGCCAGGTATAGAGGGAACCACTGGGGAACAACACGGAGATTCATCTTGCGGAACTCCGGAGGAGGGGGCGAGTGCACCGGAGGAACAATATGGAGGTTCAGCTTTCTGAATTCTTCAACAAGTGAGGGCTGAACTTTGTGAACTCGAAGGTGGTTGCTTGAGAAGACTTGCGGCTCAAGGCATCAGCCATTACATTAGCCTTGCTGGCGTATAGGAAATACCCAAATCAAAGTGCAGCAGTCTCCATCCATCTTTCCGACGGAGGTTCAGGTCTGGCTGAGTAAGTGAGATACTTCAGACTTTGGTGGTCGGTGAAGATCTCGCAGCGATTATCGAGAAGGTAATGTCGCCATCGCTTGATGCATGAATGACGGCAGCAAGTTCGAGGTCGTGAACTGGGTAGTTCTCTTCGTGAGGGCGCAAGCTGTCGAGAGGCATAAGCAACCACTTTGCGCTCTTGCATTAGGACACCGCCTAAACCTTGACGAAGCGTCACGATAAATGACGAAGTCCTTCTTAGTATCGGAGGAGCTAGCATGGGGCAGAAGTCAACTTGTCCTTGAGTGCTGGAAACTTTCCCGACATTTATCTCATCCATTGGAATTTGGCGCCTTATGCAACAAGGTTAGTCGAGGCCTAGCAATCTTGGAGAAGTTCTCGGCGAATCGACAGCAATAGTGGCGAGACCGAGAAAACTTCGACTTGCTTAACGCGTTCTTGGAGGAGTCAATCGAGAATAGCCTGAACTCGTTCGGGGTTGACGGCAATACCATCCTTAGAGATGACATGTCCAAGGTAGGTTACTTGGGAGCCGAATTCACATTTGGAGAACTTGGCATAGAGTTGATGCTCTCGTAGCTTTTCGGACAAGGCGAAGATGTTCAACATGTTCCTCTTCATTCTTGGAAAAGATTAGGATATCATCCAGATAAACCACGACGAACTTGTCGAGGTAATCCATGAATATATAGTTCATCAGGCGAGAGAAGGTGGCTGGAGCATTCGTTAAGCCGAAAGACATGACGGTGTACTCGTATGAACCATAGCGAGTCACAAATGCGGTATTGGGGATATCCTCCTCACGAACACGGATCTGGTGGTAACCCAACCTCAAGTCGAGTTTCGAGAACACTGACGAACCAGCCAATTGATCATAAAGATCATTGATCCGAGGAAGAGGATACTTATTTTGAATGGTAGCTTGATTTATGGGACGGTAGTCTTGGACCAATCGGTTTGTCCCATCCTTCTTCTTAACAAAGAGAGAAGGTGCTCCCCAAGGAGAGCAACTTGGGCGAATGAAACCGCTTTGAAGAGATTTGTCGATTTCCGCCTTTAGCTCAAGGAGTTCATGCGGCGGCATTTTGTAGGGACGCTTGGCTATAGGAGTGGTGCCTGGTTTCAAGTCGATGACTAATTCGACAGCTCTAGCGGGGAATCCTCGAAGTTCTTCAGAAAAACGTCCGGAAATCGCGAACAGCAGTGAATGTTTTCAATACCCTCGAGTGGTGCGGCGTTCAATGCATTCAATGCATAGAGCCTTGCCTCGGCATTTTGCACCAGATGAGCTTGGTAAGTGACTATTTCATCTGAAGGGTGTAGCAAATGGACGGTCTTAGTGGCGCAAACGATTGACGCCGTATGTGCTTTCAACCAATTCATTCCCAGGATGAGGTCAATGCTACAAGACTTCAGCATGATAGGAGAGACAAGGAATTCCATTCCTTCGATTTCAACGGGGACGTCGTTGCAAATCATGGAGGTCCGACATTGGCCCGCGGGGGTGTGTACTAATAGTGAAGCATTCATGTCTTCACTTTTAATGCCATGCATGAATGCAAAATCTTCGACATGAATGAATGCGATGCCCCAGATCAAATAAGACGCATCTTTGGTCTGAATTTACGAGAAGTGTACCCATCACAAGAGCAGGTTGGTCTTGAGCTTCATTCAGATCAACGTGGTTGGTGAGCTTGCCCATAAGACTTGCGGTGTTGTTGCGGTTACAGGTGTTTCCACGGCCAGCCTCTTTGGAAGGGCCGATTGATTCTGGTTCGGTTGCATTCTCTAGCACGGTGCCTGGCTGTCCGCTTTGAAGCACAAATCATTATTGGGAGTGGGAACAGGAGCTTGGGGTGGTGGAGCTGGAAGCTTCGGCTGCTTAGTTGTAGGCAGACGAGGTGTAGCATAGTTCTGCTTTGAAGCAGGTGCATTCGGCTGGTACATGCTGTTGGGAATCCATATCTTGCGCTTCTGCGAGGACGGGCCCGAAGATGAGCCCGTGTCATGGTTGCGCCTGTTAGAACTCTGGTATTCCTGCAGACCAGTTTCGACATTGATAGCTTTGTTCACCAAGGTGGCGAAATCAGCAAAGTCGTGCACTAGAAGTGCGAGCTTGATGTCGACTTGAAGGCCGTCACGGAACTTCTCTGTCTGCGTGCATCGTTGCAATGTCCTCTTGACATAGCGAGACAAGTCCAAGAACTCTGCCGATAAGCTTCAACATCTTGTTGCCTTGGGTGAGGTTATGAATTCACGCTTCTTCGGTCCATGACCCCTTGAGGATGAAGCGGGCACGGAAGGCAGCCTGGAAGTCCGGCGGTGATGAGTGTTCCAAGCTGGCAGAGTACGCGGTGGCTGTCCCACCATTGAGCTGCGGGTCCCTTCAGAAGAAGGAAGCAAAGGTGACATAGTGGCGGGGCTACATCAGCAGACTCCATCTCATCGGTGATGTCACGGAGCCAGTCATCAGCATCCAGTGGCTGGGTTGAGCTGCGGTACACGCTGGGGTTCAGGCGTATGAAATCTTGCAGAGTTGTTCCGTTTGGGTGCTGGTTCATATTGGGGCGAGGGAACTGAGCCATCATGTTCTCCATGAACTGGCAATTCATCTCAAGCTGTTGGACCATACCGGCCATGTACTCAGGCGGTGGTGGGAAGTTGGCACCACGACCACGACCTGCTGGCCTAACCATCCTGCTATTATATAACAGGGGTAGTTCAGCATTTGAGAAATTAAGCAAGAGACAGGAATCATTCATGATGAAACATGCATAATGAAAGCAGCGTGATGGGAACTACATAGTAGTTGGCATATCTTACAAAAGGAATCATGCATAGAGTTCGATACATAGAGTCCGATTACATAGACTACTACCTCATAGGCGGCACGCAGAGCTCATGGCGAATACATCAAACACTAACAAGCAAGTCTACATCAGTCCCACGCGATGCTGCGGAGGTAGTCAGAGCTGAAAGCTGGTAGTGCGGCGGTGGATAGTCCTCCACGTCGGTGACACTGGGGGCGCGGATACTCTGGTGCTGAATCCGACGCCTGTGTGGCGAAAAGGGCCAAGTCGCGGAGAGTAGCCTCCCACGCCCGCCAACCGACACCCCGGGGCATCACGGTCTGGCTGGGTAGATCGCGAACGTGGCAGCTCTCCGGATCGGGCAAAGGGTGCATCAGCATCGAGCACGGTAGAGGTGCCGACGGGTGATGTACAACTCGTGGCGAAGAGCTCGGTTAGCTCGATCCAGCCCATCGGCATGCATAACAAAGTTACGATGGTGGAAAGGCTCTCTGGTGACAAATGGTGTAGGCAGCGATGTAGTAACCCTCCTCACCAACATCGACGCGATAGCAATGTGCACGAAGGGGAGGTGTCCAACTCTCGATACTCTGACGAAGGCGTGTCGAGCAGCATAAGCAGCATCGTGGACTGCCATATCGATAGTCACTCCAACACCATGTGCGGTGTGCAGACGATGAGTGGACTCGTACTCCGAGAGTAGAGGTGGACGATGGCGCTGCATCTGCTCCTGGTTATAGTCTGGTACTCCTCATAGGCGGTGTACTCATGGTGCCAGCGATAACCCGGATAGGTCATCATCTCGGCTAGCACCGCAGTGATCCCGAGGCACCAATGGTCGCCGTGTGACGCACGACCTGCCTCGTGGGTTCCATCCGAAAACAAAGACGTTTCAAAGGAGTCAAATGACGGTGGAAATTGCTCAAATACAATTCCAAAAACAACTAAGGCTATATCCAACTTTGGGGTGAATGCGATCACGGGATCCTAGTGATAGTTAGTAAAATCGTTTAACCCGAGTAGAAGAGAGTTCAGAGTCCTAGAGTAAAGGTCGAGGAGTAAAAGATCCTAGTACCACCCGATGGCGACGTGGGCCCGTAAGGCACACGAGCAAGTTAGTAAAAGTTTTGCAATGTCTAGACTCGACTTCGCCAAGGAGTGTGGAAGGGGATTCCTACAGCGATCGGCTCGATACCAACTTCAGACGCCCTCGATTCAATCGTACACTAATCATGCACGCAAATGTATGCGATCAAGATCAAGGACTCACGGAAGATATCACAACACAACTCTACAAATAAAATAAGTCATACAAGCATCATAATACAAGCCGGGGGCCTCGAGGGCTCGAATACAAGTGCTCGATCATAGACGAAGTCGTGGAAGCAACAATATCTGAGTACGGACATAAGTTAAACAAGGTGCCATAAGATGGCTAGCACAAAGCGGGATCAGATCGAACGAGGAGCAGGCCTCCCGCACGGGATCCTCCTAGGTCACTCTGGTCGTCGTCGGTGGGCTGCTGCGTAGTAGTAGGCACCTCCGGAGTAGTAGTCGCCATAGGCGGTGGCGTCGCTCCGGGGCTCCATCGTCGATTGCAGCAATCGAGTAGAGATAGGGGAAAAGGGGAACAAGGCAACCGTGAGTACTCATCCAAAGTACTGCAAGCAAGGAGCTACACTACATATGCATGGATATATGTGTAAAGGCCATATCGATGGGTGAGCTGCAGAATGCGAGAATAAGAGGGGTAGCTAGTCTTAACGAAGACTACGCTCGGACACCGGTCTTGCAATGCATGAAGAGGACAACGGAAGTCCTCCAAGTAACATCATATAGCAATAATCCTACCCGGCAATCCCTGCTCATATCCACGAGCGAGAGCGACCACGGTTATATCGGCACTTGGAAGGGTGTGTTTTATCAAGTATCCGGTTCTAGTTGTCATAAGCTCAAGGTACAACTCCAAGTCGCCCACATTATCGAAGATCACGGCTATCCGAATAGATTAACTTCCTGCAGGGTGCACCATCTTACCGGCAAAGACGCTTGATCCCATTTGGCGGACACACTTTCTGGGTCATGCCCGCCGCGGAAGATCAACACGTCGCAGCCCCACCTAGGCACAACAGAGAGGCCAACACGCGGTCTAAACCTAAGCGCCGCAGTGCAGGCCCATCGCCTACGAGCACACACACTGCGTTCTGAGGGCGGCCGAAGCAGACCTAGCCTAACAGCGTTCAGTCCAATCCGGTAGCGCCGCTCGTCGTGACGTCTGAAGTGCTTCGGTGATACCACGACGCGGGATACCCATAACTACTCCCGCGTAGATGGTTAGTGCGTATAAGCTCGTAGCCAACTCAGCTCAAATACCAAGACCTCGTTAAGCGTGTTAAGTAAACATGAGCGCCGAACAGGCCAGGCCCACCTCTCTCCTTGGCGGTCTCAACCTGCCTGCCGCCCGCCACAAAGATCCACTCATGGTGCTCCATCGGCCGACCCGACTTTAGTCTCACATGTATCATGTATAAGTATATAGTATATACCGTGATCAACTCCGAGTGATCACGGCCCAATAGTATAGCACGCAGACGGACAAGAAAGTAGGGCCACAGATGAAAGTACTAGCATCCTATACTAAGCATATAGGATTGCGGTAAGGTAACAATGAAGTTACAAGGACGGGCTATGCAGCGGTATAGGAGTATCCAAAGCAATAACATGCTATACTACTCTAATGCAAGCGGTGTAGATAAGAGTAGGTGATATCGGTGATCAAGGGGGGGCTTGCTGGTTGCTCGCAAGAGAGAGGGTCGTCAACACCGTAGTCGAGGCCCGCCAGCAGCAGTGTCGGTCTCGTAGTCTACCGGGAGAAGAGGGGAAGAAACAATGAATACAAGTAAACAGATGCATATCGATGCATGACATGCCAAGAAGCGATGCTAGGCGTGCCCTAACGTGGTATGAGAAGTCTTGGTTGGGGAAAACATCCGGAAGTTTTCCGGTTCGGACGTCTGTCGATGATGAACCGGAGAGGAATGTTTGCAGGTCCGATAGGTTAGAGGCGTGTGGTGGACGAACGAACTGCGTATCCGGAATCGTCACGTCGTTCTGAGTAACTTTCATGTTGAAAATATTTTAATCCGGGTTACGGATTAAAAGATATGATTTTTAAAAGATTTTATTAATTTCTGGAATTTAATTAATTATTTAATTAATTTCGAAAATGCATTTATGACATCAGCATGATGTCATCTTGGCGATCATCGATAGCAGGGTTGGTGAGTCAACCCGACAAGTGGGTCCCATGTCATTCTCTAATATCTAATTACCTAATCGATTTAATTAACATTAGTTAATTAGGTTAATTAATGATTAGGGTTAATTAATCAGAATTAATTAGATTAATTAATTACTTAATTAATTAATTAATTAGTTAATTAGTTTTAATTCATTTTCATTTTATTTTTATTCCTGCTTTTAATTAAAAAAGCGTTACGTGTGTGGGGGTGGGGCCCCATGTCATTCCCCAAAGGGCAAACAGGCAGCGGGCGTCTGGGCGATGTCGCTCGGGCGCACCCAGGAGGATGCTGTGTGGCGCCGCGCCGAGGCCAACGGGGCAGGCGGCCGAGGGCCAAGACGGCGGTCGGAGGCCAGCACACTGCGCTGACCGTCGGCTGGCGAGCCAGCCGAGGAGGCGAGGTGGTGAGGTTCGGGCCCTGACGGGGAGAACGTGCTCACGGGGCAGGGGGCGAGCGACGGGCGCGAGGGGAGGAGGGGCTCATGGCCCGGCCGGCGTGGAGACGGCGACGGGAGGCCCAGGCGTCGGCCGCCGTGGTCTGTGTGGGCACCGGAGCCGCCTTGGCGTCGTCGTGAGGAGGAGACCGTTGGACGGGCCGGGGTTCGGTGGTCGTGGGGGTTCGAGGCGCCGTTGGGCGCCGGAGAGGAGAGGACCCGGGGGTTCGGTGGCCGGGAGGATCGTGGCCTCAGACGGCCGGAGCGGGCGAGGGCTCCGGCGACGGCAGGATTCGGGAGGAGAGAGAGGAACTGGGGAATCGGCGAGCTCACATCGCCGTGGGGTCTAGGGAAGCGGCTCGGTGGAGCCTTGTGGTGACCAGCGAGGAGGCGGTTAGGAGTGTGATCGCCGTGATCGCCGGCGTCGGGGAGGCAGGGGTCGGGTCGACCAGCGTGATTGCTCGCTTAGCGGCTGAGGGAGGGAGGGGGCGGTCGGTGGTGTGGAGGATGAGGGGGCGGTTGGTGGGGCGGGGGGCCCGGGCAGGTGGGGGGGCGGGGTCTCGGTTGGGTCTCGCCCGATCCAGATCAGGCGAGGGCGGGGGAGGAGGGGGGGCGTGGGGGATGAGTGGGGCGGCTAGGGTTCGGCCGCGGGGGGTGGGGGGATAAGTGGTGGCTGTTGGGCGGGCGGGAAATGGGCCAGGGGGGAGGGGCCAAGTGGGGAGGGGGAATGGGCCAGGGGGTTTTCCCCTCCTTCTCATTTCTTCTTCTTTTTTCTTTTCTTTTATTCTGCTTTCTGTTTTAGTTTAAATACAATGCCAAAACATTTTACAAAAATTTGTGCACCCTACCATAATTAGGTTTGCTATTTTAGACAACCCCCGAACATTTTTAGTTTTTGTTTTGAAACCTTTTATCGTTTGCTCTTGTTTTGAAATTGTTTTAGAACGGGTTCAAATCAAAGAGAGGTTTGGCACAGTAACCGAGGTGATCACTGTTGCATAACCATCCGGGCGTTACAGATCGGAACCCAGAAGACAAACATGAAGAAGAAGCATCGCCATCCGCCCGAGCGTCACACCCGTGAAGACTAAAAACCCTAACCTAAAGTACTTACCAGAGCGGAGGCACTAGAATTCTTCTCTGCGCCAACGGTCGACAGAGCTGCAGGCGGAGGGGAGGCGAATCCACGGACTCGCCGATGAAGCCTGGAGGGTAGAGTTTTCTCTAGCCGCCTAGAGATAGGGAAGGATGACAATTGCAATGGTTATTGAATATGAGATTCAAAGAAAAACTCATTTGCATATTTGAAAATATAAACACAAAGTAGGTTCCTAGTCTCACCTCTAACAATAGCTCATGTGTTGCATGATGATCTCGTTTTCTGATCATATGGCATTGTTAGGGTAACAAGGATACGAGTAACAATGATAGCGCATTGTTGGCGGAACAATGGTGTTGAATAGATCCAACCAAATAATATATTACGAGATCACATCGTAACAAATAAAAGTGTTAACGTATACTCCCATCCTCAAGACCATGTGAATATCGAATGCACTCATGGCGGACGAGCCAAAAACACGTCATACAGAGCCAAACAAACTTCCGCTATGTCAAATATACGCATGTATCACGAGATGCACATGCCCCTAACATCCTGAAAATAACCAAGTGATGATGTGTGAAAACTTTGGGGTTCTGCATGCGAACAAGCGTGTGTGCTTGTGATATAAAATTCATGGACTTTTTTGGACCCGTTTCAGGAACTGTGTATTTTATTAGAAGTGAACGCATGTAGCTTTGTACTCCCTCCGTCCCATAATATAAGAGTGTTCAAGCTCTTATATTTTGAACGCTCTTATATTATGAGACGGATGGAGTTTTATTAAAAGCGAATGCGTGTCCTGCTGCGCCGTTCTTTTTTTTATGGTCCTATTTTTCCTTTATTGTTGGCCAGCAGTTTATATTTGTTAGATCTTTCTGGAATGAAAGAGAGGGGGGCTAACTCTTGTTCACCTACACGTATTTCTCTAACTAGGTATCTTTGATGTTGTCTTATAAAATTCGATGGAGGGAGAAGCGTTCAAGGTTTGCTGGCATTGTATCCCTACTACGTATCCGAACTCCGAAGGCTTTGAACTTAGAGACCTCCTCCTCACTCCTCAGCGCTCACGGCGCTAGCAACACAATTGGCTCTCATGTGCGAGCCCCGTAGGCTCGCCCAGCAACGTGGCGCTCGCTCGCTGACGCACACCTCGTTCCCCTTGGGAGACACTGGTTAATCGGTTGACTACTTGACTTTTGGAAAAAACATGAAACTGACAAATCATATATTTGAAAAAAATCAATAATTTCAAAAAAATCATGGAAAACATATATGAAATTCCAAAAGGTTCAAGAATTTGAAAATGTTTGTCAATATGATTTTTCTGAATTTAAAAAAGGTTTACGAATTTGAAAAAAGTTCATGTTTATGAAAAAGTACACAAATTTGTAAAAACAATTATTTAAAAGGGTTCACAAATTTGTAAAAACAATTATTTAAAAGGGTTCACAAATTTGAAAAATTTACAAATTAAAAACTGTTTGCGAATTTGGCAAATGTCCGCGCATTGAATAAGACTTCACAAATTTAAAATTGTTCATGATTTTCACAAAACTTTGTGAAATTTAGAAAGGAAAAGTTCATAAAAATATTAAAAGAGTAAGAAAATGGAATGGGAAAATTTAAAAAACGGTTTGAAAGCTTCCCAAAATCGGCTAAAATGATAAACTAGAACTTTAAGAACAAGGAGCACGGTGGGAAGGGTGTGCTCCAAAGACAACTAGAAAAGAAGAACGGAGGATGTAAATGGGCCGAGCCCAAAAAGGTACAGACGGTGTGCGCGAGTTGACAGAAAGAAGTAAAAACGGCACTAGCGCCAAATAGGCTTTATTGTGCTTGTGCACATGTGGCTTTAAAATGGGTGCAACTGAAACGGAACGCAAAACATAAACCGATGAAATAGTCCCACCAGCCTTCCCAACCATAGAGCAAGGATAGAACTCCCAATATAAGTAGCTTAGTTTCTTCAGAGATTTTTTCAAAGATTTCTTGGATCTTTGGTAAGGATTAGTACAATATATAGGAGGGATGACGCACACTACACGATCATGGCCACTGGCTAGTTCAATGTCATTGCTTTCGAGCATTGTACTAGTACAGCTTGTGTCAGGAGCTCCTATCTGACAGTAATAGCGCGAAATGGGGCACCCTATTTAAGGCACAGGGATTGGGTGCCCCCCAGCGCTTCCTGGACCACCCATGTGCGGGGTGGAACGCCCCTACTTTTTTTGTTTCTCTTTTTCTTTTGCTTCTCAAAAAATGTTCGGGATTTAAAAAACATTCGGAAATTCCAAAAATTATTTACCATTTGAAAAAACATCAAAAATGTTCCTGCATCTCTAAATATTCTGAGTTTCAAAAAATGGCAATTAAAAAAATGCTACTGGATTTTAAAAAACCAAGAATAGAAATATGTCTGGGGTTTCAGAAAACATTTGATTCAAAAAATGTTCACGAATGCAAACAATTCATGAATTTAAAAATTATTGTTCCCAAACAGAAAAACGTTCATCAATTCTAAAAATCTTCAAAACTTCAAAAATGTTCTCTAAGTTAGAAAAATGTCTGCTGATTCAAAAAGTTTACCGATGCACAAAATGTTCATGGATTAAAATATTTCACACCGTCGACGTTTGGCACAGGAGCTCCCTCTGGGGAGGGTAGGGCCCATTATGGCTCAACCGTTGCGTCAAATTTTGGCCTTTTTTTGTTTATAGTGTTTCACTAATTTTCAATCATGTTTCCTAAAAGAGCATTTTTCTGTAATAGCTTGAACATTTTATCAGAAAATTAGTGGACATCCTTTAAAATCCTAAACATTTTTCAACATTTCTTTAAAACACAAACATTTAAAAAGTTTGCGAACATTTTTAAAAAGATTGGTACATGTAATCTTTGAAAACACAAAAGAAAAAAATGAAACCAGAAATGGGGTCAAATTGATTAAGCAAACACAGCAAAAAAAATGAAAGCTTGTAGAAGGTTCCTAAAACCAATAAAACTAATATTCAACATAGATTCTACATATCAGAACCAGGCCAACATTCCCAAAATAATTGAGCAGGGCCATTTGCTCGTTCGGTTCGCTCCCTACACATGTTTTCTCGACTATTTATCACAAAGAGCAACAAATAGAAAAGCAATATTCCAGTGTTAGCGATTTTTCCTTTGATTTTCCTGCTTCGGTTCAAACAGTAAGTTTTATTTAAGCACAAAATCATGCATAATAAATGAATAAATTATTATTACAAAAAGTAAAAAATGTTGAAACTTTCATATATAAAATTGTGAACACCTTTACATATATTAATGCATGATTTTTCTAAAATAATATTCACGATCTATTAGGAAATTGTTCATTATGTATTCAATTTTTTCACATGAATTAAAATATCAACACGTGAAAAAATATTTTTCATGTATTTAAAAGTATTTCTCCATGTATCAAAATATGTTCATATGTACTAAAAAATTCTCCATGTTTCAAAAAATAGTCCACCGTGCATCAAATTTTGCACAAAATGTTATAAATATGTGCATTATATTTTCTTTCAACAAAACTAAAAAGGTGGAATGACCAAAAAAATAAATGTAAATAGAAAATAGGAAGAAAAATAAATTCACTCCAGAGAATTGCCGCAGGAGCAAGACGAAGAAAAAATAGCAAGGAATTGGGCCAGGGAACTACACAAGAGCAAGCGGAAGAAAGACTAGTAGCAAAACTGCCAGGGTGATGCGCTAGAATTCGGCAGATCCTAATTCGCACATGGGTCGATGGAACCCCCCTTTCCGCTTTTGGGAAGGTTCTAAAATCTACCCGCGCTAATTATTTGTGCATTTCTCCTGTTTTTTTCACCTTGTTTCATTTTCCCTTTTGGTTATGGATTTTAAAAATTAAATTTTATTTATTATCAAATTCAGAACATGTTTTGAAATAAGATAATTGTTCTCAAATTGACGACCATATTTTCAAGGCAGAGAACATTTTAAAATTGGTTTATACTTTTTAAAATATTGAACTTTTTTTTTCAAATTAGTGATCTTTTTTTAATATTGGGCTCATTCAAATTACTACCATTTTTCAAGTTCCTAAAGAACTTTTGAAAACTAAGAATTTTTCACACTCGTGAATATATTTTCAAATTTCAAACATCTTGGAAGTTCAAGAACAACTTTTAAAATTTGAAAGACTTTGTTAAATTCATGAAATATTTTGGATTCATAACTTTGAACATTTTTAACTATGGATTCTTTTTTTAAATGAGGACATTATTACAAATCCATGAACATTTAAAAAAATGGAACACCTTTCCAAATTTATGATTTTTGTAGTTTCATTATAATTTTTTTGAAAAATTGGAACTTGTTTAGAAATTCCGAAGTCGTTTTTCCAAATTTTGGATTCTGAACATTGTTAGAACTTTAAAAAATGAAAAAATAAACTAACAAAGGGGCGTCCCACCACGGATATGTGCCGTCTCAAAGCGCGCTCATGTCGTAGGGGGTGTGAGCATTGCTCGATTTGCTCTGACCTATGCAGGAAATAGAAGATCACACGATATCCCTATTGATCTTGTTATTTCGAGATGCGGGGCAAAATGATCGGAGCGAGTCAACTGATGGTAGTAGGGCCGGGCCAAATAGAGTTAAGTGTTCTTGCAGTTTTGGGAAGATTATTGGTATGTTTATTTTTGGAAGTTTCTCATCCAGTTTTATGCTTTTGTTTTTTTGGTTGTGTTTTATATCTGTTTTTACAGGTTTTTTATTCATTTTTTACTTTTCATTTTGTTAAAATTTTAAAGAAATAAATATGATTTTTCAAAAGATGTTCACAAAAGTTTATAGAATGTTTGTATTTTTTATAATCATGTTCATTATTTTCCAATAATGTAAAATTTCACAAAACTTATAGAAGTTGCGTACGATTCACCGCGAACTTATTGAAGTGAGCGATAAGTAGGGACTCCATGTTGTGGTTGTGTGCATGTATATCTTGCCTTTAGCGGGCCCCAATGTGAGCTCACCTAAGGGGCTCTCTTCCTAGGCCGACCACCTACACTGTGTACCCAATGGTTTCGAGAGCCTCTCTAGTGTTGTATTGGTTATGTGGTTTACTTTTTCTGCTTTTTTTGCTTGTTTCCGAAAATAGGTTTCTATCTAGCTTTCCTACTGTTTATGTGCATAAGTTTAAAAAATATTGACATAACTTTGAAATGTGTTCGTGCATTTTAAATAAATTGTTCATGACATTTAAAGAAATGTTCACACATGTAGAAGAATGTTTGTAATATTCAATAAAAACATCCATTCAAAATGTACATCAAATTTTCAAAATATCCATTAAAGGTAAAAAGTTGTTTGCCCAATTTTTGAAATTGTTCATGTCATATAAAATATCTTTATACCATATAGAACATGTTCATAACATTTAAAATGTCATATATTAAAATAGTTTAAAGAAAGTACAAATTTGTTTGTGCAACTTTTATTTAAATTCAGAACATATAAAATTATACCATTGAAAAATGTTAATCGGAACATAAAATAACACTGGTGCATTTTTAAAATAATGTCATATAGAAAATTCTCCCCTTTTTCTTACTAAGAAACATGATTAAAGAGACTAGAAAGGAAAATTTTAATAATAAAAAGACAGAAGTTCAAAAGAAAAAAAAAATGAAAGAAAACATATAAAACCAGTAAAAAATACAGAAAAAGAAAGAAAAAACAAATAAATCGTCCTAAAATTGGATGAAAGGTCAAAGAACCACTCTCAACTCTGTCTAGATGCATGGTTCCTTAAACCGATTTTTGGGCCGACTCAGCCAAACGAGAACCATAGGTGGGCACTCTTTCATTCTTTTATAAGCGGTATTTCTTGTTGCATGCTAGGTAGAGTTGGCTCCATCTTAAGTAGCCAGATGTTCCCCTCCAAACATTTTTTATTCATCATTGGTGTATCGGCTGACTCTTATCGGCTAATTGGTCATTGTGCGGACCGGTCGTTGCATGCTGCAACAACCGCTCATAGTGGATGTCGGAGTAATGGGTCACGGGTAGGCAAACCCGAGCCCCCAGACCTTTCAAGACATCGGGGCAGGCTGCGCCGCTCAAGACCCCAAGACGAAGAGCCGCTTTCTGAGAGTCGGCGGCAAGGCCGCCGACTGCCCCTCACGGCCGAGTCCCAAGGACGACTTCGAGATAAGCCGGCTCCTAACTAGCGGCTTCCAGAGAAGCCGGCTATGGGGAGTCGGCCCGCGACTCCAACCACCTCCTGCCTTCGCAACCACGGACGGGACGGGGTGCGCCACCGCTGCCCATCCTGCCGGTTCGCGGCGGCGAGCATGGCCTGATCGCCGTATCAACGGAAGATCTCCATCGGCGCTGCATTTGTTGCCATGCCGCCTCGACATTAGCCCGTGGGGGCGCGCTGTGCTCACGACGGCTGTCTGCACGACCCGAGACGGCGGGACCGCTTTGTCGTGGGGTCTGTAAGACGGCGAGCGCCACAAGACGGACCCGTTGGGAGTCGGCCCCAGAGTCGGTGGCCCTCCCACGGGCCCCGCACGCCATTAACTGCACAAGATGGGGAATGGCAGCGGTGATAGCCCGTCAGCGGCAACCTTGTTGCCATGACCCCATGACCAAGCTGGCGTCATTAGAGGCGGCTACAGTAATCCGCAGCAAGCAAGACCGCCCGTGGCGGACAAGACTGTCGGCCCCATGCCGGGAGCCAGCCGGTGGGCTCACCGGTCGGCGGGAAGACGGCGGCTGAGAGACAGACGATGGGACCCGCGCCCACCGGATTACCATTGTACCCCGGGGTAGGCCTATATAAACCCCCCGGGGCACCCATGCAAAGGGTTGGACCCTGATAGTTTTAGACACACATAGAGGGAAGAGGAGAGCTAGTTGTGCCCTTCTCCTTCCTCACCCCGAACAGCTCAAGGAGCAACCTTGTACCCACTTTGCCATAGTGATCATGCGGAGACCCCGCAGAGCAGCAGTAGGGGTATTATCTCCACGGAGAGCCACGAAGCTGGGTAAGATCCGATGGCGTGCATGCCTTCGCCTCATCCTGTTTCCAGGCACCGGCGACGTTCTACTCGCCCACACCATGATAAGCCATCCTTTGGCATATGTCGCACCCAACCCCCGACATTTGGCGCCCACCGTGGGGCTAGGTGCACCGTCGTCCGGAGACCTGCTCTGGACGGGAACCCTTTTCCTCCCTGGCGAGCGCAGCCAGCCCGACACGCCAGACGGAGTCTACGTCGACGCGCTGCACGGCGCTGAGATCGTCTGCGCAGCCAGCTGCCTCGCCGAACTTGTCAACGAGGTTCGCCTCTCCGTCCGACGCAGGCACGGGCGGCCCCGAGAGCCTCCTTGCGGGCCTCCTTGACCAACTCCACGTCGCCGGCGAGCCTGCCACGGACTTGGAGTCCGTAGGCTCCACCGACCCAATCTTTGGTCGACTCGACACCGCATCGCCGACGCGTTCCCCACCAACGTGGTGGTTCGATGGCGAGCCGCCTCGCGCGGAGAGCGGCGGAAGCACCGCCACGAGGTGCTCGTCATCGGTCATGGCGAGCATTCCGCGAAGGAGCTCATGACCTCTCGACGCTGCTCGCAACACCGACCGCGCTTATTCTGTAAGACGCCGACGCCGAGATGCCGGAGGCACGCCGCCTTTAGCTCGTCGAAGGCGCGAGGAAGCGGGCAAGCATGAGACGCTTGTCGAAGCCTACCGGCGTGAGATGGATCGCGGTGGGCTGCTCGCCGCCCCAATCGGGCCCTAGCCGCCTAGGCGCGGTCCAACAGCGCGGCGTGGCCATCGCCAACCTGTTCGGGGCCAATCGCCCTGTGTACGCCACGCCTGCGGAGAACATCCGCGCTGCCCAGGCGGCGGCGGACGAACTAGACAACTTCGAGGGTGAAGAGCGCCGCCTGATGACGGAGCGAGTCCAGCAGCTCCTCGACGCGGCCGCCGCGCAGAACGAGGCCGGCTGCCGCACAGAGGCGCCGCAACGACAAAACGACGACCTGCCTCCCCGCCGAGATCAAGGCGCGACGTCTCGGACACCGACTGCGGTGTCCGCGGAAGAAAAAACAAGGATCCGGCTGTCAGCCACAGTCGGACTCACATCTCCATCGAGCGCGACCAAGACGGTCGCCCCAGAGCAGTGGAACGGCGGGACGACTATCTGCCTCCTCCTCCTCGCAAAGAAAGGCGAGTCTCCCCGCCACCCGTCGAGCATCCGACTCTCGGCGACCGCCTTGGCCGCCGAGAGGGAGTCGGAGAAAACGACGCCCGCCACCGGATCGACCGACTTCACCGATCCCTGGTGCTGGAAGAAGAAGACGAGTTGGGTCTGCCCTATTTCAGACCTCGCATCCGAGACGCAGCCCTTTCCCGAGGGTTCACGCCCCGAGATCGCCCAAATACACCGCCCAGAAGCCGAAGATCGGCTGGTTGACTACCCACGGCCGTCAACATAGCTTAACGGCAACAAGCGTGTTGCCGTAAATTATGTTCCACTCATGCTCCGTGGCACGCCCGGACATGGTTGAACGACTCAAGCCCCGTAGCATCAACGGTGGGTCGACTTCACGAAGCCTTCGTCCGCAACTTCACAAGCACGCATAAGCGACCTCCCAAGCCTCGCCAGCTTTCCTTGTGCGTAAGGCCCCAACGAGTCAACTCGCGACTACCTCACGCTATTTGGCCGAAGCCGGAACTCCTGCGAGGGCGCATGAGGTGCAAGCTATCGAGTACTTCACCGCCGGGTGCAGAGAAGGCACCATCCTCAAGCACAAGCTCCTCTGCGGAGAGCGGATACCCTCGACGAGCTGCTGATCATAGCGCATAAGCACGCCACAGCCGATTCCTCCATGAAGGCGGAGATTCAAGTTAGTGCGACCGCAAAGTGGCCCCTCAGCTCCCGTAACTCGGTGGAGACGCCGATCGGCGACAACAACAGAACGATCACAAGCGCAAGGCCCCACAGCGGCTTCCAAAGAGCCGGCGCAAAGGCGACGATCGAAGACCAGCAGCCAGAGGGCAGCCTCCGATAAGCGGATGTAAAGGCGGCAAGTCCAACTGGTTGCGGCCTTCTTATGAGCAGACTCTAGATGGTCCCTGCAAGTTCCTGTGGCGCCGAAGCCGCCAAACCACACCACCCGGAAGTGCCACCGCTCACCAGATCGCCAGGAGACGGCCTCCTGCCTCCCTCGCTTTCTTTGGGCCACGCTTCAAAGAACCGGCTGTCGGAGACGGTCGGCGTGAGACAAGATGAGTACCCGTAAGAGCACGGAGCCTATGTGGTGTTCACCAGTGTGGCCGATGATCGACGAAGAAAGCGGCTGCAACAAAGAAGAGGTGAATGTAGTAGCATCGGATACTCTGAATTCATGCATTTGGTCCGAGAAGCCTATCGCTTGGAGCAGAGCTGATCACCCGAGGTGATGCGAGTCCGGCTCCCACGCCCTGGTCTTGGGAGCCACCTTTGCCACAGATAGGCGGGCCGCTCGCTTCTCGCGAGTGCTGATCGACGGAGGCAGTAGCATCAACATCTTGTACAAGGATACCCTGGAGAAGTTAGGAATCAAGCAAAGACAGCTTCAAAGCAGCCAGACTGTGTTCCACGACATTGTACCTGGCCTTTCCTGCTCACCGATCGGCAAGATCTTGATAGACGTCCTCTTCGGGGACAAAGATCATTTCCGCCGAGAGCCAGTTTGGTTTGAAGTGGTGGACCTCGAAAGCCCGTACCATGCGCTGCTTGGCCGACCTGCTTTGGCCAAGTTCATGGCGGTCCCCCACTACGCCTGCCTCAAGATGAAGATGCCGAGTTCCAAGGGGATTCTGACCGTAGCCGGCGACTACAGAAAGTCGTCCGCTTGCGTGGCTGAAAGCAGTCGGCTAGCCGAGTCCCTGGTGATCGCGGCTGAGAAGCGGCTTCTTGATCGGGTTGTGGCGATGGCCGGCAAGCAGCCCGAGATATCGCCCAACCCCAAGGAGTCGGAAGCTGAGGGTTCGTTCAAGCCGGCCAAAGAAACAAAGAAGATACCCTTGGACCCG
Organism: Aegilops longissima; assembly: GCA_021605205.1. NCBI lineage: Eukaryota > Viridiplantae > Streptophyta > Magnoliopsida > Poales > Poaceae > Aegilops > Aegilops longissima. The sequence goes on from CM038676.1 coordinate 71,193,156, forward strand.
GAGCACCCGGAGAGGTACGCTGTCATAGGTGCAAAACTTGACAGCAAATAGGAAGGCGAGCTCGTCGATTTCCTCCGTGAGAATCGGGACATCTTCAAGATGGTCCCTAAAGACATGCCTGTGTACCGACGGAATTCGCCGAGCACAAGTTACATGTCCGCTCGATGTGAAGCCGTCGCCAGCAGCCCTTGCAATCGCCTGTCGAAGAGAAGAGAAGAGTTCTTTGGAGAAGAGATAGCCCGGCCCTAGCAGCCGGCCGAGATGGAAGTGTTTTTTCCGAATGGTTAGCAAACCCGGTCCTGCATCTGAAGAAGAACAAGCAAATGGCGGATGTGTATTGACTACACAAGCCTCAAGAAAGCTTGCCCCAAGGACCCGTTCGCTCTGCCGAGAATTGATCAGGTGATAGACTCCACAGCCGGATGCGAGCTATTGAGCTTCTTAGATGCATATTCAGGATATCACCAGATCAAGCTGAACCCAGCTGACAGACTGAAGACCGCCTTCATCACGCCGTTTGGAGCCTTCTGCTACCTGACCATGATGTTCGGCTTAAGGAATGCCGGTGCCACCTTTCAGTGTTGCATGCAGAAGTGCCTCCTCAAGCAACTCGGCAGAAATGCCCACGTCTATGTGGACGGTGTGGTGGTGAAGACGGAAAAGCATGGAACACTGCTGGAAGACCTTAAGGAAACCTTCGAGAACCCGCGCTGATTCCAGATCAAGCTCAACCCTGAGAAGTGCGTCTTTGGAGTGCCAGCCGGCCAACTCCTTGGCTTCCTGGTTTCTGAACGCGGCATAGAGTGCAACCCTGTAAAGATCAAGGCCATCGAGAGGATGGAAGTACCCCGCCGATCGCTAGATGTGCAAAAGTTCACCGGCTGCTTACGCCCATCACCGATTCATCATCGGTCACGAGAAAGCTCTCCTTTATACCAGCTCATGAAGAAGACCACCTTCTTGAATGGAACCACAAGGCGGACGAAGCTTTTATCCAGCTTGAAGAAAATGACTACTCCCCCTGTGGCCGGAGGCCCCGACTCCTAAAGAGCCCATGCTCTGTACATTGCCGTCACCACCGGGTAGTCAAGATATCATTGTAGTTGAACGCAAGGAGGAAGGCAAGGTGCTACCTGTCCAGAGACCGGTATATTACCTGAGCAAAGTACTGTCGACCTCCAAGCAGAACTACCCCCACTACCAGAAGATGTGCTACGGCGTGCACTTTGCCGCCAAGAAGTTGAAGCCTTACTTTCAAGAGCATCCAATCACTGTGGTTTGCACAACCCCACTAGCCGAGATCATCGGAAGCCGAGATGCTTCTGGCCGAGTGGCCAAATGGGCCATAGAGCTGGCCCCCTACACCATCTATTACCAGCCCCGCACCGCCATCAAGTCGCAAGCACTGGCCGACTTCCTCGTCGACTGGGCCGAGATCCAATACCTGCCGCCAGCGCCCAACTCCACCCATTGGCGATGCATTTCGATGGCTCCAAGATGCGCACCGGCTTGGGAGCCGGCGTTGTCCTCACTTCCCCCAAAGGTGACAAGCTCAAGTATGCGTTGCAGATCCATTTCGCCGCCTCCAACAACGTCGCCGAATACGAGGCGCTCATTCACGGGCTCCGGCTTGCCAAAGAACTTGGATTCGTCGGATCCTATGTTATGGCGACTCCAATTTGGTGGTCTAGCAGTCATCTGGCGATTGGGACGCCAAAGATGCAAACATGGCGAGCTACCGTTTCCTTGTACAGCAACTCAGTGGATATTTCGAGGGGTGTGAGTTCCTTCACGTACAAGAAATGACAACGACCAAGCAGAACACCCCGCACGAATCGGCTCCACCCGCCAGTAATACCATCCGGCGCCGCCCTTCAGCGCCTCCTCAAGCCATCTGTCAAGCCTTCACCGAATCAGACTCCATCTTTGTGCCGCTCCTCAGAAGAAGTCGGATCCGACTCAAGAGCCCCAGCAGACGCACGAGAATTCTACAGATGGCTCCAAGAATGCAGCAGATCGAAGTCGGCCCGGGACTTGAGAACCCGGCACAGGGACTCTGGCGACCATTGCGAAGACTCAGAGCTCGCCCGGGACTGCACCGGTCGGCCTGGGACTTCATCAATCCAAGAAGCGTCATGACTCCAGCCCGCCACCTCCGAGCCCAGCCGCCCTCGTCCAAGTAGCAGTGCTGGCAGTTGAAGAAATAGCAGCACCCTCATGGGCCCAGCCCATCCTGAAGTTCCTAGTGAGCAGAGAGCTGCCAACCGATGAAATCTTGGCTCGACAAGTACAACGCCGAGCGGCAGCCTACACCATAGTCAACAGAGAGCTGGTCAGGCGCAGCGTCACTGGTGTCTACCAGCGCTGCGTCGAGCCAGAGCAAGGCCAAGCGATTCTCGAAGACATCCATCAAGGCGAGTGCGGCCACCATGCGACCTCAAGAGCACTCATCACCAAAGCCTTTCGACATGGTTTCTTCTGGCCAACCGCCCTAGAAGAAGCCAAGGAATTAGTCCAAAAATGCAAGGGGTGCCAGATGTTCCGCTCCAAGCCGTATCAGCCGGCTTCCGCACTCAAGACTATCCCCATCGCCTGGCCCTTTGCTGTTTGGGGCCTGGACATGGTGGGACCATTCAAAGCAGCACAAGGTGGCCTAACTCACTTACTTGTCGCGGTGGACAAGTTCACCAAGTGGATAGAAGTAAAGCCCATCAAGAAGTTGAATGGTCCGACTGCAGTGACTTTCATCGCCGACATCACGACTCGGTATGGCATACCACACAGCATCATCACCGACAATGGCACAAATTTTGCCAAAGGCGCCCTGGCCCGTTTCTGCGCGACACAAGGCATCCGACTGGACTTAGCGTCCGTTGCCCATCCATGATCAAACGGCCGTGGAGCGAGCAAACGGCCTCATCTCGTCGCATCAAGCCTCGATCGGTCGAAACACCGAAGCGCTCGGCGGCTGTTGGCTTGATGAGTTGCTGACAAATCCTCTGGAGTCTGCGCGACGACTCCAAACAAGTCAACCGGCTTCACACCTTTCTTCCTCGTCTCTGAAGGTCAAGCCGTCATCCCAACGGACATTGAGTTCGACTCCCCACGAGTCACCATGTACACCGAGGAGGAAGCAGAAGAAGAACGTCAAGACGGCGTCGATCTGCTGGAAGAGGGCCGGTTGTTGGCACTCAGCCGGTCCAGCATCTACCAGCAGAGCCTGCGCCGCTACTACAACAGGAAGGTCAGGTCGAGATCTTTCCAAGAGGGTGACCTTGTGCTCCGACCGATCCAAATAACAGCCGCCAAAGATAAGCCGTCGGCGCCTTTGGGAAGGCCCTTCATTATCGCAAAGTCTTTGGGCAATGACTCCTACTACTTGATCGATGCTCAGAAGCCCCGAGCGCGCAAGAGGAATGACTCCGGCAAAGAGACGGAACGGCCATGGAATGCAAATCTTCTCCGAAGATTTTACAGTTGATGCAGTATGTACCACGCTACCCTTTGTATTAAAGTACCAAGACTTCGAGCCCCCCGATACAAGCTCGGGGACTGCCCTTCTTGTTATCTGTATGATAAGAATTATGCCTTCGAGTATGCTACTTTTTGTTATGCCGCCTGGCACCGGGTTCGACTAGTGTCAGGACCCCGATCCTAGGTCACACCGATCTAGCATGTAACACATCATATCACTTTGCGGCTCACGCACGGTATTCCCACGGGTGTCGCCTTACCATGGCCCGGGACCGTTTGCGCCTTTTGGCTCACGTATATGATAGTGCCGCTAGCATCCATATGACAGAGAACCCGGGCCGACATGACTAGTCGTGAACCCAAAGTGGCACTAACCTATGGGGACAGGCATACATGAATCAACATCGAGCATGTCGGTCGCAGCGTGCGAATCCGGGCTGTAGCACTGGGCTAACAGGACTCGGGAACCCGGCTGTAGCAGGCTAGGCAGGACTCGGATGTCACCGCATGACATTTCCCGAAGGACAGACACGGAACGAAGTGAATCACATGCCGCCATCAAGTGTTCCGAGCGTAGTCTTTGGGCTAGCAGGACTCCGCAAACCGGGCTGTAGCGGACTACCATGGCTCGGTGGAAGCACTAGACTACATTTCCCCATAAGAGAGGCTACCAAGGATAGACAACTAGGTTGTCGGATCCCACACATAGCAATACACGTTACACGTACGCATAACATGCAAGTATGTGCTGTACAACATGGCATCACAACATAACGCAAACTCATATAGATAAAGGCTCAGAAGAGCCACATAGCATTTATTGCAAACAGGGGTCACAAGACCCATCATACAGAGCATACAAGCAACATGCGGAAGCATTACATGTCTGAGTACAGACAACTACAAATGAAAAAGGCTGTAGAGCCTGACTATCTACAAGACCCTCCCAAGGGTACAAGATCGTAGCTGAGGTAACAAGCTACTCGTCGAAGTCCAAGCGGAACCACTAGTAAGACCGAAGTCTCCGCTGCAAAAACATAAATAAAAGCAACGTGAGTACAAAGGTACTCAGCAAGACTTACATCAGATCCTATTATACATGCATTTGTATCAAGGAGGTAATGTGGGGTTTAGTTGCAAACAAGCCAGCTTTGACTCTGTGGCTATCCCTGTTCTCGACTACCGAACTTCCTTGAGGTGATATGGCGCACCGAGTCCACTAGTCACCACACAATACACTACTATGGATTCATTCCGTCTCCATACGATAAGTCCATCCATAGCACTCACACTTGTCTTGAGCATTTTATAGTATCCACTTCAAGTTGTCTATGTACCACGTAAGCATCCAAGAAGTCCATAACCGAGGACACAGCTATTCGAATAGATCATGTTAACCCTGCAGGGGTGTACTTCTTCACACACGCTCTCACCACTTATCACCATGTACACGTCATGTACCTCGGCAACCTTCAAGCGGAAGCCTGGCGAGGGTGTCGGCCACGACCTGACTAACCACACAAAACTCTAGTCCAGGTTCATCGCCTATTCGGGTTCCATCCGCAAGGAGATCCGGCCGGGGTGTCGCTCACGGCCCCAAATGATGTGTGCAGGGTTCCCAAGCCCACCTCGCCGGATGGATCTACGCTTGGTACACCGTGCCACTTGAGCCTAGTCTGTCCCAAGCCCACCTGGCCGGGTGCCACTTGGTAGACTACTAACACTACCTACAAACACCAGAAACTAGTTGCGACTCCTGGACAGAGATCAAGTTGGTTAATAAGTCGAGAGCGGTCGAGTTACCGGAACCCAATGTGTGGTAGTATCGAGTCATTGGACAACATACATAGAACTCAGTGCTTAAGGACGGTTCCAGTGAGACAACCCACCATGTACTCCTACATGGCCTCTCACCGCTACCTTTACCAAATCGTGTTCACACACTTCACTCTCAAAGATCGTAACATATCATAACACTCCAATTCATTCCCAATGAATCAGACCTGACACAACTCTAAGCAATAGGAGGCATAGCATGGTAGGAACACAACATGGCTCAATCAACTCCTACACATGCTAGTTGGTTTCAACTATTTACTGTGGCAATGACAGGTCATGCAGAGGAATGGGTTCAACTACCGCAGCACAGAGTAGCAGATGAATCGTTGTTGTCCTAATGCAATAACTGAGAGCAGGAGCGAGAGAGTAGGATTGTATCGGAATGAACAAGGGGGTATGCTTGCCTGGTAGATCAACAAGGAAACACTGCTTCACGAACAGGTACTCTGGAACGGTCTCCGGAGCAGGACCTATCGAGAAGGAACGGTGCCAACAATCAATACACAAGCATATGCAACAATATGATGCATGAACATGGCATGAAGATGTGATGTTGTTTGAGCTAATGTAACTAGCATTCATTAGGTTGAAGTCCATTTGAACCAAAGGTTCAAATGCAACTCCAAAATAAGCTCTTATAAATGCCATTCATGTGTTTTCACCTATACAGCAGGTATAAGTTGTTTTGTCATGCATGAAACTGGTACAGATGGATAGATTGCATTTTTCTGATAATTTTTCATATATAAATTATTTCAATCTGAGCTACGGTTGAATTTATATGAATTTTCGAAGTTGTGGCTATTTTCTGGAATTTCGTGATTAAATTTAAAACTAGAAAATGAATAATTGCGTCAGCCTAACGTCAGCGTGACGTCAGCAAGTCAACTGCGGCTGACTAGGGTCAAACCTGGCGTGTGGGGGCCACACGTCAGTGACACCGGGGCTAAACCCAAGTCAAACCCAGCTGACCAGGGTTTGACCGAGCCCTGGGGCCCATAGTCAGTGGCTTAGGGGGTGGATTAAGTGGTAGGTTAGCAGCTAATCACGCGCCACGTCAGTCGCCGGAGTTTCGCCGGCGACGACCTCGAGCCACGGCGGAAGTTCGCCGGAACGAGCTGGAGGCCACAGTTTGGCACACGGGGGCCACCGGCGGGTAGCCCGTGCACGGGCGCATCCAGCCGTGCTCAGGGGAGGCCGTGGGAACGGCGGAGCTCGCCGGAGCAGAGCTGCAGCGGCGGCCGGAGTCGGGGGCATGCGGGTTAGGTGCTACGGGGCACTAGGGGGGTTGCGGTTGGGTGCAAACGACGCGCGGGAGGGCGCTGAGAACGGCGGTGAGCTCGGTTGCGAGCTGTGGCAGCTGTGGCCACGGTGGCGCCATGGCCGGCAGCGATGAGGTCTCGGGCGCGGCAGCGGAGCTAGATAGGCGGGGCAAACTAGCACGGGGAGGAGGAGGAAATGAAGTAGAGCTCACGGCGGATCCAGCGGAGGGGTCGACGAGCTCGGGAAGCACTTGAGTGCGGCCGAGCGTCGTCGGCGATCTCGGGCAGCCGGTAGCGAAGACGATGGCGATGGCGGCGTTCAGTAGGCCTCCGCGTCGCGTGGCTCGACGGAGAGGTAGCAGACGGCAGCCAAGCTTGCAGAACGAAGAGAGGGCGAGGGGAGACGGTGGCTATGGCAACGGGCAGCGGCGGCGACGGTGGTGTTCAAGGCCACATGAGAAAGCGAGGGAGAGGAGAGGGAGGCTGGGGAGAGAGAGAGCGGTGCGGGCGGCGCGTGGCCTCGCGCGGGGCATCCAGGCGTCGAGGAGAGGGGCAGGCAGGCAGGAGGCGTGGCGGCACGGCGGTGCGCGAGTGTCGGCCACACGCCCTGTCCTCCTGGCGAGAGGTCAGGACGATCGTTGGCGTTAGCCGGCTGGGCTGGCTGCTGGTCACTGGGCTGCTGTGCAGCAGCCCGTAAGTATCTTTTTATTTCTGTTTTCTTTTCTATTTTTCGACATTTGTTCTGATTTAGTAATAATACTAAATCAATTTATTTACTTATGCCAAGTTTTGTAGGGGCTAGTGGTATTATTCCAAAGCTCCTCAACAACTAGCATAATTTTTGGACATATATTATATATATAACATATATATATCCAAGGCAAATATTTACTGCATTAATTCAAATGGCCAAAATAAATATTGAACTCCCAAAATATTGGTTGGAATTTTACCTCGACCAATATTTTTAGAGAAAACAGAACATTTTCTTGGGCCAAATTGAAGCATTTTATATCGGGTCATTTTTAAATGATTACGAGGGTTTCACAAATCTTCATTTCAAACTTAAATGGAATTTAAACATGATGCACACATGACTAGCTAGTCTAGGTCATACCAGAACTAGGGATGTCACAACTCACCCCCACTTGAAAGAATCTCGTCCCGCGATTCAGGGGTCGGCGGAAAGAAAGCGGGGTACTCCAGTCGAAGACGATCTTCTCGCTCCCAAGTAGCTTCTCTCTCGGAATGATGAGACCACTGAACCTTGAGAAACTTGATGTTCTGACGTCGAGTGGCTCGCTCTGCTTGATCAAGAATGTGAACCGGGTACTCTCGATATGTGAGGTTATCTTGCAGATCAAGCGTTTCGTGGTCCACTCCGCGGATAGGATCCGAGAAGCAACACCTGCGTTGAGAGACGTGGAAGACATCATGCACTCGAGAAAGATGTGGGGGTAGTTCCAATTGGTAGGCAACCTCTCCTTGTTTAGCGGGAATGTGAAAGGGACCAATGTAACGAGGAGCCAACTTGCCCTTGATACCGAAACGATGGGTACCCTTTAGAGGAGTAACTCGAAGGTAAGCCTTGTCGCCAACTTCATAAGCCACTTCCTTATGACGACGGTCATACTGGCTCTTTTGACGAGATTGGGCTGTTTTCAAATTCTCACGAATGATGCGAACTTTCTCTTCTGCCTCCTGGATCATGTCCGGTCCAAAGAATTGTCTTTCACCGGTTTCTGACCAGTTTAAAGGTGTTCGACATCTTCATCCATAGAGAATCTCGAAAGGAGCTTTCTTGAGACTGGATTGATAGCTACTGTTATAAGCAAACTCGGCAAAAGGAAGACATTTCTCCCAATCCATACCAAATGAGATAACGCAAGCTCTAAGCATGTCTTCGAGAATTTGGTTGACCCTTTCCACCTGACCACTCGACTGAGGGTGGAAAGCGGTACTGAAGGAAAGATGGGTTCCCATGGCAGTTTGGAAACTCTCCCAGAAATGAGAAGTGAAAAGACTACCACGATCTGAATTGATCTCTAGCGGAACACCATGGAGTGAAACTATTCGGGAGATATATAAGTCAGCGAGCTGACTAGCAGTGATACTCTCTCGAACAGGTAGGAAGTGCGCCACTTTGGAGAGACGATCAATGACTACGAAGATAGCATTATTCCCTTTCTTGGTCCTGGGAAAGCCGGTGATGAAGTCCATACCAACTTTATCCCATTTCCACTCGGGAATAGCTAAAGGCTGAAGGGTGCCAGTAGGCCTTTGATGCTCTGCCTTAACGCGACGACAAACGTCACAGTTAGCAATAAATTGAGCAATTTCTCTCTTCATCCTAGTCCACCAGAACCTCTGACGTAGGTCCTGATACATCTTAGTACTACCGGGATGAATCGTGAGAGGGGATTCATGCGCCTCCTTAAGAATCAATTGTCGAAGATGTTGCTTCTTGGGGACCACCAGACGGTTCCCAAAGAAAACGACACCTCGATTATCTATAGAGAAACTACCAGCAATACCATTGGCAATGTTTCTCTTGATCCGGGTAATCCCCGTATCATGCTTCTGGGCTTCTATGATATGATCCACAAGAGTAGGTTTCGCTACCAAGGTAGAAAGGAATCCATGAGGAGCAATGTGAAGGTTAAGCTTACAGAATTCCTCATGGAGAAGTGGTTGACCCTGCTGCAACATGAGATTGTTGCAATAGGATTTACGACTTAGCGCATCAGCCATGACATTGGCTTTGCCTGGGGTGTAGGTAATCCCTAGATCATAATCTGAGATCAACTCCAACCATCGTCTTTGCCTAAGGTTCAAATCTGGTTGGGTGAAGATATACTTGAGACTCTGGTGATCGGTGTAGATCTCGCAACGTTTACCAAGAAGGTAATGTCGCCAGGTCTTGAGTGCATAGGCTACGGCTGCAAGCTCTAGATCATGTGTAGGGTAATTCTCCTCATGTGGATGCAACTGTCGAGATGCATAGGCAATCACATGACGATCCTGCATAAGAATGCAACCTAGACCCTGTCGTGAGGCGTCACAGTAGATAACAAAGTCCTTCGTGAAATCCGGTGGCACAAGTATGGGAGCAGAAGTCAGGCGTCTTTTCAGCTCCTGAAAACTGTACTCACACTGTGGGGACCACTCGAACTTTTTATCTTTCTTGAGAAGTTCCGTGAGGGGTTTAGCTACTTTGGAGAAGTTTTCAACAAAGCGGCGACAATAGCTGGCTAGACCAAGGAAACTCCTAACTTGTTTAACGGTTTCAGGTGGAGTGCAATCGAGAATGGCCTTAACTCTCTCGGGATTGACTGCAATGCCCTTACCAGAGATTACGTGGCCTAGGTAGGTCACTTCTGGCAACCAAAATTCACACTTGGAGAACTTGGCATAAAGGCGGTGCTCTCTGAGTTTTTCTAGCACAAGTCTAAGATGTTCGGCATGCTCTTCCTCGTTCTTCGAGTAGATAAGGATATCATCGAGGTAAACCACGACGAACTTATCTAAGTACTCCATGAAGATCGAGTTCATCAAGCGGGAGAAGGTAGCTGGAGCATTGGTTAGACCAAAGGACATGACGGTGTACTCGTACTGGCCATAACGAGTGACAAAGGTTGTTTTGGGAATGTCTCCATTTCGATCTTGATTTGATGGTAGCCTAACCTCAAATCCATCTTGAAAAGATCGAGGATCCAAGCGAGCTGATCATACGTGTCGTTGATCTGGGAAGCGGATACTTGTTCTTTATCGTGACCAAATTAATCGGACGATAATCTACAACCATCCGTCCGTACCATCCTTCTTCTTGACGAAGAGGACGGGGCAAGCCCAAGGAGAAGAACTAGGACGGATGAAACCCTTTTGCAAGGACTCATCAAGTTGTTTCTTAAGCTCGGCTAGTTCTAAGGGTGCCATCTTGTAAGGTCTCCTAGAAATTGGGGCGGTTCCTGGGATAAGATCTATGATTTAACTCTACATCTCGCTCGGGTGGAACACCGGCAGTTCCTCCGAAAGACATCCGAAAAGTCACGGACTACTGGGATATCTTCAAGGTCTGGAAGAGAGCTGGCATTAAGAGAATAGAGCTGACGCTTTGCAACTCTAGTGGAGACAGTGACTATCTTGCCAGAGGGGTGTGTGAGCTGAACAGACCTGGTGTAACAATCAATCTTGGCATGATGAGCTGTCATCCAGTCCATACCCAAGATGATGTTAATATCTGAAGACTTGAGAGCTATAAGTGAGGCAAGGAATACAAGTCTGTCAACAAGGATTTCGTTACCATGGCTTACACAAGAAGTTTTCCATTTGGATCCAGGAGTTTGAATGAGTAGCGGGGAGGGCATATCACAAAATGACATGTCGTGCAAGCGGGCATAGCTTTCAGAAATGAAAGAATGAGATGTCCAGTATCGAATAGAACCGAAGCTGGATGACAGTTGACAAGGAGTGTACCAAGAACAACATCTGGATCATCATGAGCGTATGTAGCTGAGACGTGATGCACACGTCCATGTTCAGTGGGAGATGACTTGGCACTGATCATCTTGCGCGATGGCTTACTACCACGGCCAACAGACTTCTCGGGCTAGGGTGGAGCAACTCTGGTCTGAGTACAAGTACGGGCAATGTGGCCTGGCTCTCCGCACTTGTAGCAAATCTTGGAGGTAGGACGTGGACCCGTATTGGCAGGTGGTCCACCAATAGGCCTGGGTGGTGCATATAAGTGAACCGGATGAGGTGCCACATAAGATGGCCTTGGTGTGTAGCCGGGTGGAAGAGCGGAGTTTGGAACCCAAATCCGGCGCTTCTGCGAGCCCGAACCGAAAGAAGATCCCAACTCACGGGTGTGCTTACGAGACTCCTCGTAAGTGAGTTGAGCTATCTCTGCGTTAATGGCCTTGTTCACAAGAGCCTGGAATGTATTGCAATGGTGCAAGTGGAGATCACGACGCAACTTGGGGTTGAGACCCTTCCGGAATCTAGCCAGCTTCTTAGCGTCCGTGGACACCTCTTCTGAAGCATAGCGGGCAAGGTTCTCAAACTCTCTGCTGTAAGCATCAACAGCCATCTTACCCTGGGTGAAACTACAGAACTCTTCTCTCTTGCGATCGATGAGGGCTTCGGGAATGTGATGCTCGCGAAAAGCCTCGGTGAAATCTCTCCAGGTAGGAATCTAACCAGCTGGAAGCATAGCCTCATAGTTCTGCCACCAAAGACTAGCAGGACCTTCCAGATGATATGCGGCATAGGTGACCTTGTCACTTTCAGCCACGTCGCAGAATGGAGCTTGCGTGTGATACTACGGAGCCAGTCATCTGCATCGAGTGGCTCGAAGGAATGATGAAAGGTAGGTGGGTGCAAGCGAATGAAGTCATGAATGGTTACAGACCCTTTGAACTGATGTGCTGTGTTCTCCTCGATACGTGCCAACAAACGGTTAGACTCACGCTTGTTTCTCTCCATCTCTAACATGAACTCTGCCAATGAAGGTGGGTCGGGAGGATCCTCATCCCCACCATCTTCATGGTTCTGGCTACGAGCAGCAGAACTTCGCTTAACTGATGACATCCTGGGAAACGAAACCAAGGACGGAATCAGCATCAACTATAAGCTATAGATTGGAGGACAAGGAAATTAGTATCTCTCGGACTCCTAGGGCAATTTCGGCAGCATAACGGCAGTAAAATGCTCAGAATGAAACATCCTGCTAAAATGGGGTAGTAACATACTCAACATCTTCACTCAAGGTTCTGGGTTAATACTAAACAGACTACACCGGAGGTACTCAAGCTGGGATATGACTCTGATCAAACAATCCTAAGAGACTACGGAGTAGTAACACGTGATCCTGATAGACGGAAGAGAAAGCCTAGTTCCTTAACCCCGTCGGAAAGATAGGACGACTCAGATCAGAAGGCCATGAGGTAAAGGAGTAAAAAGAGCCTTACGTTCCTTCCCACAATCAATTCCCTTACATAACTAAAGAATTTCTAGACTCAACTTCGACCAGGTTGGCTTGGTAATCCTACAGGCAGTCAGGCTCTGATACCAAAGCTGTCAGGACCCCGATCCTAGGTCACACCGATCTAGCATGTAACACATCATATCACTTTGCGGCCTCACGCACGGTATTCCCATGGGTGTCGCATTACCATGGCCCGAGACCGTTTGCGCCTTTTGGCTCACGTATATGATAGTGCCGCTAGCATCCATATGACAGAGAACCCGGGCCGACATGACTAGTCGTGAACCCAAAGTGACACTAACCTATGGGGACAGACATACATGAATCAACATCGAGCATGTCGGTTGCCAGCGTGCGAATCCGGGCTGTAGCTTTGGGCTAACAGGACTCAGGGAACCCGGGCTGTAGCAGGCTAGGCAGGACTCGGATGTCACCGCGTGACATTTCCCGAAGGGACGAACCACGAGAACGAAGTGAATCACATGCCGCCGATCAAGTGTTCGAGCAGAGTAGTTTGGGCTAGCAGGACTCCGGTAAACCGGGCTGTAGCGGACTACCATGGCTCGGTGGAAGCACTAGACTACATTTCCCCATAAGAGAGTCTACCAAGGATAGGCAACTAGGTTGTCGGATCCCACACATAGCAATACACGTTACACGTACGCATAACATGCAAGTATGTGTTGTACAACATGGCATCACAACATAACGCAAACTCATATAGATAAAGGCTCAGAAGAGCCACATAGCATTTATTTCAAACAGGGGTCACAAGACCCATCATACAGAGCATACAAGCAACATGCAGAAGCATTACATGTCTGAGTACAGACAACTACAAATGAAAAAGGCTGAAGAGCCTGACTATCTACAAGACCCTCCCAAGGGTACAAGATCGTAGCTGAGGTAACAAGCTACTCGTCGAAGTCCAAGCGGAACCACTAGTAAGACCGAAGTCTCCGCTGCAAAAACATAAATAAAGCAACGTGAGTACAAAGGTACTCAGCAAGACTTACATCAGATCCTATTATACACGCATTTGTATCAAGGAGGTAATGTGGGGTTTAGTTGCAGCAAGCCAGCTTTGACTCTGTGGCTATCCTGTTCTACGACTACCAGAACTTCCTTGAGGTGATATGGCGCACCCGAGTCCACTAGTCACCACACAATACACTACTATGGATTCATTCCCGTCTCCATACGATAAGGCCATCCATAGCACTCACACTTGTCTTGAGCATTTTATAGTATCCACTTCAAGTTGTCTATGTACCACGTAAGCATCCAAGAAGTCCATAACCGAGGACACGGCTATTCGAATAGATCATGTTAACCCTGCAGGGGTGTACTTCTTCACACACGCTCTCACCACTTATCACCATGTACACGTCATGTACCTCGGCAACCTTCAAGCGGAAGCCTGGCGAGGGTGTCGGCCACGACCTGACTAACCACACAAAACTCTAGTCCAGGTTCATCGCCTATTCGGGTTCCATCCGCAAGGAGATCCGGCCGGGGTGTCGCTCACGGCCCCAAATGATGTGTGCAGGGTTCCCAAGCCCACCTCACCGGATGGATCTATGCTTGGTACACCGTGCCACTTGTGCCTAGTCTGTCCCAAGCCCACCTGGCCGGGTGCCACTTGGTAGACTACTAACACTACCTACAAACACCAGAAACTAGTTGCGACTCCTGGACAGAGATCAAGTTGGTTAATAAGTCGAGATGGGTCGAGTTACCGGAACCCAATGTGTGGTAATATCGAGTCATTGGACAACATACATAGAACTCGATTAGCTTAAGGACGGTTACAGTGAGACAACCCACCATGTACTCCTACATGGCCTCTCACCGCTACCTTTACCAAATCGTGTTCACACACTTCATTCTCAGCATCAGAACATATCGTAACACTCCAATTCATTCCCAATGAATCAGACCTGACACAACTCTAAGCAATAGCAGGCATAACATGGTAGGAACTCAACATGGCTCAATCAACTCCTACACATGCTAGTGGGTTTCAACTATTTACTGTGGCAATGACAGGTCATGCAGAGGAATGGGTTCAACTACCGCAGCACAAAGTAGCAGATGAATCGTTGTTGTCCTAATGCAATAACTGAGAGCGGGAGCGAGAGAGTAGGATTGTATCGGAATGAACAAGGGGGTATGCTTGCCTGGTAGATCAACAAGGAAACACTGCTTCACGGACAGGTACTCTGGAACGGTCTCCGGAGCAGGACCTATCGAGAAGGAACGGTGCCAACAATCAATACACAAGCATATGCAACAATATGATGCATGAACATGGCATGAAGATGTGATGCTGTTTGAGTTAATGTAACTAGCATTCATTAGGTTGAAGTCCATTTGAACCAAAGGTTCAAATGCAACTCCAAAATAAGCTCTTATAAATGCCATTCATGTGTTTTCACCTATACAGCAGGTATAAGTTGTTTTTTCATGCATGAAACTGGTACAGATGGATAGATTGCATTTTTCTGATAATTTTTCATATATAAATTATTTCAATCTGAGCTACGGTTGAATTTATATGAATTTTCGAAGTTGTGGCTATTTTCTGGAATTTCCTGATTAAATTTAAAACTAGAAAATGAATAATTGCGTCAGCCTAACGTCAGCGTGACGTCAGCAAGTCAACTGCGGCTGACTGGGGTCAAACCTGGCGTGTGGGGGCCACACGTCAGTGACACCGGGGCTAAACCCAAGTCAAACCCAGCTGACCAGGGTTTGACCGAGCCCTGGGGCCCATAGTCAGTGGCTTAGGGGTGGATTAAGTGGCGGTTAGCAGCTAATCACGCGCCACGTCGATCGCCGGAGTTTCGCCGGCGACGACCTCGAGCCACGGCGAAGTTCGCGAACGAGCTGGAGGCCCTGATTTGGCACACGGGGCCCATCTGGTAGCCGTCTGCAGGCGCATCCAGCCGTGCTCAGGGGAGGCCGTGGGAATGGCGGAGCTCGCCGGAGCAGAGCTGCAGCGGCGGCCGGAGTCGGGGGCATGCGGGTTAGGTGCTACGGGGTACTAGGGGGGTTGCGGTTGGGTGCAAACGACGCGCGGGAGGGCGCTGAGAACGGCTGTGAGCTCGGTTGCGAGCTGTGGCAGCTGTGGCCACGGTGGCGCCATGGCCGGCGGCGATGAGGTCTCGGGCGCGGCAGCGGAGCTAGATAGGCGGGGCAAACTAGCACGGGGAGGAGGAGGAAATGAAGTAGAGCTCACGGCGGATCCAGCGGAGGGGTCGACGAGCTCGGGGAAGCACTGGTGCGGCCGGAGCGTCGTCGGCGATCTCGGGCAGCCGGTGACGAAGACGATGGCGATGGCGGCGTTCCAGGGCCTCCCGCGTCACGTGGCTTGACGGAGAGGTAGCAGACGGCGGCGCGAAGCTTGCAGACACGAAGAGAGGGCGAGGGGGAGACGGTGGCTATGGCAACAACGAGCGGCGGCGACGGTGGTGTTCGGGCGTCGCGCGAGAAAGCGAGGGAGAGGAGAGGGGAGGCCAGGGGAGAGAGATAGAGCGGTGCGGGGCGGCGCGTGGCCTCGCGCGGGGCATCCAGGCGTCGAGGGAGAGGGGCAGGCAGGCAGGAGGCGTGGCGGCACGGCGGTGCGCGAGTGTCGGCTACACGCCTGCCCCTCCCGGGCGAGAGGTCAGGAATGATCTGGCGTTAGCCAGTTGGTGGGCTGGCCTGCTGCAGGCACTGGGCTGCTGTAGGAGGCCCAGTAAGTATCTTTTTATTTCTGTTTTCTTTTCTATTTTTCGACATTTGTTCTGATTTAGTAATAATACTAAATCAATTTATTTACTTATGCCAATTTTTGTAGGGGCTAGTGGTATTATTCCAAAGCTCCTCAACAACTAGCATAATTTTTGGACATATATTATATATATAACATATATATATCCAAGGAAAATATTTTGCTGCATTAATTCAAATGGCCAAAAATAAATACTTCTGAGCTCCCAAAAATATTGGTTGGAATTTTACCTCTGACCAATATTTTTAGAGAAAACAGGAACATTTTCTTGGGCCAAATTGAAGCAATTTTTATCTGGTCATCATTTTAAATGATTCTCGAGGGTTTCACAAATCCTCATTTCAAACTTAAATGGAATTTAAACATGATGCACACATGACTAGCTAGTCTAGGTCATACCAGAACTAGGGATGTGACAACTAGTCGGCCCGGGGACTCGCCGCCTCGCGCTATGGAATGCTTCCTGCAGTCGTACAAGTAGTGTGTGGTGCCTAAGTCGTCTCCTGTCAGAAGCCGCAGCTCACAGAGCGACTGTTTGGTGGGCAGGAGTAAGGAAGAATGGGCGCCCACAAGAAAAATGGCTAAGGACCCAAAGCATAAACATAGCTTAAGCCGGCTTCCAGCCTTTCTTCGCAAAGCCGACTCTTGAGTGGTCGGCTTGCCGCTTTCTATCCAACTTGTTAAAAAGACTCTAAAAATGGCCTAGTACTTGCCTTCCCAAGAGTAGCCAAGCATTTGATCCAGCGGCAGTCCGTAGAGCGGTTCCGACTGGCAAGGCGGAGACTAAGCGAAGGCGGCAAAGGAAAAAGCCATAGGAGCAATGAGCAAGGAAAGATAGAATTAGGATAAATATTTACATAACATAGGCCCTTGGCCGAATCTTCGAGCAGAAGTTCAAAATACACCCCGCGGGTGGAATCGTGTGAATTAACAAGTTCTTCAAAGACTACTAAAGCAGATAAAATAAAGGCAAGACGGCAGCCTAGGAAGCGGCAGACGGGTTTGGAGGGCCGGAAGAGACGACGGTGTCAGGCGCCGGGGCGGCCGGCTGGGCAGTCTCGGCTTGATCGTCTCCGGCGGCAGACGGCCCGGTCGGGCGCGGCTCGTTGCTGGAGGCGCGGTCGAGCTGAGGCTGGTCGCCCGCTCCGTCTTCTGGCGCCTCCGTCTCACCTCTGTCCTCCGCCTCGCCTTCCTCCTCGGTGCTGGAGCCGATCACCTCCGCCGAGTCCTCGTCATTGTCAAGACCCCGATTCCAAGTCACATCGATCTAGCCGGTAACACCTCATATCACTTTGCGGCCTCACGCACGGTATTCCACGGGTGTCGCCTTACCGTGGCCGGGATCGTTATGCCTTTTGGCTCACGATATGATAGTGTCGCTAGCATCCATATGACAGAGAACCCGGCCAACATGGCTAGTCGTGAACCCAAAGCGGCACTAACCCATGGGGACAGGCATACATGAATCACATCGAGCATGTCGGTCAGCAGTGTGAATCCGGGCTGTAGCACTAGGTTAACAGGACTCCGGGAACCCGGCTGTAGCAGGCTAGGCAGACTCGGATGTCACCGCGTGACATTTCCCGAAGGACAGTATACGAGAACGGTGAAACACATGCCGCCACCAAGTGTCCCGAGCGGTAGTCTTTGGGCTAGCAAGACTCCGTGAACCGGCTGAAGCGGACTACTATGGCTCAAGGAAGCACTAGACTACATTTCCCCATAAGAGAGGCTGCCAAGGATAAACAACTAGATTGTCGGATCCCACACATACCAAGCATTTTAAACATACACACAATATGCTCGATATGTGTAAATACAACATGGCATCACAACATAACTCTACGACTCAAAGTATTTATTCATTAGGCTTCGAGGAGCGAGATATTACAAACATGGGTCTCTCGACCCAGCAATCAGAGCATACAAGTCAAACACATGCGGAAGCTAAACATGTCTGAGTACAGACAACTATAAATGAAAAAGGCTGAGAAACCTGACTATCTACCAGATCCTGTCGAGGGCACAAGATCTTAGCTGAGGTAACAAGCTAAACGTCGAAGTCCACGCGGAACTATTAGCGAGACTAGCGTCTCTCTGCAAAACATAAAATAAGCAAACGTGAGTACAAATGTACTCATCAAGACTTAAATCAGAACTAGCTACATATGCATCATTATCAACAAAGGGGTGGTGGAGTTTGACTGCAGCAAGCCAGCTTTGACTCAGTGGCTATCCTAAACTACGACTGCAAGTAACTCTTTTGAGGTGGCGTACATGAGTCCACATATTCACCATGTCAATACACCACTATGGATCCGCTCCCGTCTCCCTACGAGAACGCCATCCATAGCACTCACACTTATCTTGTGTATTTTAGAGTATCCACTTTCACTTGTCTATGAACTGTTATAGGCAACCCGAAGTCCTTTACGCATGACACGGCTATTCAATAGATCATATCAACCCTGCACGGGTGTACTTCTTCACACACGCCTCGCCACTTACCGCCATATACACGTCATGTATCTCGCAACCTTCAAGCGAAGTTTGGCGAGGGTGTCGGCCACGCCTACCTAAACACTCAAATCCCTAGTCCAGTTTATCGCCTATTCTTTCCATCCGCAGGAGGCCGCCGAGGTTTCCACTAATGGCCCCGAATGATGTGTGCAGGGTTCCCGAGACACCAAACGGGCGAATCGGTACACTGTACACGTGCCTACCGCAACACAGCCCACCCTAAGGTCAGCGCCATGCACGGCCCCAAAGATGCTACAAACACGTAAACTACTTTGCAACTCCCGGACAAAGGACAAGGGTGGTTAAGAAGCCGAGAGAGTCTACTAAGGATCCCAATGTGTGGTAGTAACCGTTTCATGGATCACAAACACAGAACTCAGTTCCTGAGGACGGCTGCAATGAGACAACCCACCATGTATTCCTACATATCCTCTCACCGCTACCTTTACCAAATCGTGTTCACACACTTAGCTCACACACAGTAGGACATGTTCACACACCATTCCAATTCATTCCCGATGAATCAGACTGACTCAACTCTAAGCATAGAGTGCATGACAAACAAGCATGAATGAGTAGGCACAACAGGGCTCAAACAACTCCTACTCATGCTAGTGGGTTTCATCTAATTCTTGTGGAATGACAGTCATGCAGAGGATAAAGGGTTCAGCTACCGCAGCAAGTGAGATGAATCGTTGTTGTCCTAATGCAGAAAAGAGAGCAGGAGCGAGAGAGTGGGATTATATCGGAATGAACAAGGGGGTTTTGCTTGCCTGGCACTTCTGAAGATAATATAGTTCTTCATCGGTGTCATCGAACTCATCGTTGGTACATCGTCTACTGAGAGGGGACAAATACCGGCAACAGAGAAAGGAACACCATCAATGCAATGCACAATATGATGCATGATCATGACATGGTAAAATGGGTGTGTTGGGCTAATGCATCTACAACCTGATGGGTTTGAGCTATTTTGAACCAAAGATTCAAAGTTCAAACTCATTTGTGAACTTAAATAGTGATTTATCATGTTTTGCACTAAACAGCAGGTTAACTTGTTTAAACATGCATGAAACTAGTACAGATGGATAGATTGGATTTTTCTGATCATTTTTCATATATAAATTATTTCATTTGGAGTTACGGTTGATTTTCTATGATTTTTAGAAGTTTATACTAATTTCTGGAATTTCCCGAATAAAAATAAATCCAGAAAAAGAGTTATTGCGTCAGCATGACGTACTAGTGACGTCAGCAGGTCAACGGGTGGCCCAGGTCAAACCTGACCAGTGGGGCCTACTAGTCAGTGACACAGAGTCAGTTACAGAGGCTGACATGTGGGACCCGGTCTAACCTGACATGGCCAAGTCAACATTGACAGGCGGGGCCCACTGTGGGTAGTGCTAATCTAACAGAGAAAAATACTAATTAGCTTAGGCACTGGGGCCCACATGTCATAGACCCAGGGGAGGTCAAATCCCCTGGTCAACCGGGGCTAAACCACCGGTGGTCAAAACGGTCAACCCGCCGGCATTTAGCCGCTGGCGAGGCCGAACGCGGCGGAGGGCTCGGGATTGCTCCTCCGACGGCCAATCGAGCAGCGGAGGGCACGCGCGGGGAGCTGGGGCTCGCCCGCATCCAGGGCGGCATGCGGCTGCAGCGGGGACGGCCAGAGCTCGCCGGAGATGAGCTCGCGGCGGCGCCGGAGTTCGGGTGAGTGCGGGGTTGGCGCTGTGGTGCGCGGGAGGGCGAGTTAGCATGTGTGTTAGGCTCCTGGTGGCTTCCTGAGTGCGGTGACACGCTCCATTGTGAGCTTGCACGGCTGTGGCCACGGCTGCGCCATGGCCGGCGGCGAGTAGCTCTCGGACGCGGTTGGCGATCGGGGCTAGAGAGGGAGGTAGGGCACGGGGAGAGGGGGAAACGATGGCGGAGCTCACAGTGGGTGCAGTGGTGGCCTCGGCGAGCTCGGGGAAGCTCGGGAGGCGGCCAATCAACGGCGGCGGTCCTCGGTGCTCGTCGGTGAAGACGATGGCGATGGCGTCACTGCAGGGCTCCTGGCGTCGCTTGGTGCGGTGAGGAGGAAGAGTAGGTCGAGGCGGAGCTTTGGGATGCGTCGGGGAGGTGAGGCGGTGGCTGTGGCCGCGGCAACGGCGAGCGGCGGCGACGGCGTGTTCGGGAAGAAAGAAGAGAGGGGGGGAAGAAAGCTGCGAGGAGGGAGGAGGTGCAGAGGGTCGAGGGGGGTGCGTGGCACCCTCGGGTGCCTCCAGCGGTGAGCAGGTAAGCAGGAGGTGACCGGCGGCTCTCGGGCGCGCGCCACGCCCTCGCCTCTGCCTTCTGGCAGAGGTGGGAGATGACTGGCAACAAGGCCAGCGGGCTGGGCTGTGCTGGGCCGAACCAGTAGGCGCTAGGTACGTGGGCTGGCAGGTATGGTTCCTGCTCTTTCTGTTTCAGTTTTCTTTTTCTAATTTTTGCGGTTTGTTTCTGATTTAGTTTTAGTCCCAAACCAACTCTATTAATCCTGAAATATTTGTGGGCAGCAACTGAGTTATTTCAGAGGTCCTCATCTATTTTCAGAATTTTTGAAGCATTTAATCTTATTTATAGAATTTAAATGCCCCAAATCAAATACATATGATTTAATTCAAAAATCCAGGATGACCTAAAAATATGTCCATCATTGTTGGCAGAGGTTTTCACCTTTATCAAAAATCATGAACATTTTCAAAGGGCATTTTGGATTCACTGAAAATGATTTTTATTTGAACCTAGTTGAATTCTTTCTGATGCTAGGGTTTGATCAATCCCCATTTCAATTTACTGTGAAAAGTAAACATGATGCATGGAAGCTAATGCAAAGACAAGCAAGGCCTGAACTGGGGCTGTGACAACTCACCCCCACTAAGCAAGAATCTCGTCCCGAGATTCAAGACGTGAGGTAAGAAGACAGGGGGGCACAAGCTAACACGGTCTTCACGATCCAGGTTGCACTTCATAAGAACGTTGACATGATCACCATCTTTGTCTCGATGTCTTGCCTTGAGAATTACATCCAACATGACAACGAGAAGAAAGGGGGGATTTTAGAACAATCGATCTTCTTGAGGTTCGGACAATTTAGGATCATCTTAATGATCACAAGATCAACTCACAGAATGAGACATAGAAACATCTCTGGAGCTGAGAGGCAAAGCATGCATCAGGAGCGACAGAAGAAACAATTTGACGAGGGTTTCAAAGTAGCGAGGGAAATTGCCATGATTCCAAAACGGGGCACCTCAGGGAAGGTGACTCGAAGAACTATTCCCTTAAGTGGCAAAAAGAATTACTTTTGATATCTAGATCATTGGAACTCTTTATACCAGCCTAAGGCAATCACAAACGATCGTTTGGCGGAGTTCAAAGGAATGGCATATCCGGATTCGAATGGATGATGTGGACTAGCTTGTTGAAGACAACGCAATGGATGATTTTGCTTATCCTCGGAAATGGATGGGACCCATGGTAGGACCACTTTTGAAGATGATCCTAAACAACCAATTACTAAGAGGGCAGCCCATGGAAATTGGCACAATGGCGGTGCAAGCTGGGAACAAAAAGCAACTGTTGGAAATGTTCCAACCATCATATCTGCCTGAGATTCAGATCCGGTTGGTGATAGGATATTTCAGACTCAGCATGTCTGAAAGAAAGTTTGCAACACGATTCGACGAGATGGCATTGCGGGATTCTTGAGGAATGAACTAGGATAGCAAGCTCCAAAACATGAGTTGGTTCTGCTAAACACATGTGAACACGCTGTCTCAGACAAGCATGACCGCATGGTAGTCTTATAATAAAACGCTACCAAGTTCGGGTGGGGAACCATCTTCGAGGATATTGGAATCTTGTGCATGAACTAGTATTCGCACAGCAACTCCTTTTCCTCGAACAAACCAATCAGTGGCTTGGTGTGCTAGGAAACACATATGGAGTGGAGGCGGCCAACATATCAAACCATAGGGCACTTCACACGTGCATGACTAACTTGGGACAATTCCAGAGGAAACAAAACAAACCTTTCTTAAATTCATGGCGGCAAATTACACCTAAATCACATGAATTCGAGGAAGTCACTTCTTCCATCCAAGCATAGGCTTCATGAACAGAACACGAAGGCATTGCTTACAGAGTTTTCAACACTAGGTTGATGCTCAACATGAATCATGGGGGAGACAAAATGCTGCTAATGGGCTCAACAGCAACTCATCGGAATTTCCATATCACTGGACTTCCACCATCATGTGAACATCGTAATAGCATTGGTCAGACCAAAAGATGTAATGGTGTATGCTCGAGGGATCAACCACGAGTAAGACAACATTACCAACATCATTGATTCTGATTTGACTTGACGATGGCCCATACTCAAGTCAAAGTTTTGACAAGACAATAGATCCAACAACTGATCACGAGGACCAACTGATGGAGATATCACCTTTCTTCAACACACACTCAAAAGGATATCCCTTAGAATGAACTAAGTCAGACAAGCTTTTATCTTCCAACTCTCCAAGTTGTTGTCTAGCTCAACCAACTAGCTCAGGGGTATCCAACACAGATTCTTGGAGAATGGCTGGTTTAGAGGAAAACCAACTTGATCACGAGCTCAACATAGCGGTCAGGTGACAACCTGGTGATACTTCCGTGAAGATATCCGGAAAATCACGAACCACCAATATGTTACTAAGCTCGAGAACAATCCTGCTTTTCAAAGCAAGACGAAATGATCAATAAGCAAGGGATTGAATAATCCTAACTCATTGATCGAAGAGTGCACCGGAAATAAGGACTAGGTAGCACGATCAATCTTAGGATGATGATTCAATAACCAACACACTAAGAATGAGAATATTGTCCATTTACTACCAAGCAACGAGGTTGCTAGGAGTATCGATTTCACACATCACAATTCACTTGTCGGCATTCCGGTTGCATCAACACGGGACCTAGGAATGAATAATGATAGCGAGAAGTATCACTACGTCAAGAATCCATAAAAGGTGGTGCAATTCTCATGACATTCTTGACATAAAGATGGTAACACTCCACATAGAACAGAATCAAAAGCTGGATTGGCATTTGATCTGCGGAATACAACTGCTTTGACCCAATCCTAGAAATGGAGGAGGTACTGGAGTTTGTTTCTCCAAAGTCATTCCGGATAGAATGGCTTGACGGACCACAATAATAATAGGCATCGATGAACACGATCGCACACATACTCTTGACTATCAATTGATAGATGAGGGTCAGAAAACAACTAAAAAGAGCAACTCAAAGGAACATATAATTTTCTGAGTTGTGGATGCATGGATTAGTATGTCGAGCGAAGCTCAACGTTTCTTCCGGATAACCCATGCGTAAAGGGTAAAACTGGCAGATTCACAATTATGAATGGAGAACTCCTCAAGAGTACTCTGATTGTGATCCTTCGATTCAGCGATGAACTTCTACCGTAAGCGGTTCATAGTATTTGGAAGAAGGAAATACCACGGACCTCGAGGACTATCGCAAAGTTACTAATATCCTAAATGTACGAGCAACATTATCAACACGAGGTAAGTAGGGTGAATCTTGGTTTCAAGAACACAGGAATAGAATACCTACTACTAAATGGCATCACGGGATGCTTTCGAGAATAATGGCCAGAATCATCACACTAGGAATATAAAGCATGGCTAGATTACTAGATGATCCTCTAAGACACATGTGGTCATATTAATAGTTCCAATATATATGTCGAGGCAACATAGTACCTCAACTCAGCAATTAGTGTGATTAACCTGGCCCAAAGAGACATCGGGAACGGGAAGAAGGGATTTGCAAATGCATCAGATTGTTTGGAAACCTGGGATGACTCGGACAGCATAACGGCTGTAAACGCTCAAAATGATTTGAGACATCCTGCAAGAATGGTGGCATAACCACTCAGAAGCACAATATCAAGGTTCCGAGACCAACTATGAACACGCGGAAGTAGTAGAAACTGAACTGGGATTTGAAACTATTAATTCTATAAGTCTATGGATTAGTAACACGTCATCCTAATAGATATATGAGAAGCCTAGTTCTTAATCCCCGAAGAAGAGAAGAGGATGACTCAGATCAGAAGGCCATGAGGTATAAGGAGTAAAAAGAGCCTTATGTTCCCTTCCACAATCAATTCCCTTACATAACTAAAGCATTTATAGACACCACTTCGACCAGTTTGGCTTGGTAATCCTACAGGCAGTCAGGCTCTGATACCAAAGCTGTCAGGACCCCGATTCCAAGTCACATCGATCTAGCCGGTAACACCTCATATCACTTTGCGGCCTCACGCACGATATTCCACGGGTGTCGCCTTACCGTGGCCCTGGACCGTTTCCGCCTTTTGGCTCACGTATATTATAGTGTCACTAGCATCCATATGACAGAGAACCCGGTCCGACATGGCTAGTCGTGAACCCAAAGCGGCACTAACCCATGGGGACAGGCATACATGAATCACATCGAGCATGTCAGTCAGCAGCGTGTGAATCCGGGCTGTAGCACTGGCTAACAGACTCGGGAACCCGGCTGTAGTGAGCTAGGCAGGACTCGGATGTCACCGCGTGACATTCCCGAAGGGATGACACAGAACAAAGTGAAACACATGCCGCCAGTCAAGTGTCCGAGAAAGTAGTGCTGGGCTAGCAGGACTCCGGTGAACCAGGCTGTAGCGGACTACTATGGCTCAAGGAAGCACTAGACTACATTTCCCCATAAGATAGGCTGCCAAGGATAAACAACTATATTGTTGGATCCCACACATACCAAGCATTTCAAACATACACATAATATGCTCGATATGTGTAAATACAACATGGCATCACAACATAACTCTACGACTTAAAGTATTTATTCATTAGGCTCCCAGGAGCGAGATATTACAAACATGGGTCTCTCGACCCAGCAATCAGAGCATACAAGTCAAACACATGCGGAAGCTAAACATGTCTGAGTACAGACAACTATAAATGAAAAAGGCTGAGAAACCTGACTATCTACCAGATCCTGTCGAGGGCACAAGATCGTAGCTGAGGTAACAAGCTAAACGTCGAAGTCCACGCGGAACTACTAGCAAGACTGACGTCTCCCTGCAAAACATAAAATAAGCAAACGTGAGTACAAATGTACTCAGCAAGACTTACATCAGAACTAGCTACATATGCATCATTATCAACAAAGGGGTGGTGGAGTTTGACTGCAGCAAGCCAGCTTTGACTCAGTGGCTATCCTAAACTACGACTGCAAGTAACTCTTTTGAGGTGGCGCACACGAGTCCGCATATTCACCATGTCAATACACCACTATGGATCCGCTCCCGTCTCCCTACGAGAACGCCATCCATAGCACTCACACTTATCTTGCGTATTTTAGAGTATCCACTTTCACTTGTCTATGAACTGTTATAGGCAACCCAGAAGTCCTTTACCGCGGACACGGCTATTCGAATAGATCATATCAACCCTGCACGGGTGTACTTCTTCACACACGCTCTCGCCACTTACCGCCATATACACGTCATGTATCTCGGCAACCTTCAAGCGGAAGCCTGGCGAGGGTGTCGGCCACGGCCTACCTAAACACTCAAATCCCTAGTCCAGGTTTATCGCCTATTCGGGTTCCATCCGCAGGGAGGCCGGCCGAGGTTTCCACTAACGGCCCCGAACGATGTGTGCAGGGTTCCCGAGACACCAAACGGGCGAATCGGTACACCGTGCCACGTGCCTACCGCAACACAGCCCACCCCTAAGGTCAGCGCTGCGTGCGGCCCCCAGCATGCTACAAACACCAGAAACTACTTTGCAACTCCCGGATAAAGGACAAGGGTGGTTAAGAAGCCGAGAGAGTCAATTAAGGATCCCAATGTGTGGTAGTAACCGTTTCATGGATCACAAACACAGAACTCAGTTCCTGAGGACGGCTGCAATGAGACAACCCACCATGTACTCCTACATGGCCTCTCACCGCTACCTTTACCAAATCGTGTTCACACACTTAGCTCACACACAGTAGGACATGTTCACACACCATTCCAATTCATTCCCGATGAATCGGACTGACTCAACTCTAAGCGAGAGCAGGCATGACAAACAAGCATGAATGAGTAGGCACAATAGGGCTCAAACAACTCCTACTCATGCTAGTGGGTTTCATCTAATTACTGTGGAATGACAGGTCATGCAGAGGATAAAGGGGTTCAGCTACCGCAGCAAGTAACAGATGAATCATTGTTGTCCTAATGCAGTAAAAGAGAGCAGGAGCGAGAGAGTGGGATTATATCGGAATGAACAAGGGGGTTTTGCTTGCCTGGCACTTCTGAAGATAATATAGTTCTTCATCGGTGTCATCGAACTCATCGTTGGTACATCGTCTACTGAGAGGGGACAAATACCGGCAACAGAGAAAGGAACACCATCAATGCAATGCACAATATGATGCATGATCATGACATGGTAAAATGGGTGTGTTGGGCTAATGCAGCTACAACCTGATGGGTTTGAGCTATTTTGAACCAAAGATTCAAAGTTCAAACTCATTTGTGAACTTAAATAGTGCTTTATCATGTTTTGCACTAAACAGCAGGTTAACTTGTTTAAACATGCATGAAACTAATACAGATGGATAGATTGGATTTTTCTGATCATTTTTCATATATAAATTATTTCATTTGGAGTTACGGTTGATTTTCTATGATTTTTAGAAGTTTATACTAATTTCTGGAATTTCCTGAATAAAAATAAATCCAGAAAAAGAGTTATTGCGTCAGCATGACGTACTAGTGACGTCAGCAGGTCAACGGGCGGCCCAGGTCAAACCTAACCAGTGGGGCCTACTAGTCAGTGACACAGAGTCAGCTACAGAGGCTGACATGTGGGACCCGGTCTAACCTGACATGGCCAAGTCAACATTGACAGGCGGGGCCCACTGTGGTTAGTGCTAATCTAACAGAGAAAAATACTAATTAGCTTAGGCACTGGGGCCCACATGTCATAGACCCAGGGGAGGTCAAATCCCCTGGTCAACCGGGGCTAAACCACCGGTGGTCAAAACGGTCAACCCGCCGGCGTTTAGCCGCCGGCGAGGCCGAACGCGGCGGAGGGCTCGGGATTGCTCCTCCGGCGCCCAATCGAGCAGCGGAGGGCATGCGCGGGGAGCTGGGGCTCGCCCGCATCCAGGGGGCATGCGTCAGCAGCGGGGACGGCCAGAGCTCGCCGGAGATGAGCTCGCGGCGGCGCCGGAGTTCGGGTGAGTGCGGGGTTGGCGCTGTGGTGCACGGGAGGGCGAGTTAGCATGTGTGTTAGGCTCCTGGTGGCTTCCTGAGTGCGGTGACACGCTCCATTGTGAGCTTGCGCGGCTGTGGCCACGGCTGCGCCATGGCCGGTGGCGAGTAGCTCTCGGACGCGGTTGGGGATCGGGGCTAGAGAGGGAGGTAGGGCACGGGGAGAGGGGAAACGATGGTGGAGCTCACAGTGGGTGCAGCGGTGGCCTCGGCGAGCTCGGGGAAGCTCGGGAGGCGGCCAATCAACGGCGGCGGTCCTCGGAGCTCGTTGGTGAAGACGATGGCGATGGCGTCACTGCAGGGCTCCTGGCGTCGCTTGGTGCAGTGAGGAGGAAGAGTAGGTCGAGGCGGAGCTTTGGGATGCGTCGGGGAGGTGAGGCGGTGGCTGTGGCAGCAACGGCAGCAGCCAGGGCGGCGTGTTCGGGAGAGAGAAGAGAGGGGGGGGAAGAGAGCTGCGAGGAGGGAGGAGGTGCAGAGGGTCGAGCGGGGTGCGTGGCACCCTCGGGTGCCTCCAGCGGTGAGCAGGTAAGCAGGAGGTGGCCGGCGGCTCTCGGGCGCGCGCCACGCCCTCGCCTCTGCCTTCTGGCAGAGGTGGGAGATGGCTGGCAACAAGGCGGCTGGCTGGGCTGTCTTTGAACCGAACCGAGGCGCTAGGTAGGTGGGTTTGGCGGTATGGTTCCTGCTCTTTACATTTCAGATTTCTTTTTCTAATTTTTGCGGTTTGTTTCTGATTTAGTTTTAGCCCCAAACAAACTCTATAAATCCTGAAATATTTGTGGGCAGCAACTGAGTTATTTCAGAGGCCCTCATCTGTTTTTAGAATTTTTGAAGCATTTAATCTTATTTATAGAATTTAAATGCCCCAAATCAAATACATATGATTTAATTCAAAAATCCAGGATGACCTAAAAATATGTCCATCATTGTTGGCAGAGGTTTTCACCTTAAACAAAATCATGAACATTTTCAAAGGGCATTTTGGGTTCATTGAAAATGGTTTTTATTTGAACCTAGTTGAATTCTTTCTGATGCTAGGGTTTGATCAATCCCCATTTCAATTTACTGTGAAAAGTAAACATGATGCATGGAAGCTAATGCAAAGACAAGCAAGGCCTGAACTGGGGCTATGATAGTCATAATCCGGGTTCATCCCGAACCACTCCGGCGGCGCCTCCCCGCCGTCTTCAGCCCGCTCAGGGACGAAGACGCTGGTGTCTGTGTAGTCGGCGATCGCCGCCGCACGCTCGATGAGGGCGTCTTCCGCAGCTAACAGCTCCGCCTAGGCCTCTGACCGGAACGCGGCCAGCCCGTCCAGATCCAGCCCTAGATACCACGCCTTGACGAATTCCAAGGCCCGGCGCACTCCAGCCCTGGCCGAGGAACCCTTCCAGGCCTCAAGACGGCCAGCCGCGACCTCCAGCCAGTCGGCGATCCGGTGGGAGTCTGTGAACCGGCATGTCGGCCGCAGGCAGCAATCGCTGGCGCCGACACGTTGAAGCCGGCGCATCATCCGATGGGCCGGCCGCAGACGAGCCTCGATGCTCAGAAGCTGCTCATCAAGGGTCCGGGGGGCGTTGGCGGCAATCTCTGCACCATTTTCCCTCTGCGCCTCGTGACCAGCCTCAATGGCTTGAGTGGCCGCCTGCGTGTGGCCAGGGAAGAAGTCTGCCAAGACGAAAAAGAAGCAAGCCAAAAAATCAGGAGTCAGCTCGACCTATAGTCAGCGGCTCAAAGAAAGAATGTAAAGAAACTCACCGTCGACGATGTCCTCGATTTCATGGAAGCCGGAGGTCAGCAGTGCCTCCTTGTCGGTCCAGGAGGAGCGCTCGCTCTCGAACTCGGCCAGGAGAGCAGTCTCTTTCTTCTTCGCCTCGTCCTGCGCCTTCTTAAGCAGCTCCCTTTGCTCCGCCAGCTGCGTAGCCAGCAGGTCGCGCTCTGTGGCGAGCTTGCTGCACTCCTTCCCCTTGGCACGTAAGGCGGTGTTGGCTTCGCCCAGCTGCTGTTGGAGAGTGGCGTTGGCCTCTGAAGAATAAAAAGAAAAAAGACGTTAAGTCGTCAACTAAGAAGGTCGCCGGGAAGATCCGCCCGACGCCTCAGTGATCGGCCCGAATCTCGGGACTACAGCCATGAGTGCGTGCGCGCCTTGAAGAAGAAGAGAGACTCCTCCGGCTCTCCGACAAGTTGGCGGTCCGCTTGCCCAGCTCCTCAACATTGCGGTTGAAGGCAGTGACGCGAAGGTTGTGATACTCCTATGGTAAGCATTTCAGGCAAAGGTAAATATTTGGAACTCGCCAGATGGAGTTCCGAGCCGCCTGCTCAGCAGCCAGCCCGAAACTCGGGGACTACATCCAGTGGGTGCGCTGGCGCGCCCCCATAGAGAAGAACAAGAAAAACAAACTCAAAAGAAGAAAGCATACCCGAACGGCTGCTCGCGACGCCAGATGCGCCTTGGTGCAGTTCTGGATGGCGTCGCCCTCGGCTCGCAACCGCTGAGCGTCGAAGCGCTGGCTCGGCGGGCTGTGCGCCTCTCGTACCCAACGGGCGCGGCGCTTATCGCCTCGGTGTCAGGATGGCGAAGTGGCGGCGCCGGTCTCCAAGGGGCGTGGCGCCGAAATCTCCTTCTCGAGGCGGCGGCGCACTGGCGAGGCGACTTGAAGGAGCAGCTTCGCCACGGCCTCATCTTCAGTCGACGGCACCGGCAAGTCCGCCTGCTGTTTACCTTGCGCGCTCCCAGACGGTGGCGGTGGCGGCACGGCCGTGCCCGACATGGAGGTCTCGCCGCCTTCCCTCTCCATGATGGGGTACTCGCCGCCGGCTCCCTCAGTCTGCCCCGTGAACTCCGGGGGCGGCGGCGCGGAGCTCAGCGGGATGACGAGCAACGCCGATTGGCGGTGCGCGGCCTCCTCAGCTCGCCGCTTTGCCGCGACGGCGGCTTCGGCCTCATCCAGCTTCCTCTGGGCGGAGGCCACCACCTTCTCGGTCTCCGCCTTCTCCAGGCGGGCGGCTTCTTCCTCGCCGCGCTTCTCCTGCGCGTTCCGCTCCGTCGCCTCCCGGAGGTCGGCGGCGGGGTCAATCCGCCGAGTAGTGGCGGACGTCTCTGCCGACCCCATGACGGAGGCGGCGGCAACCCTCTCTAAAGTAAGGGGAGCCCTGAAGCGAAGAAGACATGTAAAAGATTTGGACAAGATTCACCAGAAGAAAACAAGACAAAAAGCGGAAGCACTTACGCAGAGACCAGTGGCGGCTTTTTCACTTCCTTTCGGAAGCGGTTGGCCTTTGCGACCGCCTCTTCCCGCTTGGTTGAGGCGGCCGCCCCCTTGAACTTCTTCGACCGGCCGCCAAGCAAGCTCGGCCCGGCCCGGCCCGGCGCTTCTTCGCGCCGCCTTAACCACCCAAGCCGGCGGAGGAACTCGCACTCGGCTGGCTAACCTTTGGTTGGTGGCGCGGGGTGACTTCCCCCTCGACATCGTCATCAGGCCAGTCGGCACAGGTGGCCGAGGGCCTGAAGTCGCCAGCTCCTCCTCCTCCTCCTTCGGCGTCGGCCTCCATCGCCGCCGCCCCCAAGTCAGGGTCGTCGACGTCGCTCTCCGCTCGATCGGGGACGAACTGACGGGCCAGCCCCATGGTGTCGGCTGAAGGCTGGATGAGGGGGTTCTGACTCGAAAAAACCAAAAAGATCAGAGGTTGGATTCGGCTGAAAAAGAAAACAGAAGAAGAAGAGAGACGACTTACGACGGGCGGGGGGTTGGCGCATGAGTACGGCTCCTTGCCGAACTGCCAATCCGCCGTGAGATTGCAGTTTGCGATGTAATTCACCGTGTCCGCCACCTCCGCGTGGGGCATGTCCTTGGAGCACAGCCGACTTGGGTCCTAGTGGCCGCTCATCTGACAGATCAGATGAGGTCGGCCTTGGAGCGGAAGGACTCGGCGCGCCGCACGGCGGCCAACAAAGTCGGCCTGGTCAAGCCCTCCATTGCGTCAAGACTCGAGTCGTGACGGCGGCGGCACCAGCGAGAGTCGGCGTCTGGCGGTGGGACCAGTGGGAACCTCCCGCGGTCGCCCGGCCGTAAAGGCGGCGGAGTTGACCCGCATATACAGGCGACGTTCTTCACGTAAAAATAGGACCGCTGCCACATCTTCACCGACCTGATCAGCGGGATGGTGGGAAACGGGTTGTCGGCCACCGATCTCCGCATCGCGATGAAGGTGCCGCACAGGGCTGGCACGCCGGCGACGTGCGTGCCGAGCTTGGACTGGAAGAATTCCCCCCATAGCTCGACGGTGGGGAGAACGCCGAGGAAGCCTTCGCACAAGGTGGCGAAGGCAGCCAGCAGCACCACCGTGTTCGAGTGAGGTGGTGCGGCTGGAGCCCGTGGAACTCCAAGAAGGAGCGGAAGAAACCGCTCGCCGGCAGCCCTAGGCCGCGCATAAGGTGCGAGCGGAATACGACCCGCTCGCCCTCCTCCGGCGCCGGCGATATTTCCCCCGCCGGCGCGGCGCGGACCCGCACTAGGCTCTTGCCGGGGAGACGGCGCGTCTGGCGAAGGAACTCGATGTGGTCGTCGTCCACCTCGGAGCCGTCCCACACGCCGGAGCGCGTGGCAGGAGGTGCGGCGGCGTAGGAAGAGCTCATTGCCGCGGCGTGGCGAGGTTCGGCGCGGCGGCAGCAAGAGGAAGAATAAGCAAGAGGAAGCGGGGGGAGCAGGGAGATGGGCGCGCGTGCTTCGCCGCCCCCCTCCTCCCGCCTACTTATAGGCTCATGGCTGAGAAGCTGATGGGGCGGGCGTGGGATTAACTACGCCCAGGACCCCACGCCCCCCACGATTTACCCCACGAAGTTACTGCGCGCAGTTACGACGTGGGAACCCCAACCGTCCGCACGGCCGCAACGGATCCGTTCGCGTGCCGAGGCGCGGTAGTGGCGGGTCCCGCTTGATGGCCGGTCCCGTCGCGCGCGTGGGTGGGCAGACTGACCCTGCCGTGTGGCGCCACGCGACGGGTGCAAGCGGGCGCTGCTCGGAAAAGCTTATCGAACGCTGCTGCCGGATCCCACTCGACTTTCAAACTCTTTAAGGGCAAGACGGCCTTCGCGAGTCCGGCTCCGGCTAGTCGGCCTAGAGGAAGACGGCGAGCAAGGCCCAGATTCCCCCACCAGAAGGATGAAACTGTTGAGGCTCCTCGACATGTTGCCCTCGGCGCCTCACCAGCTTCGGGGACTACTGTCGGAGTAATGGGCCACGGGTAGGCAAACCCGAGCCCCCGGACCTTTCAAGACATCGGGGCAAGCTGCGCCCCTCAAGACCCCAAGACAAAGAGCCGCTTTCTGAGAGTCGGCGGCAAGGCCGCCGACTGCCCCTCACGGCCGAGTCCCAGGGATGACTTCGAGATAAGCCGGCTCCTAACTAGCGGCTTCCAGAGAAGCCGGCTATGGGGAGTCGGCCCGCGACTCCAACCACCTCCTGCCTTCGCAACCACGGACGGGACGGGGTGCGGCCACCGCTGCCCATCCTGCCCGATTCGCGAAGAAGAGATGGCATAACCTGATCGCGCCGTACCAGCGGAAGATCTCCATCCCGGCGCTTTGTTGCCATGCCGCCCCGACATCAACCCGTGGGCGGCGCCACATGCCCATGGCGGGCTGTCTGCATGCGACCCGAGGCGGCGGGACCCTTTGTCGGCGAAGTCTGAAAACGGCGAAGTGCCACAAGACGGACCCGTTGGAAGTCGGCCCCCAGGAGTCGGCTGGCCCCTTCCACGGGCCCCACACGCCATTAACCAGACAAGACGGGGAATGACAACAGTGATCGCCCGTCAGGCGGCGGCACTGTTGCCATGACCCCATGACCAAGCTAGCGTCATTAGAGGCGCGGCTACAGTAATCCGCAGCCGGCAAGACCCGCCCGCGACGGACAAGGCCTGTCGGCCCCATGCCGGGCCCGTCGGCAGGCCCCAACAGTCAGCGAGGAAGACGGCGGCCTGAGAGACAGACGACTAGGACCCGCGCCCAGCCGGATTACCATTGTACCCCCGGGGGGTAGGCCTATATAAACCCCCCGGGGGGTAGGCCTATAGAGACCCTGATAGTTTTAGACACACATAGAGGGAAGAGGAGAGCTAGCCGTGCCCTTCTCCTTCCTCACCCCGAACAGCTCAAGGAGCAACCTTGTACCCAGTTTGCCATAGTGATCATGCGGAGACCCCGCAGAGCAGCAGTAGGGGTATTATCTCCACGGGGAGCCCTGAAGCTGGGTAAGATCCGCCG
This sequence comes from Aegilops longissima, assembly GCA_021605205.1. Lineage (NCBI taxonomy): Eukaryota > Viridiplantae > Streptophyta > Magnoliopsida > Poales > Poaceae > Aegilops > Aegilops longissima. The sequence goes on from CM038676.1 coordinate 71,227,623, forward strand.
GCGTGCATGCCTTCGCCTCATCCCGTTTCCAGGCACCGGCGACGTTCTACTCGCCTCCATCATGATAAGCCATCATTTGGCATATGTCGCACCCAACCCCCGACAGTGGAAGTTTGCTTTTGTCCCACATCGATAATATAGGTCCCATAGACTACATAATTGCTAGCTCGGGTTCTGTAGCCCCATAAGGACTACAGGGCTGTTTGGATTGTAGCCCACGCTTATTCTACCAATATTTTGGTGTTGACCAAAATCATGGGCTTGTGTTTGGTTTGTGTTCCGCGTTTTGATGCCGCGTCAATTTTTTGGTACGCCAGTTGAGATGATGCGCCATTCATGGGCTTGTGTTTGGTTTGCTCATCAAGATTTTGGTACGCCCTGGTTTCGCAAGGCTACCTTGGGCGTCAACCAAACAGCCTTTATATCTCGCTTACTGAGATATGAAGTACGCACTAGCATGTAACGCGGTTGCGCTTGGGTTCAGACCAATAATGGCGGCTTTTCCAAATTTATATTTCTCTGACATGTTTTGTAGTTCTTACTGGGTGTTAGTTTGGTTTCCATCAAAATATTCTTTCTTATTTTACATCATTTTGCCCTTCCTTTTCATTTCCATTTCTTCTGGTGGTCTTTCTTTCTCCCTTTTTTCCTTCCTTTTATTTTGCTTCCTGTTTTTTCTGTTACCTTTTCTTTTCTTTACTGTTTTTGTCTGTTCACCTTTTTTCTTGTTTTCATTGTGTATTTTAGAAAAATATTTTCTACTTTAAAATGTATGTTGTGTATTTAAAATATTAATTTTGTATTGAAAATATGTTCATTGTGTATTAAAATGTTCATCATGTATTAAATATTTTTATGTGTATTAAATATGTTCATTCACTATTTACAAAATATTCACTTTGTATTAAATAATTTTTATTTTTGGCTGTATTAAATAATTTTATTGTATATTAAAAACGTTTGTCATGTACTTCAAGAAAAGTCGTCATCGTGTATTCAACATGCTCATTTTAATCCAAAAATGTTTATAGTGCAAAAATGTTCATTACATATTAAAAGTTTGTTGTGTATATAAAATGATGTACTTCAAATTATTCATCGTGTATTTAAAGGCATTCATCTTTTATTAAAAATGCTAATCGCGTTTATAAAACAGTTCATCAGGCACTTAAAAAATGTTCACCCTCTACTACAAAAATGTTCATCATGTGTTGAAAATGTTAAGTTCGTTTATTGTAAGACAAATCATTGTTTTCCAAAAACATAAATCATGTATCTTTTAGGGTCTTTCCTATTTCTTCTAGTTTTATTTTTTCCTACTTTACCTTTCATAATTACAAATATTTTTAATACACGATGAATATTTCCGAATACATACAGAACATTTTCACAACACATGACCTTTTTCATATATGGTGAACACTTTTAAATATACAATAAATATATTTTAATAATAGCAGCATTTTCTTAATACGTGATGGAAATTTGTTAAATACGTGATTGAACTTTTTATAATACATGATATACACTTTTATTACACAATGACCATTTTTCAAATACATGGTAAATACTTTTAATACTCAATGTACATTTTCAAAATACATAATGAACTTTTTTTAATACATGATCTACACTTTTCAATACATAATGCACATTTTAAAAATACATGATTTTCCAATACTCAATGAACATTTCCAAAATATGTGATGGACCATTTTATAATACATGATGAAGCAATTTTAATACACAAAGTGCTTTTCCAACATGTTGTTTGCATTTGGAAAGTGCAAACAGAAGTCCTGCCCTTCTAGGGAGACCAAGTTTTGAAAGGCATAAAGAGAGAAAGTACAAGGTCCTTCCTTTCCTTAAAACAAATGCTAGCGTAGGGTACTGAAAAAGGTAACAAGAAATGAACGCAGTGATAAGAGGGGAAAAGGGTGTTGTGACTTGGTGAGTCGCAGCAAGCAATCTATAGCACTGCCCTTCTAGGGAGACCAAGTTTTGAATAATATAATTAAAATCATTTTTTATGTTTCAAAACTTTCTGAAAAAAAGTACAGTGCTCTATTGAACATATGGATTTAATATGGATGTATATATGGGGACTGCCCTTCTAGGGAGACCAACTGTACATATGGACCCCCCGCAAAAAAAAAACTGTACATATGGATGTATACTGCATGTTCGTAAAGTTTCATGATGAAATATATAGCTCATATCAAAATTTATTTTATCATGAAAATTGACAAACATGCATTATACATCATTTGTGGGTTGTGCTCGAAAAATTGGCTATGCCTATTAATGATGCTTTGGCAACTCAGGACGGTTGTGTGGTTGTAACTTGGGAAAATGTCCAAAATGCTTCAAATTCCAAAATTCTGTATTTGTTTCATTTAAGTGTATATCATATATCCATCACGTTTATTAGCACGAACACACATGAATATACACATTAAGTAGTTCACTATATATTTTCTTTTCTAAAGGTAATTGTGTAGACTCTCGGCATGTATAGTTCATTCTGCGGTCATTTTTTTATCATCATCATTCCAAACCTCTAAAAAATATTATCATTATCAACATACTCCAAAATCTAGCCATGTGCAAACCAGATTATCAGCGCTGCAGTGGCTATGGAGTATATTTTCCTATGAACTCTGTTAAACTATATAAGTTTGACTTAAGACAAATTTATAACTTCAATAATTTTGAATGGAGGAAGTAGTTGCTGAGAACGTGGGTCTCTCAAGTAGCTTGTTCCAATAAACAACGCATGTGTTACAGTTGACTCCACCATAAAACCACGCTAGCACAAAATTTGCAATTCCATCTATTCTGCAGTCATCTGTTTCTATATTATCTTATTTTTCAGAAAACTCTATTGAACAAAAAAAAATCCAGTAACACTTTTTCTTTTTCCAGTGTAGTAATTTTTTTCTCAGCGAACCAAAAACAGTTTCCGTCGAGTAGAAAATTTACTTCCAGTCCAACTGAAGTTGTCTCAATGTAACAATAGTTTATCCCATGTGTGAGGTATTTTCTCTTCCATCCTGTGAGAACTTGTTTCAGTAGTAAAATTTGCTTCTAGAATAACTTCGATCCGACGAAAACTTGTGTCCAATGTATTGTTTAACTTATTTTCAGTCGCAGCAGAATTTTGTCAAAGTACACTTGGATGGAATGTGGCCACCTTCTTGTAAGAACTGAAATGTGATATTGCCTGATCAGTGATCACGTTCCTGAAATTTTGTTCAAGCAACCTGCATATGAAAGCAATAGTCTCAAACACAAAGTTGAATGAAGTTCACCCAGAAATCATTTATGTGTCCCCACAACAAATCATTTATGTGATATCTGCTAGTCAAAGGTTGATTTCCCTAAGAAAGTGGAACACTTTCTTTCTTTCCTCGACATTTTTATTCAGGCCATGTACTTGCAATTTAGAAAATAATACCCCCTCCATGATGATCACCTTGAGAATTTTTCTGAACTAGTACTCTTGCCTGCTCTTGCTCCTTAAGTAGGGAATTTCTGGTATGCATAAATAAATGAATGTGCCAAATCAGATCGGAAACACTACAAAATCACACTTGGTCTGAGCTTCTGATGAGCACTTCTCTAGTTCAGCTTATCTTGACACCGGTCTTTGTCACTCGCATCACAACAATAGCAGCACACCGGATCACACACGCTACTCTGAAGGGACTGAGCGTTGTCATCTCCGGGGGGGACTCATCGCCGAGGGCCTGTGGAAGATGCATCACTGGAGCGATCAGAGGATGACAGGGACCTGCACACTGACATATGCTTGACAAGGGTTGGATGGTTGTTGTGGTTGCAGCTCCAGAGCAGTGAAATGCAGCTCACGTTCTGTTTCATTCATCAGCAAAGAAACAATTCATCACTTGATTGTTTCTTTGAAGTTTGTTGTCACTTACCCTTTCATCATCAGTCAAAAGTTTGTTGTTGCAACCTTCTGTTGATAATTGCACGTCGAAGAATCTGAGAGGAGGGATTTGGTTTATGCTGGTGGCGGTCGGTTGGTAAGGTTTCTATTTTATTGTGGAGAAAAGAGAAGATAAGTGATACGTTGCTGAGCAATGCAAATTGTCAGATAGAACAAGTGTGTCAATTTGTTAAGGCCCATGCCTCATCAGGCTGACACTCTTCTTTTTTTCTAATAGATAAGGGAAGGAGATATCAGTAAAAGATTTGGCCCCATGATAGTTTAATGCTGCAAGTGTTACCTAATGCATCAGAGAATCCAACTGGGCAGATGAGGTGTCCCAAAACTACCCTCCTACATTGGGGAATCTGATCTCACCACCACAGCACAATTATAAACAAATGGCGCAATTATAAACAAATCACAGGATCATAAACTAATGGTGTTTGATAGGGGACAAAAAGGCTACGATCGATATGCCAACAATCTTTAATGGTTGGCACACTGCTTTTGGTTGCCACTTACTACTTTTAATTTTATTTATCCTTGGAGTAGATTCTTGGTCTTTCCATCTCTTGCAATACCCCCATCCCTTTCCTTGATGTTAGTGTTTATCCCTTGCTATTTTGGGCAACAATTCCTTATTCCAATACTTGGACTAATGATTGTGTATCATTCGTTGGACATACCTCGCATCCAGGAGACTCTTCTCGAGATGACATACATTCTTGATGAGACCATAAACAAACACTACGTGAGACAAATGTGCCCCAAAAGTACAAAACTATCCACCTTATAGCTCAACTAGGCTGATATTTATTTCACTGTCTCCTGTTCTCTGAAATGTCATCCACTGAACCTGATTTTGACCAACTCTTTTTGGATGGTACTACTACTGTATACTATGAGAAATGCCCCCCTGAAAATGCAGCAGTTGGCTAGACAGACTCTTGCAAAAGTAAAATGCAGTACCAGCTCTGTGGCATTGGTATTCTTTTTATATTACCCAAATCTCTGCAAGAAGTTTCTGGTCCATAGATCAAACATGTGGAGCAGTGCCATCAAAATGTGCCACATACAGTGATTGACCTCTTTGAGTTCTGACATCCTGTTGGTTTAATAGTTGTTTAGGGCATAATACACATCTCTAGGCCTTCTTGGGACTTTAAGATGGGCATTTATAAATTCACCCTCATACCAATGAAAACGCATGATGAGGAAAATGCAGAGATTCCAAAAGGAGAAGATTATGCTTTTGTTTGTCGTGGCTCCTCTGTTAACCCTGCCTTTCTCAATCATAGACCGGGCTTAAAAAATTACTACTTGTCAGGCTACACAAGTTCCAACTTCCAATGCAAGAGCCACGTGATCTTGCCATAAATTGGGAACTATAGGAAATTTTAAAAGAACAAAGAAGATAAGAAAAGATAACACTCATTCTCGCTGTATCACTGGATGCAGAGGTTTACAAAATCCAAATCACTCGTATATCAATGAGGAAGATGGCAGAGATTCCAAAAGGCTTGTGCTTTTGATTGTCTTATACTCTTTCCGTTTCAAAATAGATGACCCAACTTTATAATAAAATTAATACAAAATTGAGTCATCTATTTTAGAACGGAGGGAGTAGCTCCAAGCTGCTAACCCTTCTTTTCTAAATCTGACCAGACTTAAAAAACTACCACTTGTCAGGCTACAAGTTCCAACATCCACAAGCCACACGATCTTGCCATAGAATTGAAACTGTCTGCATTCTATTGATAGAAAGGCCGGGCGTCTACTCAGTACTCACTACGGAGTAGATTGTATCCCTAGATGCTATATTTTGAGTCAATGAAAAGCATCGAAATATTGAAAAAGAAAATGGATAAGGCTCTCACTGCGTCACTGGATGCAGGGGTCTGCCGTGGAACTCTTGAGCAATTCCTGCGTTCCGAACAAGGCATTCTATTTAGAGTGTAAAAATTTCTCTTTTGCCGCAGATTACAGTGTGTAAGCTGCTCCAATAAGACGGAAACATGGATGAGTTATTATAGCACAGGGGGACATCACACGCATTGGATCAACCTGACGAAGTGACAGATGAGTAATGAAGTGATCTGAGATACTAATGGCTCCTAGTAAGCGATACGTTTAGTGTCGAGCCCCTGATAGCTACTAGTAGGTACGTAGGCTTTACTGGAGCTGGAGCAGGACATGGACGTGGACGTAACATCTTATCATGGACGGTGGAGACGACGACCACATAATAAAAAGAAAAAACAAACCATCATTTTTCTCTCTCAAACATATCTTCACCTGCCCAACTTCTCAAGATCCACATCTAGCGAAAGACATTTTTGCTACTCCGTCCGATCCGCAGAAAATCACGGCTTACTACTAAACTAGCGACAATTAATATGAATCAGAGGGAGCACACGATTATCTGCCGTCGGCACACACGGGAAATAGCCGTGATATTCTGCGGTAGTTGAGGTCTTTTTATGTGAGATTTTTTCCAAATTTTCTGAAAGTGCAACGTCCCAAGCATAACCTTAACCTTAATCAGCACAAACAAGCCAAGACCCACATGGAACAGGTGATTTAGATGTGCATCAGTGTCGCGTGTATATAATCTACAGCGCAATCTACATGGGTTTGCGTCGTCGGTTAGGCTCTCCTCGTCTATAGTATTCTCCCGTGGCTGTCCTTTTCTTGAAGATTTTGTCTCACTAAAGCAGGGTGTGAGACCAATAATGCACCATGTGGTTCTCTCGGCATCCACTCCCCCTTTCTCCAGAAAACTCCAGCGCCACACATAAACAAAGAAAGAAAAACTTATGCAACTGCTCCCCTGATAACCTTGTGATAATTCAGTAAAATACTATTTGAAATTATGCTTGTCAAGATCACAGAGACACATATGCAGGCCAGGCGTATGGCACTGTTTATATAGACGCCCAAAAGCAAGAGCAGCTGTGCATGGGCAATACTCAAAGGTTGCTGTCTAGAAACCAAACAAAAATCCCAGGATATACTACATGGAGGAGGCAGTTAGGGCTTACAAGGAGGAGGTAGTTTGTGGTCCAGGGTGAAAAAACCGTTTGTGGTCCTGGCTCATCAACAGTCCATACTCTATTTCAGCTCACATCCAAAGAAAACTTGTCTGCTTTTTCAGCCCAAGGGATGAGTGAGCTTGTATTTATGTCCATCAATCATGTAAACTTCCCCTATTTGGATAATCTCCCTTGGTTTGAGGTCTTGACTCAAACCACAAGTCCACAACACTGTTCAACTTTAGTTACTCCATTCTTGGGCTCAGGACAGCCCCCCTTTGCATGTGTGGTGGCATTTGGACCTTGGAAGGGGAAAACTTTGCCAATTGTGCACAGTGCCACATGTACTATTCCCAGCTTTAGCAGAGTATTAAGGAATTGAATGAGGGTTGTCCTTCTCTTACTATGGGTTTTCCTTCTTTGCCCATGTGTGGGCACCTAGAACATCATAATCACCTTGGCAAATTACTATACTCGGAGCCCTAAATATGGAACCATTTTCACATTAAAATGATTAAGTAACATCTAGCTACCTTATTTTTCTTTGAAAACCTAAGTCCTTGGAACTCTATCATGTAATTAACATAACATGATTACCCAAATAATTGGTGGAAAATCAGGTGAAAACCGTTACAACGCGTCCCAAAACGCACGAGGCACCGCTGACCGGCCTCATTACCTACTTGCACTTCATAGATTCACACACACTACCGGGAGAAAGACCACCACTGAGGTTGCTAGAAAAAAACTATCATCATTTCTTCACTAGTAGCAAGCAATTTCGACTTCACCGCACCAAACCAGCCACAAGGTCGTCCGAGAAACAGCCGCCCAAGGTCCAGCCCGGCCTATGCCAAATGACTGACAACCCGCAACAATGGCAAGGCGACTCCAATTTTGAAGGCATGCAACAAAAGGGGAATATGCAAGAATTGCATCTCACAAGATTGAACTACTTCTGTAATGTAGGGAAATGTGTTCAAACCAAGTGTGCTTACCAGAGGGAGGGCTGGTTGGGGCTGCGACAGCGCTGACCGGTCGCAGCCTGACACTCACGGCGCAACCGGTCGACTTTTGCCTGGCGCTGGGTTGCACCGATCGCGAACACCGCCCCGGTCCTCCCGCCCCTGGGCCCTGGCATTGTCTTTGCTCTTGCCCATGTCGGCCACGAGGGCGGTTGCCCGCAGGGACTCAGACACCCCCGGCTTGAAGAGGTCATCGCAAATGCACCGCCAGCGCCACGCAGACGTCTCGATGGTGGTCTTGGACCGGGCCTCGGCCTAGCCCAACGCGAGGTCGGGTCTGCTCGGACCCAGGCCAGCATGACGACCGATATCTTAAAGCGGCACATCGTTGCGCGTTGCGCCGCTCCCGTTGCGCCTCATCCCTTGCCGCCCTTTCCTCCACCGTCATGGTGCTCTACGACGACGTGTCACTACCAATGCATCCGAGGTAGTGCAAGAGACGCCCGTGCGCTCTCGCGAGGAGCAGAGAGGGCTCCTCCTCCTCCTTCACGCCTTTGCCACTCCATAAGCGGCGTGACAATTATGCCTGCCGGTCAAACCAGCCCAACATGCTGCGCTACGGGGAGGGTGGTTCCTCTCCTTTACGTTCTCCTTGTGCACCGATACTCCTCGCCCATTGCGGCGGCCTCTAGAAGGAGGGGTTGCTGCTACTGGGCCTCCTCGTCGCTGAAGGAGACATGATCTCCTCCTTCGTCGATGGGATGGTAGAGGAGGAAGACCCCGGAGAACATGGGCAGTGGCGCCATTATCCGAAGGGAGTGTCAGATTTACCCATTGGCGCCGAGAACCAGATGCACTAGCCGAACTTGCCCATCTCTTAGTAGAGGAAAGGAGCAGCGACTGATGAGCGGAGAGGAAAGGAGCAAGGCGGCGGAGTCCGGGTATGAGAGGAGATGCGTTTGAACCAGCATCGGAGCCCTTCTTAATAGTCGTCCAGGCGGACATACATCGCTTCAATGCGACGTACCTGCCGGAGTAGGCTTCTCGGTCGCAGCCTTTGCACTGAAGCGACATCACCCTCCCGCCCAGTCACGTTGCTCTAGCCGATATCGTCCCGTCGCGTCCGCTCTAGAGCGGCGAACCGACATGAATGTGCGATGAACATTAAAGCGGGATACACATCTATCATTTTTTATGGTATCACGTTGTCGGACGAGTACGTGGCACGATTCCGGACGTCCGCAAACCTCCTTGAGTTTGGTGCATGTTTGCGGGAATTCATGCATGACCACATCCGTGTGGACGTATGCGACACCGTGTTGGATGACAAAAATAATACAAACACAAAGGTCCAAACATTTGCGGGCAGTATGCGGCAGGGGTTGGAGACTCGAGTGTTTTATAGGTCACAGTGTACATGTCCAGTAAATTACTCCCTCCGGTCCTTTTTACTCTGCATATTAGGTTTATCTGAAGTCAATCTCATCCAACTTTGACCAAGTTTATATAAAAAATTATAGACATTCACATAACAACACCAATATTATTAGATTTATCTTGGAATATATTTTCATATTATATTTATTAGATATTATAGATGCTAATAATTTCTAATATAAATTTAGTCAAACTTAACAAAGTTTGACTTTCGGCAAATCAAATGTGCAGAGTAAAAAGGACCGGAAGGAGTATGTTCCTAATCGAAAAATCGAATGTGTGATTACGCGGACAAAGGGTATTTTTAGTGGAAACTATGTATGAACCGATGGACCCATTTTTAATTGTTTGACTTCACAAAGAAATTGGCAGAGTACATACACTGCTACCGCTGGTCTGTAGAGTAAAAGTTGGAAGCTGGGAACAGTTGCAAAGGGACGAGGCAAAACATGGGGTACATGGGTCACACTACTCAAGCATCATCGGCTGCACTGTTTGCCAACCAACTCACATGCCTCCCTCTCACTACTGTCTCTCCCAGCGCATGGGTCATATTTTCTCCGTGTTAAATATATACTTGTCATCACTCATCACCTACGCTTGCATTACTTTACATTTTAATTTATATGGGATTACGCTCACCTAAATAGAATGGTGTAGACGCGTAGCATTATTACCAATCAGTAGCCAGATGTTGTTTGCACACGAACACGTCTGTTATCGTGTACCCTTGATGTCAAGTGCGGTCCACAAGACACATCATGAAGAAGCCTCGCCGGGAGCGCAGTACTCAAGATACGTCGGTGATTTTTTCTAGAACCTAAAATACCACATGTCCGGGAGTCAGGACACACAATGGCTATGAGCTACCCTATGTCGACTTGATCGCTTGAGGTTCGCTGTTGTCCAACACGAAGATTGAGGAAGAAGAAATCATAGGCGAGAGAGGAAAAACTGTAAAAGATAAAAAAAAAATGATAGAATGGTTTGGCGATTGTGTGTTGTTTAATTGGCCATCACCTCTCATCTTAAGGTGGGTGGACTTCCCATATAAAAAAACTCTAATTACAGTCCAAATATCAAAACTGACTTTTATTCGGACAAGTGGGTCTCGAATTTTGCTCAAGTCAAAAGGTTGCCACATTGCATTGGTTTTTGGGGTCGCATATGACCTTCAATTGAGATGGTTCAAAAAGAAAAGTTGTGTGTTTCGATGAGCAGAACAACTTTATGGCCTTCAATTGAGATGGTCTAAAAAGAAAAATTATGTGTTTAGATGAGGAGAACAACTTTCATGTTGACCTTTCCCTTTGAAGCCATCTTGAAGCAGATATCCTTCACTCTTTACTAATATATATGTCTCCGGGAGGTATTTGTATTGCCAAGTCGGTGGAGGTTGCAAACGACCTCGAATAGAGGTGATTTCAAAAGCAAAGTTCTTCCTTTCAATGAGACAAGCAAATTTTATGATGAACGTTTCTTATTTGGGGTCGTCTTGATACGAAAATGCCCATGATGTCAACATAATTTTTCAAAAAAAATCCGGTTTCCGGCCGCCCTTCTCGGGTTGGGCCTGGTTATACTGGGCAAACAGTCGGCCCTTATTCCAGCCTAGCCCAGTTATACTAGGCAAATTGCTGGCCCTTTTCGGATGGGACCCGGTTATACCAGGCTGCCTTTTTGAGCTATGTTGCATTGTTTTGGGTTTCGAGTGCATACGATTTTGGATGGAGACGACCAAAAAATAAAGTTGTTCGCTTCAACGGTACAAAGAATTTTCATGTTGGACTCCTTTTATTTGTGGTCATCTTAATTATGTTTTATACACATGCCTCTTTGAACTTGTCATAATTTTTTCCAATCTCCGATTTGGGTTATCCTTATATCTATCGAGCAATTTTAACATGGTCCCTCTTACCTCCTCTTTTCACATGGGACCTAAGAAGGTGAGAGTTACTCTAACCCACTACTTGATGAAATCAACCTCTCAGATCTATCATATACTCTTACCTCTCATATCAAAAGAGGGGGTAAGAGGGACTATCTTTAAAATTTGCCATATCCATTTGGATCTTCTCAAAGAGAGCTATCCAATGGCGACATCTATCTTTTGATGATCCTTCTTATTTTGTTCCTGAGCGTCAATGATGTTGATCATTTCACATCGATGGTCAAATCTTTAGTTATTCTACCTGCAAGAAACCTTTTAAAAGCTCAAAAATATTTGACTAAAACCAAAATTAATTCTTAAATAAGCCGTATGATGTGGGGGTATGTATTTTCTTCATATTCAGAGAAGGCTCTCGTTTGGAATATATATACCGTCACGTGCAAACATAAATGCGTACAGTGTCTCGCATTGGATGGTATGGTATGCTGCTTGGCGTATCAACATGTTTTACGGGAGAGAGGACGCATTCCCAGTTTATTCGCATCACCTGAACTGTGCCGATGTGCGGCTACGGATCCAACCTTAGGCTACATGTTCCTTGAGAAATTACTCCCAATCAGTTGAACAAATGTACTACTAATGACCTAATAACTGCATGGTTGATGATGATTGCATGGTGCGACGAGTGAACCAGCTCGATCGTGCGCTGTTTGACGTTTCGTCCGCGCATGCATGGAGGCAGATTTTCCGTGGGAGGAAAGGAGCCGGCCCACCCGCCAGCGGCATGGGGGGCCGCCGGTCAACAAACCGCATGCAAAGGGACCCATCACACCTTTGCATGGTTATAGAGCTTTTTTTCTTTGGCAATCAAAACGTCCCCTGCATATATTAATTATAAGTTCAAGGTGTTTCTCAAAAAATAAAAAAACTCAAGACACATAATTCCCTAAAAAAGTCAAGGTGTACATATCAGGGGCAAGTAGACCTGGCCATGGGCAGCCCAGCCCGGTCAGCCTGACCCGACCCGACCCGGCACGAAAAAGCCCGATCCGGCCCGACCTGACCTTGTCCACGGGCCAGGCCCGGGCCTAGATTTCAAGCCCGACGGTCGGGTCAGGCCTGTCGTATTCGCGCGTTAACGAAGATCCCGGCGGGATTTTAGCGTGATGGGCCGGGCCCGAAGCCCGGCCCGGCCCGACAGATGGCCAGATATAGGGGCAAGGCATCCAAAAAACAGAAGCAACCCTAACTAAAAAAGTCCCTTCATCACTGTAAAAAACGCTCTTATATTATGTGGTGTAAAACACACTTGTAAAAATATTCTTATATTATGGGGTGTAACAAACGCTATTATATTATGAAAATGAGGGAGTATGTACAAAGGATCTTGAAGGGACATGTGCACCCTTGAGGCCTGTTGGGAGAGCTGTGCATCAGTCTTGAGTACACGAGTTGCTTTGGGCTCCCAATAGGCTTCCACGACGCTAGCGGTGATCATTGCTTTGTTTCAATATATGCATGTGGGTTTCAATAACGTGTAATACAGGAGGTCTTACAAACTCTCGTGTCTATGTCAAAGAGTAGCAAATGCTAAAACTTAACCCTACAAAACCCAAACCCTAATTCAATGCCCTAAGGGGGAATTTAAGGACGGGCAAAAGTGAGATTCCGCCAACCAAAGGGCGGGGGGAGGGGGGGGGGGTCAAATCCAACCTTAAGTTAGTATCCTACATAAAAACGGACTCTAAAACAGAGAAAATTCAGGGCCCTCTTTCTCACATACACTCCTCAATCTTTAGGCTACAATACTCAAGCCCTTGGTGCATATTTTGCGAGTGTGTATGAGAGTAGGGTTGTTAGAATAGATTGAGGCTAGCGAGCCATTCGAGATCAACAGTTTTTTTGCTCAACTAAAAAAGAATGAGATGAGATGAGTATGATTGTTTTGCGTAGCTCAGCCGGGTAACAAGTTTATCTTGAGCTAATGCTCGCTCGCTCGACTTTGGCTCGACATCTACGACATGTGCACCAATGCTAGAAATTTTTATGAACTCTGGCCAACAATTTGTTATTCCAGTTTAAGTACTACCTTTGAGTTGAGAGAATAAACCAGCCTATGATGAAGAAATTTATGTTATTGCTATGTTAATCGAGTGATATTTATAGTTTTTTCTTATGATGTTGTTGTGATCTACCTGGTTGAGAAACTCGCATTGGCTAAATAGATTTTCCATCGTCTTATGCTCAAAACTACCCTGAGATCGTTATAGGTTGAGCATAAACTATTTTTTTTGGCTCCACCCTTAACTCTGACTTAGTGAACCCGCTCCATTTTTAATGTGGGCTAAACTGAGCCTAGACTAACTCGCTCAATTTTAATGTAGGGTGAGCCGAGCCTAGTCCAACTCTCTCAATTTTAATATGGGATGAGTTGAGCTTAGTCTGGATCGCACAGTCGATTGTAGTCGTATGTGAGTCTAGTCTAAGAGCATCTTCAATAATTTCTGTATCCATAATGTAACTAGCGTTTTTTTATGTGTGTGCGGGACGGGGGTGGTCCTTGTTAACGTGCATTTTTTTTACATATGTTCTTCAAAACTCCCCCTCCATCTACGGGAAGATGGTCCTTTCCATAAAAATGTCACGTCAGCTAATAGATATAGTAGCGCCGCCGCCGCCCCCCACCGCTGCCACACCACCCGCCAGCCGTGCGCACCGCCAGCCAGCCGCTGCCGGAGTTCGCCATCGTTGTTGCGCCACAACATTGGCTACTTTCGGTAAAGTTTTTAAAGAACCGAGAAAATATGACAACTTTTTCTAAATTTTACCTACATCACGTAACACTACTTTTATGGGGAATTTTTAATGGAGCTCCGGTGGATGCTTAACACGAGTTGAAATTCTGGCAAGATAGAGAAATCTGTGACGGGAGTGTAAAATTCTTGCAAGGAAATGTGAAAGCTTCACGCGTAAAACAGGCTGGCAACGAGCACGGGCCAGTGGCGTCGGGACACGTGTCTATACGTCACGTCCCATGTACTGCTGACGAAGTGACGGCTGTAATTACGGGCGTCCCCCCTGCCCCCTCCTTTTCCGCTGTCGACCTGTCTGACGCGCGGGGCCTACACGTACTTGGTTCACGCTTCGTCGGGTCAGGGACCGTGGCAGGACCCACCTCCGGCGCACCTCCCCACGTGCGAGCTCCCCGGACCCATTTCGTCGTGCCCGTGTGGGTGATAAGCTGGGCCCTATGGTGTCAGCCAAGTTGAGTGTGGGAGCAGGCGGATGGGTGAGCGGAAGGGGATGAACTGTTTCGCGTGCTGTTCCGGGGAAGAAACCAGCGACGCTGCTCAACACAGTTCACTGACTGTGCTCCCCCCTCCTCTCCTCGTTGGCGATTTGCATGTCTGCCCACCATGTTTTCCTCTATTTATACGACTATAGTGCAAAAGAAATCACAAAAGGTGCACCATCGCGGACGCACAAGCTATAGAATTGACTTTGGCTGCGAAAGTGCCTTTCTGCTCCCGAGCTCATTTGAGCTCGGTGAACAGTAAAATCAAAAAATAAATAAAAAAAATTCAAAAAATTCCAAAAAGATTCTCAGAGAAACATTGACAAAAATTTTAAGTGCTTGCAAAAATTCATCATGAAATCACATTCCTGTAAGGCGTGGCAAAAAAAAAACAAATTCAGCCTCCAAAATGCTTTTGAAAGTAGCATTTTCAGAGTACCGATTTTGTCTTTTTTGCCACGCCTTCTAGAAATGTGATTTCATGACGAATTTTTGCAAGCACTTAAAACTATTGTCAATGTTTCTACCAAATTTTTTTTGGAATTTTTGAAATTTTTTTTGATTTTTTTCGATTTTACTGTTCACCCGAGCTCATATGAGCTCGGGTGCAGAAACTCCACGTTCCTTTGGCTGATCCTTTCTCCAAACACAATACATACGTGCATAGCTCGTTCCTATAAACGCATGCACGTATACCATATCTTTACGAGCACCTTCAAAGAGACTAAGCCGTCACATCATTTGAACCATTGCCGAGTCTAGGACTTGAACCTGATGGGCTGATTCCACCACAGAAAACCTAGCCATCTGAGCTAGGCTCAGTCCGCAATTGACTTTGGTTGTCATATGGTAACTCATGGTGTTTGTATGTGCGTACATATCGCTCATCCCTCCTCGCGATCCACCCTCCTCTTGCTCAGTTTTGATATTTTCTTTCCTTCTATCTTTAGTTTTTTCATCAATTTTCTTTAAAAATCGCCTTACTACTCCACCCTTTATTGATTTAGCAAATAAAGTTCTTATCAAATAAGCGTTTACCAAGTAAAATCTTAGAGTTTATTAGGCAAATATATCACGGGCATAATTTTATTTGATAAATACTTATTTACACAGTCACATTAATATGAGCAGATAAATCACGGGCTAAACATGCTAGAATATTTACAACCCATTTCAACGCATGGGCAATTATTCTAGTTGGATTTACATGTAAGTGATGGTATCGATCTACATTTTCTTTGTCTTCATCCAAAGTATAGTCTCTTTTTCCCATTGAAACATCAAATAGTCATTCTTTTCTTTGTGGGGTAAAATAATCATTCTAAAGTCTGAATAAAGTTTGCTCTTTGGTCTTTATATGCCCTATGTCAAGTCCTATAGGGAAACAAAAGCATATGCCCTTTTTTTGGAAAGGACTAAAACATACGCATGCTCGTCCTATGGGCATAGGCTCTTGCGGCGACCTCTCTCATATGCAACTCGAGGGCGAGCAAACCCTAGACGCCTCAATCTCTCCCTCTTCCCCCCTCCGCCCCTACTAAGGAACTCATAGCTCACTTGCACAACTCGCAGTGAAGGGGACGAAGAGGCTCTCTGCCTTACTCTGCCATAGAGCGCTCCGAAAGCGGGTGATGATCCTAAGTGTGAACACGACATCGGTCTTTTACGGTGGGTGGCGTTGCAGGTGTTGGTCATTCATACTGTCCATTTGGGCAACATAACGGCGGCAGATGTTCATCATTGTCGTGGGTTACTGTGACGGTTGCACCGGATCTAATTCCCCGCATCCTATTCCTCTCGGTTCCCCTCTCCATAGACCGATTTGGATCTGCTATGCTATGTGCCGCAAGATCTCGAAGGCTTGGAGGATGGATTAGCGGGAACCCAGGAATTGGGGAAGTTCCTAGACTTCACATCGACCATGATGACGATTGCGCTCCTAAGTCGGTCTACCTCTTGAGGGCTTGTTAAGATTCCCCTCCTTCTGTTTCCCGCTTGAAAACCTAGCCTGTGTTGGCCAGGCAACGACAGCGCTCTAACATCATGGTCCTCCTTGGAGGCGTCGTCTAGGGGTAGGGTGGGGGCCGGGGACATGCTGTGAGGGGGTGGATGTGGTGATGAGTTGCTCTCGGTGAGCAACGATAGTGGTGGAGGCAAGGTGGTATGTTTTCTTACAATCCTTCATTGGTATTCTGGACGGTGAATGGCCTCCATGTGTAGTGGCATGATAAGGGTGAGTGGATACTGATTCCCTCTTCAAGCTTTTGCAGACAAGGTGTGCGACTGAACTAGCATTTCCTCCATGTAGAAATGATCTTATTGTCCAATGCATTTTGGTGCTTCCTCGACTGCTTTTGTTCTTTTTGCTTCATTTGTACAACGAAATCTCTAGCGGCTTGATCAAGTTTTTATAGTGGTGGCGTTTGCGATCCTAGCTTGTTTGGTCTCGAGCGTGCTCCACCCGCAATCTTGCGGTTTGTTTTCAAGCTTTTTGCATGTGTAATCAAACAACATTGACTTCATTACTTTGAAGCTGGGTTGCTTGTTCTCTAAAAAAGCATTTTTTTATAGCTAAAGAAACAACCAAAGAAATCCAACTATAGAATTATTTATAAAAGAAAATAGGCCAAGAATCCAAAGTTAGTGAAAAATGAAGGAACAATTGGGAGAAAACCCTAACACGGGAAAGCTTCCTAGCTAAACTAGCCTCAAGCACCACCAAGTGTAGACATGCTGACAAAGCCGACCAGTACAACACACAAACAAAGCACACACCTAAGCACTATGCACCAAAGTGCCAAAACCTTAACCATGATAAAACCCGGACATGGGCTGACCCAATGCTTATAGGGACGACAACCGGACCAGTTTGGCACCATCGACATGCTAACCAAACCCACACATCCTTCTATATACCAACGCACTAATGCCGCCACCACCGCGAACCACACACCAACCACCCATGCACACCATGCAAAAGGCATACCAGAGAAGGATAGTCAACGCCCTAAAGGCAAATTATCCAAAGAGAACAGGCGAGTAAAAGATGTAATCATTTCCTTATTTGGCAAAACTGGGTCTAACACATTTGCCCATAGAGCACAATAACTCTCGTGGAATGGCGACAACATCAAAATCGGGGTGCGACTAATATTCGGAGAACCACACATTACCACCATACCTCGGCCAATGACTGAGGCCACACAAAACACCACAACCCCATGGAGCAACTTGATCATAGCGCCGACCATTTCCACCCACACCACAAAACTACCATATGTTACAACCGTTGTCGGATAGTGCCATCCTCATTGCCAACCTCACAACCAGTTTGCGCGGTGGACCACCATCGGCCTTATGAAGAATTTGAGAGTTCAAATTTCTGACCATGTACAATTGACAACAACAAGTTGGTGGGCGTGTCTCGTCCATTCGTCATATCGGCTCGTCCGGTTGCGTCTTTGACAATAAAATAGCTCCTGCCTCCAACCATTTTGCGGTTGGTTGTTCCATGTGAAATAAAGACAAGTGTTTTCTGAGAAGCCATCCTCGCAATGTTCTCGAGAGAATCTTAACCAAGGACAAACCTAGACCCTAAAAGCAAAGTGATTGAGCATCACTGAAGAATCTGAACTAAAACTTATTACTCTTGAAGACTGTGCATCTTCCAGACAGTTAGACATCGTTTAGACCATCTAACTCATGGAGTTGCCAAAGAACACGCTTTATAAAGGTACGAAGATCACCTGTAAATTTACCATAAGTAATTAGGCGAGTTGAGGAACTTAGCTAAAAAAGAACAAGATGAACACTTGTGTCTTCACAATTGCGGCCCAGTCTCTCTAACTCAGACGTGGAGTTGTGCTAGCAACATGAACCGAGGTAAACAAACCATGTGTCATCATCGAGCAAACCCGTTCCCATTTCTTCACACTGCTTTACTTTGTGTAGTTTGCATCTTCTGAAGAAATTGTCTCCTTCCCTATTTGAAGCCTTTTTGAACATTTTATGTCTTTGCTGCATGTCACCATGTTGTGTTTTGTATTCAACATTTGTATTGTGAAGTGTATCTCCTTCTTCATCAGACTAATCTACTTGTACTATAATATTGTTATCATGCTTTCTAGCGCACCTCTCTTTGTTTTTTTTTTTTGAATTGCACCTCTCTCCCCCTCCCTCTCTCTCCCTCTCTCTCTTTCGGTTTAGAAGTTCTGATTGCATGTTACTTTACTTCAATGGCAACTAGATTCACTATTTTTTCAGTATTTCTTCACATTGCTCTGTGTTATTTCTGTTTAGCCTATCTTTTTGGAAGAATTTGGTCTTTTTAGAAAATACATTAAAATCTCTCATTCATCTTCTCTCTAGTCGATATTTTGATACAATAGTAAGTATGCTCCATGGAGTAGAGACACGACAACTGACACATGTCGCGTGCACAATTTTACTTTCAAAAGTGGGAGAAATTATACTTGCCAAAAGGAAAATAACACACCGAGGTCAAAATTGGGAAATTACACAAGTCCTAGCAGGGTATTCCTAAGATTTGAGCCTCCAACAAGGACCCCCATGCAAACCGACTACTACTCATCGATTGCCCTATGAGGCTATGCGGCTACGCCCCTACCGCTCTCTCTCATCATCAGGAAAAGTCTATTTTTTTTCGAAAAGAAAGAAAGCCTCAACTCTCAAAACACCCGCACGTATTATTTTTTTCACGGAAAAGAGAAAAAGAAAACACCTAACGATAAAACTTTACCAAGGATTGCTCCAAGCAGCAGCTCGTCCTTCCCTTTTCCCAATCTCGCAGCTTCCATCTCTCTGACTCCTCCATCCTCCCGAAGCCGAAGCCTGCCCAGTGCCCACCCCCCATGTCTCCCGCTGCTACCGCCGAGATCACAACCGCCCTGCTCCTCTGCACCAGCAGCAGCATCGGAAGCAGCACAAGCTGCAGTGCAGACGGTTGCTGATTTCCCCGTAATCAAGCTCCCTTCCTTGCCTTTTTCTTCATCTTCTTCCTCCTCTCCTCCTTCCTGGAAGGTATATCGTACCCCAAGAATCGCGCAAAGGACCACCCCTCTTCTTCCTCCAGAATCCAGCTGCTGCTGCTGCTGCTGCTACTGCTGCTGCTAGTGGTAGTAACCAGCTAAGCGCTTCTTGATCTGTTCTGGTGTCCGTGTACATGGAGATGCGATGGGTGCGGAGGTAGCTGCGCTGTGCTGAGTAGTAGGCGAGCAGTGAGCCGCAGCTAGCGGCGAGCGCGGGGGAAGGAGATCGATGGAGGATCTGTACAGCATCCACCCGGGGATCTCTCGCGGCGGCGAGGGCGGCGCGGCCTGCAGCGAGGCGTCGGGGGTTGCCGGCGGGGCCAGCTCTCCTCCCCCGCCTCCGCCGCCTGCGGATCTGACGGAGCTGATGAAGGCGCAGATCGCCGGGCACCCCCGCTACCCCTCCCTCCTCTCCGCGTACATCGAATGCCGCAAGGTCCGTCCGTGTCCAGCTCCAGCTCCATTTTGCATGCTGTAGTCCACTAGTAGCTAGAGCTACCTAGCTCGCTCAGCGCAGCTCATCCTCAGAAATTAATTGCCACGTTTGATTCTTGATTTGTCAGGTGGGCGCACCGCCGGAGGTGGCCGCGCTGCTGGAGGAGATCGGACAGCCGGAGAGGCGCGGCGGAGGTGCCACAGCCGCCGGGGAGATTGGCCTCGACCCCGAGCTCGACGAGTTCATGGTAGGTACAGCCAGTTCAAGGCAGTTCGCTCCACTAATCCTCGCTCGCTAGCTCTTGCTTGTTATTACATGTGGAGATGACGACGCGGCTCGCGCGCGCATGCAGGAGGCCTACTGTCGGCTGCTGTCGCGGTACAAGGAGGAGCTGTCCCGGCCGTTGGACGAGGCCGCCTCCTTCCTCACCACCATCCGCTCGCAGCTCACTAATCTCTGCGGCGGCGGCGCCACCGCCACCTCGCCGCACTCCGGTATATAATTTACATGCATCCATGCATTGCATCTCGGGCCTTGATTTTCTCCGGCTAGCCTCTGCAGCCTTGGATTCGTTCGCCATTGTTGTGTTGTGTCATGTGTGTGAAAGTGTTTGATGCTTTGTGTGTGAATGTGGCTTTGATGATGAATGCGTGCGTGCGTGCGTATGTGCGTTCTTGATAGGTCAAATCGTGTCCATGCAAATGGGGCGCAGGTGTGTCAGGCTACGGGGCCGGAAGAGTAAAGCTTTGGTGGTGCTCGTGTAGGGTTTTGTCCAAGGTTCCATCGTCCTTGCAGCTCCAGCCTACCTATGCATGCTTCTCTCTCTATATCTCTCTCTAGATCCTTCTCTCTCTCTCTAGAGGCTAGTGAGGCAGGAGTAGCTACTAGCCTGCTATATGTAGACTTTGCAGGTCGGGCCGGTGATGGAACTTGAGAGAGAGAGCTGGGATGGGATGGCTTTGGAAAAAGAAAAGAATCTTGCTCTTGCATGCTGGTTAATCACTGGTGCCCAATGGTGCAGCTTTTCTTCTTGTTGTTTCTGTGGGGGCAAGTGAAGATTAATTTTGCTGTGGCTAGCTCATTTCCCACAAACGTATTTTTATTTCGTCATGCTAGATATGATGTCTTGGTTGAATTTGTTTAATTTAAGTATAAGTATTGTTTGTTTTTAGTTTTTGTAGTTTGAGGCATTTTTCTAACGAAATCTCATTTGAAGATGATGGGCTTGAGATTTCGTCGGATCCGTGTTACACTTACGGTTACTACATAAGTATCTTGTCATTGCAGTTTCGATAGGAGTAGGATTTTAGGTCCATCTCTTGTTTAAGAACTTGACTGATTGAAGATTAACAAGGCTATATATCGAGCTGTTTCTGCTTGGAGCAATTGTTTCTTAAGCCATTCTACATCTGCAAATCCATCGAAATAGTAGCATCTATTTTTCCAAGTTTTGTCATAACCACACATGTTTTTGCAAAACAATTTGTAAGAAAACATTTTTAAGCATGTATAGACATACACTTTTTTTTACATAACATATGACGAACCTAAGGTTTTCAAGTTTGCAGTGGTGCTGACAAATTAGGCCCACTCGACATCCAACGTGTGCATGGCAGCTTGTTACCATTGATATTCTGCAAATAACCAAGGTGCAAGTTATGTCGAATGCGTGCATTTGTAGATATCATAGTTATGTGAAATACGTGCTCTCAAAAGTGTAGCTTTGTCTTGTAATATCGGCAAGAACAAAAGGGGTTTTCAGGAATTACTTACCTTCCTATCATGAACATCCGAGTTTGGAGTGGTGAAAACACACAAGGTTTTGGGAACTTCATATGTTTAATAAAGTCAGAAGGACATTTTGTCACTGTGATGGCTGGGACATAGTAAACATGTGATTGGTGTTGCATATACCACCTATGTAACAGTAGTTCTTGTGGCCAAAACAGTTCCTGTTTTGTTTTTGCTGCCTTCTAGTATATTTGGTACAATGCCAAGTGGCAAGTGGAAATGTACGGTACTACAAAGGAGCATGAAGTCTTTACGTGCCTGGTTAATTTCCGAGTTTCCTATCAATTTTACCACTTATCATTCTCTCATTAACTCCGTACATGTTGAGCTTGGTCATGCGTAGCATGTTTACCTAGTTAAGGTTGCAAATCATTGAGAATTTCGATTTTTTAGTATAAAGGAAAATGCATGTTGACCTTGAGTATTTGGTTGGAGCTTTATGTGACTATCCATCATAGCTATGCTAAGACTGAGTTAATGATACCATATGCAACTAGATCAACAATTCTTAGAAATGCTAAGTATTTGGTTTCCAGTCTAGTTAGGTCACATGTATGAATTATCACTAAATAACAGACTATATTCACAATAGGTCAAACCATTATGGCTATTGCTTACATGATAGTCCTTAAAAATCCATAGGTATGCTCAGTTTGCTCGGACTGAACAAAGGTACTGGTGCGTCTATTCTAATTTTATTTATATATGTGTTTTCCATGATTATTCTGCACAAGTGAGGTTCAGATACTTTTTTTCAAAAGGGGATAACCTTGGCCCCTGCATCATCGTGATGCACACAGCCAATCAGATGATCTATCTGTAAGATAAAAATGGACAGCATTCCGAGCAGCAATTGTTTATGCCTAATTTGTGCACCTCACATAGGATTCAAATTATGATTCCAGTCTCCATATATTTTGACTTTGTTAATTGAGCCCATCATCTTGTAGTGTGCCCCTTTCATCAATTCTGTCATTCTGATTTGCTTTGACGGGAAAGGCAACCTCTCTACCCATTTCATTAACGTAGGAAAATATCAAAAAGGCGTACAAGAGTTTTCTTACATGATGGCAAGAAAACGGAAGAGATAAAAGACGTAAGCTACATTTCCAGCTTGAGAGTCAACCAACTTTGGTTAATGTTCTCATCGACAAGATAAGCTATATCGAGCATGGTAAGGGAGGTCTCGTTAAGGGTCCGTCTGTTTCGGTCCTTCCACACATTCCACTCGGTGAAGCCGCTGCAGAAGGCCTTATCACGGTTAAGAGTACTCTTTTTCCACCAATCCTCCAAAGAGAAGTCATGAGTCGGCCCTTGGGGGATAGATAGCCAAGTTGATATGATTCCCAAACTCCACGGGTTAATAGGCATTCACGCGCACAAGGTGCTCATTGATCTAGAACCTGGTGAAACAAAGCTTGCAAAACCTCCTCCTGTGGCCAACCTCAGATGGCATGGCGATGTGGGAAAGGATGTTAGCATGATCAGCTAGGTGTGTCGTCACTTGAAAAGGTCACATTGCACTGCATGATATACATTTATTTCTGGTAGTATTTTAACACAAATTTTAAGCCTTCAATATGCACTTCACAGGAAATGCCCTATTGTTAGAATTTTGAAATATGCACAACTCAATTGCTAAAAGGTATTCCCTCCGTTCCAAAATATAAGATGTTCTAATTTTTTTTCTAAATCAGATGTGTATAGACGCGTTTAGTCTATACTGAAGTACCCAAAACATCTTATAACTTGGAACGGAGGGAGTACATAGTAATATTATGTAGCTAGATTATTTGTATCCAACTATTCTTATTTATTACATGACCTGCCACTTCAAAACATTTTTTACCGAACAAAGTTTGTTACACCAAGCAATTAGGAAAAAAAATGAGAATAGACAGTAAACATCTATTTATTACAGCTCAAAACATATAGCTGTTGGAATTACAAATTACATATAACCATATAGGTTATGTCACCTAGCATAACTGTTCCATTTTTGTGTCCTCGCTAGACCTTTTATTATGACGCGAGTAAGCCTAGATAGTATGAAAATGCTTCTTTTCTTTCTGACTATGCAAAGTCTTGAGGTCTTGCTGAAGATCTAACATGTACTACAAACTCCGTCCCTAAATATATATAGTTGCATCCATAGCAAGATTGAATTTTTTTTTTCTGATGCTTGGTTTCAGAAGGTACAACTTGTACTAATGAAACTCAACTCACAATACAAAAGAGCCATTTGCTTACCTAGAACTTGATTGCAGTACTGGGAGTGTTTCCTAACGAGACAGCAGCTGTATGGATGGCTCCATGAAAACTGCAGTCACGCCGAAAAAGTGCTTAAATAGTCTCTGTTTCCTGAAGCACAAACTAAACTAGTCAGTTTGGCACCAGCAGTTCTTCATTCGTATAGGGTTCGACAGATAAAGTGGCATGCTTTTCATCTTATTTGCTTTGATGCATTGGGTGTTGCAGAACACATTGACCTTTAGATAATACAGACTAATACTTGTCAGCACTGATTTACTAACCAATCGAGCATAGCACATCCTCCTGGAGAAATTTTCAGTTCTGAATTTCCTTTGGTCATCTATTCCTGAGACATTTTTCAGAAGTTTTTCTGTCTGCAGCTTCCCAAATTGTTGTTTGTCAAGTGTCCAACAGCACCTTGGGTCTGATTATCTGCTTATTAATGTTGTCTTGTTCTGCTTCTGAAGTGGTACCTCTTTCCAGTCCAAGCCTGGATCTCCTATATACTGTAGCACAGCCATTCAACCTGATCCTGGCACAACACATTACTCTGTCTAACCCGTGTCTGATTTCCATTGTATCAATAATGCAAGATGAAATGGTGGGGTCGTCGGAGGACGAGCCGTGCTCGGGGGACGCCGACGGGTCTGACGCCGGCATGCAAGAGCACAGCTCCCGGCTGGCTGACCACGAGCTCAAGGAGATGCTGCTCAAGAAGTACAGCGGCTGCCTCAGCCGCCTCCGGTCCGAGTTCCTGAAGAAGAGGAAGAAAGGGAAGCTGCCCAAGGATGCCCGGCTTGCTCTCATGGACTGGTGGAACACACACTACCGCTGGCCTTACCCCACGGTAAATGAGATCTCCAACCCCAGCTGCATCATCAGCCTTGATCGCCGATCATCATTCATAGATGGAGACTGTGGTGTTTGCAGGAGGAGGACAAGGTGAGGCTCGCCGCGATGACGGGCCTGGACCCGAAGCAGATCAACAACTGGTTCATCAACCAGAGGAAGCGGCACTGGAAGCCGTCGGAGGACATGCGGTTCGCGCTCATGGAGGGCGTCACCGGAGGAGGGGGGTCCTCTTCCGGCACGACACTCTACTTCGACACGGGCACGATCGGGCCATGAGATGGATGGATGACTGCTCATTTCCGGAGGCCATAAAGCTTATTGGCTCTATTGCACACAGACACGGTGGTTGTGTGATTAGTAGCAAGGGAGGGAGGGATGAATGAATGATATCAGATACGTACTAAAGATTTATTAATCAAATGGATGAATAGCCCCCATGACCATTTTGTCGAAATTATTGTGTATATGTATGGGCGCTGTAATCAGCTGGCTGTAATGTGATGGTGTACAAGCGAAATTTCAGGTGACCTGTAAAAACTTTTCTCAAGCTACTACCACAATAGCTAATTAATTAATTAATCTGATTGTTAGTATCCCCAGCGGTTGCCCTGTGAAGTCCCTCTCGATAGGAAGGAGTAGTCTGTTGGAAAATTAGGCCAAGTTATGATTAATTCTAGTGAATTAATTCATGATTAAAACGTTATTAGCATGCATAGCTCTAGTATACTAGATGAACAGAAGGACACAACTATCATAATTAGAGACATGATGACATGATCAGATTACAACGCACATAGTGATTGTTCGTACATGAAGTAGCCGGCTACTTCATCTACGAACCTACCAGTCGAAGCAGACGTTGGTGATGATGGCGCCTGACAATAGTACTACTATGTGCATTTTCAAACCAAATCAAAAAATCATAGTGAAAATATATCTAACTGAACCAAATTTATGGTTGACCGTTTTCAATACAGCAAGGGTTAATCGAATTAAAATATATATTTATATTTCTTGAGCGACAAACAAACAAGCAGTCGAGCACGCGAGCTTTTCTTGCTTGCATTGTCCAACATTCAGATGACCAAACACAATCTTATATACACCTTACATCTGCTCTTCGCCAACTTAGTCGAGGTGGCGTTAAAGTTGCTACCGTTGTTCGTATACACTGACTTATGAATGATAGTACAACATAAAAAATTAAAAGTAGTTGTGATCTGCTCACTCAGACCCAAGAAAAAGTAATGGGCAGATCAATGGCCCAAAAGAACTTGTAACATAGTCATTTTTCTTGTGCAGGACTCATATTCCCTGCTAAGCATGTCCATTTTTCTTATAACATTGTTATTTTTCTCTAAAAAATGCTAATCACATCCATAAACAACACAAAGTATGCATTGCACATTTGCATGCATGACCAATCATCAAGGCATGAATTCATGCATATATATTTATACATAGTTATATATACTAATTGTATAGAAAAGTATGTTACTTCCAAATTCGTGTCAACTTTGGTTATTATGGTATATACAAAAACCATACCGAGATAATTCAAGATGTACCAAAACAGAACCATATTTTAATCTCATACCATATTTACCAAAGTATGATTACCATACAAACCCAAAAACCATATAAACCCGAATCATATAAAACGAATAAACTAAATGCACAGTATTTTTTTTGAGGGAAAAACTAAATGCACAGAGTCAGTAGTAGCGAACTGGTACGCAACACACAACTTGTTCGTAATGATGGGCTAGCCCATCTAAGGGCCTTAAGCGTTTCGGAGGATCCTCCAGGTTTGGGAAGGTTCCAAAAGCTTATGGGCCTGGGTTTTTCTTGTAGATTTTAGGCGGTTTTTGTTTGTTTTCCCCATTTATCTCTACTTCTTTCCACTTTTTCACTCGGTCGGGTTCTTTTTTCATCCCATTTTCTTCGCTCTTTTCCTTTAATTTTTTACTAAAAAAACATAGTGAGCATTTTCCAAATTTCAGGCCTTTTGAATTTATGAATACTCTTTTATTTAGCGGGAATTTTCAAAATTTGTGGTTTTTTCTGCATATACATGATTGTTTTAGAAAAAAATCACGAATTTTAAAATTTGTGAACTTTTTTTAGTTCACGAGCATTGATTTTTTCCCAATTTCCGAACCTTTTGTTCAAATCCGCAAACATGTTTTTGAATTTGTGTTTTTTTGTATAACTTTAACATTTTGTCAAATTCACATTTTTTTGAATTTGTGAATTTTTTCAAATACTCACACATTCTTTTGTTTCGTAAATATTTATTAAAATTTTGTACTTTTGTTAAATTTGGGAACTTTTTCACTGGTGAACCCAACCGTAATAGAAAAACGAGTAAAAAGCGAGCCAAGGAGAGCGGGCGAGTGAGGCGCTTGGCCCACTGACTATGCGCGAGTGCTGGCGGATGACCTGGCGCTTGAAGCGCCAAATAGGCTCTCCCGAGCTAAGGTTTCAAGCTAGAATCCAGCCTGAACTACAATACCTGCTTTTGAACCCATCAACAGGGAATTTAAGCCTTTTTATTTGGGGAAGGACTTCATGGCTTCAAATAATAGTCTCGCGAGGATTTGAACACCGGCGGGTCGGCCCAGGCGTGGGCTCGTCCTATCTTCGGCCAAGCGCCGAGCTAGACTCTCGGGCCCATTTGACCACGTATACTAGGCAAGTTAGGGATCATCTTAGGGGCCGAGGGGGGAGAGGGGTCACATTCTTGATCATCCCAGACCTAGGGTTTTCATCTATAAGCATCTCCCTTCTCTCTGCTACTAGGCCATGAGCGTGTAATCCAAGAAACAAATCTTTTTATCGCTGGTGAGCACTCGAGCAATACAACCACCAAAAGGAGGAGTCTCATGCCATACCATGTTGATCCTTAATTACCTCCTCCGGGAGGATCTGAACCTTGGTAAACTCCCTTCTTGCACCTTACCATGTTGATTCGCCACTTGCATGCCTCTCCGATCAAATACATTGTCGGTTACGAAATACCGATAGTTGGTGCCCTAGGTATGAGTTGTACGCAAGGATCCTTTGAGTTTACTAGATGACCAGTTGAGCCAATGGCGCAAAGGCCAAGAGTAAGCCATGTATTGAAAGAGTGTACATTAATATTATTCGGGCACATATCTTGAGCTCCTTGTGGTTCTTGCTCTGTTTCCACTTGAGCAATCCCTCTCTGCCTCCCAAACCTTCACTGATGCCTGCAAAATGTATGCACATGGGACTGCATTAAGATAGCCAAATGAACAAATAGTCCGACGAAGTCATTCACTATAACCAACAATTGTCTTCCTAAACCACACTTGAAATACTCTAGATAGCCTCATTTCAAAAGAAAAACTAAACAACAATCGGATGGAAGAGACGCCAAAATAGCTCAAATGATGCAGCCATTTGCCAATTTCCAGGCATTATTATGTCGCATACTTGTACAGTTGTACTTTTCAAAGCAGTTAGAAAACCAATTTTTTCCCTTCATCATGCAAGTACCGAGAAGATACTTCCTTGATGAGTGACCTTACTAAAGTACCAAAAAATCAAAACAAAATGTTAATTTCAAGAGGGGAAGCAGACACGAGTAACTTTCAGATATTGGTGTCATCTAATTTATATATTCGAAGATGTTGTATCAATAACTATATACAGTTCTTGTTCCATTCACACATATTTCTTTGGACCCACATTACAATTCAAGCATATTTTTCATTCTTGCCTCCCGAGCATGGTATTGTAAAGGGGAATAGAGAGACACGTTCCAAGGAAAAAGTAATAGAGCTATAGGAAATAAAGTAACTCATCTAGGTATGACTATGGACTCGGGCAGTGTAGCTCCCTTGGTCTTGGAAGGTGAAGCAAAGAATTTGCGACGAGCGCTCTTAGGGCATGGTGAGTTGCTGCGTTTAAATATGAAAGTATATCAGGTGCTGGCAAAGCAACAGATTGTGCAAAATGTAGCAGAGGACAAAGGCAGGCTTGGTACCTAGGTGTTTTAGGCGAAGCGCTTGCCCCTTTCCTTTCATAAAGGTCAAAAATTAAAAAGGGAAATAGAGAAGAACTCAATCGAGCAGAGCAAGCGAAACAATGGGTACATCTATTATACATGCAGGACCATAGAACTATTGTTGTCCCCAAACTGAAGAAAATATGAAAGAAACTATACCAGCATGAAGCAATGTTGCTAGGCCTCTCACAAGCAACAACTGTAGTACTACTTAATAGGCTATGGATACGAAGAAGCTGGAAACAAGAAATGATAAAAATCTGAGACGGGAGACAGGAAAAGAACATGAACAATTGCCCTTGCGAAATCTTTTTCTAGTTCTTTAACGCTTGATGACACCACACGAGTATGTATCATTGGTGCCATGTGCCTCAATATCGTCCTAAACTTGATGTAATAGAATTATCGAATGAGCACAATGAATCAGCCTACCAGAGAATTAGAGCATATGATGGCATTAATATTCTGCAAGTAATTTGTTGAAAAACAATGGCAAGCTTTGAATAACCCCGAACAGAGGATGAAAACTTTGTTCCTTGAGGTAGAATCAAAGTCCACCATATAACTAAGACCATTAGTTTATGACTGAATTATGAAGATAAGAAACATGCCTGTCCTTATTATAATTTCATTTTCTTAAGAAGCTTAATTTCAGAACATGCGCACTTGCCAGAAAACATAGAAAACAATAACCGTAAAACAATCACAGTACTATTAAAAACATGATAACCTTTAGTATATATAGCAAATTTAGAAGGTCAATTAGATTTTGGACATAAAATGGGCAAGATGTAGGGGAACGCAGTATTTCAAATTTTTTACCTACGATCATGCAT
Source organism: Aegilops longissima (assembly GCA_021605205.1). Classification (NCBI taxonomy): domain Eukaryota; kingdom Viridiplantae; phylum Streptophyta; class Magnoliopsida; order Poales; family Poaceae; genus Aegilops; species Aegilops longissima. The sequence continues at coordinate 71,257,444 of CM038676.1, forward strand.
GATCTATCTAGGAGATGCATAGCAACGAGCGGAGAGAGTGTGTCCACGTACCCTCGTAGACCGAAAGCGGAAGCGTTTAGTAACGCGGTTGATGTAGTCGAACGTCTTCACGATCCAACCGATCCAAGCACCGAACATATGGCACCTCCGCGTTCAGCACACGTTCAGCTCAATGACGTCCCTTGATCTCTTGATGCAGTTGAGGACGAGGGAGAGTTCCGTCAGCATGATGGCGTGGCGACGACGATGATGAAGTTACCGGCGCAGGGCTTCGCCTAAGCACTACGACGATATGACCGAGGTGTGTAACTGTGGAGGGGGGCACCGCACACGGCTAAGACAAATCTTGGAGTGTCTTTGGGGTGCCACCTGCCCACGTATATAAAGGAGGGAGGAGGACGAGGCCGGCCTAGGAGGGGCGTGCTTATAGGGGGAGTCCAACTAGGATTTCCAATCCTAGTTTGAGTCCCCTTCCTTTTCCAAGAGGGGAGAGAAGGAAGGAGTAGGAGAGGGAGAAGGAAAGAGATGGGGCGCTGCCCCCTCCCTAGTCCAATTCGGACTTGCCACCGGGGGGGGGGGGCACCCCTTGAGGCCCTTCTCTCCTTTCCCGTATGGCCCATTAAGGCCCACTACTTCCTCCGGCGAATTCCCGTAACTCTCTGGTACTCCGAAAAATACCCGAATCACTCGGAACCTTTCCGATGTCCGAATATAGCTTTCCAATATATCGATATTTATGTCTCAACCATTTCGAGACTCCTCGTCATGTCCGTGATCACATCCGGGACTCTGAACTACCTTCGGTACATCAAAACACATAAACTCATATCCGATCGTCGCCGAGCGTTAAGCGTCACGGACCCTACGGGTTCGACAACTATGTGAACATGACCGAGACTCACTTCCGGTCAATAACCAATAGCGGAACCTGGATGCTCATATTGATTCCTACATATTCTACGAAGATCTTTATCGGTCAAACCGCATAACAACTTACGTTGTTCCATTTGTCATCGGTATGTTACTTGCCCGAGATTCGATCGTTGGTATCATCATACCTAGTTCAATCTCATTACCTGCAAGTCTTTTTACTTGTTCCATAATGCATCATCCCGTAACTAACACATTAGTCATATTGCTTGCAAGGCTTATAGTGATGTGCATTACCGAGAGGGCCCAGAGATACCTCTCCGACAATCGGAGTGACAAATCCTAATCTCAATCTATGCCAACTCAACAAACACCAACAGAGACACCTATAGAGCATCTTTATAGTCACTTAGTTATGTTGTGACGTTTGATAGCACACTAAGTGTTCCTCCGGTATTCGGGAGTTGCATAATCTCATAGTCAGATGAACATGTATAAGTCATGAAGAAAACAATAGCAATAAAACTCAACGATCATAATGCTAAGCTAACTGATGGGTCTTTGTCCATCACATCATTCTCTAATGATGTGACCCCGCTCATCAAATGACAACACATGTCTATGGTCAGGAAACATAACCATCTTTGATTAACGAGCTAGTCAAGTAGAGGCATACTAGGGACACTCTGTTTTGTCTATGTATTCACACATGTACTAAGTTTCCGGTTAATACAGTTCTAGCATGAATAATAAACATTTATCATGATATAAGGAAATATAAACAACAACTTTATTATTGCCTCTAGGGCATATTTCCTTTAGTCTCCCACTTGCACTAGAGTCAATAATCTAGATTACATAATAATGATTCTAACACCCATGGTGACGATGCGCGTGGGAGACTGAAGGAAATATGCCCTAGAGGCAATAATAAAGTTGTTATTCATATTTCCTTATATCATGATAAATGTTATTCATGCTAGAATTTTATTAACCGGAAACTTAGTACATATGCGAATACATGACAAACAAAGTGTCACTAGTATGCCTCTCTGGCTGTTAATCAAAGATGTTTAAGCCATAGATGTGTTGTCATTGATGACATCACATCATTAGAGATGCACTGATTGAAACGATGAATTAACATGATATTGCTTATGAACATTGTCTGAAACAGATTGAATCTGGATGAACATTAGATCGGTGCAGCGATGTATCTCCGATGATATGAATGTGATGAGAATGATCTATGAATGATTTATAGATATGAAAATTGAGATGTATTGAGCGATTGATCGGACCATGATGATGAGTCTCAAAAATCGAGACATAAAGATTGATATATTGACGATGTTATCGAGACAGGAAGTGTTCCGGTGGTTTCGGTAAACCGAGTGACGGAGGGTTACCGAACCCCTGGGGAATTAATGGGCCACCATGGGCCTTAGTGGAGAGAGAGGAGGGCAGCCAGGGCTGGCATCCCCTTGAGTCCGAATAGGACAAGGGAAGAGGCGGCGCCCCCTTTCCTTCTCCTCTCTCCCTCTCCTTCCTTCCCCCTCTCTTCCCTTGTTGGAAACCTACTAGGAATAGGATTCCTAGTAGGAATCCTACTTGGGGCGCGCCCCATCACTAGTAGAAAAGGCCCATTTGTCCCGGTTTTTGTACCGGGACTAAAGTGTCGTTACTAATGCCCTAGGCCTTTAGTCCCGGTTCTTACATGAACCGGGACAGATGGGCCTCCACGTGGCCGGTGCTGCGAGCCCAGGCAGGAGGGCCTTTAGTCCCGGTTGGTGGCACCAACCGGGACCAATAGGCATCCACGCGTCAGGAGCTGAGGTTTTTGTTTCTGAAAGGGGGTGGTTTAGGGGGTAATTTAGGGTGTGTTAGCTAGCTAACAGAGAGAAGTGTCCTCTCTTATTTCCGTGCTTGGTTTACCAACGCTACTGCTATGCCTAAACATGGCTTAGATTAAAGTAAAGGCAACATGTGGTGCATGTCAAAAGTAATACTAATCCTAACTTGATCAAGTTTGTATTAGTACTACTTTCGACATGCACCACATGCATGTTGCCTTCACTTCAATCCAATCCATGTTCATTTTACCCACTGATATATAATAACTCGTCATGCCCGCATCATGCATCATCATAATAATAAGTCACCCTAATCATCATCATACAACTTCTACTCGTTATTAATAACAAGTCATACGATCATCATCCTCATAGTCATCGAACCAACCCTACTTAATTGTTCTAGGCACATGATCATCAGTATTAGGTAGGACCTAAATACCCTCTTTAAGGTAAAATAGCATAAAACAATATAGACCCTGACTCTCCATTATGGAGAATGGAGATCATCCTGTCTCCAATTCTTGCGCTTCGCTTCCTTTTGCTTCCAAGAACCTCCTTACGACTGTCCATACATTTTTTCCATTCCTTGATTTTCATGTCTCCACTTCTTTTAGAAATCCGGTATGGACAGTTGAGATTCGTAGGATGACCTGGATGTATGTTCAAAACATCAAGGCGACCACTCTGATACATCAAATGAGGCACACAATCATTCGGGATTTCTTGTTGAATTAAAAACATATAGTAATAACTTCGTAGTTAGCAATGTAGTTAAGTTTTAAAAGAATTTATGCAAAAGATGCACGAATGTCGTAATACTAAAAAAAAAATCTTACCATGGCATCTCCATGGATGTTACCGTAGTTCAACACGTGCACTAGTGGCACGTATTGACCATAATGTGGAGGAGTTTTACAATAGATATTGTAATTCTCAAGATCAGTACAAAATGCGACCAAATGATTTTTCTCCTTATAAGTTAACTCAGAGCCATCGGTGTAGTAGGTTCTGTCTACCATGTTCCGCACATTGTTTGAACAATCAAAATAAGCTATCAATGGAAATAAGCTGTCAACTATTTTGAAATGAACAATATAAATTAGTTAATAACTATGTTTGAGAAACTCACATAGCGGTAGAATTGGAGGCGTATCGACAAGGACCCAAATGTCCATATTGTCTTGGTCGATGTCAGGATCACCAAGATCCATGGTGACAAGCATACCCTCATCAAAATCATACATCTTGCAAAATGCTTCCCAATTTTTGCACCAAAATGGGTTACACTCTCAGAATTATACGGATTTACTTCAAAATCCATATCATGATGGGTCCTTAGGTGAATTTTCTTTGTTTCATACTTTCATGGTCTTTAAAACTCATCCTCTCCAAGACATAGCATCTTGCATGGCATGGGATAAGCTAGTCGAATTGTAAAAGATGAAAATTACATGTTTAAATATTTGAAGTCGTGCTTAATTATAAAAAAATAACACTTGTCGTCGTTGCGTACCGTTTCAACATCGAAGGTCTCCTCCAGCTTAATGCTGAAGCGTCGACCTTCGTCCAGGTGAGGCCTGTCGCACAGACCTTGGTTGTCGTGGCACCAGTCGCACTCCCCCGAGAGACTTTCGTCGTCCGAGTACGACATTTCCTATGTTCATAATTCAAATATTAAACTTGTACAATTAAATATATGTACTAAAAAACCTAAATTAGATCATTATTATTCAACACGGGTTGACTATCGGTCTGTCGAGTCTTTTCTTGAAAACACTCAGCTCACGTGGTGTACATATTCGACCGTCGGTGATGGTAGCTCCTCCTTTCATCCCCGAGTGCATTAAACCAAGTTGTCTAGCACACGGGAATGAAGGAGAAGCTATCCCCACGACAACAATCGGGATTCTTCATCCTCTCATATATATATGGTGGAGACTCTCCCTCACTGATTCCTCTCTGACATTGCGACCGTCGGTGATGGTAGCTCCTCCTTTCGTTCTCGAGTGCATTACACCAAATTGTCTAGCATACGGGAATGTAGGAGAAGCTACCCCCACGATAACAGTCGGGATTCCTCGTCCTCTCATAGATGGTGGAGACTCGACAGACTTAAAGTCAACCCAAAATATCGTTTAATTATCTTTCTAAAAAAGGACATATCGTCCTCTCATATATAGGACTCATATTGACATGGAGATTTGGCTGGTCTCACCTCGAGGTCGGAGGGGGGTCGGTGACGGGGACGACAGCGGGGATGATGGAGGGGCTCCTAGATTTCTGCAAAAGCATAAACCCTATAAGCTATCAACTAATCAAATGCATACGCCTTGCATAGTGCTCTGCAATTTTAGCATTCAAAGTAGGAGTACTTTTCCAATTTGAGCATTCAATAAGCAAAACCAAATCGTAAAATAAAGTAGTATTCAAATTAGCATGCATTCAATTATAAGAAAAACTACATCATCTCTTGCGTCCGTACATCATCGAATATTATCACTAATACACCTCGAATACTATCATACATATAGCATCGCTAATACAGCTAGAACCGTAGCGCCCGACGGGTATCGGCGCGGGCGGTGGACACCCAAAGAGAAGGAACCATCACACGATCATAGCTCCAGTGAGATCCCTGAAGAACCTGCCAGGTATTGTCGGACCTGCCCTCCAACGCAACCATGTAGCGACAGACGTGCTCGTCCTCCTCGCTGACACGGTGACGTATCACCTCCGCGGTGTCCGGAAGCCTCGGCACCGTCACTGGCCCACGCGACCGCCACCAAACAAGGATCGGGTCAACGATGGGTTGGCTCCTCACCAACCCTCGCCCCGGAAGGTAGCACCTCCCAATACCAGCCAGCGGAGCCCAGGTCCGAACATGGCCCCTCTGATCAAGCCGGCCTCCTCCGTCGAGTCGACGACGAGGATGTGGGATAGGCATCGTCGACGTTGATGCGGGAATAATTGCTTGAACTAAAAAAAACTAGTTCTATTAATTTTCTTGCTAAAAATAAACTACTTCTATATATAGTAAAATAAAGTAGTTTTCTTAAATCAACTAGTTCAACTACTACTAAGCACTTAATTACTATAAATAAAATAAAGTAGTACTTACTAATAAACTAATTCTATATATAGTAAAATAAAGTAGTTTATTTAAATCAACTATTTCAACTACTAAGCACTTACTATAAATAAAATAAAGTAGTACTTACTAAAATAAACTACTTCTATGTATAGTAAAATAAAGTAGTTTTTGAAGGAAATATGTCCTAGAGGCAATAATAAAGTTATTATTTATTTCCTCATATCATTATAAATGTTTATTATTCATGCTAGAATTGTATTAACCGGAAACATAATACATGTGTGAATACATAGACAAACATAGTGTCACTAGTTCCCCAACAGTGGTATCAGAGCCAGGTTTTATGCGTAGATGTTTATGCACGAGTAGAACACAAGTGAGTTGTGGGTGATACAAGTCATACTGCTTACCAGAATGTCATACTTTGGTTCGGCGGTATTGTTGGATGAAGCGGCCCGGACCGACATTACGCGTCGCTTACGCGAGGCTGGTTCTACCGGCGTGCTTTGCACAATGTGGTGGCGGGTGTCGGTTTCTCCAACTTTAGTTGAACCAAGTGTGGCTACGCCCGGTCCTTGAGAAGGTTAAAACAGCACTAACTTGACGAACTATCGTTGTGGTTTTGATGCGTAGGTAAGAATGGTTCTTGTTCAGCCCGTAGTAGCCACGTAAAACTTGCAACAACAAAGTAGAGGACGTCTAACTTGTTTTTGCAGGGCATGTTGTGATGTGATATGGTCAAGGCATGATGCTATATTTTATTGTATGAGATGATCATGTTTTGTAACGAGTTATCGGCAACTAGCAGGAGCCATATGGTTGTCGCTTTATTATATGCAATGCAATGCATACTGTAATGCTTTACTTTATCACTAAGCGGTAGCGATAATCGAGAAGCAATAGTTGGCGAGGCAAAACGATGCTATGATGGAGATCAAGGTGTCGCGCCGGTGGCGATGGTGATCATGACGGTGCTTCGGAGATGGAGATCACAAGCACAAGATGATGATGGCCATATCATATCACTTATATTGATTGCATGTGATGTTTATCCTTTATGCATATTATTTTGCTTTGATTGACAGTAGCATTATAAGATGATCTCGCACTAAATTTCAAGATAAAAGTGTTCTCCCTGAGTATGCACTGTTGCCAAAGTACGTTGTCGGTGTCAAAACCGGCGGATCTCGGGTAGGGGGTCCCGAACTGTGCGTCTAAGGCGGATGGTAACAGGAGGCAAGGGACACAATGTTTACCCAGGTTCGGGCCCTCTCTATGGAGGTAATACCCTACTTCCTGCTTGATTGATCTTGATGAATATGAGTATTACAAGAGTTGATCTACCACGAGATCGTAGAGGCTAAACCCTAGAAGCTAGCCTATGGTATGATTGTTGTTGTCCTACGGACTAAACCCTCCGGTTTATATAGACACCGGAGGGGGCTAGGGTTACACAGAGTTGGTTACAACAGAAGGAGATCTACATATCCGTATCGCCAAGCTTGCCTTCCACGCCAAGAGAGTCCCATCCGGACACGAGACGAATCTTCAATCTTTTATCTTCATAGTCTAACAGTCCGGCCAAAGGATATAGTCCGGCTGTCCAGATACCCCCTAATCCAGGACTCCCTCAGTAGCCCCTGAACCAGGCTTCAATGACGATGAGTCCGACACGCAGATGGTTTTCGGCATTGCAAGGCGGGTTCCTCCTCCGAATACTCCATAGAAGATCTTGAACACAAGGATAGTGTCCGGCTCTGCAAAACAAGTTCCACATTCCACCGTAGAGAGAATAATATTCACAAATCTGACCTGCGGACGTATTTGACACCATGACATCATGCCATGGCCCGGTTATTATCGAACCGTGTTTTTCGACCAGCCTTGGCACATATCACGAGGCGGTTTTCTTGGCACGTCTTGTCGAAGCAGATATCGTGTCCCCTTATCACGGGATTCTCATCAATACGGGCGTGGGTAACCCAATCGTGCTCATTTGTATGACTCCTCGATTATAGTCAAGTCCCAAACGGTCACGAGGAGGACGCCTGGTATTCACCCTCTTTATAAAGAGACCAAGGCCTATCCTTTTTTATTCCTTGAACTAAATCGAATCCCTCCCCCGCCTCGAGTTTCAACACCCAAAGCTCAGGTTAGTTGCTTCGGACCTTCAACCATGTCCGGATCCAACCTTCATGGTCGGTGGATGCCCTCCTCCGTCACGGAGGAAGACGTCAGAAAGTTAAGAGAGGCCAGGTTCTTGACCGGCGAGATTGCGCACCGACTGGCTGCCCAAGGGCAGGTCATACCTACTCCCAAACCCGGCGAGGCGTAGTATTCAGTATCTCACTTCCTTGAGGCTAGGCCTGGCTCTGGATCCCTTCATGAGGGGCTCATGTTCTATTACGTCTGGACTTCCATGATTTAGCTCCGGTTCTATTCTCCACATCTTGTCTTTTATCGTGGTGTGCGAAGCTTTTCTCGCATCACCCTCACTTGACCTATGGCTCAAGACCTTCCAAGTGGAGCCGAAGACAATCGAGGGAGGTATGCAGAATCTTGAGGTGCTGTAATAAACAAAAGCGCCGAGGCCCCATGGCCGAGGGTTCTTTCCGGAGGTGTCCAGCTTATGGCAACAAGAATGGTTTTCGTCACAGCTCCTGGGGGTACCAAATGGGTGGCCCCACCTGCCTTTTGCTCGGTCGCCCTCCACGACTAACGTCATGGATCAACAAGGGGCTAGGCGGGGGCGGTGAAGGCGTGCCCATCTGCAGGGCCGCATCGAGATCTTCTCGAAGAGATATTTATTTGGTCACGAAGAACGCAAGTAATGTTACTTGGCGAACCCTACCAGAGCGTCGTCCCCTCCGTCTGTGGGAATTCAATCCGGAGGGACCGAGAGCTATTCAGCACTTCCTCGGCATGGCGCTTGAGGAGATGTACAAATTGTACTTGGACCTGGCGCAGTGTCCGGATTCCATCGAGGGCGGGTCGAGCTGCAATCGTCGAGATACCCAAGTAAGTCGCCCTATGGCGAACATGTTGTATTTCTATTCATCACGACATCATTCGAAAAGTCGCTTTTGACCAGGATTTGGATAACAAAGGCGAAGATGATCAGTGTCCGCCCCCCCCCCGAGGTCTCACGGATCGATACTAGTCCGGATGTTGGAGCTTCGCCTACCAAGCACCCTCGGGGAGGATAAAGGTGGTAAGAAAGAGGTGGCGCCTCATGGCGGACAACTGGGGAGAAGAAGCCAAAGCTCCCTCCCAAGGAAGGAAATGGACCGCCTCTGAAGGCCCGGAGACAATAGTCTCTAAACGGGGGAAGAAATCTTCGCCAGAGGGTCCTGGCCCAGGAGATATCCCGGCCATACAGTGCCCGCAAGGGGATCAGCCTCTATCGAGCTGTAAGTAAAAGAAAGGGTTTAATAGTAAAAAACATCCTGCTTTACTTCTGAGGAAAATAACCGAAACATCCGTCTTGTAGTTCGGATCATGACCCATCCCGGCAGAGTTCGTCTTCGGGGGATCTTCCTCCGGAGATGATGGAGAGCGAAACGCCTCCCCACGCCATCCCGCCTTACGAGGCAGGCGACCCCAAGGTGTCATCTCGGAGGACTCCTCCCGATCCGGCAAGGCCAGAGGGTGATTCTCTGGCCACCCGAAGTCCTCAGTATCCGGCTCTTGGAGAGAGCAACCGGAAGGGTCCGACTCCGCCTGTCATGCGGTCGGATGCACTGAAGGATCTGCTAGGGCAGGCGGCTATATCAGAAGCACACCGTGCGCTAATGGGCGCGGTGATTGAGAGGGTTTCATCCGCAGAAAGCGGGTTGTATGAAGCCTTTATGAGTCAGCTGAAAGGTTTTAACGTACGCGAAGTGACGTGTATTTTTGACAGTACCGCACATGTTTTTAAATGTGCCCTGTGCAGATAGTAGCCCATGAGACTCTGGTTGCCGTCGGAAACGGCGGTAAACAGAAGGATCATAATCATGATAATAATCAGCGTCTTCATATGCGGTGGCAGGAGGTCCGGTGGCTAGCCGGACCTGTGAGGTTGCCGAGCTAACGCGGCGACTTGATGCCGCAGATGCCGACATCGTGCTTGTCAACAGGCGGCTTGACGAGGCGCAGGGTATGTAATATCTCCGGATTTCAACATATGGTAAGAGGAGCGTGATGCCATGTAGGATCAAAAGTATGTCTAGAGGGGGGGGGGGGTGATTAGACTACTTGACCAATTAAAAACTTATCCTTTTCCCAATTTTAGTCTTTGGCAGATTTTAGCTATCTTAGCACAAGTCAAGCAATCTTAACACAATTCAAGCAAGCATGCAAAGAGTATATGAGCAGCGGAAAGTAAAGCATGCAACTTGCAAGAATGTAAAGGGAAGGGTTTGTAGAATTCAAACGCAATTGGAGACACATATGTTTTTGTCATGGTTTCGATAGGTGGTGCTATCATACATCCATGTTGATGGAGACTTCAACCCACGAAGGGTAACGGTTGCGCGAGTCCACGGAGGGCTCCACCCACGAAGGGTCCACGAAGAAGCAACCTTGTCTATCCCAACATGGCCGTCACCCACGAAAGACTTGCCTCACTAGCGGTAGATCTTCACGAAGTAGGCGATCTCCTTGCCCTTACAAACTCCTTGGTTCAACTCCACAATCTTGTCGGAGGCTCCCAAGTGACACCTAGCCAATCTAGGAGACACCACTCTCCAAGAAGTAAAAATGGTGTGTTAATGATGAACTCCTTGCTCTTGTGCTTCAAATGATAGTCTCCCCAACACTCAACTCTCTCTCATAGGATTTGGATTTTGTGGAAAGAAGATTTGAGTGGAAAGCAACTTGGGGAAGGCTAGAGATCAAGATTCATATGGTAGGAATGGAATATCTTGGCCTCAACACATGAGTAGGTGGTTCCTTCTCAGAAATAGCAAGTTGGAAGTGCAGGTTTGTTCTGATGGCTCTCTCCACGAATGAAGAGGAGGTGGAGGGGTATATATAGCCTCCACACAAAATCTAACCGTTACACACAACTTGCCAAACTCGGTGGGACCGAATTGATAAACTCGGTCGGACCGATTCAGCAAATCTAGTGACCGTTAGGATTTTCGGTGGGACCGACATGCAACTCGGTAGGACCGACATGGTTAGGTTTAGGGCATAACGTAATCTCGGTGAGACCGATTACACAAACTCGGTGAGACCGATTTTGGTAATAAGCTAACCAGAGAGTTGGTCAGGTAAACTCGGTTGGACCGATTCGCTCTTTTCGGTGAGACCAAAATGTTACGAAAGGGAAACAGAGAGTTTACATTGCAATCTCGGTGGGACCAATCGCTCATCTCGGTAGGACCGAAAAGTTACGAAGGGAAACAGAGAGATTACAATCCCATCTCAGTGAGACCGAGATCCCTATCGGTGAGACCGATTTGCCTAGGGTTTGTGGCAGTGGCTATGACATCTGAACTCGGTGGCGCCGGGTAGAAAGAATCGGTAGGGCCGAGTTTTACTTTGGGTTTAGGTCATATGTGGATATGAGAAAGTAGCTGAGGGTTTTGGAGCATATCACTAAGCACTATGGAGCAAGAAACTCATTAAGTAACACCTCATCCCTCCTTGATATTATTGGCTTTTCCTATAGACTCAAGTTGATCTTGGATCACTAAAATATAAAATGTAGAGTCTTGAGCTTTTGAGCTTGAGCCAATCCTTTTATCCTTAGCAATTTGAGGGATCCACTTTTCTCATCCATGCCATGCCATCCATTGAGTTATTCCTGAAATATTCATCTTGGAATGATGTTAGCTCAATGAGCTATATGTTGTTAGGAATTACCAAAACCACCTAGGGATAGTTGCACTTTCAATCTCCCCCTTTTTGGTAATTGATGACAACATATAGATCAAAGCTTCGACAAATGATAATAAGAGTGAAAAACATTGTCGCTTTGAGAAGTATGTGATAAGCAAGAGCTCCCCCTAAATTTGTGCATAGTTTAAGATTTGCTTTGGACTGCAAATGCACAAGGAATTAGGCTGATGGGTAACTCTTCCATGTCACATACATCTTGGTGGAGAGCTCAAAATGATAATGATTAAATACATGCACTCATCACCAAGCAAAATGAATGATCATATAGGGATAAAAAGGATAATGTCATCCAACAAGCATAATTGTAGCATATGATCAAACACATGATCATCCGGTATCACAGACATAATGTATCTCAAACAAGCAAATAAAGTTCAACCACCAAAGCAAGAGAGAACAAAAGCAACACTCTCTCGAAGCCTATGATCTATACATTTTTCTCCCCCTTTGGCAACAAGTTACCAAAAAGTTCATAGAAAATGCATAGCACTAAATCGACTCTCAAGCTTGATCTTCAGGTTGTGGTGTAGACATGACGCCAAGGACGAAAGCATCTGTTGATGTAGATGGAGCTGGTGGAGTAGGTCTTTGGAGCTGGTGGCTTGAAGGTGTAGGTAGTGCGAGATGAAGTGGCTCTGGTATCATCCTTTGGGCTGCAGCTGATCTGTGAGCTCTAGGCACTCTGGAAAATGCATCTGTGGTTGTCTTGCCCTTCCTCTCCTGCATGTCATCCTGAAGCTACTCAACAGCAGACTGGATCTCAGTTACCTTTATATCCATGTCATAGAACTTATGCTCCATGATCCTTTCCAAGCTCTCCTGGTTTCGAGTCAAGGTGGCTAGCCCCTTCTCAATCCTTAGAGTGGATGCAATCAAGTAGCCAAGTTGATCTTGTTTGCTCTTCAGAAGGTACTGAGATGCCTCTTCCATTGTTGGCATCTTGGCAGCCTTCTCTACCCTTGCCTTCTCCTTTTTAGCTTGTGCTTGCACTGAGGATGGTTCATCTTCATCCATAACCACTTGCTTGTCCTCGAAGTCTGGATAGATAGGCATGTGCTCCTTATCCAACAGGTATGTGCCTGTGCCCATCTTGGAGTTTATCAGCTCCACGGATCGTGGGGCATATCCACAACTTCTTTTACGGTCGGTAATTTGTCCTTTTGATAGTCTCAACTATAAGGCTCATGACCTTGAACTTCTGTGGCGCATCAAATATATGTAGAAAGTTTATTGCATGGCCTCTGATCATTCTGTGATCACCAGACTTGGGCAAGAGAGTGTGCCTAAGGATCCAATTGATTGTAGGCAGACCTGACAACAAGTGTTTCACTGATCCAAACTGGTGAGTCTCAAGATCTGCTTCAGGAATATCTTTGTACATACGTGCCATAGTGTTATGATCCATCTTTTTCTTGGCATAGACATCCAAGTCATCCTCTTCCTCCTTAGGTGCATTGATCAGATTGGCCCATTCCTCAATAGTTGATTAGTACCTTGTACCTTCAGACATCCATACTATCCTGCCATCTGGATAGAAGTGGGATGTGGAGTAGAATTGCATTATGAGCTCCTCATTCCATTTTGTGAGCTTCTGCCCAACAAAGTCTGCAACTCCACAAGCACTGAAACTGTCATACACACCAGGATAGTGTTCCTCATTCTCCTTTATGTAGGTCCAGTCGACCCACCTCATGTCACACACTATAGGCTTCTTGTCCAACAAGATTGTCTCATAGAAGTCCTCTTTGTTCCTTTGTGTGGAACCTGTAATCAACAACAGTCCTCCTTCTGGTGGCATATGGATCTGACTCTCTCCATAGCCTCAACCCTGAGTCTCTCCTAATCTTCATGTTCTCAGCCACAGGATGAGCATCATTGTGGACTGGAATCTTTGGCTTCAACTTTCTCAGGATTTGCTCTTCATCTTCTTCAGCAACAGTCTCAGGCATTGGGGCCTTGTTCTTCTCAGCAGCAGATATGTTCCTGGTATTCCTCTTAGGTGCAATCTTTGGTTTGGAGGCAGCTTTGGGTGCTTCTTTGGGCTTTGATGATGCAGCCCCTGACTTAATAGCATCACCCATAAGCTTCTGAGCCTTGGGTGCTGGTGCAGCAACCTCTTCTTCTTCCTCCTCTTCCATCATGGAAGGCTTTCCAATAACTCTGGCCATGGTCTTTTTGACCCTTTCCTTCCTTTTCTTCCCTTCTGCAGCAGCCTCTTTGGGTTGAGATTCCAAAGATGCTTGAGTGGAGGCTCTGTCTTTAGACATGGGTTGTCTTCCTGCTGGCCTTTTGGTCTTCAGACCTGGCTTAACTGCAGCTGAGCTATACTCCTTATTGAGCACCTTTTTATTGGAAATGGCCTCATCCTATACAGCCACATAGTCTTCATCCTCAGATTCTGAGGTTCTCTTCTTCCTTGTCCTGGTGGCAGCTTTGGGCAAGTTTCTTGGGGTGCTTCTGCTACCCTCATCTGAGTTGCTAGAGGGACTAGTGCCCTCACTCATCTGAATCTGCTCCTCTGACTTGTTCTGGCTGTCACTCTGATCAGACATGTTGCAAACACTGACTGCAGACTCTTTGAATAGATATAGATGAGATAGAGTGGATGAGCATCACAAAATACAGAGATTTTTGCAAAAGAATGAGTCAAAAACTTAGTTTTAGTTTTCCACAGAAAGCATTTCGGATCAACCGATTTGCAGACTCGGTGATACCGAAGCAGCTTTTGGAACCTAAACTAGTGAACTCGGTCAGACCGAGTCACAGTTCGGTGGCACCGAGACTGCTAGGGTTTCACAAAGTCTGAATCGGTCACACCAATTTGCAATTCTCGGTCAGACCGAGAACCACATGTGCAATGGCCTTAGCCGAATTGGTGGAACCGAGTTCTGCAACTCGGTGGGTCCGAGATGGTTTCGACGGAAACCTAACCCTAAATTTTCAATTCATCTCTAATCTACGGAGTGTTTTGACTGGATAGAGTCGTTTCAATCATGGCAAGAATCATGATGAACACAATGTTCTAGGAATCGGACGGGGATAGCACGGTGATCGAGTCCATACCCTAGATCGGCGATGAACTCGCTACGGCGGCAACATCGGGGTTGAATTCCGTCGGCAGCGGAGACCAGCAACAGGAGGCGGCTGGCGACGAGGAGGACGATCCGGAGACCCTGGAGGCAGAGCGAGCTATGCGCGGGAGAAGGGGTTTGGAGAAAGTTTCCAAATTTTTGCCCGTGAGTATATATAGCCCGACCCTGTCGGTGTGACCGAGTGGAACAACTCGGTGGCACCAAGATGCATAACTGTTGACAGTTGCAGCAACTCGGTGTGACCGAAAAGTTCAAATCGATTGCACCGAGATTGAAAACCTAGATCGACTTAGTGATCTCGGTATGACTGAAATGGAGGAATCGGTCAGACCAAAACGCACAAAGAAGTTTTGGAAGTTTAAGTCTATGACGAATCGGGGACTCCGAGTGCTCCTCACGCAGAGTGGTTCGAATCTGACTTGATCAAATTTTGTGATGTAGCATGAATAGAGTTTGAGACGAGAAGAGCATAGATAGCTAGAGAAGGTTCTTAGGCATTCTTGTCCATCCACTTGGACAAAGAAAAAGAAACCAATCAATCAAAACCACAAGTGGATGTCCTCGAATGAGTAAAATATGCAACCAACATGCTCACACAATAAAATGACAAATGAAATATGTGACAAAGCATGCACAAACAATTCTAGCATCTATCAAACAATTGGCGATGACTAGGTCATCTATATATGAGTATATTGACTTAGGAGTCAAATGAGAACATTTGATCATAGGTCATACTCATCGTTTAAGCTCAAGTGGGGTTACCACTTTTACATAATACATTGTTGTGTTCACACCATTAGAGTTGCTTTAGCTCAATTCTTTAGAGTAAAGCTCCCCCTAGATGTGAGATCCCCCCTTAGAGGGATGAACTAACCTTGGGTTTTGTCGATGATGACTTCATGTAGGTGTTGAAGATGTGGATGCTCAATGTTGATGAAGATCATTTGGAGCAATCCTTTTGGAGTGAGTTGCACTTTCAATACCTACACGGGTTAGTCCCAGAAGGAACAAACAAGGATATCCATAGACATAGAGTGATGCACACATAAGATGATGTCTATGAAAGCATTAGGTTACCTTGTCCATTGTCTTACCAACAAGAGGGTTTGTGACTCCTTGAACTAGTGCAAGATGTGGAAGTTGATTGCACTCGTTGTTGCCAAAATAATATGAGTGAATTATGTTGGCGGAGTCACCCTCAAGAACTCTCTAGTTCTTCTTCTTAGGGATCCACATCATCTTGATGGGAATCCTTGGAGTTGTAGTCGTACTTGATGAAGTAGAACTTGTCGTAGTCTTGGGAACCCACTTGACAAGGGCCTTAGGAGCTTCTTCAAATGCATCAATCTCCTCTTGAAGCTTGTCCTTGTCTTTTTGCTTGTGGTCTTGTGGTGGAAGATCATCTTGAGCTTGTGTCCATTTGAAGGAAGTAGGATCATACTTCTCTTGTTGAGGAACAAACTTTGTCTTGGGATATCGATCTTCTTCCCACTCAACTCCATTGGCATTGAACTTCTGTTCAAAACCAACACCTCGATTCTTCCGGTGCCTTCCTTGCTTGCGTACAATTTCCTCAAATTGCTTACTCCCGGCAAGGCTCTTGTAAACACCTTTCTCTATAATTCCCTTCAATAAGCTATTTTCTTGCTCAAGTGTGACTTGGCTAAGAGAATCATTAGTGGAATCAAGAGAACTACTAGAAGCAACAACATTTGATTTAGCATGATTATTGTTACTACTAGAGGAAGAATCCTTCTTGTTTTTGTTAGTGGATTTAACTTGAGGCATGTAAGTAGATAAGAGTAAACGCTTGGCAATGTAAGAAGAACTTTTCTTACAAAGATCATCATTGATTGCCTTTAAGAACTCATGCTCTTGCTCAAGATTGAGCTTTTCAAAGCGTAACTTCTCATGAGTCCTTAAAAGTTCTCGATGATCTTCTAAGATAGTTTCATGAGCTAACTTAAGAGTGTTTAGTTCTTTAGTTAGAAGCTCAATCTTCTCCTTATCATTGTCATTCATTTTATCTTCATTAGCATGATCAATTGACGTTTCATCATAGTATTCATCACTAGAGTTGTCAACAAGTAAATCATCATCACCTAGCAAGTCATCTTCATCACTATTGAAATCAACATACTCGGGATGTGTTACCTTTGGACCTTTGGCCATGAAGCATCTTCCAATTCCTTCATTTGGTGAATCAAATATGTCGTAGGAG
Source organism: Aegilops longissima (assembly GCA_021605205.1). Taxonomy (NCBI): domain Eukaryota; kingdom Viridiplantae; phylum Streptophyta; class Magnoliopsida; order Poales; family Poaceae; genus Aegilops; species Aegilops longissima. The sequence continues at coordinate 71,274,463 of CM038676.1, forward strand.
TTGGTTGACACAAGTGCTAGACCGACAACACCTTCATCTTGAGTATATTCGGAGTCGGAGTGATAACTTCTCTCGGAGTGATTGTCGGAGTCGGAGCCGGATACCCATTCACCAACATGAGCTTGATGTCTTCGTTTTGTGTATCTCCTTGATGACTTGTCCTTCCTTTCCGAATCCTTGCTTCTTCGTGAGGGTCTTCGTTCATAACGATCATCTCTACTCCTTCTCTCTCTTGGTGGTGATTCTTCTCTTCTACTTCTTCTTTTTGGAGAATCTTCTCTTCTTTTGTAGGGTGCCGTACACTCATTGGAATAGTGTTCGGGTCTTCCACAATTATAGCAATTTCGCTCCCGACTAGAAGATCTTTTGTCATTGTAGGACCTTGACTTGGAGCTTCTCTCTTTGATTCTACTCTTGTAGAATTTGTTGAAGTTATTCACCATTAAGCTCAATTCTTCATTGAAGGTTTGTTTCTCACTTGATGATGTGGGGGCTTCACATGAGGCTTTGTAAGCACCACTTGACTTGTTGTGAAGTTCCTCCTTATCCTTGAGCTACATCTCATGAGCAACAATTCTTCCAATGACTTCTATTGGCTTGAGATCTTTGTAATTGGGCATTATTTGGATCGATGTGCACACGGTATCATATTTTCCATCCAAAGCTCTTAGGATCTTTTTGATGATGAATTTGTCGGTCATCTCTTCACTTCCTAAGCCGGCAATCTCATTTGTGATAAGAGCAAGCCTAGAGTACATTTCAGCGACACCTTCACCATCCTTCATTTTGAACTTGTCAAGTTGACTTTGGAGCACATCCAACTTGGATTCCTTGACGGAGTCGGTACCTTCATGCATATCAATCAAAGTATCCCAAATTTCCTTTGCATTCTCAAGACGGCTGATTTTGTTGAATTCTTCGGGGCACAATCCGTTGAAGAGGATATCGCAAGCTTGAGCGTTGTATTGCAGCATCTTCAACTCTTCCGCACTAGCTTCACAGTTCGGTTCTCTCCCATCAAAGAATTCACCTTGCAAGCCAATACACACAATATCCCAAACGGCGGGGTTATGTCCAAGAATATGCATTTTCATCTTATGCTTCCAACTAGCAAAATTAGTACCATCAAAGTAAGAACCTCTACGGTGATAATTTCCCACGCTAGACGCCATACTCTCCTAGGTTGTGAAACCAAGGCTATGACCACCAAAAGCTATGGAAATCAAAGCAAATGGAGACCAAAGCTCTGATACCACTTGTAGGATTGAAAGTATGTCTAGAGGGGGGGGGGGGTGATTAGACTACTCGACCAATTAAAAACTTATCCTTTTCCCAATTTTAGTCTTTGGCAGATTTTAGTTATCTTAGCACAAGTCAAGCAATCTTAACACAATTCAAGCAAGCATGCAAAGAGTATATGAGCAGTGGAAAGTAAAGCATGCAACTTGCAAGAATGTAAAGGGAAGGGTTTGTAGAATTCAAATGCAATTGGAGACACGGATGTTTTTGTCGTGGTTCCGATAGGTGGTGCTATCGTACATCCACGTTGATGGAGACTTCAACCCACTAAGGGTAATGGTTGCGCGATTCCACGGTGGGCTCCACCCACGAAGGGTCCACGAGGAAGCAACCTTGTCTATCCCACCATGGTCGTCGCCCACGAAGGACTTGCCTCACTAGCGGTAGATCTTCACGAAGTAGGCGATCTCCTTGCCCTTACAAACTCCTTGGTTCAACTCCACAATCTTGTCGGAGGCTCCCAAGTGACACCTAGCCAATTTAGGAGACACCACTCTCCAAGAAGTAACAAAAGGTGTGTTGATGATGAACTCCTTGCTCTTGTGCTTCAAATGATAGTCTCCCCAACACTCAACTCTCTCTCACAGGATTTGGATTTGGTGGAAAGAAGATTTGAGTGGAAAGCAACTTGGGGAAGGCTAGAGATCAAGATTCATATGGTAGGAATGGAATATCTTGGCCTCAACATATGAGTAGGTGGTTCCTTCTTAGAAACAGCAAGTTGGAAGTGTAGGTTTGTTCTGATGGCTCTCTCCACGAATGAAGAGGAGGTGGGGGGGTATATATAGCCTCCACACAAAATCTAACCGTTACACACAACTTGCCAAACTCGGTGGGACCGAATTGATAAACTCGGTCGGACAAATTCAACAAATCTAGTGACCGTTAGGATTTTCGGCGGGACCGACATGCAGCTCGGTAGGACTGACATGGTTAGGGTTAGGGCATAACGTAATCTCGGTGAGACCGATTACACAAACTCGGTGATACCGATTTTAGTAATAAGCTAACCAGAGAGTTGGTCAGGTAAACTCGGTGGGACTGATTCGCTCTTTTCAGTGAGACCGAAATGTTACGAAAGGGAAACAGAGAGTTTACATTGCAATCTCGGTGGGACCAATCGCTCATCTTGGTAGGACCGAGACGTTACGAAGGGAAACAGAGAGATTACAATCCCATCTCAGTAAGACCGAGATCCCTATCGGTGAGACCGATTTGCCTAGGGTTTGTGGCAGCGGCTATGACATCTGAACTCGGTGGCGCCGGGTAGAAAGAATCGGTAGGGCCGAGTTTGACTTTGGGTTTAGGTCATATGTGGATATGAGAAAGTAGCTGAGGGTTTTGGAGCATATCACTAAGCACTGTGGAGCAAGAAACTCATTAAGCAACACCTCATCCTTCCTTGATAGTATTGGCTTTTCCTATAGACTCAATGTGATCTTGGATCACTAAAATATAAAATGTAGAGTCTTGAGCTTTTGAGCTTGAGCCAAACCTTTTATCCTTAGCAATTTGAGGGATCCACTTTTCTCATCCATGCCATTCCATCCATTGAGCTATTCCTGAAATATTCATCTTGGAATGATGTTAGCTCAATGAGCTATATGTTGTTAGGAATTACCAAAACCACCTTGGGATAGTTGCACTTTCATGCCAGTATCTTGAACATGTTGTGAAATGCAGATGGAGCTGCGACAGTGGAGACCCTTCGGGCGGAACTTGCCCGAGCCAAGAAGCAAGCCAGGAATAGTGATGCGGCCGCTCTAAAGGCGGCTGAAGAGCTGAAGGCCGAACAAGCTACTCATTGCCAGGGTAAGGAGAAGATGGCCATAATGGCCGTTGAATTAAGTGATGCCGCCGACCGATACCGGCTTCTTGAGAAGGAAAACCGAGCGAAGGCTACAGAGCTGGAGAAGGCCATGGTAGAAGCCAAGGAATCCCGCTCTACAATTAGAGCGACGAAGGAGGAGCTGCGTCATGCCGGGGATATCACGCCTAGGAAGCCCTTTATGCTGTGGATGAAGTTCGTAGATCCTAAGTATGCTCCTCTGGACCGGTTGTGGAGTTCTGCGGACACCTATCTGGATTTGGCAGCGAGTGCTGCTGATGCGGCCAAGTTCTTCAAGGATCAAAGAGATTGTGAAGTGGAGATGTTGTTCTGGTCGCAATTTAATGGTCCAGCGCATCCGCTTCCTCTCAATGAGCGAATGGCCGAATGGGCCGAGCTCCATAGGTTGTCCGGACTCGCCATGAGGTCTGTTGTGGATTACTTGAGGCCGGCAGGGCCAAGGCCAGACAGTTACTTCAGCTTGGTGCAGCAGTTCCTTGGTGCTGTGCCGCGCATCGACGCTATGAAGAGTTCGGCGTGCATTGAGGGTGCGTGGATGGCGCTTGCCCGTGTCAAAACACATTGGGCGGAGATGGAAGCCACCGCAATTGCAGCCCCTAGTTCGGCAATTAGCCGAGTAGCTGCCGAGCACTACTTTGATGAGGTCCTTGAAGGCGCTCGTTCAATAGAAGCGCAGTGCTCGAAGAATATTATGTTCGAATGACATGTATTCCCATTGAAAAACAATGTTTTACTAAATTATATAAAGGCTATTTTTATACTTTTGCCTAAAACTGTTATGACGCCTCCTGTGCGACCGTTTATGTATATGTTTATATAACCTGAAAGTTTGCAGTCGTCGGCTTCAGCCCCCACGCATACAATGCGGGGGTGTTCGCAGAAGACGCATGTTCACACTTGATCCAACGTCTTGGTCCATTAAGGAGGTGATAGTGCAACGAACTAGGCAATCGGATTATATTGCTTTAACACTTTCACTTAGCCATAGGAGTTTGACAGTGGGGCTACTATATAGCCTCTGGTGGCTTCGCGCTCATCCGAATACGGGGCGCGGTCATGCCTGGTCAGGAAATGGCCCTTCGTTAATGCGGAGGAATCCCAAAGATTCCGATAAGTCATCGAGTGGTTGACCAGTCTCTCGCTTTATCATGACAGTCAGTTTTCGGCTTTGTCTACTGAGGTGCTCGCCCGGGCTAGCCAGGGCACAACCGCAGTAGTTCTCCTGGTGCCACCTTAGCCGATAGAGCGGAACGTAAGGTAGCAAAACACAGGAGCCGGGAAAACCCAACACTTGAGCAAAGACATGATTCGGAGCTGATGCATATAAGGCCTAACTCGCGACGCCGGGCACTCCCTAAGGTGTTCGGTCTTTGAAACATATACTGGGCTTAGGTGATGCCCTTGGATAATGAACCCATGGTGTCCAGGTACGAGCGATATTCTAACGTGGCCACATGCCAAGACGTCAGCATCCTTCTCGGTTGTATTGAGAATCTGGAGGATGTGAACAACAAAAGACAGTAAAAAAGGTTTACGCAGGGTCTTAATCTAAAGAGAAACCTTTGTACGGGTCCCTGCTGCACGTCTGCGCCTCTGTCTCTGTTTTGCCGTATCCTGGACAGGTGTATACCCTACTTCCTACTTGATTGATCTTGATGAATACGAGTATTACAAGAGTTGATCTACCACGAGATCGTAGAGGCTAAACCCTAGAAGCTAGCCTATGGTATGATTGTTGTTGTCCTACGGACTAAACCCTCCGGTTTATATAGACACCAGAGGGGGCTAGGGTTACACAGAGTCGGTTACAACAGAAGGAGATCTACATATCCGTATCGCCAAGCTTGCCTTCCACGCCAAGAGAGTCCCATCCGGACACGAGACGAATCTTCAATCTTTTATCTTCATAGTCTAACAGTCTGGCCAAAGGATATAGTCCGGCTGTCCGGATACCCCCTAATCCAGGACTCCCTCAGTAGCCCCTGAACCAGGCTTCAATGACGATGAGTCCGGCGCGCAGATGGTTTTCGGCATTGCAAGGCGGGTTCCTCCTCCGAATACTCCATAGAAGATCTTGAACACAAGGATAGTGTCCGACTCTGCAAAACAAGTTCCACATTCCACCGTAGAGAGAATAATATTCACAAATCCAACCTGCTAACGTATTTCACACCATGACATCATGCCATGGCCCAGTTATTATCGAACCGTGTTTTTCGACCAGCGTTGGCGCATATCGCGAGGCGGTTTCACGTCTTGTCGAAGCAGAGATCGTGTCCCCTTATCATGGGATTCTCATCAATACGGGCGTGGGTAACCCAATTGTGCCCGTTGGTATGACTCCTCGATTATAGGCAAGTCCCAAACGGCCACGAGGAGGATGCCTGGTATTCACCCTCTTTATAAAGAGACCAAGGCCTATCCTTTTTTGTTCCTCGAACTAAATCGAATCCCTCCCCCGCCTCGAGTTCCAACACCCAAAACTCAGGTCATGTGCTTCGGACCTTCAACCATGTACGGATCCAACCTTCATGGTCGGTGGATGCCCTGCTCCGTCATGGAGGAAGACGTCAGAAAGTTAAGAGAGGCCAGGTTCTTGACCGGCGAGATTGCACACCGGCTGCCTGCCCAAGGGCAGGTCATACCTACTCCCAAACCCGGCGAGAGCATAGGATTCGTATCTCACTTCCTTCGAGGGCTAGGCCTGGCTCTGGATCCCTTCGTGAGGGGGCTCATGTTCTATTACGGGCCGGACATCCATGATTTAGCTCCGGATTCTATTCTCCACATCTCGTCTTTTATCGTCGTGTGCGAAGCTTTTCTCTGCATCACCCCTCACTTCGGCCTATGGCTCAAGACCTTCCAAGTGGAGCCGAAGACAATCGAGGGGAGGTATGCAGAATGTGGAGGTGCTATAATAAGCAAAAGCGCCGAGGCCCCATGGCCCGAGGGTTCTTTCTAGGAGGTGTCCAGCTTATGGCAACAAGAATGGTTTTACGTCACAGCTCCCAGGGGTACCAAATGGGTGGCCCCACCTTCCTTTCGCTCGGGTCACCCTCCACAACTAACGTCATGGATCAACAAGGGGCTAGACAGGGGGCCAGTGAAGGACGTGCCCATATTGCAGGGCCGCATCCGAGATCTTCTCGGAAGAGATATTGATCTGGTCACAGTAACGCAAGTAATGTTACTTCGCCAAACCCTTCCCTATAAACGTCGTCCCCTCCGTCTGTGGGAATTCAATCCAGAGGGACCGCGAGCTATTCAGCACTTCCTCGGCATGACGCCCGAGGAGATGTACAAATTGTACTTCGGACCACAAGCAGTGTGTCCGGATTCCACCGAGGACGCGGGTCTATGCTGCAATCGTCCTGATACCCAAGTAAGTTGCCCTATGGCCGAACACATTGTATTTCTGTTCATCATGACATCATTCTGAAAAGTCGCTTTTTGACCAGGACTGGATAACAAAGGCGAAGATGATCAGGTGTCCGGCCCCCCTCCCCGAGGTCTCACCGGATCCGATACTAGTCCGGATGTTGGAGCTTGCACCCTACCAAGCGCCCTCAGGGGAGGATAAAGGTGGGAAGAAAGAGGCTGACGCCTCCGCGAAGGCGGACAACCGGGGATAAGAAGCCAAAGCTCCCTCCCAAGGAAGGAAAAGGACCGCCTCTGAAGGCCCGGAGACAATAGTCTCTAAACGGGGGAAGAAATCTTTGCCAGAGGGTCCTGGACCAGGAGATATCCCGGCCGTACAATGCCCGCAAGGGGATCAGCCCTCTATCAAGCTGTAAGTAAAAGAAAGGGTTTAATAGTAAAAAACATCCTGCTTTACTTCTGAGGAAAATAACCGAAACATCCGTCTTGTAGTCCGGATCATGACCCTTCCCGGCAGAGTTCGTCTTCGGGGGATCTTCCTCCGGAGATGATGGAGAGCGAAACGCCTCCCCACGCCATCCCGCCTTAAGAGGCGGGCGACCCCGAGGTGTCGTCTCGGAGGGCTCCTCCCGATCCGGCAAGGCCAGAGGGTGATTCTCTGGCCACCCGAAGTCCTTAGTATCCGGCTCTTGGAGAGAGCAACCGGAAGGGTCCGACTCCGCTTGTCATGCGGTCGGATGCACTGAAGGATCTGCTAGGGCAGGCTGCTATATCAGAAGCGCACCATGCACTAATGGGCACGGTGGTTGAGAGGGTTTCATCCGCAGAAAGCGGGTTGTATGAAGCCTCTATGAGTCTGCTGAAAGGTTTTGAGGTACGCGAAGTGACGTGTATTTTTGACAGTACCACACATGTTTTTAAATGTGCCCTATGCGGATAGTAGCCCCTGAGACTCTGGTTGTCGTTGGAAACGGTGGTAAACAGAGGATCATAGTCGCAGGTAATAATCCAGTCGTCTTCATATGCAGGTGGCAGGAGGTCCGGTGGCTAGTCGGACTTGTGAGGTTGCCGAGCTAACGCGGCGACTTGATGCGGCAGATGCCGACATCGTGCTTGTCAACAGGCGGCTTGACGAGGCGCAGGGTATGTAATATCTCCGGATTTCAACATATGGTAAGAGGAGCGTGATGCCAGTATCTTGAACATGTTGTGAAACGCAGATGGAGCTGCGACAGTGGAGACCCTTCGGGCGGAACTTGCCCGAGCCAAGAAGCAAGCCAGGAATAGTGATGCGGCCGCTCTAAAGGCGGCTGAAGAGCTGAAGGCCGAACAAGCTGCTCATTGCCAAAGTAAGGAGAAGATGACCATAATGGCCGTTGAATTAAGTTATGCCGCCGACCGATACCGGCTTCTTGAGAAGGAAAACCGAGCGAAGGCTACGGAGTTGGAGAAGGCCATGGTAGCAGCCAAGGAATCCCGCTCTTCAATTAGAGCGACGAAAGGAGGAGCTATGTCATGCCAGGGATATCGCAGCTGGGAAGCCCTTTATGCTGCAGATGAAGTTCGTAGATCCTAAGTATGCTCCTCTAGACCGGCTGTGGAGTTCTGCGGACGCCTATCTGGATTTGGCAGCGAGTGTTGCTGATGCGACCAAGTTCTTCAAGGATCAAAGAGATCGTGAAGTGGAGAAGCTGTTTTGGCCCCAATTTAATGGTCCAGCTCGTCCTCTTCCTCTCAATGAGCGAATGGCCGAATGGGCCGAGCTCCATAGGTTGTCCGGAATCGCCATGAGGTCTGTTGTGGATCACCTGTGGCCGGCAGGGCCAAGGCCGAACAGTTACTTCAGCTTGGTGCAGCAGTTCCTTGGTGCTGTGCAGCGCATCGACGCTATGAAGAGGTCGGAGTGCATTGAGGGTGCGCGGATGGCGCTTGCCCGTGTCAAAACACCCTGGGTGGAGATGGAAGCCACCGCAATTGCAGCCCCTAGTTCGGTAATTAGCCGAGTAGCTGCCGAGCACTACTTTGATGAGGTCCTTGAAGGCGCTCGTTCAATAGAAGCGTAGTGCTCGAAGAATATTATGTTCGAATGACATGTATTACCATTGAAAAACAATGTTTTACTAAATTATATAAAGGCTATTTTTATACTTTTGCCTAAAAGTGTTATGATGCCTCCTGTGCGGCCGTTTATGTATATGTTTAGATAACCTGAAAGTTTGTCTTCGTCGGCTTCAGCCCCCACGCATACAATGCGGGGGTGTTTGCAGAAGACGCATGTTCGCACTTGATTCAATGTCTTGGTCCATTAAGGAGGTGATAGCACAGCGAACTAGGCAATCAGACTATATTGCTTTAACACTTTCACTTAGCCATAGGAGTTTGACAGTGGGGCTACTATATAGCCCCTGGTGGCTCCGCGCTCATCTGAATACGGGGCGCGGTCATGCCTGGCCGGGAAACGGCCCTTCGTTAATGCGGAGGAATCCCAAAGATTCCGATAAGTCATCGAGTGGTTGACCAGTCTCTCGCTTTATCATGATAGTCAGTTTTCGGCTTTCTCTACTGAGGTGCTCGTCCGGGCTAGCCAGGGCACAATCGCAGTAGTTCTCCTGGTGCCACCTTAGCCAATAGAGCGGAACGTGAGGTAGCAAATCACAGGAGCCGGGCAAACCCAACATTTGACCAAAGACATGATTTGGAGCTGATGCATATAAGGCCTAACTCGCGACGTCGAACACTCCCTAAGGTGTTCGGTCTTTGAAACATATACTGGGCTTAGGTGATGCCCTTGGATAATGAACCCATGGTGTCCAGGTACGAGCGATATTCTGACATGGCCACATGCCAAGACGTCGGCATCCTTCTCGGTTGTATTGAGAATCCGGAGGATGTGAACAACAAAAGACAGTAAAAAAAGGTTTACGCAGGGTCTTAATCTAAAGAGAAACCTTTGTACGGGTCCCTGCTGCACGTCTGCGCCTGTGTCTCTGTTTTGCCGTATCCTGGACGGGTGTAGCACGATCGTCATCTGTAAAAGAGAGGTGCTTAGTGAAGAGTTGTTGTGCAAAAATTTGGTTATTATAAATAAGCCATGAAAAATTCGAGATGGGTAAAGATGAGCCGAATTATTGCGGTGAAGCCCCTGATACCGTTTATACGGGTGTAACCATCGAACCAATATCTATCAATGATTGGCCGGACTCGTCTAACCATGTCCGCGGTCCTAACGACCGGTCATCGTCTCTGGTGATGAGGCCGTCTAGTGTTCGGCTGTTAAAGCAGCCGTGCATTCTTCTGCTCGGAACGAACGCTCAACATTTCCATGTACTGTGATGGTGCCGCGCGGACAGGGCATTTTAAGTTGGAGTAAAGCGTAATGCGGTATTGCATTGAAACGGGCGAAAGCCTCTCGTCCGAGTAGTGCTTGATAGCCACTTCGGAATGGAGCAATGTCGAAGGTTAACCTTTCGCTCCGGAGGTTGTCGGGCGAGCCGAACACAACCTCTAGCGCTAGAGAGCCCGTCGGTGAGCTCTCGTGCTCGGTATTACTCCCTTGAATGTAGTATTACTGTGGCTGATGTTTGTTGGGTTTATCCCCATTTTGCGGACAATGTCCTGGTATATCGGATTTAGGCTACTACCGCCGTCCATAAGGACTCGTGTAAGGTGGTATCCGTTTACTATTGGTTCCAGCACCAAGGCGGCTGATCCTTCCTGCCGGATACCTATTAGGTGATCCCTACGATCAAAAGTGACCGGGCAGGCCGACCAGTGGCCGGACTCATGGGTGACGGGCTCTATGGCTCGTGTATTTCGGAGTGCGTATTTGCCTCTCCTCTTTGTCACATGGAAAAAATTTATTGTTTTGACTTCTAGCGGGAATTCTTTCTGTCCCCCAGTGTCTTGCTGGCGAGGCGTATCCTCGTCCTCGCTCGGATTGTCCTCCCCCTTGTGTTCGGCGTTTAGCTTGCCAGCCTGCTTGAAGACCCAGCAATCTCGTGGGTATGATTTGCGGGCTTCTTTGAAGTGCCGTGGATCTGACATAGTTTGTGTAGAATTTTGTTTAGGCCGGTCAGTTCATCTCTGTTGCCTTTAGAGGGCTTTTTCCGCTGACCCGGTCGAGAGCCTCTAAATCCGGCGTTTACCGCCGTGCTGTCTGGGCTGTCTTCTTTATTCTGGCGCTTGTTTTTACTGCGTCGCGGTTTTCCATTGCCGTCCCGGACCTTGGATGTGCTTGGGTCACTGGTGCTGCTGCGAGCTAACCAGCTGTCCTCGCCCGCGCAAAAGCGGGTCATGAGGCTTGTTAGGGCTGCCATTGTTCTCAGCTTTTCTTAGCCAAGGTGTTTGGCAAGCCATTCGTCTCGAACGCTGTGCTTGAAAGCTGCTAGGGCTTCAGCGTCTGGACAGTCGACAATTTGGTTCTTCTTAGTGAGAAACCTATTCCAAAGCTTTCGGGCCGACTCTCCGGGCTGTTGAATTATATGACTCAAATCATCAGCGTCCGGGGGTCGGACAGAAGTCCCTTGAAAGTTAGTCCGAAAAGCGTCCTCGAGCTCCTCCCAACTTCCAATGGAATTTTTAGGGAGGCTTTTCAGCCAGTGCCGTGCTGGTCCTTTGAGCTTGAGGGGTAAGTATTTGATGGCGTGGAGATCGTCTCCACGAGCCATGTGAATATGGACGATGAAGTCCTCGATCCAGACCCCAGGAAGTGGCGGCGGTGGAATTAAGGTTTTGGCTCCGTATCTGATCTGTTGGGGGTATGTAGGTATATATAGGAGGAAGGAGTACATCGGTGGAGCTTCGGGGGGCCCACGAGGCAGGGCGCATACAGGGGGTGTCGGTGTCAAACCGGCGGATCTCGGTAGGGGTCCCGAACTGTGCGTCTAGGCGGATGGTAACAGGAGACAAGGGATACGATGTTTTTACCCAGGTTCGGGCCCTCTCGATGGAGGTAATACCCTACTCCTGCTTGATTAATATTGATGACATGGGTAGTACAAGAGTAGATCTACCACGACATCAGAGAGGCTAAACCCTAGAAGCTAGCCTATGGTATGATTGTTGTTCGTCCTACGGACTAAAACCCTTTGGTTTATATAGACACCGGATAGGGTTAGGGTTACACAGAGTCGATTACAATGGTAGGAGATCTACATATCCGTATCGCCAAGCTTGCCTTCCACGCCAAGGAAAGTCCTATCTGGACAAGGGACGAAGTCTTCAATCTTGTATCTTCATAGTCTAGGAGTCCGGCCAACGGTGATAGTTCGGCTATCCGGACACCCCCTAGTCCAGACTCCTCAAGAGCTCCCCGAACCAGGCTTCAATGATGACGAGTCCGGCGCGATATTGTCTTCGGCATTGCAAGGCGGGTTCCTCCTCGAATACTTAGAAGGTTTTGAACACAAGGATAGTGTCCGACTCGCAAAACAAGTTCCACATACCACCATAGAGAGAATAATTTTGCACAGATCTGCTGGACGTATTCAAGGGCGTGACATCACAGCACGGCCAGGCCTTTATTCGAATCATTTTTTACTGTCCCACCTCAGCGCGTTTAGCGAGGCGGTTTCCTTGGCACATCTTATCAAAGCGTAGATTGTGCCCCCTTATTCCGGGATTCTCATCAATATGGACGTGGGTAACCCAACCGCACCATTGATTACGGCGCTTGGGAGATAAGCGAGTTTTACCAGGCTGGCGGGGGACTCATAGTTTCGTCCGTCCATATAAGGGGATAAGGATCCACCTTTTCATCTACGCCTTCTTCCTCCTTTGCTCATCCATTTCCGCGCACTCGAGCTCCAGCGCCCAAGTCCGCACATCCCACCTCAATCTTCTCCAACTATGTCCGGAGCGGGAGGCAAGTGGATGGCCTCCTCCGTCATGGAGGGGCACATCAAAAAGCCGCGGAAGGTCAGATACTTGTCCAGCGACATCGCGCACCGGCTACCCGACGAGGGGTAGCTCATTCCCACCCCCAGGCCCCATGAGAGGGTGGTGTTCCTCACCCACTTCCTCCGCGGACTAGGTTTTCCACTTCACCCATTTGTCCGGGGGCTCATGTTCTACTACGGCTTGGACTTCCACGATCTGGCCCCGAACTTCATCCTCAACATCTCGGCGTTTATCGTCGTGTGCGAGGCCTTCCTCTGGATCCAGCCCCACTTCGGCTTATGGATGAAGACCTTCAATGTCAAGCCGAAGGTAGTGGGCGGCCGCCAAGCGGAGTGCGGAGGTGCCATGGTTGGCAAGATGGCCAAAGTCCTATGGCTCGAGGGCTCCTTTGTGGAGACCATAAAGGGGTGGCAATCGGGGTGGTTCTACATCACCGAGCCGCGCGACTCTCAATGGGCGGCGGCCCCCGAATTCCGATCTGGCTTCCCCACACGGCTCACATCATGGAAAGAGACGGGCCTGACGTGGGGGGATTCGGACGAGCTGTCCGGACTCCAAACCTGCGTCCGAAACCTGGTGGACAAGAATCTCAGGCTTGTCAACGTAATCCAGGTGATGCTCATCCGCCTGATTCTCCCATGCCAACAACGGGCCTTCATATTGTGGGAGTTCGATCCGACACAACACCCAACTCTGGAAAGGCTCTTCGACACTACGTACGAAGATGCCTGGAAGGTGCTGTTCAAGGGCGCCGAGGCTCCCACATCCGCTACCGAAGATCACGGATTCAGCTCGCAGCGTCAAGCCAGCGAGGTAAGTTATTTTACCCTTTATGGGACTCTTTTTTCATAGTTTGACTCTATGCGGGATCTAAAACTCCCTAACCTTTGACAGGACTGGCTGAAGACGTCCGGACAGATTAACTGTCCGGCCCCTTTGCCAGAAAACCCAGCGGACGCCCGATTAACGGGGCTGCTGGCTCTGGCACCTCACGTGGTGCCGGAGAAGAAGGCCACGAAGAAGGCCACGGGAACTCAAAGAAGCTCCCGGCGCCAAGTGCTGTCAGACTCATCGCCCGACGACCCTGAGGCAGAATCCTCCCCCGAGGAAGAGGAGGAGGAAAAGGAAGCCTCTCCCCCAGCGAGGGGAGAGAAGAAAAGGAAGGCTGCCCTTACTGGGGAGGCCGGAGGGTCCAAGAAAGGAAGGACCCTTCCTCCGGACTTCTCTACCAACACCGACAACGACGAGGAAGAGTGGCCAACAAGGGCCAAGCCTCTGGCGAGATCGTAAGTGTCCGGACTCCGGAATAGTTCTTGACTTTTTATTTGTCGCACAGTGTCTTCTAACGCCGAATATGACCATGTAGCCCGCCCAAGGACGAGCTCTCCGCTTCGTCGAGCGGCTCCCTTGGTTCGTCGGATGTGAATAGCACTTCACTTCCGACCGCCTCCTCTCCTCGTGTCGCCGACGACACCGCGGTGGAGTCCCAAAAGGGGCCCAGCCAGGAGGAGGTGATCCTGGAGGCGCCGCGAGGCGACCTCCCGGACTCCGGGCGCGAAGGGGGCGAGACCCCAGAGGGCTCTAAGTCTGGCCATGTGCCGGACTCCGTACCGGAAACTTCAGTGGTTCCGGAGTCCGGCAAGCGGCCCCTTCATAAGAAGGGTAAGACTACAACGTCGGTGACCTCCGTCCATCCGGAGGCACCGGATAGCTTGCTGGAGGCGCTTAAAGGCACCTCCATCGACGAGGAGCACCGCACTGTTATGAGTGTGGTGATCCAGAAAGTTCAGTCCACCAAGAGCGGTCTGACTGAAGCCTGTACCAGCCTTCTAACAGGCTTTGAGGTAAGTTTAGAATATGTAAAAATATTACCGCATAGACAGTAGCCCCTGATGCTTAGTTCGGTGTTGGAAAGAAAAGCAGGACTAAGGATCTAAAAGATATACGAGGAGTCTAACATAAGTATGTCAATATGGGAATGCAGGCGCTTGCTGACCTCTCACAGACCGATCATGGAGGTCAATGCATTGAAGCAGAGCCTCGAGCGGTCCGAGAACAAGCTCGGCCTTGCCAAGAAGCAGCTCGAGGACAAGGAGGGTAAGTAATACCTTATTAAAGAAATACCTTATAGAAAGGATTTGGTTGCAAAATGACAGGAGTAACATGGGTATTGTAGGGGCCACGAGCAGGTGGCGACCACTGAAGGAAGCGGTGTCCGTGTGGCAGAAGCAGAGCTGGCATGAGCGCTGCACCGAGAGAAGCAGGAGGCGCGGGTGGCGGAGGTGTGGCAAGAGCTCCAGGCTCTCCTGGAAAAACACGAGAGTTTGGAGCGTGACTCGAAGGCTCGAGAGTCTGAGCTCGCCTCGGCTCTTGAGAGTGCCAAAGCCGCTAAGGCCGAAGCCCAAAAAGCCCTCCAAGAAATTGAAGCATTAAAGAAGATAGCGGCGGGTAAGGCATTCTTTATGCAAAGCAAGCATGTGAAAGTGAATTACCTATTACTTACCCGAATCCGGAGCTCTCCAGGAGCGTTCGCAGATATGCCCCGTAGTGTGTCTGATGCTGCCGCGTTCTCTGGCGCCAAGGAGGGAGCTCGACGGAAAAGGTGTTACGGTCTCAGATATCGAGGCGGACATCCGTGCCCTGAGCGACCAGCTGAAGCAGCTGGTCGAGCTCCACAAGGTCGC
Organism: Aegilops longissima; assembly: GCA_021605205.1. Classification (NCBI taxonomy): domain Eukaryota; kingdom Viridiplantae; phylum Streptophyta; class Magnoliopsida; order Poales; family Poaceae; genus Aegilops; species Aegilops longissima. Next base: position 71,289,571 of record CM038676.1, read on the forward strand.
CGAGCAGGCCATGAAGGGCCTCATAATTCGGCTGTGGCCATTGTAAGCCATGCCTGGGAGCTACTTCGGGCTAGTGCGGCGGCTGGTGGATGCCTGTCCATGGATTGAGGTCATCAAGCGCTCCGTCTGCATTGAAGGTGCCCGTCAGGCCCTTGCCCGTGCTAAAGTGCACTGGGGCAAGCTGGATGCGGAGAAGCTTGTGACGGACGGGCCATCGAAGGGCAAGGAGCATCGCAAGCCCGAACTGTACTATGAGGGCATCATGAAGGGTGCCCGCCTTATAGCGGGTGAATGCTCCAAAGATAATTTTTTTGAATAGACTCGCATTTGTTATCCTGTACGCTGAAAACTTTTTCATATGCGCTAAGCAACGCTTTTGAATTTAAAATATTACCTTCTATGCGGCCGTTTATCAAATTTGAGAGATGGCGAGTCGTTGGCTTCAGTCCCCATGCCACTTGTGCTGGTGTGTTCGGGATAAACTTGAGCACTCTTGTTCCCATTCTTGGGTCCTTCGAGGGAGGCGCTCAACGCAACGAACCAGGCAACCGGACTATAATGCTTGAACACTCTCACTTAGCCATAGAATTCTATAATTTTAAATTTCGGCGAAGCCCCTAGTATTCGGAAGACCGAGTTCGGGGCGCTATCCACGCCTTGGCCGGACAATGCCGGTTCCTCGCTCTAAGCGGCATAAGTCTTTAGGGACTCAAAGAAACCTCTCGAACAGCGACCGGCTCTCGCCTTATCATGACGGTCAGTTTTAGCTTTCTCCACTGAGGTGCTCAACCCAGCTCAACCGGGGCACAATCGCAGTGGTTCTCCCAGTGCTACCTTAGCCGATATAACGAACGAAGGTACCAAAACATGGGAGCCAGGCAAACCCAACTATTGACCCAAGACATGATTCGAGCCGATGCATATAATGCTATAAGTTCGGGTGCTGCACTTGTGAAAGTGTTGGACTTGTCACACCATGTTTTTGGGGTACATAGGCCCTCGGTGTATTAGCCGTACTAAATTGTACGGTTGCACAATGTCATAAATGAACATATATAATGGGAAAGAATGCAATAATAGGCAAGAGCTATATATTGGTTATTCAAAAGAAACGCAAATAAAAGCGAGCGATACAAATTGTGCGATAAGCAAGGTGCAGGACTTTTGATATGTCCCCTTCCGAGGGGTAAGTTTGCGATGTGGTATGTAAAACAGGTATCTTGCTCGTAATAGAGACCACTGGACACTCGACGCAGTTTTTACGCTTCCCCGGCTGTTGCATCGTGTATTCGCGCGAATGCGGACATGGCTTCGGAGAGCGAGTCCTGAAAGTAAAAGGAAAAAAAAGGAATGACACAAACGGGAGCCCTAGTGCGGTCTAGCCGCATTCTGGGCGTGCCGTGGTTGTGGCCCGTCCCCTATGCCCATGGTGCTTCAGAGCGCAATTACGTGCGGCGTAATCGGCCAGCGAGTTCGCGAGGGCTGGGGTTGGGGCTGCATTACTACGCTTGTTTGGAACGTGCCAGGCGGTCTTGCTGTAGGTTACTCCGGACGCGCTTGACAGTGTCCGATTGTTTATTGGCCGGACTGGAGAATTGCCTTAAGAGGCTTTTCTGCACTTCCGCCGCGAGGGCCGCCGTGTGCTCCTCCGTTCGGAGAGAGCATTCGGTGTTTCCATTGACCGTGATTATTCCTCGAGGGCCTGTCATCTTGAGCTTGAGGTATGCGTAGTGCGGCACCGCATTGAACTTTGCAAATGTGGTTCGTCCAAGCAGTGCATGATAGCCGTTGCGGAACGGGACTATGTCGAAGATTAACTCTTCGCTTCGGGAGTTATCCGGGGATCCGAAGACCACTTCGAGTGTAACTGAGCCTGTACAATTGGCCTCTACACCTGGTATGACGCCTTTAAAGGTCGTCTTTGTGGGTTTAATCCTTGAGGGTCTATGCCCATTTTTGCGACTTGTATCTTGATAAAGCAGGTCAGGCTGCTACCGCCGTCCATCGGGACTCGGTGAGTGAAATCCGTCAATAATTGGGTCAAGAACCAATGCGGCGAAACCGCCGTGGACGGATGCTAGTGGGTGGTCCTTCGATCGAAGGTGATCGGGCAGGAAGACCATGGGTTGAACTTTGGGCGATGGCTCCATCGCAGTATCGTCCCTTAGTGCGTGCTTCCGCTCCCTTTTGGGTATATGGGTTGCGTATATCTTGTTCACCGTCCGCACTTGTGTGGGAAAGCCCTTCTGTCCTCTATTGTTCGGGCGGTCGGGCTCTTCCTCGTCATCGCTATGCAGCCCCTTGTCGTTGTTTTTCGCTTAGCTTGCTGCTTGCTTGAACACCCAACAATCCCTGTTGGTGTGGTTGGCTAGTTTTTCGGGGTGCCATGTATCGCACAAGCGATCGAGTATTCGGTCCAAGTTGGGACGGGCCCAGGTATTTCTTTTGAATGGCTTCTTCCACTTACCGGGTTTAGAGCCTCACGAATCCGGCATTCTCGTCGCATCTTCAGCATTATCACCATTAATGCGGCGTTTATGCTTGTTGCGACGCGACCGCCATTGCTGTCCTTGGTATCCGAACTACCGTGGTGTTTGGCCAAGTTGTTGCTTCGAGCTAGCCAGCTGTCCTCTCCAGCGCAAAAGTGGGTCATGAGTGTGGTGAGGGCTGCCATGGATTCGGCTCTTCTGTCCTAGGTGCGGGCTAGCCACTCGTCGCGGATGTTGTGTTGAAGGCTGCTAAGCGCCTACGCATCGGGACGGTCGGCGATCTGATTTTTCTTTGTTAGGAACCGCGTCGAGAATTGTCGGCGATTCTTACGGCTGCTGAATTATATGGCTAAGGTCATCGGCGTCGGTGGTCGCACATATGTGCCCCGAAGTTATCAAGTAATGCGGCTTCGAGGTCCTCCCAACAACCGATTGACTCTGCTGGCAAGCTGTTGAGCCAATGCCGAGCTGGTCCTTTGAGCTTGAGTGGGAGGTATTTGATGGCATGTAGATCATCACCGCGGGCCATGTGGATATGGAGGAGATAGTCCTCGATCCAGACCGCAGGATCTGTGGTTCCATCGTACGATTCGATGTTTACGGGTTTGAAGCCCTCGTGGATTTGATGATCCATTACTTCATCTGTGAAGCATAGTGGGTGTCTTGGCGCCCTGTATTGGGCTATATCACGGCGTAGCTCATATGAGCTTTGTCTCATCGTGTGTTCGGCCCGGCGGGTTTCTGTATCCGGCGTGGCGGTAATCATCCCAGTCGTTGGCCAACGCGATCTGTAGATCGATCTTGTATGCTTTGCCTTATCCTCAATATATCTATAAGTCGGTGCGTTTTCCCGTGCCTTGGTACTTTTTGGCGGCGTCGGGCGTGGCTTGGCGGAGGCCGAGAGGCTTCCTGTCGCGGCCACGGGTGGCAGTCTGCCATGTCGTCGCGTTGGTGGCGTGTGTGCTTCCTCCTCTGATCGAGGCAGCGGCCTGCGTTTGGGGTAGCTTTTGGAGGCGTTCGAGTTCATACTCTTGGCTGCAAGGACTTGGTCCATCTGCCGCCTAGCAGGTCTTAGTCAACTCTAAGCTGTTGCTTCTTTTTCTTGAGGCTGCTTGCCGTGGCCATGAGCCTGCGTTTAAGCGCTCTTGTTCGACGGGGTCCTCCGCACGACGAATTCGTCGTCGTCGAGGCTTGCCTCGTCTTGGGGGGCGATAATTATCGTCCTCTACCTCTATTTCTGCCGCACTGTTGTGCGGACTTGCTTCTCCTCCTCCCTGCGCTAAGTCCTGCTTTGGAGGGGTCGTCTTCGCACCTTGTCCAGGGTATTATTTTCTCCCGTGCCAGAATCGCCGTTTTTACTGTGGCGGGATTTAGAGCGGCGCCGCTGATGTCGGCGCTTGGGTTGTTTCTTGGAGGGGTCATCCTCCGCCGTTCCATCACCATTCCCATCTTTTGGGATGTCCACCATGTATATGTCATATGGCGAGGTGGCCTTCCGATTGCCCGTGGGCGCTGGCTCTTGATCGTCTCCGCACCGTCGTCCATACCGTCGATGTCTTGGTCGAAGTCGAGCATGTTGGTTAAATCATCGGCGGTGGCTACAAAGTGGGTGGTGGGTGGGCGTTGAATTTCTTCGTCGTCCGAATCCCAACCTTCGACCATAGTTCGCCAGGCTCCACGACAAAGAGAGACTTTAATGAGTTCAGGATATCGCCAAAGGGCGAGTCTTGAAAGATGTCATGGCGGTGAAATCCATAACGGCGCTTGATCGGATTCGGTGGCGGTATGAGGAGGTTCGGAGTCCGGAAAGAGTCCGGCACACTGGGAGTCACGAGCTTTGCAAAGGACAGGGGCGGTGTTGGCTCAATCGCCGTAGAGATTTCAGCCCCGAGGCGGTGTCCAACCAACCATCCTCGTCGTGAAACCGGCTCCGGATTAAGGGTCGGGCGGGCACTAGTGCGGCCTGTGGCACTGTTTTGGCGAGCTAGATCGTACCCATCGAGACAAGGCGGCACGCTCGGCCGTGTGGCTCGAATCCGTCGAAGATCAAGTCTCCGCGGACATCGGCCGTATAGTTCAAGCTTCCAAATCTGACCTGATGGCGGGCGTAGCTTTTGATCTGCTCCGGATGGCCTAGCGAATTGGCCGCGGTGCAAAGCCACGAATCGAAGATCTGTCCGAGGAGAAAAGTCTCACCTGGACTGCGTCGTTCTTGATGATTGAAGGAGCCATCGGGCCTATAGGTGGCGACACGGAGGAACTCTCAATGAAAGCACCAATGTCGGTGTCAAAACTGGTGGATCTCGGGTAGGGGTCCCGGCTGTGCGTCTAGGCGGATGGTAACAGGAGACAAGGGACACGATGTTTTTACCCAGGTTTGGGCCCTCTCGATGGAGGTAATACCCTACTCCTGCTTGATTAATATTGATGATATGGGTAGTACAAGAGTAGATCTACCACGAGATCAGAGAGGCTAAACCCTAGAAGCTAGCCTATGGTATGATTGTTGTTCGTCCTACGGACTAAAACCCTTCGGTTTATATAAACACCGGATAGGGTTAGGGTTACACAGAGTCGGTTACAATGGTAGGAGATCTACATATCCGTATTGCCAAGCTTGCCTTCCACGCCAAGGAAAGTCCTATCCGGACAAGGGACGAAGTCTTCAATCTTGTATCTTCATAGTCTAGGAGTCCGGCCAACGGTGATAGTTCGGCTATCCGGACACCCCCTAGTCCAGGACTCCCTCAGGGGGGCGCCCTCCATCCTCGTGGCCGCCTCCCTCCTTTCTTGACCGAGGGTCCAAGTCTCCTGGATCTTATCTGATGAGAAAATAACATTCCCGAAGGTTTCATTCCGTTTGGACTCCGTTTGATATTCCGTTTCTTCAAAATACTGAAATAGGCAAAAAAGCAATTCTGGGCTGGGCCTCCGATTAATAGGTTAGTTCAAAAGTAATATAAAAGTGGAAAATAAAGCCCAATATAGTCCAAAACAATAGATAATATAGCATGGAGCAATCAAAAATTATAGATACGTTGGAGACTATCATACACCGTTTCCATTCCACAGCTGTAAAAGTTCTTCAACTAATGGCCTTAGGTACACATCAATGTCGTTGCCGGGTTGCTTAGGGCCTTGGATGAGAACTGGCATCATAATGAACTTTCGCTTCATGCACATCCAAGGAGGAAGGTTATACATACATAGAGTCATGGGCCTGGTGCTGTGATTGCTGCTCTGCTCCCCGAAAGGATTAATGCCATCCGCGCTTAAAGCAAACCATACGTTCCTTGGGTCACCTGCAAACTCAGCCCAGTACTTCCTCTTGATTTTTCTCCACTGCGACCCGTCAGCGGGTGCTCTCAACTTCCCGTCTTTCTTACGGTCCTCACTGTGCCATCGCATCAACTTGGCATGCTCTTTGTTTCGGAACAGTCGTTTCAACTGTGGTATTATAGGAGCATACCACATCACCTTCGCAGGAACCCTCTTCCTGCAGGGCTCGCCGTCAACATCACCTGGGTCATCTCGTCTGATCTTATACCGCAATGCACCGCATACCAGGCATGTGTTCAAATCCTTGTAAGCACCGTGGTAGAGGATGTAGTCATTAGGGCATGCATGTATCTTCTGCACCTCCAATCCTAGAGGGCATACGACCTTCTTTGCTGCGTACGTACTGTCGGGCAATTTGTCATCCTTTGGAAGCTTCTTCTTCAATATTTTCAGTAGCTTCTCAAATCCTTTGTCAGGCACAACATTCTCTGCCTTCCACTGCAGCAATTCCAGTATGGTACAGAGCTTTGTGTTGCCATCTTTGCAATTGGGGTACAACCCTTTTTTGTGATCCTCTAACATGCGATCGAACTTCAGCTTCTCCTTTTGACTTTCGCATTGCGTCCTTGCATCGACAATGACCCGTCGAAGATCATCATCATTGGGCACATCGTCTGGTTCCTCTTGATCTTCAGCAGCTTCCCCTGTTGCAGCATCACCGTATTCAGGGGCACATAGTTGTCATCGTCCTCTTCTTCTTCGCCGTCTTCCATCATAACCCCTATTTCTCCGTGCCTCGTCCAAACATTATAGTGTGGCATGAAACCCTTGTAAAGAAGGTGGGTGTGAAGGATTTTCTGGTCAGAGTAAGACTTTGTATTCCCACATTTAGGGCATGGACAACACATAAAACCATTCTGCTTGTTTGCCTCAGCCACTTTGAGAAAATCATGCACGCCCTTAATGTACTTGGAGGTGTGTCTGTCACCGTACATCCATTGCCGGTTCATCTGCGTGCATTATATATAATTATGTGTGTCAAAAGTAAGAAAATTAGACAAGTATGTAACGCCCCGGATTCGATGCGCCAGGTGTTTGTCAGTTATTCGCCGTTGCATTTTGCCATGTCATCATCTGCATTTTTATCATGTCATCATGTGCATTTCATTTTGCCTACGTGTTCGTCTCATGCATCCGAGCATTTTCCCCGTTGTCCGTTTTCCAATCCGGCACTCCTATGTCTCCCGGCGCCCCCTTTTACCTCTTTTCGTGTGCGGGTGTTAAACGGTCTCGGAATGACCTGAGGTTTGCCAAGCGGCCTTGGTATAGCACCGGTAGACCGCCTGTCAAGTTTCGTGCCATTTGGAGGTCGTTTGATACTCCAACGGTTAACCGGGTAACCGTGAAAGCCTCCTTCTCTTTGCAGCCCAACACCCCTTCCAAAGTGGCCCCAAACCCAGAAAACTCCCCTCCATGCTCTCGGTCGTTCGATCACGATCGCGTGGCCGAAAACCGCACCTCATTTGGAGCTTCCTAGCTCCTCCTATCTATAAACTCGACCCCCCCCCAAATTCGCGGTCCAAACCCCTGAAACCCTAGTTTTCGTCCTCGCTTGCTTGCGCCGGACATGTCGCGCCGTCCGGACGCTTCCCGCCGCCGCCTCGCGCCCGGTAGCCGCCCGCCACGTGGCCCGCGCGCCGCCCAGCGCCGCCCGCCGCCCATGGCCTGCAGCCAGGGCCCAGCGGCCCGATCCGCCGCCCGGCGACGACCGCGGGAGACCGCGCCCGCCCAGCAGCTCTCTGCCCGCCCGCCGTCGGCCGCCCCCCCTCGCCGCCCAGAGCGGGCGCCGCCCGCCATGACCTCGCCTCGCCGGCCCAGCATTGGCTTCGCCGCGCCCGTCCCTCGCCCGCTGGCGGTTCCCCCTCGCCGGACCGCCGGCCCGCCCTCCGTCTCGCCACCCCTGCCAGCTCCGGCCGCCTCGAAGTCCGTGCCCGACGACCCGGATCCAGATCTGGAAACCGGAGGTTGACCCCGATTCCACTAAGTCCCGAATCTGCTGTTGTTTTCATGCATTTTCGTTACATCATAACTTTGCACCCGTAGCTCCGTTTTGCGCGTGTAATATGTCAAATTGTTCGCCTCGACGAGTAGATCATTTCATCTCATTGCATCATTTTCATTTGAGCTCATATTGATGCCCGAAATGCTGTTAGAAGAGGGCTATGTGATGTTAGTTTCAGATTCTTATCAGAACATGCACTTTTGTCATTTTTGCCATGATTGATGTGTGCACCCTATGAACTTGAGTCCTACATGTGTTTTGTTCTATACCATGCCATATTTACAGGGGTGTATGCCATGTATTTTTGTGATCTCTGTGGTGACTAGCACAAGCATGCAAACTAGGCTTCATGATGTTGCTGTTTTCAGCCCCTGTTCTGATGATATTTTTATGCCATGTTAACTTGATGCTTCCGAGAGATCCATGCTTATTTTGAGATACTTCAGTAAGGATGTTTTGTTCTACATGTCTTTATCTATCCATCCATGCCCTTGTTTGCAATTATTGAGTGCCATAGCTTGAGTCAATCGAGCTCTACTTTTCCTATAAAATGTTTCCTGGCAGGTTGTTTACATGTTATTCAATTTTGCCAAGGTTGTTGTAGTTGATCCGTGTATGCTATGGTGTTGTTCTTGCCATGTATAGCTTCTATGCCATGTCTTATTACTGTTGGTTGCCTTGCTATGCCATGTTTTGCTCTGTGGTGAGTGGTTCAAGCTCACCAACATGCCTACTTATTGTTGTTCCTGCCATGTTTGAATCCGTCATATAACTTGCCATGTTTACATGGGTGCCATCATATTTTCTGATCCTTTTTGGCTCATGGTCACTAAAGGACTTTTGTTCTATGCATTTAGTAGACTCATGCCATGCCTTTGTTTGCCATGATAAGTTCCTGTAGCATGTTGTTTGATAGCTCTAAACATTGCAACCTGATGTTATTTCTGCAAAGTCTGAAACTGTTATTATATGCAATCTTGCCATGTCATTTTGAGCATCTTCTAGTGATTTCTGGAGATAGCTCAGTGTTCATGTTTTGTCATGCTTTACCTGTAGATCATGCCCATGTCTTTTTTTATTATGTTAAGGTCCTGTAGCATGTTGTTTTGATGCTTGCAATATGCCTAGTTGCTGTTTTGGACAGATTGTTGTCATGTCTTGTATAGTGTGTATGTGTTGAACCGTTGCTCCGTTTTGAGTGTGCTCTATATGAAACTTGCTTGATTTTGCATGTAGTTTCATATTATCATGTTGCATCCTTGTTTTGAGGTGTTTTCTTGATGTTTGTATGCATTTTGCATCAATGCCATGTTTAACTTGTTTTGCTCATATCTTCTAGGCCGTAGCTCCAAATCTAATGAACTTCATATGTAACTTGACTAGAATTTCGTGTAGATCATCGTGGTGCATCTTAACTTGCTTTTTAACAACTTGAACATAAGGTTTATTCAGATCTGTACCAATTTCGAAATTTTCATATGAGGACTTACCGGAATTGTTCTATGTTGTTTCCGGCCTCATTTAAACTTGCCTTGATGTGTTGCTCTTGTTTGCATCATCCCTTGTCATGAGTAGCCTCATCTAGATTTGTCTTGCATCATGCTTGTTTGTGCATCATGCCTTGTTCATGTGTGGTGTGTTTACTTTGTTGTGTGCTTCTTCTTGTTAGTTCCTGTTTCGTTGCGATCGTGAGGATTCGTTCGTCTTCGCTTGGTTCGGCTTCATCCGTTCGTCTTCTTCATGGACTCGCTCTTCTTCCTTGCGGGATTTCAGGCAAGATGACCGCTACCCTGGATCTCACTACTATCATTGCTATGCTAGTTGCTTTGTTCTATCGCTATGCTGCGCTACCTAATTACCTGTTTATCAAGCCATCCCAAATTGCCATGTCAGCCTCTAACCTTTGCACCCTTCCTAGCAAACCGTTGTTTGGCTATGTTACCGCTTTGCTCAGCCCCTCTTATAGCGTTGTTAGTTGCAGGTGAAGATGAAGTTTGTTCCTTGTTGGAACATGGAGATGTTGTTCCTCGTTGGAACATGTTTACTTGTTGGGATATCACAATATATCTTATATTATTTAATGCATCTATATACTTGGTAAAGGGTGGAAGGCTCGGCCTTATGCATGGTGTTTTGTTCCACGCTTGCCGCCCTAGTTTCCGTCATATCGGTATTATGTTCCCGGATTTTGCGTCCCTAACGCGGTCGGGTGATTTATGGGACCCCTTGACAGTTCACTTTGAATAAGACTTTTCAAAGAAGGCCCAACATTGGTTTTACCATTTGCCTCACCACCACCTACTTTTCCCTTGGGAGTCGCTCTCTCGAGGGTCATCTTTATTAGCCCCCGGGCGGTGCTTCTCTAAGTGCTGGTTCGAACCGAGTAGATCTGAGGGCCACCTTGGGGCAACTTGAGGATTGGTTTTACTCATAGGATGTCTCATCCGGTGTTGCCCGAGCGAGATATGTGCAGCTCCTATCGGGATTGTCGGCGCATCGGGCGGCTTTGCTGGTCTAGTTTTATTCTTTGTCGAAATGTCTTGTAGCCGGATTCGAGACTGATCGGGTCTTCCGGGGAGAAGGAATATCCTTCGTTGATCGCGAGAGCTTATCATGGGCTAAGTTGGGACACCCTGCAGGTATAAACTTCCGAGAGCCGTGCCCATGGTTATGTGGCAGATGGGAATTTGTTAATATCCGGTTGTAGTAAACTTGAAGCAAACTCTTCTAAAATACACCAACCGTATGCGTAACCATGAGTGTCTCTTTTGGGGTTGATCGAGAGGAGAACACGGTTCTTGGAGTTATGTCGGCGTATGTAGGAGTTCAGGATCACTTCTTGATCATTACTAGTTGACGACCGTTCCTTTGTTTCTCTTCTCGCTCTCATTTGCGTATGTTAGCCACCATATATGCTTAGTCGCTGCTGCAACCTCACCACTTTACCCTTCCTTTCCCTTTAAGCTTTGCTAGTCTTGATACCCATGGTAATGGGATTGCTGAGTCCTCGTGGCTCCTGATTACTACAACAACGATTGCGGTACAGGTTTGCGATGATCATGGCGAGAGCGATGTTTGCTTGTGTTGGAGTTCTTCTTCTGCTTCTTCGATCAGGGGATAGGTTCCAGGTCGGCAGCCTGGGCTAGCAGGGTGGATGTCGTTTGAGCTTCTATTTATGTTTCATCCGTAGTCGGATGTTGATGTTGTATGATGTTGATGTATTCTGGTGGCATTTGTGCCTTATGTATGTATCCCTATGCATTATGTAATGTTGATGTAATGATATCCACCTTGCAAAAGCGTTTCAATATGCGGGTCTATCCTTGGTGGGACCTTCGAGTTCCTTTTGGATAGGGTCGCATATTGGGCGTGACAAAGTATCTATGTAAAGTAAGAATTTTTTCCTTTCAGAAAGAAGATAAGAACAAGAGGCTCACCACGGTGGTGCCAGCGATGATATCGGCGCGGGCGATCGGCGGCGGTGAAGATGGGGAGGGGGCGTGACGGACCACTAATATAAACCTAGACAAATCTCGGGAAAAATGGAGCTCGGAGGTCGAGCTTCGAGAGGAGAAAGCTTAACTAGTGTGGCTCGGGCATTTCATCGAACACCTCATGTGCATAAGAGGTGAGCTAGAGCACCCAATGCCCTCCCCCCTCGCGCGCCAGCAAAAAACTGAGCACTGTGCAGTGCTCTGCTGTGGCAATGGGGTATATATAGGCAACTCATTTGTCCCGGTTCGTGGCTGGAACCGGGACTAAAGCTCCCCCTTCTGTCCGGTTCGAGCCATGAACCGGGACCAATGGCTGTGGGCCAGGAGCGAGGCCCATTAGTCCTGGTTCGTGCCTAGAACCAGGACAAATGGGTCCACGCGAACCGGGACCAATGCCCACGAGGTCCCGGCCGGCCCCCTGGGTTCACGAACCGGGACTAATGCCCCCCCATGGGTCCCAGTTCGTGCAGAACCGGGACTAATGGGCTGGCCAGGCCCAAACGAAAGCCCTGTTTTCTACTAGTGCATGAGGGCCGGCCGGCCTCCCCCTTGCTCCTTTATATACGGGGCAAGGGGGCGCCCTAGAACACACAAGTTGACAGTTGTCTTAGCCGTGTGCGGTGCCCCCCTCCACCGATTTCCTCCTTGGTCATATCGTTGTAGTGCTTAGGCGAAGCCCTGCGTCGGTAACTTCATCATCACCGTCATCATGCCGTCGTGCTGACGAAACTCTCCCTCGGCCTCAGCTGGATCTAGAGTTCGTGGGACGTCACCGAGCTGAACGTGTGCAGATCGAGGAGGTACCATACGTTCGGTGCTAGGATCGGCCGGATCGTGAAGACGTACGGCTACATCAACCGCGTTGTCATAACGCTTCCGCTTTCGGTCTACGCGGGTGCATGGACACATTCTCTCGCTTGTTGCTATGCATCACCTAGATGGATCTTGTGTGTGCGTAGGATTTTTTTTGAAATTATTGCGTTCCCCAATAGTGGCATCCGAGCCAGGTCTATGCGTAGATGTTATTTGCACTAGTAGAACACAAAGAGTTGTGGGCGATAATAGTCATACTTCTTACCAGCATGTCATACTTTGATTCGACGGTATTGTTGGATGAAGCGGCTCAGACCGACATTACGCGGACGCTTACGCGAGAATGGTTCTACCGACGTGCTTCGCACACAGGTGGCTAGTGGGTGTCAGTTTCTCCAACTTTAGTTGAATCGAGTGTGACTACGCCCGGTCCTTGTTGAAGGTTAAAACATCACACTTGACGAAAAATCGTTGTGGTTTTTGATGCATAGGTAAGAATGGCTCTTGCTAAGCCCGTAGCAGCCACGTAAAATTTGCAACAAGTAGAGGACGTCTAACTTGTTTTTGCAGGGTATGTTGTGATGTGATATGGTCAAGGCGTGATGATATATAAATTGTTGTATGAGATGATCATGTTTTGTAATGATTATCGGCAATGGCAGGAGCCTTATGGTTGTCGCTTTATTGTATGAAATGCAATCGCCATGTAATTGCTTTACTTTATCACTAAGCGGTAGCGATAGTCGTGATAGCAATAGTTGGCGAGACGAAAACGATGCTTCGATGGAGATCAAGTTGTCAAGCCGGTGACAATGGTGATCATGACGGTGCTTTGGAGATGGAGATCAAAGGCACAAGATGATGATGGCCATATCATATCACTTATATTGATTGCATGTGATGTTTATCCTTTATGCATCTTATTTTGCTTAGTTCGACGGTAGCACTATAAGATGATCTCTCACTAAATTTCAAGGTATAAGTGAAGGAAATATTCCCTAGAGGCAATAATAAAGTTGTTATTTATATTTCCTTATATCATGATAAACGTTTATTATTCATGCTAGAATTGTATTAACCGGAAACTTAGTACATGTGTGAATACATAGACAAACAGAGTGTCACTAGTATGCCTCTACTTGACTAGCTCGTTGAATCAAAGATGGTTAAGTATCCTGGCCATAGACATGAGTTGTCATTTGATTAACGGGATCACATCATTAGAGAATGATGTGATTGACTTGACCCATTCTGTTAGCTTAGAACTTGATCATTTAGTATATTGCTATTGCTTTCTTCATGACTTATACATGTTCCTATGACTATGAGATTATGCAACTCCCGAATACCGGAGGAACACTTTGTGTGCTGCCAAACATCACAATGTAACTGGGTGATTATAAAGGTGATCTACAGGTGTCTCCGATGGTACATGTTGAGTTGATATAGATCAAGATTAGGATTTGTCACTCCGATTTTCGGAGAGGTATCTCTGGGCCCTCTCGATAATGCACATCACTATAAGCCTTGCAAGCAATGTGACTAATGAGTTAGTTGCGGGATGATGAATTACGGAACAAGTCAAGATACTTGCCGGTAACGAGATTGAACTAGGTATTGAGATACCGACGATCGAATCTCAGGCAAGTAACATATCGATGACAAAGGGAACAACGTATATCATTATGCGGTTTTGACCGATAAAGATCTTCATAGAATATGTGGGAGCCAATATGAACATCTAGGTTCCGCTATTGGTTATTGACCGGAGACGTGTCTCGGTCATGTCTACATAGTTCTCGAACCCGTAGGGTCCGCATGCTTAGCGTTCGGTGACGATCGGTATTATGAGTTTATGTGTTTTGATGTACCGAAGATAGTTCAGAGTTCCGAATGTGATCACGGACATGAAGAGGAGTCTCGAAATGGTCGAGACATAAAGATTGATATATTGGATGACTATATTCGGACACCGGATGTGTTCCGGGGGTCTCCGGATAATTATCAAAGTGCAGGGGGGTTATCGGAACCCCCCGAGGGACTATTGGGCCTACATGGGCCATACGGAAGAGAGGAGGCAGCCCACAAGGGGCAGCCGTGGCCCCTCCCTATAGGGAGTCCGAATTGGACTAGGGAGGGGGGCGCCCCCTTTCCTTCTCCTCTCCCTATCCTTCCTTCTCCCTTCCTCCTCCTTGTTGGACTAGGAAAGGGGGAGTCCGACTCCTACTAGGAGGAGGACTGCTCCCCCTCCTTAGCGGGCCCCAAGGCCGGCCGGCCTGCCCCTTGCTACTTTATATACGGGGGCAGGAGGGCACCCTAGAACACACAAGTTGATCATTGATCTCTTAGCCGTGTGCGGTGCACCCTGTCGGTGTCAAAACCGGCGGATCTCGGGTAGGGGGTCCCAAACTGTGCGTCTGAGGTTGATGGTAACAGGAGACGGGGGACATATTGTTTACCCAGGTTCGGGCCCTCTCTATGGAGGTAATACCCTACTTCCTGGTTGATTGATCTTGATGGTTATGATTATTACAAGAGTTGATCTACCTCGAGATCGTAATGGTTGAAACCCTAAAAGTCTAGCCTGTATGACTATGATTGTGATTATGGTCGCCTCTACGGACTAAGCCGTCCAGTTTATATAGACACGGAGGGGACTAGGGTTGTACAAAGTCGGTTACAGAGAAAGGAATCTTCATATCAGGGCACCAAGCTTGCCTTCCACGCCAAGGAGAGTCCCATCCGGACACGGGAGAGAGACTTCTATCTTGTATCTTCACAGCCCATCAGTCCGCCCTACGTACCATAGTCCGGACGCCCGAGGACCCCTTAATCCAGGACTCCCTCAGTAGCCCCTGAACTAGGCTTCAATGACGATGTGTCCGGCGCGCAAATTATCTTCGGCATTGCAAGGCGCGTTCCTTCTCCGAATACTCCAACACAGTCTTCGGATACAACGACCGTGTCCGGCTCTGCAAAACAAGTACCACACACATCCGCAGAGAGTATAATATTTCACGAGTCCAATCCGTTGACAACTTTTTGTAGCGTGACACCACATCATCACCCAGTCATTATTTCGAACCGTTTTTCGGCTTGCCGCTTCATATTTCGAGATGTGGTCTTACTGGCACGTCTCATCAAAGCAGAGATCGTGTCCCCTTATTGCGGGATTCTCATCAATACGAGCGTGGGTAATCCAACCATGCCGTCTGTACAGCCCTTGGGAACAGGCCAGTATTAAGGCGAGTGGGGAGGCGCTTGGTATTCACTGCCTTTATAAGGAGATAAGGATTCTCTTCTTTCACCCATGCCTTCTCTCTCTCTGCCCTCCCATTCTCGAGCTCCAGTGCCCAAGTCCTCGTCTTTTCCTCCCCAAGAAAACACTCTATCATGTCCGGATCTGGAGCGTAAGGGAAGTGGATGGCTTCCTCCATCAAGGGTGGCAACTGTTGGGGAACGTAGTAATTTCAAAATTTTCCTACGCACACGCAAGATCATGGTGATGCATAGCAACGAGAGGGGAGAGTGTTGTCCACGTACCCCCATAGACCGGCGAAGCGTTAGCACTTGCGCGATTGATGTAGTCGTACGTCTTCACGGCCCGACCGATCAAGCACCGAAACTACGGCACCTCCGAGTTCTTGCACTCTTTCAGCTCGATGACGTTCCCCGGACTCCGATCCAGCAAAGTGTCGGGGAAGAGTTTCATCAGCACGACGGCGTGGTGACAATCTTGATGTTCTACCATCGCAGGGCTTCACCTAAGCACCGCTACAATATTATCGAGGAGAACTATGGTGGAGGGGGGCACCGCACACGGCTAAGGGATCTCAAGGATCAATTGTTGTCTCTTTGGGGTACCCCCTGCCCCCGTATATAAAGGAGCAAGGGGGAGGCCGGCCGGCCCTCTATGGCGCGCCCCCCAAGAGGGGAATCCTACTAGGACTCCAAGTCCTAGTAGGTTTCCACCTAAAGGGAGAGAGGGGGAAGGAAGGAGAGGGAGAGGGAGAAGGAAAGTGGGGCGCCGCCCCCCTCTCCTAGTCCAATTCGGACCAGAGGGGGAGGGGGCGTGCGGCCTACCCTGGCCGCTCCTCTCTCTCTCTCCACTAAGGCCCATCGAGGCCCATTAGTTCCCCCGGGTGTTCCGATAACCCTCCGGCACTCCGGTTTTATCCGAAACTTCTCCGAAACACTTCCGGTGTCCGAATATAGTCGTCCAATATATCAATCTTCATGTCTCGACCATTTAGAGACTCCTCGTCATGTCCGTAATCACATACGGGACTCTGAACAAACTTCAGTACATCAAAACTCATAAACTCATAATATAACTGTCATCGAAACCTTAAGCGTGCGGACCCTACGGGTTCGAGAACTATGTAGACATGACCGAGAACCATTCTGGGTCAATAACCAATAGAGGAACCTGGATGCTCATATTGGCTCCTACATATTCTACGAAGATCTTTATCGGTTAAACCACATAACAACATACGTTGTTCCCTTTGTCATCGGTATGTTACTTGCCCGAGATTCAATCGTCGGTATCTCAATACCTAGTTCAATCTCATTACCGGCAAGTCTCTTTACTCGTTACGTAATGCATCATTCCGTAACCAACTCATTAGCTACATTGCTTGCAAGGCTTATAGTGATGTGCATTACCGAGAGGGCCCAGAGATACCTCTCCGACAATCGGAGTTACAAAACCTAATCTCGAAATACGCCAACTTAACATGTACCTTTGGAGACACCTGTAGAGCTCCTTTATAATCACCCAGTTATGTTGTGACGTTTGGTAGCACACAAAGTGTTCCTCCGGTAAATGGGAGTTGCATAATCTCATAGTTATAGGAACTTGTATAAGTCATGAAGAAAGCAATAGCAACATACTAAAACGATCAAGTGCTAAGCTAACGGAATGGGTCAAGTCAATCACATCATTCTCCTAATGAAGTGATCTCGTTAATCAAATGACAACACATGTCTATGGTTAGGAAACATAACCATCTTTGATTAATGAGCTAGTCAAGTAGAGGCATACTAGTGACTTTAAGTTTGTCTATGTATTCACACATGTATTATGTTTCCGGTTAATACAATTCTAGCATGAATAATAAACATTTATCATGATACGAGGAAATAAATAATAACTTTATTATTGCCTCTAGGGCATATTTCCTTCAGTTCCCACTTGCACTAGAGTCAATAATCTAGATTACGATAATGATTCTAACACCCATGGAGTCTTGGTGCTGATCAAGTTTTGCTCGTGGAAGAGGCTTAGTCAGCGGGTGCGCAACATTCAGATCCGTATGTATCTTGCAAATATCTATGTCTCCCACCTGGACTTGGTCCCGGATGGAATTGAAGCGTCTCTTGATGTGCTTGGTCCTCTTGTGAAATCTGGATTCCTTTGCCAAGGCAATTGCACCACTATTGTCACAGAAGATCTTCATTGGTCCCGATGCACTAGGTATGACACCTAGATCGGAAATGAACTCTTTCATCCAGACTCCTTCATTTGCTGCTTCCAAAGCAGCTATGTACTCCGCTTCGCATGTAGATCCTGCCATGATGCTTTGTTTAGAACTGCACCAACTGACAGCTCCACCGTTCAATATAAACACGTATCCGGTTTGCGATTTTGAATCGTCCGGATCAGTGTCAAAGCTTGCATCGACGTAACCATTTACGACTAGCTCTTTGTCACCTCCATAAACGAGAAACATATCCTTAGTCCTTTTCAGGTATTTCAGGATATTCTTGACCGCTGTCCAGTGATCCACTCCTTTATTACTTTGGTACCTCCCTGCCAAACTTATTGCTAAGCATACGTCAGGTCTGGTACACAACATTGCATACATGATAGAGCCTATGGCTGAAGCATAGGGAACATCTTTCATTTTCTCTCTATCTTCTGCTGTGGTCGGGCATTGAGTTTGACTCAACTTCACACCTTGTAATACAGGCAAGAACCCTTTCTTTGCCTGATCCATTTTGAACCTTTTCAAAACTTTATCAAGGTATATGCTTTGTGAAAGTCCAATTAAGCGTCTTGATATATCTCTATAGATTTTGACGCCTAATATGTAAGCAACTTCACCGAGGTCTTTCATTGAAGAACTTTTATTCAAGTATCCCTTTATGCTATCCAGAAATTATATATCATTTCCAATTAATAATATGTCATCTACATATAATATAAGAAATGCTACAGAGCTCCCACTCACTTTCTTGTAAATACAGGCTTCTCCAAAAGTTTGTATAAAACCATATGCTTTGATCACACTATCAAAGCGTTTATTCCAACTCCGAGAGGCTTGCACCAGTCCATAAATGGATCGCTGGAGCTTGCACACTTTGTCAGCACCTTTTGGATCGACAAAACCTTCCGGTTGCATCATATACAACTCTTCTTCCAGAAATCCATTCAGGAATGCAGTTTTGACATCCATTTGCCATATTTCATAATCATAACATGCGACAATTGCTAACATGATTCGGACAGACTTAAGCATCAAAGTCTCATCGTAGTCAACCCCTTGAACTTGTCGAAAACCTTTCGCAACAAGTCGAGCTTTGTAGACAGTTACATTACCATCAGCGTCAGTCTTCTTCTTGAAGATCTATTTATTCTCGATGGCTTGCCGACCATCGGGCAAGTCAACCAAAGTCCATACTTTGTTCTCATACATGGATCCCATCTCAGATTTCATGGCCTCAAGCCATTTTGCGGAATCTGGGCTCATCATCGCTTCCTCATAGTTCGTAGGTTCGCCATGGTCAAGTAACATGACTTCCAGAATAGGATTGCCGTACCACTCTGGTGCAGATCTCACTCTGGTTGACCTACGAAGTTCGGTAGTAACTTGATCTGAAGTTTCATGATCATTATCATTAGCTTCCTCACTGATTGGTGTAGTCGTCACAGGAACCGGTTCTTGTGATGAACTACTTTCCAATAAGGGAGTATGTATAGTTATCTCATCAAGTTCTACTTTCCTCCCACTCACTTCTTTCGAGAGAAACTCCTTCTCTAGAAAGGATCCGAATTTAGCAACAAAAATCTTGCCCTCAGATCTGTGATAGAAGGTGTATCCAATAGTCTCTTTTGGGTATCCTATGAAGACACATTTCTCCGATTTGGGTTCGAGCTTATCTGGTTGAAGTTTCTTCACATAAGCATCGCAGCCCCAAACTTTAAGAAACGACAACTTTGGTTTCTTGCCAAACCACAGTTCATAAGGCGTCGTCTCAACGGATTTCGATGGTGCCCTATTTAACATGAATGCAGCCGTCTCTAAAGCACCCCAAAAATATAGCGGTAAATAAGTAAGAGACATCATAGATCGCACCATATCTAGTAAAGTATGATTACGACGTTCGGACACACCATTACGCTGTGGTGTACCGGGTGGCGTGAGTTGCGAAACTATTCCACATTGTTTCAAATGAAGACCAAACTCGTAACTCAAATATTCTCCTCCATGATCAGATCGTAGAAACTTTATTTTCTTGTTATGATGATTTTCCACTTCACTCTGAAATTCTTTAAACTTTTCAAATGTTTCAGACTTATGATTCATTAATAAATATACCCATATCTGCTCAAATCATCTGTGAAGGTGAGAAAATAATGATACCCGCCGTGAGCCTCAATATTCACCGGACCACATACATCAGTATGTATGATTTCCAACAAATCTGTTGCTCGCTCCATTGTTCTGGAGAACGGCGTTTTAGTCATCTTACCCATGAGGCATGGTTCGCAAGTACCAAGTGATTCACAATCAAGTGATTCCAAAAGTCCATCAGTATGGAGTTTCTTCATGCGCTTTACACCAATATGACCCAAACGGCAGTGCCACAAATAAGTTGCACTATCATTATCAACTCTGCATCTTTTGGCTTCAACATTATGAATATGTGTATCACTACTATCGAGATTCAACAAAAATAGACCACTCTTCAAGTGTGCATGACCATAAAAGATATTACTCATATAAATAGAACAACCATTATTCTCAGATTTAAATGAATAACCGTCTCGCATCAAACAAGATCCAGATATAATGTTCATGCTCAACGCTGGCACCAAATAACAATTATTCAGGTCTAAAACTAATCCCGAAGGTAGATGTAGAGGTAGCGTGCCAACGGCGATCACATCGACTTTGGAACCATTTCTCACGCGCATCGTCACCTCATCCTTAGCCAATCTTCGCTCAATCCGTAGTCCCTGTTTCGAGTTGCAAATATTAGCAACAAAACCAGTATCAAATACCCAGGTGCTACTACGAGCTTTAGTAAGGTACACATCAATAACATGTATATCACATATACCTTTCTTCACCTTGCCATCCTTCTTATCCGCCAAATACTTGGGGCAGTTTCGCTTCCAGTGGCCAGTCTGTTTGCAGTAGAAGCACTCAGTCTCAGGCTTAGGTCCAGACTTAGGTTTCTTCTCCTGAGCAGCAACTTGTTTGCTGTTCTTCTTGAAGTTCCCCTTCTTCTTCCCTTTACCCTTTTTGTTGAAACTGGTGCTCTTATTGACCATCAACACTTGATGCTCCTTCTTGATCTCTACCTCCGCAGCCTTTAGCATCGCGAAGAGCTCGGGAATAGTCTTGTCCATCCCTTGCATATTATAGTTCATCATGAAGCTCTTGTAGTTTGGTGGCAGTGATTGAAGAATTCTGTCAATGACATTATCATCAGGAAGATTAACTCCCAGTTGAATCAAGTGATTATTATACCCAGACATTTTGAGTATATGTTCACTGACTGAACTATTCTCCTCCATCTTACAGCTATAGAACTTATTGGAGACTTCATACCTCTCAATCTGGGCATTTGCTTGAAATATTAACTTCAACTCCTGAAACATCTCATATGCTCCATGACATTCAAAACGTCGTTGAAGACCAGGTTCCAAGCCGTAAAGCATGGCACACTGAACTATTGAGTAGTCATCAGCTTTGCTCTGCCAGACGTTCTTAACGTCGTCAGTTGCATCTGCAGCAGGCCTGGCACCCAGCGGTGCTTCCAGGACGTAATTCTTCTGTGCAGCAATGAGGATAATCCTCAAGTTACGGACCCAGTCCGTGTAATTGCTACCATCATCTTTCAACTTAGCTTTCTCAAGGAACGCATTAAAATTCAACGGAACAACAGCACGAGCCATCTATCTACAACAAATATAGACAAGCAAAATACTATCAGGTACTAAGTTCATGATAAATTTAAGTTCAATTAATCATATTACTTAAGAACTCCCACTTAGACAGACATCTCTCTAGTCATCTAAGTGATCACGTGATCCAAATCAACTAAACCATGTCCGATCATCACGTGAGATGGAGTAGTTTCAATGGTGAACATCACTATGTTGATCATATCTACTATATGATTCACGTTCGACCTTTCGGTCTCCGTGTTCCGAGGCCATATCTGTATATGCTAGGCTCGTCAAGTTTAACATGAGTATTCTGCGTGTGCAACTATTTTGCACATGTTGTATTTGAACGTAGAGCCTATCACACCCGATCATCACGTGGTGTCTCAGCACGAAGAACTTTCGCAACGGTGCATACTCAGGGAGAACACTTCTTGATGATTAGTGAGAGATCATCTTAAAATGCTACCGTCAATCAAAGCAAGATAAGATGCATAAAGGATAAACATCACATGCAATCATTATAAGTGATATGATATGGCCATCATCATCTTGTGCTTGTGATCTCCATCTCCGAAGCACCGTCGTGATCACCATCGTCACCGGCACGACACCTTGATCTCCATCGTAGCATCATTGTCATTTACGCCATCTATTGCTTCTACGGCTATCGCTACCGCTTAGTGATAAAGTAAAGCAATTACTGGGCGTTTGCATTTCATACAATAAAGCGACAACCATATGGCTTCTGCCAGTTGCCGATAA
Organism: Aegilops longissima; assembly: GCA_021605205.1. NCBI lineage: Eukaryota > Viridiplantae > Streptophyta > Magnoliopsida > Poales > Poaceae > Aegilops > Aegilops longissima. The sequence continues at coordinate 71,311,654 of CM038676.1, forward strand.
CTTCGGTTACAAAACATGATCATCTCATACAATAAAATATAGCATCACGTCTTGTCCATATCACATCAAAACATGCCCTGCAAAAACAAGTTAGACGTCCTCTACTTTGTTGTTGCAAATTTAACGTGGCTGCTACGGGCTGAGCAAGAACCGTTCTTACCTACTCATCAAAACCACAACGATAGTTCGTCAAGTTAGTGCTGTTTCAAACTTCGCAAGGACCGGGCGTAGCCACACTCGGTTCAACTAAAGTTGGAGAAACTGACACCCGCTAGCCACCTCTATGCAAAGCACGTCGGGTGAATCGGTCTCGGTAAGCGTACGCGTAATGTCGGTCTGGGCCGCTTCATCCAACAATACCGCCGAACCAAAGTATGACATGCTGGTAAGAAGTATGACTTGTATCACCCACAACTCACTTGTGTTCTACTCGTGCATATAACATCTAAAACCTGGCTCGGATGCCACTATTGGGGAACGTAGTAATTTCAAAATATTCCTACGCACACGCAAGATCATGGTGATGCATAGCAACGAGAGGGGAGAGTGTTGTCCACGTACCCTCGTAGACCGAAAGAGGAAGCGTTAGCACAACGCGGTTGATGTAGTCGTACGTCTTCACGGCCCGACCGATCAAGCATCGAAACTACGGCAGCTCCGAGTTCTTGCACACTTTCAGCTCGATGACGTTCCCCGGACTCCGATCCAGCAAAGTGTCGGGGAATAGTTCCGTCAGCACGACGGCGTGGTGACGATCTTGATGTTCTACCGCCGCAGGGCTTCACCTAAGCACCGCTACAATATTATCGAGGAGAACTATGGTGGAGGGGGCACCGCACACGGCTAAGAGATCTCAAGGGTCAATTGTTGTCTCTTTGGGGTGCCCCCCTGCCCCCGTATATAAAGGAGCAAGGGGGAGGCCGGCCGGCCCTCTATGGCGCGCCCCCCAAGAGGGGAATCCTACTAGGACTCCAAGTCCTAGTAGGTTTCCACCTAAAGGGAGAGAGGGGGAAGGAAGGAGAGGGAGAGGGAGAAGGAAAGTGGGGCGCAGCCCCCCTCTCCTAGTCCAATTCGGACCAGAGGGGGAGGGGGCATGCGGTCTGCCCTGGCCGCCCCTCTCTCTCTCCACTAAGGCCCATCAAGGCCCATTAGTTCCCCCGGGGGTTCCAATAACCCTCCGGCACTCCGGTTTTATCCGAAACTTCTCCGGAACACTTCCGGTGTCCGAATATAGTCGTCCAATATATCAATCTTCATGTCTCGACCATTTAGGGACTCCTCGTCATGTCCGTAATCAAATACGGGACTCCGAAAAAAGTTCGGTACATCAAAACTCATAAACTCATAATATAACTGTCATAGAAACCTTAAGCGTGCGGACCCTACTGGTTCGAGAACTATGTAGACATGACCGAGAACCATTCCGGGTCAATAACCAATAGCGGAACCTGGATGCTCATATTGGCTCCTACATATTCTACGAAGATCTTTATCGGTTAAACCACATAACAACATACGTTGTTCCCTTTGTCATCGGTATGTTACTTGCCCGAGATTCAATTGTCGGTATCTCAATACCTAGTTCAATCTCGTTACCGGCAAGTCTCTTTACTCGTTATGTAATGCATCATTCCGTAACCAACTCATTAGCTACATTGCTTGCAAGACTTATAGTGATGCGCATTACCGAGAGGGCCCAGAGATACCTCTCCGACAATCGGAGTTACAAAACCTAATCTCGAAATACGCCAACTCAACATGTACCTTTGGAGACACCTGTAGAGCTCCTTTATAATCACCCAGTTACGTTGTGACGTTTGGTAGCACACAAAGTGTTCCTCCGGTAAACGGGAGTTGCATAATCTCATAGTTATAGGAACTTGTATAAGTCATGAAGAAAGCAATAGCAACATACTAAAGCGATCAAGTGCTAAGCTAACGGAATGGATCAAGTCAATCACATCATTTTCCTAATGAAGTGATCTTGTTAATGAAATGACAACACATGTCTATGGTTAGGAAACATAACCATCTTTGATTAATGAGCTAGTCAAGTAGAGGCATACTATTGACTTTAAGTTTGTCTATGTATTCACACATGTATTATGTTTCCGGTTAATACAATTCTAGCATGAATAATAAACATTTATCATGATATGAGGAAATAAATAATAACTTTATTATTGCCTCTAGGGCATATTTCCTTCAGCAGCAACTATGGTTCTATGTGACAGAGCCCCGCGACGCCACATGGGCCGCGGCTCCCGAATTCAAATCCGGGGCCCCAATGCGGCTCACCTCCTGGCTAGAGAACGACCTGAATTGGTCTTCATTGGACGAGCTGATAGCGCTGCAAACACGCATCCAGAGCATGGTGGACAAGAACATCAAGCTCGTCAATGTGATCCAGGTGATGCTGGTTCACCGGATCCTTCCATGCCAGAGCCAGACTTGCCATTTATGGGATTTCAGTCCGGCCGAGCACCTGACCTTGCAATGGTTCTACGAAACCACACACGAAGATATCTGGAAGGTCCTCTTTAACGGCAACGAGACACCGCCGGAGACAACCGAGGACCGTGGGCACGCCCTGGCCCATCCCGCCAGTGCGGTAAGTCTTTCATGTTTCAAGGCGTATCCTTTACTTGCTTATTCTGGGAAGATATCTAAACCCCACTATTTATTTTCCCAGGACTAGACAAAGAAGGCAGAGCGGATTCAGTGTCCGGCTCCGCTGCCCGAGGAACCAGCAATTCCACTTCTGACGAAGATGCTGGTTCCGGCACCCTACCAGGCGCCGGAGAAGAAGGCCAAGGAGACCAGAAGGGGTCTCCTCCGCAGGGGTGCTTCGGACAGGATGTCTAAAGACACCGAGACTCACTGCTCCGCCGCCGGAGACGAAGAGGAGGAGGAGAGCGACTCTCCCCCTGAGGGGGGGGGGGGAAGGAAGAAGAGGGCCGCCTCTACAAATCTGGAGGCAGAGGCGTCCAAGAGGGGGAAGGGTTCCCTCGTGGATAACTCCGCGTGGGACGTCGACAGCATCCCCGAGAGGCACCCCCGAGACAAGCCCCTGGCCGAATCGTGAGTACTCAAAGACCCAGGCGCAGTCATTATCCAGCCTCCCTACTTCATAGTTTTTAACATGTTGAATCATGCACTTGCCGTCCGGCTCGTTCCGTTCTCGAGCGATCCTCATCTTCGGGGAATTCGCTGGACCCGCAGGTGATGGACAGCGGGTCCCTTCCGGCGGCCTCCTCTCCCAGGGCGATGGATGACACCGAGGTGTTGTCTCGAAGGATGCCAGGCCAGGGAGAGACTCAGGAGACCGCTAGGCTGGCGCCAAAGGGTAAAACCACGTCCGCAGGACACATGGGGGAGCAAATCCCCATGGAGACTGGCGATGGTGGCCATACGCAGTTCGGCCCCCAACCGAATACGGCCCCGGAGACCTATACGGCTTCGAAATCTGGCAAGTAGCCTCCTTTGAAAGAAGGAGGTGTGCCTATTCCGCCAGTGACCTCTGTCCAACCAGAGGTACCGGATGCCCTCCTGGAAGCGTTGCGAAGTGCTTCCATTGTGGAGGAACACCGTATCCTTATGGGTACGGTGGTTGAGAGGGTTCAGTCCATTAAGAGCGGACTGACCGAAGCCTGCCCCAACCTGCTAACAGGCTTTGAGGTAAGCAATGCAATTCTGTAAAAAGAATGTCACAGTATAGACAGTAGCCCCTGAGACACTGTCCGGTGTTCGGAAAGAAAAGCCGGACAAAGGATCAAGTAATTTTCGCAGGAAACTAACTAAATATGTCTTATGTGAATAAGCAGGCGTCGTTGCTGGCCGTAACCTCTCATGCTGCTGAGGTCTCTGCACTAAAGCAGAGTCTGGAGCGGGCCGAGGAAGAGCTCGGCCGCGTAAAAAAGCAGCTGGAGGACAAGCAAGGTATGTGATGACGTTGTGTGTATCCGGAAAAGGATGAATGACTTGATGTCACGGATACGACACCTATGGGATCACTGGAATCCCTTATACGGTTGGCGGGCACGGGGTTGCGAGAAGAGCATGTTTAGGAGCTAGCACAAAGATTGTTTACCCAGGTTCGGGCCGCGAGGATGCGTAATACCCTAGTCTGCTTTGGTGTGTATTTCAGAGTGTTCTTGAGCTCTCGAACTAGCTACGGTGGTTGCACCGTTCCAAAGAGCTGAATCCTTCTCCAGTATGCCTCCGGCCTCCTTTTATAGTCGAAAAGGGGTTGCCACAGTGGCACACAGGAGGTGGAAAGGCGTACAGTGCGCGAGCTTATCGCCCGGCATTATGGGACAGAGCACATTCAATGCGCTACTTAGGTGTCCATTAGCTTTATCGGGGACGGGAACGAGGCCCGTCCCGTCCATCGCTGCTCCGCCTCGCTTCGACACCCGTCCGGGCCAGCGATGCGTGCAGTGCCATGTAGGCAGGCAGGCAGCTGAGGTGGCATGGTGGCATGGCCTTCACGAAGATGTGCATGCCACCACGCAGGTGCTTGCTGGGTCGTTGTAGAGGCCGCCTGTCGCCACGCAGGTGCCTGCCCAGCTGGGTGAGCTAGCAGCTGCATGGGAACGGCGGTGGTATCTTGGCAGGTGTGGGCCTGGCTACGGCCCTGCTGGTGTCCTCGACAAGGGTCTTGTCGTGGCGTCGTGGTCGTCCCCGGCAAGGATTTTGCCGGGGGTCTTGTGGATTTCCTCGGCTAGGATCCCGCCGAGGGTTGTCGTCTTCTGGTCCTCATCTAATCTCGTGTATTTATGATCTTGACGAAGATCTGCATGCCACCACGGAGGTGCCTCCCGAGCCTTGGTTCCAATGTGGATAGTTCGTGGTGTTGGAACCCGTGGGTTCAAGGGTGGCTTGCTCTGCTGGTGTTGGGCAAGTTGCCCCAGCAAGGCTCTTGCCTGGGCCGCGGAGGCCGCCCCGGCAAGGGTCTTGCTGGGGGGAGTCCACCTCGCCTCTCTGCTCTTTAGTGCTTCTGGTCTTGACGTTGCCTTGTTCGTCCTGTGCTTCGGTTCCCCTCCGGCTTCCCTCCTCTGCCTTGTTAAGTGTGGCCGCGGGTGCGGCTCTGACTGCCCGTGCACAAGTAAAGGGGTCAAAAGGAGAGCCCCTACTTCTGTACACCGATAGGAGCCCCCGGGACTGGGCCACACATAAGCGCGATGCATTGTTGGGCTAGGCCCATAACGGTGCGCGGGTAGGTGGGGCGGATTTTACCACAGTAACTTTTCGGCCGCTGCGCTTCCCCATGACCCATGTTGGACGCGCGTCGTGGAGGGTCGTGCGTGACGTGGGGGTCATGCGTGGGGCGGTCTCCGCATGCATGCGTCACATCACAGTTAATGGGAAAAGAGGCGGCCCTCGTCTTCCCCGTAAAAAAGGAATAACCGCGGGCGCGCTGCTCATTTACCCCCTGTGCCTTCTCCAATCTTGGAACCGCCGTCCCCTTCTTCCTCCCTCTCGATCTTTTTCCCCCTTTCGCTGCTGCCGCACCTTTGTCTTCCTTAACCGCCATGGCGCCCAAAACCAGCAGGGGCAAGGGGGTGGCCAAGGACGCGGGAGAGAAGGAGCCGCCGGAGAGTGTGTTGGCGGTGCGGCGGATGCAGCACACCTACTTCTCGTCGACGGTCGACGCGGTCGAACTCTGGGACTACTTCAAGCACCTGTGGGGGTGCAAGACGAGGAGCGAGACGACAGGGCATCCGGCCACGTGCGTCATCCCCGCTGCCTTCGCCGAAGCCGGCCCGGACCGGTACCCGTTTTTCGTCGATTACTTCTCCTGCGGGCTCTGTCCCCCTTTCTCCGATTTCTTCAACGATGTCATGCACACCTATGGCTTCTGCCTTCTGGATTTTACTCCAAATGCTGTGGCGTGCATGGCCCTTTTCGCTCATCTCTGTGAGGGCTTCGCCGGAATGCATCCCAACATGGCGCTCTTCCGCCACTACTTCTTCTCTCGCATCCAAAAGGGGGGCACCGTTTCCGGTTGTGTCGCCTGGATCCCAAGGACCCAGGCGACAAAGGCATACCCGGACGGCACCCAGAAGGAGAGGTGGGAGGAGTGGCGGGGCCGGTGGTGCTGGATTGAAGAGAAAGATCCGCCTAACTTTTGCCGGGTCTGCCATGTGCCGCCGCTCCGCAGAAACGACTGGAGTGATGCGATGTCAACGACAAGAAGCTCACAGTCGCCACCACCAGGATTCTTCGTCTCACGAGGCTGGGCTCACCCTTGAGATGATCGTGGCGCATTTCATCCGCCGCCGAATCGCTTCGCTGCACAACAAAGGGAGGCTAACCTGGCTCTTCACGAACGCCGCTGACATCATGAGGCTCCGCCCCGGCTTGGACCACAACCTCACGGTGATGGGCACGCCCACTTCTGCTAGAGGCTCTTCCAGCTCGACGTGAACCACGACGGCAAGTTCGAGCGGTCCGGCAAGGCTGCGAAGGCCGCCGCGAAGGCCGGCAAGGTCGCCAAGGGGCCCTTGTTTGGGTTGCCGGTGGGCGTGGTCCCGCTGAGAAACAACTCACGCCGAAGCGACATCATCGCCATGATGCCAGATTTCAACACGCACGGCCTCGTCCCAACTTGGGCCGAGCCACCGGAGGATCAAGTGCAGGAGTTTTTTGACAGATTGGAGGAGAAGTACGTCCGCGGCGAACCGCGACTCGTCCAGGACACCACCCAGGCGGAGCTGGACTACATCGCCACCAGGGCGGTGGAGGCGGAGCTCGCCAAGGAGGCCGGTAGCGCCGGCGGCCTGGAGGACAAGGCCGCGGCGGCCGCGGAGGAAAAGGAGCTTACCCAGTGGGCGGAGTCCGCTAGGAAGGCCAGCATCGCCGACACCGGGGCCCCTCTCATCGAGGATGTGGTCGACGAGTCGCCGGAGGAGGAGGCCGAGGCTGTCAATCCCCCAACCACGGGGGGATGGCGAGCCCTGAGGCCGGCCAGCTCCGGTGAGCCGGTCCGGCACGGCAGGGCAGCGCAACCATAGCAGACCCAAGAGGGGTCCGCGCGCCAGACAAGGGCCGCGACGGCGAGTAAGTTGGTGAAGGCCGCGGTGGCGAAGAAGAAGGCAACTGCCTCTGCTTTGTCAGGTGTCCGCGGACCCCATCTGCTTCCCCTCCTCCCACATATGACGACGCGGAGGTTGTCTTCGATTTTGGGTCCCTCAGCCCAAGGAGGAAGAGGAAGGCAGCAGAAGAGGAGGTGGAGGATGAGTAAGTATCTTGTTTCCCTTTGTCATCTCCGTCTCCTCAATCTGTGCTGCTTATCTTGATCTGTTCTTCTTCTTTGCAGGGATGCGGAGACACTGGCCCAGAGGGTGAAGAGGGTCGGGGCTTCGGCGAGCGGCCAGCCCCCGGCGGGTACTTCCGGTACACCGCTGGTGGTGTTGAGCAGCCTGGACAGCAGTCCTCGGCACAACCCCCAGCGTAAGTTCATCACTCAGCCTTCATCGACGTGCGTTGGGGGTACAATCCCTTGGTGCTGACCTTGCCATGGTTGCAGGAGGAGGACAACAGCAGGAGGAGCCACTGAGGGCTACCCCCAACACGCCGCCCCCATCGACCACGCTGCCCCGAGGGGCGTCCCCGGCAAGGGCGCCAAGCACCGAGACCATGCACACGGGGGAGGAGGAGGCAAACTCGGGCGCTGGTGGCTTTGCCTCGACACCAAATGTTGGCGGAGAGGGGACCTCTGCTTCCCAGCCCGGCACGGGTAAGTCACTCGCCTTCCGCCCCTGTTCTTTTTCTATTCTTGCCAAATCTTGGTCTTGGCTTCGCCTCATGCCCTTCTCGGTATCCAGATCCGGAGGATATAGACACCTTCATCAAGGATGTCGCCAAGGATGCCGCGGCGGAGGCCGCCAAGGGTGCCACTGAGGACGCCGCCAAGGGGCCTGCCGGGGAGTCCGGCAAGGCTGCTGCCGAGGAGGCCAGCAAGGGGCCTGCCGAGGAGGTCGGCAAGGCCGCTGTTGAGGAGGAGGTGGTTGACGACCAACCTTCCTCCTCTGCTGCCTCTGGCTCAAGTAGGTACCTGAGGGTGAGCGACGACCTGTTCGTCCACCTCCCAGGGACGGCGAGCACCGGGGCGCCCGTCAAAGGGGAGGTGTTCGATGATGAACCGCTTGCCGCCGCCGGGCTTGAGGTCGTTGACGAACCGAGCGCTGGTGGCGGCGGTTCCCAGGAAGAGCGGCTCCTCCAGGCCATGGGCGCCAACTTCCAGAAGCTCTAGGCGCTTCATTGCGCTCGCCTGGACAATGCCAAGTCCAGGATGTCGGTGGTGGACAAGGCAGAGGCGGACCTCGAGAAGCGCGTCGCCGAGGCGCAGGCTTGGTTCCACCAGGCCCACAAGGACCTGAAGGCTGCCCAAGACGCGTTGGCTGAGCGTGACCTGGCGCTCGTCATGAAGCAGGCCGACATCGAGAAGGCCCAAGAACTAGCGAAGCAGGAGGCCGCTCAGACCAAGGCCGCTCGGCACCAGCAGCAGGCTGCGCTAAACTCCCAGGAGGAGGACCTTGCCGCGCGCGAGGAGAGGCTTGCCGCAACGCTCCGTGGCAAGGACGAGGAGGTGGAGAAGCTTGTCGTGCAGCAGACCCAGGAGGTGGAGCAGAGGCACAAGGTGGCACTCGATGCCCAGGCTCTGGCTCACGCCGGCAAGGTAAAAGAGCTGGAGGTGGAGCGGGACGGGCTGAAGGATCAGGCCCTGAAGCTGGCCAAAGAGAAGGATACGCTCAACGGTGCCCTGGCGGAGGCGCAGGGCGCAATCCTCGGCAAGGCTGAGCAGCTCCCCAAGGCCAACGACTCCATCGAAGATCTGAAGCTGAAGCTGGAGGGTCTTGAGAAGATGCTTTCGGAGGCCAAGGCCCGGGAGGAGACTCTGGCCAGGGATCTGGGGGCCGAGAAGCAGCAGCAGAAGAATGAAGCCGCCAACCACAAGCACTTTGTGGAAGGCGAGAACCGCTGGATCAGCCGCCTCGAAGATGTCGCCGACAGGATCACCACGCAGTTGGCCACCATGGGGATGCCAAACGCGAGGTACACCCCGGAGTGCAACATGAGCCCCAACGCTGAGCTGACCCTGTTCTTCGAGGGTGTTCTTGGATCCCTGGAGCATTTCTGCTCCACCAGGGAGACTTTCCTGGCAATTGAGGCCCAGAGGCTTTTCTGGGGTGCCATGACCAAGGTTCTCACCAAAGTGGCATACTGGAACCCCTCCATCGACTTCGACGCTGCGCTGGAGAGCTTGCCGGAGGATGTGACCTCGCGCCACTCAGGGAGCGTATCGAGCCCATCATCAGCGACATCGGTGGAATCCAGAGGGTAGAGGGCCAGCACCGGGACTAGGCACCCCGTTTCTTATTGCTGCTTCAAGTTCATTATGAAGACAATTTTTATCTCTAGTTAGAACTGCAACAACAATTGATGTAATATAACTCTGCAGCACTTTTGATATTATGCATGTTACTTTCCTGTTCAATCCCCCCTTTGTATGTCCACCCTACGTTAATCGGGTAGGCTTGCCGGCGCATAAACCCAGGGCGCGGCGCTTTGAGGACGGATCCCCAGTGGCCTGCCGGGTGTGCTTGCTGCCAGGCGAACCACCTTACCGCTCTCAACGCGGCCGCTCGAACTGTCGAGCTTGACTCGAGTCAGAATCGGGAGCGTTGCCAATTGCGGAAGGCTACCGTGCCGCTCTCGACGCGGACGCTTAAACTGTTGAGCGGACTCGAAACAGAGTAAGGGCGTTGCCAATAGCGGAATGGCCCCATTGCATGATGGTTTTCCATACAAAGAACGAGATCTCTGAGGGGAATAACCTTATATAAAAAGGAAATATTCAAAGTTCGGCATGACTTAGCTTTCCTATCACCGCACTGGCGCCCTTTGCGCTTGCAGGTGGCGCCGTTCTCTTGGCCGTCTTCTTCTTCAGAGGCCATGGCCACGAGGAACTGCTAGGCTGGCTGCTAAACCAGATTATCACAACTGCAGCCCCCCTACCTAGCGCGCCAAAGATAACGGGGAAACGACACCTATGGGATCATTGGAATCCCTTCTACGGTTGGCGGGCGCGGGGTTGCGAGAAGAGCAGGTTTAGGAGCTAGCGCAAAGATCGTTTACCCAGATTCGGGCCGCGAGGATGCGTAATACCCTAGTCCTGCTTTGGTGTGTATTTCAAAGTGTTCTTGAGCTCTCGAACTAGCTATGGTGGCTGCGCCGTTCCAAAGAGCCGAATCCTTCTCCAGTATGCCTTGGGCCTCCTTTTATAGTCGAAAAGGGGTTGCCACAGTGGCACACATGAGGTGGAAAGGCGTACAGTGCGCGAGCTTATCGCCCCGCATTACGGGAGAAAGCGCATTCAATGCGCTACTTAGGTGTGCATTAGCTTTATTGGGGACGGGAACGAGGCCCGTCCCTTCCGTCGCCGCTCCGCCTCCCTTCGACACGCGCCCGGGCCAGCGATGCGTGCGGTGCCATGTAGGTAGGCAGGCAGCTGAGGTAGCGCGGTGGCAGGGCCTTCACGAAGATCTGCATGCCACTACGCAGGTGCTTGCTTGGTCGGTGTAGAGGCCGCCCGTCGCCACGCAGGTGCCTGCCCAGCTAGGTGAGCTAGCAGCTGCACGGGAACGGCGGTGGTATCTTGGCAGGCGTGGGCCTGGCTGCGGCCCCGCTTGTGTCCTCGACAAGGGTCTTGCCGGGGCCCCGACAAGGGTCTTGCCGTGGCGTCGGGGTCGTCCCCGGCAAGGATTTTACCGGGGGTCTTGTGGATTTCCTCGGCTAGGATCTCGCCGAGGGTCGTCTTCTTCTGGTCCTCATTTGATCTCGTGTATTTATGATCTTGACGAAGATCTGCATGCCACCACGGAGGTGCCTCCTGAGCCCTGGTTCCAATGTGCATAGTTGGTGGTGTTGGAACCTGTGGGTTCAAGGGTGGCTCGCTCTACTGGCGTTGGGCAAGTTGCCCCGGCAAGGCTCTTGCCAGGGCCACAGAGGCCGCCCCGGCAAGGGTCTTGCCGGGGGAGTCCACCTCGCCTCTCTGCTCTTTAGTGCTTCTGGTCTTGGTGTTGCCTTGTTCCTCCTGTGCTTCGGTTCCCCTCTGGCTTCCTTCCTCTGCCTTGTTAAGTGTGCCCGCGGGTGTGGCTCTGACTACCCGTGCACAAGTAATGGGGTCAAAAGGAGAGCCCCTTCTTTTGTACACCGACAGTTGTGCTGACCGTAGTGCCATGATATTTGTAGGAGCGGCTAATGAGGTGGAAACCCTCAAGAAAGCGCTAGCTGAGGCCAAAAAGAAAGCGGCAAAGGAGCAAGCTGCCCGTGAAAAACACAAGGCCCGAGTTGGTGAGGTCCAGCAGGAGCTCCAGGACGCCATCAAGAAATGTGAGTCCTTAGAGCGCGACATTGCGGATTAAGAGATCGAACTCGCGAAGGCTCGCCAGAGCGCCAAGAGGCCCGGGTTGAAGCCCAGGGCGCCCTCCTAGAAATCCAGGAGGCCAAATCGTGGCGGGTATGGCTTTTATTATGCAAAGCAAGTATGTGAAGAAGAGGTATCTCTTACTAACCCGGATTTGGAGTTCCCCAAGGGTATTTGTGGATCTACCGCGCAGTATTTCTGACGCTGCAGAATTCTTCCAAGCCGAAGAGGGGAGCTCAACGGAGAAGCTGTTCCGGTCGCAATACCTTGCGCCAGAACATCCGGTTCCCTTCATCGATCAGCTAAAACAGTTGGTCGAACTGCATAGGGTGGCCGAACTGGCCATGAAGGATTAGATTATCCGGCTGTGGCCTGCCGAAGCTATACGCAACAACTACTTCGGGCTCGTGAAGCGGCTGGTCAGTGCCTGCCCCCGGCTTGACGTTATCAAGCGATCGGTCTGCATTGAGGGTGCACGGATGGCCTTTGCCCGCGTCAAGGTGCAGAGGGCGAAGATGAACACCGTCAAGCTCGCGACTGAAGGACCGCCCGAGGGCAAGGAGCACAGTGAGACGTCTCCAACGTATCTATAATTCTTGATTGTTCCATGCTATATTATATTCTGTTTTGGACATTATCGGGATTTATTATACACTTTTATATTATTTTTGGGACTAACCTATTAACTGGAGGCCCAGCCCAGAATTGTTGTTTTTTTGCCTATTTCAGAGTTTCGCAGAAAAAGAATATCAAATGGAGTCCAAACGGAATGAAACCTTCGGGAACTTGATTTTCGAAACGAACGTGATCCAGAGGACTTGGACCCTACGTCAAGACATCAACGAGGAAGGCACGAGGTAGGGGGGCGCGCCTACCCCCTGGGCGCGCCCTCCACCCTCGTGGGCCCCATGTTGCTCCACCGACGTACTTCCTCCTCCTATATATACCTACGTACCCCCAAACTACCAGATATGAAGCCAAAAACCTAATTCCACCGCCGCAACCTTCTGTACCCGTGAGATCCAATCTTGGGGCCTTCTCCGGAGCTCCGCCGGAGGGGGCATCGATCACGGAGGGCTTCTACATCAACACCATAGCCTCTCCGATGATTGTGAGTAGTTTACCTCAGACCTTTGGGTCCATAGTTATTAGCTAGATGGCTTCTTCTCTCTTTTTGGATCTTAATACAATGTTCTCCCCCTCTCTCGTGGAGATCTATTCGATGTAATCTTCTTTTGCGGTGTGTTTGTTGAGATCGATGAATTTTGGGTTTATGATCAAGTTTATCTATGAACAATATTTGAATCTTCTGTAAATTATTTTATGTAGGATTGCTTATCTTTCCAAGTCTCTTTGAATTATCTGTTTGGTTTGGCCTACTAGATTGATCTTTCTTGCAATAGGAGAAGTGCTTAGCTTTGGGTTCAATCTTGCGGTGTCCTTTCCCAGTGACAGTAGGGGCAGCAAGGCACGTATTGTATTGTTGCCATCGAGGATAACAAGATGGGGTTTTTATCATATTGCATGAGTTTATCCCTCGGCATCATGTCATCTTACTTAAAGCGTTACTCTGTTCTTATGAACTTAATACTCTAGATGCATGCTGGATAGCGGTCGATGTGTGGAGTAACAGTAGTAGATGCAGGCAGGAGTCGGTCTACTTGTCTCGGACGTGATGCCTATATACATGATCATACCTAGATATTCTCATAACTATGCTCAATTCTTTCAATTGCTCAACAGTAATTTGTTCACCCACCGTAATACTTATGCTCTCGAGAGAAGCCACTAGTGAAACCTATGGCCCCCGGGTCTATTTTCTATCATATTAATCTTACAACACTTATCTATTTTATTGCTTTTTATTTTACTTTGCATCTTTATCATAAAAATACCAAAAATATTATCTTATCACATCTATCAGATCTCACTCTCGTAAGTGACCGTGAAGAGATTGACAACCCCTTTATTGCGTTGGTTGCGAGGATTTATTTGTGTAGGTGCGAGGGACTCATGCGTGGCCTCCTACTGGATTGATACTTTGGTTCTCAAAAACTAAGGGAAATACTTACGCTGCTTTACTGCATCACCCTTTCCTCTTCAAGGGAAAACCAACGCAGTGCTCAAGAGGTAGCTAGAAGGATTTTTGGCGCCGTTGCCGGGGTGTCTATGCAAAATTCAACATACCAAGTACCCATTACAAACCCTTATCTCCCGCACTACATTATTTGCCATTTGCCTCTCGTTTTCCTCTCCCCCACTTCACCCTTGCCGTTTTATTCGCCCTTTCTTTTCTGTTCGCCTCTTTTTCGCTCGCTTCTTGTTTGCTTGTGTGTTGGATTGCTTGCTTGTCATGATGGCTCTACCTAGATTTGGTGGTCTTCACCTTAAAAGGTTAGAAGTGATCGAAAGCAATGTCAGGAGTTTTATGGTCTTACAATTTGAGCATAATAATTTCTTTAGAAACGAGCTTAAGGAACAAAAAAGCTTTATGAGCTATATGAATAAAGAGATCGATGATATGTCTAAAGAATTTGATGGTTTGAAATCTCAGGTTGCTCATTTTTAGAAATTAATAGCTGAAGTTTCGAATAAGCAGGCCACCTTAGTTAATAAGCTAAGCCGGAAAATTTCTATGAAAATAAAGATGAAGATCTAAAAGTTATTGATGTGTCTCCCATTAAATCTTTGTTTTGTAATATGAATCTTGACAATGATGGGACCGAATATGATCCACCTTTACCTAGGAGGCGTTCCAAAAATTCAGAGTTTTTAGATCTTGATGCTAAAATTGATAAAAATGAGATTGAAGAAGTTAAAACTTTATATCTCAATGAACCCACTATTTTGGATTTCAAGGAATTTAATTATGATAATTGCTCTTTGATAGATTGTATTTCCTTGTTGCAATCCCTGTTAAATTCTCCACATGCTTATAGTCAAAATAAAGCCTTTACTAAACATATCGTTGATGCTTCAATGCAATCTTATGAAGAAAAACTTGAGTTGGAAGTTTCTATCCCTAGAAACCTTTATGATGAGTGGACACCTATTATTAAAATTAAAATTAAAGATCATGAATGCTATGCTTTGTGTGATTTGGGTGCTAGTGTTTCCACGATCCCAAAAACTTAGTGCGATTTGCTAGGTTTCCGTGATTTTGATGATTGCTCTCTAAACTTACACCTTGCGGATTCCACCATTAAAAAACCTATGTGAAGAATTAATGATTTTCTTATTGTTGCAAATAGGAATTATGTGCCCGTAGATTTTATTGTTCTTGATATAGATTGCAATCCTTCATGTCCTATTATTCTTGGTAGACCTTTCCTTAGAACAATTGGTGCAATCATTGATATGAAGGAAGGGAATATTAGATTCCAATTTCCGTTAAGGAAAGGCATGGAACACTTCCCTAGAAAGAAAATAAAATTACCTTATGAATCTATTATGAGAGCCACGTATGGATTGCCTACCAAAGATGGCCATACCTAGATCTATCCTTGCTATTATGCCTAGCTCGGGGCGTTAAACGATAACGCTTGTTGGGAGATAACCCAATTTTATTTTTAGTTTTTAGCTTTTTGCTTATGTTTAGGAATAAATATTCGATCTAGCCTCTGGTTAGATATGTTTTTATGTTTTAGTTAGTGTTTGTGCCAAGGTTAACCTATAGGATCTTCTTGGATGATAGTTATTTGATCATGCTGAAAATTCTAGAAACTTTCTGTTCACGAAAATAATTGTTAAAAATCACCAGAACGTGATAAAAAATTGATTCCAATTTCTTCTGATCAATAACAAATTGTCTAGGTCTTCCTATTTTGGCTGAATTTTTGGAGTTCCATAAGTTTGCGTTAGTTACAGATTACTACAGACTGTTCTGTTTTTGACAGATTCTGTTTTTCGTGTGTTGTTTGCTTATTTTGATGAATCTATGGCTAGTAAAATAGTTTATAAACCATAGAAAAGTTGGAATATAGTAAGTTTAACACCAATATAAATAAAGAATGAGTTCATTACAGTACCTTGAAGTGGTGTTTTGTTTTATTTCGCTAATGGAGCTCACGAGATTTTCTGCTGAGTTTTGTGTTGTGAAGTTTTCAAGTTTTGGGTAAAAGATTTGATGGATTATGGAACAAGGAGTGGCAAGAGCCTAAGCTTGGGGATTCCCAAGGCACTCCAAAATAATCTAAGGACACCTAAAAGCCAATGCTTGGGGATGCCCCGGAAGGCATCCCCTCTTTCGTCTACTTCCATCGGTAACTTTACTTGGAGCTATATTTTTATTCACCACAGGATATGTGTTTTGCTTGGAGCGTCTTGTATTATTTGAGTCTTTTATTTTTAGTTTTCCACAATCATCCTTGCTGTACACACCTTTTGAGAGAGACACACATGATTCGGAATTTATTAGAATACTCTATGTGCTTCACTTATATCTTTTGAGCTATATAGTTTTTGCTCTAGTGCTTCACTTATATCTTTTAGAGCATGGCAGTGGTTTTGTTTTATAGAAACTATTATTCTCTCATGCTTCACTTATATTATTTTGATAGTCTTAAACAGCATGATAATTTGCTTAAGTAGGAAAATTAGTCCTAATATGCTAAGTATAGAGTGTGCTGAATGCTAAGAGAAGTTTGATGCTTGATGATTGTTTTGAGATATGGAGGTAGTGATATCAAAGTTGTGCCAGTTGAGTAGTTGTGAATTTGAGAAACACTTGTGTTGAAGTTTGCAAGTCCCGTAGCATGCACATATGGTAAACGTTATGTAACAAATTTGAAACATGAGGTGTTCTTTGATTGTCCTCCTTATGAGTGGCGGTCGGGGACGAGCGATGGTCTTTCCCTACCAATCTACCCGCCTAGGAGCATGCGCGCAGTGCTTGGTTTTTGATGACTTGTAGATTTTTGCAATAAGTATGTGAGTTCTTTATGACCAATGTTGAGTCCATGGATTGTACGCACTCTTACCCTTCCATCATTTCTAGCCTCTTCAGTACCGTGCATTGCCCTTTCTCACATTGAGAGTTGGTGCAAACTTCGCGGGTGCATCCAAAACCCGTGATATGATACGCTCTTTCACACATAAACCTCCTTATATCTTCCTCAAAACAGCCACCATACCTACCTATTATGGCATTTCCATAGCCATTCTGAGATATATTGCCATGCAACTTTCTAGTGTTCCATTTATCATGACACGTTCATCATTGTCATATTGCTTTGCATGATCATGTAGTTGACATCGTATTTGTGGCAAGGCCACCGTTCATAATTTTTCATACATGTCACTCTTGATTCATTTCTATCCCGGTATACCGCCGGAGGCATTCATATAGAGTCATACTTTGTTCTAGTATCGAGTTGTAATCATTGAGTTGTAAATAAATAGAACTGTGATGATCATCATTCATAGAGCATTGTCCCAATAAAAAAAAGAGAAAGGCCAAAAAAAGAAGGCCAAAAAAAAGAGAATAAAAAGAGACAATGCTACTATCCTTTTTCCACACTTGTGCTTCAAAGTAGCACCATGATCCTCATGATAGAGAGTCTCTTGTTTTGTCACTTTCATATACTAGTGGGAATTTTTCATTATAGAACTTGGCTTGTATATTTCAACAATGGGCTTCCTCAAATGCCCTAGGTCTTCGTGAGCAAGCAAGTTGGATGCACACCCACTTAGTTTCTTTTGTTGAGCTTTCATGCATTTATAGCTCTAGTGCATCCGTTGCATGGCAATCCCTACTCCTTGCATTAACATCAATCAATGGGCATCTCCATAGCTCATTCATTAGCCGCATAGATGCGAGACTTTCTCCTTTTTTATCTTCTCCACATAACCCCCATCATTATATTCTATTCCACCCGTAGTGCTATGTCCATGGCTCATGCTCATGTATTGCGTGAAGGTTGAAAAAGTTTGAGATTACTTAAGTATGAAACAATTTCTTGGCTTGTCATCGGGGTTGTGCATGATGAGAGCATTCTTGTGTGACGAAAATGGAGCATGACTAAACTATATGATTTTGTAGGGATGAACTTTCTTTGGCCATGTTATTTTGAGAGGACATAATTGCTTAGTTAGTATGCTTGAAGTATTATTATTTTTATGTCAATATTAAACGTTTATCTTGAATCTTTCTTATCTGAATATTCATACCACAATTAAGAGAATTACATTGAAATTATGCTAAGTAGCATTCAACATCAAAAATTCTATTTTTATCATTTACCTACTCGAGGACGAGCAGGAATTAAGCTTGGGGATGCTTGATACGTCTCCAACGTATCTATAATTTTTGATTGTTCCATGCTATTATAATATCTGTTTTGGATGTTCAATGGACTTTATTATACACTTTATATTATTTTTGGGACTAACCTATTAACCAGAGGCCCAACCCAGAATTGCTGTCTTTTTGCCTAGTTCAGAGTTTCGCAGAAAAGGAATATTAAATGGAGTCCAAACGGAATGAAACCTTCAGGAACGTGATTTTCGGAACGAACGTGATCCAGAGGACTTGGACCCTACGTCAAGACATCAACCAGCAAGGCACGAGGTAGGGGGGCGTGCCTACCCCCCTGGGCGCGCCCTCCACCCTCGTGGGCCCCACGTTGCTCCATCGACGTACTTTCTCCTCCTATATATACCTACGTACCCCCAAACTACCAGATACGGAGCCAAAAACCTAATTCCACCGCCGCAACCTTCTGTACCCGTGAGATCCCATCATGGGGCCTTTTCCGGAGCTCCGCCGGAGGAGGCATCGATCACGGAGGGCTTCTACATCAACACCCTAGCCTCTCCGATTATGTGTGAGTAGTTTACCTGAGACCTTCGGGTCAATAGTTATTAGCTAGATGGCTTCTTCTCTCTTTTTGGATCTCAATACAATGTTCCCCCCCTCTCTTGTGGAGATCTAGTCGATGTAATCTTCTTTTGCGGTGTGTTTTTTGAGATCGATGAATTGTGGGTTTATGATCAAGTTTATCTGTGAACAATATTTGAATCTTCTCTGAATTCTTTTATGTATGATTGGTTATCTTTGCAAGTCTCTTTGAATTATCAGTTTGGTTTGGCCTACTAGATTGATCTTTCTTGCAATAGGAGAAGTGCTTAGCTTTGGGTTCAATCTTGCGGTGTCCTTTCCCAGTGACAGTAGGGGAAGCAAGGCACGTATTGTATTGTTGCCATCGAGGATAACAAGATGGGGTTTATATCATATTGAATGAGTTTATCCCTCGACATCATGTCAACTTACTTAAAGTGTTACTCTGTTCTTATGAACTTAATACTCTAGATGCATGCTGGATAGTGGTCGATGTGTGGAGTAATAGTAGTAGATGCAGGCAGGAGTCGGTCTACTTGTCTAGGATGT
Source organism: Aegilops longissima (assembly GCA_021605205.1). Classification (NCBI taxonomy): domain Eukaryota; kingdom Viridiplantae; phylum Streptophyta; class Magnoliopsida; order Poales; family Poaceae; genus Aegilops; species Aegilops longissima. Next base: position 71,330,475 of record CM038676.1, read on the forward strand.
GATGCCTATATACATGATCATACCTAGATATTCTCATAACTATGCTCAATTCTGTCAATTGCTCAACAGTAATTTGTTCACCCGCCATAATACTTATGCTCGCAAGAGAAGCCACTAGTGAAACCAATGGCCCCCGGGTCTATTTTCCATCATATTATCTTCCAACACTTAGCTATTTTTATTGCTTTTTATTTTACTTTGCATCTTTATCATAAAAATACCAAAAATATTATCTTATCATATCTATCAGATCTCACTCTCGTAAGTGACCGTGAAGGGATTGACAACCCCTTTATTGCGTTGGTTGCGAGGATTTATTTGTTTGTGTAGGTGCGAGGGACTCGTGCGTGGCCTCCTACTGGATTGATACCTTGGTTCTCAAAAACTGAGGGAAATACTTATGCTGCTTTACTGCATCACCCTTTCCTCTTCAAGGGAAAACCAACGCAATGCTCATGAGGTAGCACACCGCACGCCCGAACGATATTTTAGCGATGTCCTGGAGGGACCCCGCATTGTAGCGGAGCAATGTGCGAAAGATGTAATCTTTGAATGAATACATTTATGTTATCTCGCTCTGTATTATGAAACAAAGTCGATTGTGTGATATAATGCTTGTTACTATTAAAATTTTACCTCCTGTGCGGCCGTGTTTATGAAATCTAAGAGTTGGCCAGTCGTCGGCTTCAGTCCCCACATAGGTAGTATGGGGGTGTTCGGGATGGAATTTAAACACTCTTGATCCAATTGTTTGGTCCTTGAAGGAGGTGTTTAACGTAACGAACCAGACAATTGGACTATGTGGCTTTATCACCCTCACTTAGCCATAGGAGTTTGACAATAAAGATTTAGGCGCAGCCCCTAGTATCCAAACTAGGGTGCTGTAAACACCTGATCAGGTAAGAACCGATTCATCGCATAATGCGGAAAAAATCGCTAAAGATTTGAAACCTCCGAAGGGCTGACCGGCACACGCTGCTTCATGACAATCAGTTTTTGGCTTTCTCTACTGAGGTGCTCATCCGGACAAACCAGGACACAATCGTAGTAGTTCTCCCTTTACTACCCTAGCCGATATAGCGGAACGTAAGGTAGTAAGCACAGGAGCCGGGCAACCCAACTATTGACCAAAGAATGATTCTGAGCCGATGCATATAATGCTAAATTCGGGGTGCCGAACTATACTGTAAAAGGTGCTCGGACTTTGTTGCCATATTATGGGGTGCAATGAAGCCCCTGGCAAATTAAAGCGTACCAAAATGTATAGGTGCAATTTGATAAGAATATCAAAAAAAAGAGAGGTAGCAAACTAGTGCCGCAGAAGTTGGGGCACAAACTGTTTCCATTATAGTTTGATGAATACGTCAAAGCGTATTTATATACCTAGTGCAATAAGCAACAGGGCTATTTTAATAAGCCACAACCAAGGGGGAGCTGCGTGTGGGTCCTGAAAACATGTAGAGTGATCGTTAAAGAGACCACCTAGAAATTACCTTATACGTCAATGCTTCTTGCCGTCTTGGTGTATCTATCCTTCCGAAAGGACCGGTGATCAGGCCATCAGAAAAAGCCTGTGGAAAAGAAACCTGAAAAGGATAAAAAAGAAAAAAGTGAAAGTATGGGTGTCCAGGAGAGGTCGAGCCGTATTATGGATCACAATCTAGTTATGCCTCCGTCTATGCCCATGGTACTTTGAGTGTGTAATTATGTACACGCGGTACGAACGCCGCCCCTTGGTCGGGACTGGGACGGAGGCCGAATTGCTAGTCGAGCTCTTGAAGAGCTGGGCTGTCCTGCTGCAGAGTAGTCCAGACTCGTTTGACAGTGTCCGCGAGTTCGGCCACCGAATTAAGGTTCTGCTTGAGAAGGCCGTTATGTACTTCTGCTGCTAAAGCAGCGGTGTGCTCCTCGGTACGGAGGGAGCCTTCCGTGTTTCCATTGACTGTTATGACGCCGCGTGGTCCGGGCATCTTGAGCTTGAGATAAGCATAGTGTGGCACTGCGTTGAATCGAGTAAATGCGGTTCATCCCAGCAGTGCGTGATAGCCGCTGCGGAAGGGGACGATATCGAAGATCAATTCTTCACTTCGGAAGTTGTCCAGGGATCCGAAGACAACCTCTAGTGTGATTGAGCCCGTACAGCGGGCCTCTACACCTGGTATGACTCCTTTAAAGGTAGTCTTTGTGGGCTTGATCCTTGAGGGATTAATGCGCATTTTGCACATGTATCCTGATAGAGCAGGTTCAGGCTGCTGCCACCATCCATGAGGACTCGTGTGAGGTGGAATCCATCGATGATTGGGTCGAGGACCAGTGCAGCTGTAGGACCTTGAAGTATGTCTAGAGGGGGTGTGATTAGACTACTTGACCAATTAAAAACCTAACCTTTTCCCAATTTTAGACTTTGGAAGATTTTAGCTATCTTTGAACAAGTCAAGCAATCTTCACACAATTCAAGCAAGCATGCAAAGAGTATATAGGCAGCGGAAATTAAAGCATGCAACTTGCAAGAATGTAAAGGAAAGGGTTTGGAGGATTCAAACGCAATTGGAGACACGGATGTTTTTGTCGTGGTTCCGATAGGTGGTGCTATCGTACATCCACGTTGATGGAGACTTCAACCCACGAAGGGTAACGGTTGCACGAGTCCACGGAGGGCTCCACCCACGAAGGGTCCACGAAGAAGCAATCTTGTCTATCCCACCATGGCTGTCTCCCACGAAGGACTTGCCTCACTAGCGGTAGATCTTCACGAAGTAGGCGATCTCCTTGCCCTTACAAACTCCTTGGTTCAACTCCACAATCTTGTCGGAGGCTCCCAAGTGACACCTAGCCAATCTAGGAGACACCACTCTCCAAGAAGTAACAAATGGTGTGTTGATGATGAAATCCTTGCTCTTGTGCTTCAAATGATAGTCTCCCCAACACTCGACTCTCTCTCACAGGATTTGGATTTGGTGGAAAGAAGATTTGAGTGGAAAGCAACTTGGGGAAGGCTAGAGATCAAGATTCATATGGTAGGAATGGAATATCTTGGCCTCAACACATGAGTAGGTGGTTCTCTCTAAGGCTGGTAAGTTGGAAGTGTAGGTTTGTTCGATGGCTCTCTCCACGAATAAAGAGGAGGTGGAGGGGTATATATAGCCTCCACACAAAATCTAACCGTTACACACAATTTACCAAACTCGGTGGGACCGAATCAACAAACTCGGTCTGACCGATTTAGTAAACCTGGTGACTGTTAGGATTTTCGGTGGGACTGACATGCGACTCGGTAGGACCGATATGGTTAGGGTTAGGGCATAACGTAATCTCAGTGAGAACGATTACACAAACTCGTTGAGACCGAATGTGGTAATTAGCTAACCAGAGAGTTGGTCAGGTGAACTCGGTGGGACCGATTCGCTCTTCCGGTGGGACCGAAAAGTTACGAAAGGGAAACAGAGAGTTTACATTGCGATCTCGGTGGGACCGATCGCTCACTTCGGTTAGAATGAAACGTTACAAAGGGAAACAGAGAGATTACAATCCCATCTCGGTGAGATCGAGATCCCTATCGGTGAGACCGATTTGCCTAGGGTTTGTGGCAGTGGCTATGACAATTGAACTCGGTGGCGCCGGATAGAAAGAATCGGTAGGGCCGAGTTTGACTTTAGGTTTAGGTCATATGTGGATGTGAGAAAGTAGTGGAGGGTTTTGGAGCATATCACTAAGCACATGAAGCAAGAGGCTCATTAAGCAACACCTCATCCCTCCTTGATAGTATTGGCTTTTCCTATAGACTAAAAAATTTAAAATGTAGAGTCTTGAGCTTTTGAGCTTGAGCCAATCCTTTGTCCTTAATATTTTGAGGGATCCACTTTCATCATCCATGCCATGCCATTCATTGAGCTTTCCTGAAATATTTGTCTTGGAATAGCATTAGCTCAATGAACTATATGTTGTTATGAATTACCAAAACCACTTATGGATAGTTGCACTTTCGATCTCCCCCTTTTTGGTAATTGATGACAACATATAGATCAAAGCTTCGACAAATGATAATAAGATTGAAAAACATCGTCGCTTTGAGAAGTATATGATAAGCAAGAGCTCCCCCTAAATTTGTGCATGTTTTAAAATTTGCTTTGGACTGCAAATGCACAAGGAATTAGGCTCATGGGTAACTCTTCCATGTCACATACATCTTGGTTGAGCGCTCAAAATAATAAAGATTGAATACATGCACTCATCACCAAGCACAGTGAATGATCATATAAGGATAAGTAAGATAATAACATATAACAAGCATAAGTGTAGCTTATGATCAAACACATGATCATCAATGTCTCACAGGTAATAGCATAGTATCTCAAGCAATCAAAAGCAAACAAAGTTCAACCAAGAAGACAAGAGAGAACAAAAGCAAACTCTCTCTCTCTCGAAGCCTATTATCTATACATTTTCTCCCCCTTTGGCAACAAGTTACCAAAAAGTTCCTAGAAAATGCATAGGACTATATCGTCTCTCAGGCTTGGTCTTCTGCTGGTGGCGTAGAGATGGCTCCTTGGACGAAGACTTCAGTAGATGTGGAAGGAGCTGAAGGAGTTGGTGTAACGCCCTCGATGCGGCTATATCTCCCACGTGTCGAAGCATGACTTAGAGGCATAACCGCATTGAAAGCAATGTCGCAAGTGAGGTAATCTTCACACAACCCATGTAATAAATAAGGGAAAGAGATACATAGTTGGCTTACGAATGCCACTTCACACAGTACATAAATAAACATCCATCATCTGAGTACACTCAAGGTCCGACTACGGAACCAAAATAAAAGAAGATACCCCAAATGCTACACGGATCCCGATCGTCCCAACTGGGCTCCACTACGATCATCCGGAAAAGACACATAGTAACGACCACGTTCCTCGTCGAACTCCCACTTGAGCTCGGTTCGTCACCTGACCGCATCGTCGGAACCTGCAACTGTTTTGGTAGAATCTGTGAGTCACGGGACTCAGCAATCTCACACCAGCGAGATCAAGACTATTTAAGCTAATAGGAAGGACAGAGTTGTAAGGTGGAGCTGCGCAAGCGACTAGCATATATGGTGGCTACATTCGCAAAAGAGAGCGAGAAGAGAAGCAAAGCACGGTCGTGAAGCTAGTAGCGATCAAGAAGTGATCTGAACTACTTACGTCGGACATAACTCCAACACCGTGTTCACTTCCGGACTCCGCCGAGAAGAGACCATCACAGTTACACACGCGTTGATGTGTATTTTATTTGAGGTCAACTTCGGGTTTTCTACAACCGGACATTAACAAATTCCCATCGCCTCATAACATGGCACGGCTTTGAAAGATATTACCTGCAGGGTGTCCCAACAGCCCATTATAAGCTCTCACGGTCAATGAAGGATATTCCTTCTACTGGGAAGACCCGATCAATCTCGAATCCCGGACTACAAGACATTTCGACAAAGCAATAAAACAAGACCAGCAAAGCCGCCCGATTGTGCCGACAAATCGATAGGAGCTGCACATATCTCGTTCTCGAGGCACATCCGGATGAGCAGTCCATACAACTAAAACCAGACCTCAAGTTTCCTTGAGGGGCGCTGACTGGGGCTCTAGTTAGGGCCAGCACTTGAAGGAGCACTGGTCCGGGGGGTTAAAATAAAGATGACCCTCGGGCTCGCGAAAACCGGGGAAAAAGGCTTAGGTGGCAAATGGTAAAACCAAAGTTGGGCCTTCTTTGGACGAGTCTTATTCAAAGCGAACTGTCAAGGGGTCCCATAAATCACCCAACCGTGTAAGGAACGCGAAATCAAGGAACATAACACCGGTATGGCGGAAACTAGGGTGGCAAGAGTGGAACAAAACACGGGCATAAGGCCGAGCCTTCCACCCTTTACCAAGTATATAGATGCATTAATTATAGCAGATATATATTGTGATATCCCCAACAAATAACCATGTTCCAACCAGGAACAACATCTCCATGTTCAACAAGGAACAAACTTCACTTCACCGCAACTAGCAACGCTATAAGAGGGCTGAGCAAAGCGGTAACATAGCCAAACAACGGTTTGCTAGGAAAGGATGGTTAGGGGCTGACATGGCAATATGGGTGGCATGATATAGCAAGTGGTAGGCATCGTGGCATAGGCATAGCAAAAGAGCGAGCAACTAGCATAGCAAAGATAGAAGTGATTTCGAGGGTATGGTCATCTTGCCTGCAATGTTCTCAGAGTTGTCGAAAGCTTGATCCTCGTAAGCATTCTCAACAGGTTCCTCGTTCACGTACTCATATCCCGGCTCTACCCAAAGCAAGAACACAAACAAAGGAACCACAATAAATCATGGTGCAATGCACAATCAACATGATGCAATATATGGCATGATATGCGGGATGTGATATGCAATGCGTATGTGCGCTCCGGAAGGAAAATGATGAACCAGGCATCAACTTGGCAAACCAAGTATGCCGCTGGAAAGATGAGATGATTTCGGTTGAAATCGATATAAAGATCACCGGAATCGGATGCACGGTTTGGAAATGACAAGCAAAACAAGAATGGCACAAATCTGCCATTAACAGCATGATGCCACTTAGCAAGCAACAAGAAATTAAGCTACTGCACCCAAACGTACCAAAAAAATATATGGCAGTGATCTACTCAAGATGTTTGACAAAAGATGAACACTGAGCTACGGCTAGTTCACATCATAACAGGTTCAAACAAGCATGGCAAAAGTGCACAAAATATCAGGCTGGACATGGCAAAAATAGCATCAGGTAGCAATGTTCAGAGCAACAAAACTACATGCTACAGGACCTTATAATAGAAAAACAAGGCATGGCATGAATCTACTCAAAGCATAGAACAAAAGTCCCTTACTGACCATAAGCCAAAAAGGATCAGAAAATATAGTAACACCCAGGTCAATATCGCAAGTTTCATTAACAGATTCAGCAACATGGCATGTCAAAAACTGATAACAAGTAGGCATGTTTAAGAGCTCGAAGCACTCACTACAGAGCCTTTCATGATAAACTAAGAATACATACATCAAGAAGACATAGCATAGAAGACATACATGGCAAGAACAATATCATAGCATACACGGATCAACAACAACAACCTTGGAAAAATTGAATAACATGTAAAAAATCTGCCAGGAAACATTTGATAGCAAAAGTAGAGCTCGATTGACTCAAGCTATGGCACTCCATAATTGCAAACAAAGGCATGGATGGATAGAGCATAACCATATGTTCAAAACATCCTTACTGAAGTATCTCAAAATATGCATGGATCTCTTGGTAGCATCAAGTTAACATGGCATCAAAATATCAGCTAAACAGGGCTGAAAACAGCAACATCAGGACACCTACTTTGCATGCTTGCGCTAGTCACCACATAGATCACAAAAATACATGGCATACACCCCTGGAAATATGGCATGGCATATTACAAAACACATGTAGGACTCAACTTCATAGGGTGCACACATCAATCATAGCAAAAATAACAAAAGTGCAAGTGCTGTTAAGAAACAGAAACTAACATCACATAGCCCTCTTCTAACAGCATTTCGGGCATCAAGATGAGCTCAAATGAAAATGATGCAATGATATGAAATGATCTACTCTTCGAGACGAACAATTGACATATTACACGCACAAAATGGAGTTACAGATGCAAAGTTACGATCGTTGAAAATGCCACGAAATAATCACTGAAATTTAGAGGGGGGGAGAAGTCAACGGGAGATAGATCGGGATCGGGCCGGATCCGATCTAGGGCGGCGGCGCGGTGCGGCTCCTCCGGTGGCGGTCCGGCGAGGGCACCGGTGGCCGGGCGCAGGCGCGCCGACGAGGGAGAGGAGGCGGGGCGGGCGAGGGCAGTGGCGACCGGAGCGAGGCGGCTGCAGTGGTGGCCCGAGACGGCGGGGCCGCCGGCGGCCGGGGCGGGCGGGCGGGGGCCGGCCGGCGGCGGGCGGCGAGGCGCCTCGGCGCTGGCTCGGGCGCGCCCGCAGTGAGCGGCGGTGGCGACCGGGCGAGGAGGGCCAGCTGGCTCGGGCGGCGCGGCGGCGGGCGGCGGCGTGTTACACGTGGCGCGCTGATTCGCCGGGCGGCGGCGGCGAAGGGCGGGCGTGTCCGGCGGCGCGGACGTTCGTCCGTCTGTGAGGTAGGGGAAGGCTAGGGTTGATCCGGATTTGGAATGGGGGGTGTTTAAATAGGCATAGAGGGAGCTAGGAGAGTCCAAAAGAGGTGTAGTTTTCGCCCACACGATCGTGATCGAACGACGGAGAGCATGGAAGTGACTTAGATGGGTTTTTGGGCTGTAACTTAAAAGAGGCCTTTGCGAGAGTGCGGTTAGCCGTTGGAGAACCAAACGAGCTGCAAATGACCCGAAACTTGACCGGTGGTCTACGGGTGGTATACCAAGGCCACTTGACAAACCTCGGTCCATTCCGATAAGGTTTAGTACCGCTCACGGAAAAACGTAAAGGGACACGGGGAACATAGGAGTGCGGATTGCAAAGCGGACAACGGAAAATGCTCGGAATCATGAGGCGAACACGTATGCAAATCGATGCACATGATGACATGATGTAAAATGCATGACATGGACAAAATGCAAAAGCGAAGACAAGAACCCAACCACGGGGCGAATATCATATCACAATGCCAAAATGGCAAGAGTTGGAGTTACAAATATGGAAAGTTACTTCGGGGTGTTACAGGTTGGTCTTTGGAGCTGGTTCTTATTTGAGCTGTAGCTGGAGTAGATGAAGTGACTCTGGCGAATGGTGCTGGCTCTGCAGCTGATCTCGAGCTCGAGGCACTTTGGCAAATGCATCGCTTGTTGTCCTGCCCTTCCTCTCCTGCATGTCATCCTGTAGCTGCTCCACACTGGTGAATCTCGATTACTTTGACATCAAGATCATAGAATTTTGTTCCATGATTCTTTCCGAGGCTCTCCTGGTTTTGAGTTAGGGTGGCCAACCCTTCTCAATCCGCAGAGTTGATGCTATCAAGTAACCAAGCTGCTCCTGCTTGTTCTTCAAAAAGTACTCAGATGCCTCTGCTAGAGTGGGCATCTTGGCAGCCTTCTCTGTCCTTGCCTTCTCCTTCTTCTCTTGAGCTTGTACTGATGATGGTTCATTCTCAGTCATGACAACTTGATTGTCCTCAAATTCAGGATAGAGAACTAAGTGTTCTTTATCCAATAGATACTTCCCTGTGCCCACCTTTGAGTTAATCAACTCCTGGATTTGTGGGGCATATCCACAGCTCCTATTTTGGTCTGCTGCTGTCCTCTTGATAGTTTCAACTATGAGGCTCATGACCTTGAATTTCTGGGGCACATAAAAAATGTGAAGCAAATTAATCGCATTCCCTCTGAACATGTTGTGGCCATCTGATTTGGGCAACAGAGTGTGCCTTAGGATCCAGTTGATCGTTGGCATCCCTGACAGAAGAAAATGAACTGATCCAAACTTGAAAGTCTCAAGTGCATCATCTGGGATCTCCTTGTACATCTGTGACATTGAGTTGTGATCCATCTTCTTCTTGGCATAGATGTCCAAGTCATCTTCACTTTCCTTTGGGGCATTGATCAGACTTGCCCATTCCTCTATGGTTGATTGGTATCTCATTCCTTCTGACATCCAAACTATCCTGCCATCTGGATAGAAATGTGCTGTGGAGTAGAATTGCGTAATGAGCTCGTCATTCCAGTTTGTGAGCTTCTGCCCAACAAAATCTGCAACTCCACACGCACTGAAGCTATCATATACTCCAGGATAGTGTTCTTCATTCTCCTGAATGTAGGTCCAGTCGACCCACCTCATGTCACAAACTATGGGCTTCTTATCCAATAAGATGGTCTCATAGAAGTCCCGCTGCTCCTTGGTGTGGAACCTGTAATCTACAGCAGTCCTTCTCCTGGTGGCATGTGGATCTGACTCTCTCCATAGCCTCAACCCTAAATCTCTCCTGATCTTCATGTTCTCGGCCACAGGATGAGCATCATTGTGGTCTAGAATCTTGGGTTTGAGCTTCCTTAAGACTTGCCCTTCTTCATCTTCCTCAACAGCAACATCAGGCATTGGGTCCTTGTTCTTTTCAGCAGCTGGTATACTCCTGGTATTCCTCTTAGGTGCACTCTTGGGCTTGGGGGCAGCTTTGGGTGCTACTTTGGGCTTTGAAGTGGCAGCCCCTGACTTTATAGCATCACCCATCAGCTATTGTGCCTTGGGTGCTGGTTGACAACCTCTTCTTCCTCTTCTTCCTCCATCATGGAAGGCTTTCCTATTACTCCGCCATGGTCTTCTTGACCCTTTCCTTCCTTTTCTTTCCTTCAACAGCAGGCTCTTTGGGTTGGGATTCCAAAGATGCTTGAGTGGAGACTCTGGCTTTGGACATTGGTTGTCTTCCTGCAGGCCTTTTGATCTTCATTCCTGGCTTAACTGCAGTTGAGTTGTACTACTTCTTGAGCACTTTCTTCTTTGAACTTGCCTCATCCTCAACTGCCACATAATCCTCATCCTCAGACTCTGAGGTCTTCTTCTTCCTTGTCCTTGTGGCAGCCTTGGGCAAATTGCTGGGAGTGCTTTTGCTCCCCTCATCTGAGCTGCTAGAGGGACTAGTGCCTTCACTCATGTGAATCTGCTCTTCTGACTTGTTCTAGCTGTCACTTTGGTCTGTCATGCTGCACACACTGACTGCTGACCCTATGAATAGTTATAAATGAGGTAGAGTGGATGAGCATCACAAAATGCAGAGATTTTTGCAAAAGAAAGATTCAAAAACTTAGTTTTAGTTTTCCATAGAAAGCATTTCGGATCTACCGATTTTCAAACTCGGTGATACCGAAGCAGTTTTGGAACCTAAACTAGTGAACTCGGTCAGACCGAGTTACAGTTCGGTGGCACCGAGACTGCTAGGGTTTCACAAAGTTTTAAAATCGGTCACACCGATTAGCAATTCTCGGTCAGACCGAGACTTACTAGTGCAATGGCGTTAGCCAGATCGGTGGGACCGTGGTTTTTTAACTCGGTGGGTCCGAGATGGTTTCGGCGGAAACCTAACCCTAAATTTTCGAATCACACCTATTCTAAGGATTGTTTTGACTGGATAGAGGTTTTTCAATCGTGGAAAGAAGCATTACGAACACAATGTGCTGAGAATCAGACGAGGATAGCACTGTGATTGAGTTCATACCCTAGTTCGGCGGTGAACTCGCCACGGCGGCAACGGTGGAGAAGAATTCCGTTGACGGCGGAGACCAGCGAGCGAGGGTAATTTGGCGATGAAGTCGACGATCCGTGAGACCTAGTAGGAAGAAGCGATCTATGCGCTGGCGAGGAGTTTGGAGAAAGTTTTCCAAAATTTGCCCGTGTGAATATATAGCCCGACAACATCGTGTGACCGAGTGGAACAACTCGGTGGCACCGAGTTGCATAACTGTTAACAGTTACAGCAACTCGGTGTGACCGAAAAGTTCAAATCGGTTCCACCGAGATGAAAATCTAGATCGACTTAGTAATCTCGGTATGACCGAAATGGAGGAATCGGTCAGACCGAAAATTACAAAGAAGTTTTGGAAGTTTAAGTCTATGACGAATCGGTGACTCTGAGTGCTCCTCACACAGAGTGGTTCGAATTTGACTTGATCAAATTTTGTGATGTAGCATGAATAGAGTTTGAGACGAGAAAAGCATAGATATCTAGAGAAGGTTCTTAGGCATTCTTGTCCATCCACTTGGCCAAAGAAAAAGAAGCCAATCAGTCAAAACAACAAGTGGATGTCCTCGAATGAGTAAAATATGCAACCAACATGCTCACATAATAAAATGACAAATGAAATATGTGACAAAGCATGCACAACCAATTCTAGCATCTATCAAACAATTGGCGATGACTAGGTCATCTATATATGAGTATATTGACTTAGGAGTCAAATGAGAACATTTGATCATAGGTCATACTCATCGTTTAAGCTCAAGTGGGGTTACCACTTTTACATAAAGCATTTATGTGTTCACATCATTAGAGTTGCTTTGACTCATTTCTTAGAGTTAAGCTCCCCCTAGATGTGAGATCCCCCTTAGAGGGATAAACTAACCTTGGGTTTTGTCGATGATGACTTCATGTAGGTGTTGAAGATGTGGATGCTCAATGTTGATGTATATCTTTTTGGAGCAAACCTTTGGAGTGAGTTGCACTTTGAATACCTACATGGGTTAGTCCCACAAGGAACAAACAAGAATATCCATAGACATAGAGTGATGCACACACAAAATGATGGCCATGAAAACATTAGGTTACCTTGTCCCTTGCCTTACCAACATGAGGGTTTGTGACTCCTTGAACTAGTGCAAGATATGAAAGGTTGTTGCACTTGTCCTTGCCATAATGATATGAGTGAAGAATGTTGGCGGAGTCACCCTCAAGAACTCTCTAGTTCTTCTTCTTCGGGATCCACATCATCTTGATGGGAATCCTTGGTGTAGTAGTTGTACTTGATGAAGTAGAACTTGACGTAGCCTTGGGAACCCACTTGACCAAGGCCTTAGGTGCTTCTTCAAATGCATCAATCTCCTCTTGAAGCTTGTCCTTGCCTTTGTTCTTGTGGTCTTGTGGTGGAAGATCATCTTGTGCTTGTGTTCCCTTGAAGGAAGTAGGATCATACTTCTCTTGTTGAGGAACAAACTTCGTCTTGGGGTATTGATCTTCTTCCCACTCAACTCCATTGGCATTGAACTTTCGTTCAAAACCAACACCTTGATTCTTCCGGTGCCTTCCTTGCTTGCGTACAATTTCCTCAAATTGCTTACTCCCGGCAAGGCTCTTGTATACACCTTTCTCTATAATTCCCTTATAAGCTGTTTTCTTGCTCAAGTGTAACTTGGCTAAGAGGATCGTTAGTGGAATCAAGAGAACTACTAGAAGCAACAATATTGGACTTAGCATTGTTATTGTTACTACTAGCAGAAGAATCTTTCTTGTTCTTGTTACTAGACTTGACCTGAGGCATGTAAGTAGATAAGAGTAAACGCTTGGCAATGTAAGAAGAACTTTTCTTACGGAGATCATCATTGATCTCTTTTAGGAACTCATGCTCTTGCTCAAGATTGAGCTTTTCAAAGCGTAACTTCTCATGAGCCCTTAAAAGTTCTCGATGATCTTCAAAGATAGTTTCATGAGCTAACTTAAGAGTGTTTAGTTCTTTAGTTAGACGCTCAATCTTCTCTTTATCATTGTCATTCGTTTCATCTTGATTAGCATGATTAATTGATGTTTCATCATAGTATTCATCACTAGAGTTGTCAACAAGTAAATCATCATCACCTAGCAAGTCATCTTCATCACTATTAAAATCAACATACTCGGGGTGTGTTACTTTAGGACCTTTGGCCATGAAGCATCTACCAATTCCTTCATTTGGTGAATCAAATATGTCATAGGAGTTGGTTGAGACAAGTGCTAGACCGGCAACACCTTCATCTTGAGTGTATTCGGAGTCGGAGTGATAGCTTCTCTCGGATTGATTATCGAAGTCGGAGCCGGATACCCATTCACCAACGTGAGCTTGATGTCTTCGTTTTGTGTAGCTCTTTGATGACTTGTCCTTCCTATCCGAATCCTTGCTTCTCCGTGAGGGTCTTCGTTCATAACGATCATCTCTACTCCTTCTCTCTCTTGGTGGTGATTCTTCTCTTCTACTTCTTCTCTTGGGAGAATCTTCTCTTCTTTTGTAGGGTGCCGTACACTCATTGGAATAGTGTCCGGGTCTCCCACAATTGTAGCAGTTGCGCTCTCGACTAGAAGATCTTTTGTCATTGTAGGACCTTGATTTAGAGCTTCTTTCTTTGCTTCTACTCTTGTAGAATTTGTTGAAGTTCTTCACCATTAAGCTCTCTTTATTGAAGGTTTGTTTCTCACTTGATGATGTGGGGGCTCCACATGAGGCTTTGTAAGCACCACTTGACTTGTTGTGAAGTTCCTCCTTATCCTTGAGTGACATCTCATGAGTAACAATTCTTCCAATGACTTCCGTTGGCTTGAGATCTTTGTAATTTGGCATCATTTGGATCAATGTGCACACGGTATCATATTTTCCATGCAATGCTCTTAGGATCTTCTTGATGATGAATCTATCGGTCATCTCTTCACTTCCTAAGCCGGCAATCTCATTTGTGATAAGAGCAATCCTAGAGTACATTTCAGCAACACCTTCACCATCCTTCATTTTGAACTTGTCAAGTTGACTTTGGAGCACATCCAACTTGGATTCCTTGACGGAGTCGGTACCTTCATGCATATCAATCAAAGTATCCCAAATTTCCTTTGCATTCTCAAGACGACTGATTTTGTTGAATTCTTCGGGGCACAAGCCATTGAAGAGGATATCACAAGCTTGAGCGTTGTATTTTAGCATCTTCAACTCTTCCACGCTAGCTTCACGGTTCGGTTCTCTCCCATCAAAGAAGTCACCTTGCAAACCAATACACACAATAGCCCAAACGGCGGGGTTATGTCCGATAATATGCATTTTCATTTTATGCTTCCAACTAGCAAAATTAGTGCCATCAAAGTAAGGACCTCTACGGTGATAATTTCCCTCGCTAGATGCCATACTCTCCTAGGTTGTGAAACCAAGGCTATGACCACGAAAAGCTATGGAAATCAAAGCAAATGGAGACCAAAGCTCTGATACCACTTGTAGGACCTTGAAGTATGTCTAGAGGGGGGTGATTAGACTACTTGACCAATTAAAAACCTAACCTTTTCCCAATTTTAGACTTTGCAGATTTTAGCTATCTTTGAACAAGTTAAGAAATCTTCACACAATTCAAGGAATAATGCAAAGAGTATACAGGCAGTGGAAATTAAAGCATGCAACTTGCAAGAATGTAAAGGGAAGGGTTTGGAGGATTCAAACGCAATTGGAGACACAGATGTTTTTGTCGTGGTTCTGATAGGTGCTGCTATCGTACATCCACGTTGATGGAGACTTCAACCCACGAAGGGTAGCAGTTTGTGAGTCCACGGAGGGCTCTACCCACGAAGGGTCCACGAAGAAGCAACCTTGTCTATCCCACCATGGCCGTCGCCCACAAAGGACTTGCCTCACTAGCGGTAGATCTTCACGAAGTAGGCGATCTCCTTGCCCTTACAAACTCCTTGGTTCAACTCCACAATCCCGTCGGAGGCTCCCAAGTGACACCTAGCCAATCTAGGAGACACCACTCTCCAAGAAGTAACAAATGGTGTGTTGATGATGAACTCCTTGCTCTTGTGCTTCAAATGATAGTCTCCCCAACACTCAACTCTCTCTCACAGGATTTGGATTTGGTGGAAAGAAGATTTGAGTGGAAAGCAACTTGGGGAAGGCTAGAGATCAAGATTCATATGGTAGGAATTGAATATCTTGGCCTCAACACATGAGTAGGTGGTTCTCTCTCAGGCTGGTAAGTTGGAAGTGTAGGTTTGTTCGATGGCTCTCTCCACGAATGAAGAGGAGGTGGAGGGGTATATATAGCCTCCACACAAAATCTAACTGTTACACACAATTTACCAAACTCGGTGGGACCGAATCAACAAATTCGGTCTGACCGATTTATTAAACTTAGTGACGGTTAGGATTTTCGGTGGGACTGACATGCAACTCGGTAGGACCGATATGGTTAGGGTTAGGGTATAATGTAATCTCGGTGAGACCGATTACACAAACTCGGTGAGACCGAGTTTGGTAATTAGCTAACCAGAGAGTTTGTCAGGTAAACTCGGTGGGACCGATTCGCTCTTTCGGTGGGACCGAAAAGTTACGAAAGGGAAACAGAGAGTTTACATTGCAATCTCGGTGGGACCGATCGCTCACTTCGGCTATACCGAAACGTTACGAAGGGAAACAGATGGATTACAATCCCATCTCGGTGAGACCGAGATCCCTATCGGTGAGACCGATTTGCCTAGGGTTTGTGGCAGTGGCTATGACAATTGAACTCGGTGGCGCCGGATAGAAAGAATCGGTAGGGCCGAGTTTGACTTTAGGTTTAGGTCATATATGGATGTGAGAAAGTAGTGGAGGGTTTTGGAGCATATCACTAAGCACATGAAGCAAGAGGCTCATTAAGCAACACCTCATCCCTCCTTGATAGTATTGGCTTTTCCTATAGACTCAATGTGATCTTGGATCACTAAAATGTAAAATGTAGAGTCTTGAGCTTTTGAGCTTGAGCCAATCCTTTGTCCTTAATATTTTGAGGGATCGACTTTCATCATCCATGCCATGCCATTCATTGAGCTTTCCTGAAATATTTGTCTTGGAATAGCATTAGCTCAATGAGCTATATGTTGTTATGAATTACCAAAACCACCTAGGGATAGTTGCACTTTCAGCGGCTGAACCGCCATGACGGATACTGGTCGGATGGTCCCTACGATCGAAAGTGATCGGACAAGAAGACCGTGGGTTGAACTTTGGTGCGACTGGTTCCATCGCGTAGACGTCCCTAAGCGCGCGTTTGCGCTCCCTCTTGGGGATATGGGTAGCGTATATCATGTTCACTGTTTTAACTTGGGGGGGGGGGGACTTCTTCTGTCCCCCTGTGTTCGGCGGATGGGGCTTCTCGTCATCGTCCTTGCTTTGCGACCCCTTCTCCTTGTTCTCGGCATTTAATTTGTTGGCCTGTTTAAAAACCCAACAGTCTCTGTTGGTATGGTTGGCTGGTTTGTCTGGGATGCCATGGATCTGGCATGGACGATCAAGTATGTGGTCCAAGCTGGATTGGCCCAAATTGTTTCTTTTATATGGCTTCTTCCGCTGGCCGGACTTGGAGCCACTGAATCCGGCCTTGACCGCTGTGTCGTCGGTATTGTCACCGTTGCTTCGACGCTTATGTCTGTTGAGTCGTGGCTTGCCGTTGCTATTTCTGGCTTCAGAGGTGCCATGTTCGCTTGTATTGTTTTTGCTACGGGCTAGCCAGCTATCCTCGTCCGTGCAAAAGCGGGTCATAAGTGTCGTGAGGGCTGCCATGGACTTCGGTTTTTCCTGCCCGAGGTGTCGGGTGAGCCATTCGTCATGGATGCTATGCTTAAAGGCTGCCAGGGCTTCGACATCCGGACAGTCGACGATCCGGTTCTTTTGGTTTGGAACCTAGTCCAGAATTTCCTGGCTGACTCTCCGGGCTGTTGAACTATGTGACTTAAGTCATCGGCATCCGGAGGTCGGACTTATGTGCCTTGGAAATTATCACGGAAAGCATCTTCCAGGTCCTCCCAGCTGCCAACGGAGTTTTCAGGCATACTGTTCAACTAGTGCCGAGCTGGCCCCTTGAGTTTTAGTGGGAGGTATTTGATGGCGTGAAGATCATCACCGCGGGCCATATGAATATGGAGAAGAAAGTCATCAATCCATACTGCGGGATCTGTTGTCCCATCGTATGATTCGATATTCACGGGTTTAAACCCTTCTGGGAATTCGTGATCCATTACTTCATCGATGAAGCAGAGGGGGTGTGCGGCGCCTCTATATCGGGACACGTCACAACGTAATTCGGATGGAGTTCATCTGTAGTTTTTGGCCCGGGCGCGATTACCATTGTTGCATCTAGCTAGATAGCCGTCATCACGTGTCGGGGCACTCCCCCGCGATCAATTGATCGATCTGGCCTGTCCTGCTCTACAGTCCAGGTCCTGCCGCAGGTCATATGTATATCCCCGAGTTGTTTTCTCTATGCCTTTACGGCGAAGTAGGACGGGCTGGTGTTCGGCTTGAGGTGCCGCTTTATCCCGACCACGTGGTGGTCGGTCAGCCGCATTGCACACCGATGGTACGGGCTCCAACGCCTCGTCATCAAAACGAGGTAGCAATTTGTGCTTCGGGTAACTTTTGGTTGGGCGCTCGAGGCCATATTCCTTGGCTGCCAGGACATTAGTCCACCTGTCATTGAGTAGATCTTGATCAGCTTGAAGCTGTTGCTGCCGCTTTTTCAGGCTCCTTGTCGTGGCGATTAGCCGGCGCTTAAAGCGCTCCTGCTCAAGAGGTTCCTCAGGTACGATGAAGTCTTCATCACCGAGGCTCACCTCGTCCTTAGAGGGTGGTAGATAATTGCTGTCCTCTGAGTCTTTGTTTATGGCCTGTTTATCAGGGCTAACTTTCCCATCTTCCCGATCGTCCTGTTCGGCAGTTTGGTCGTCGGGGTCTTCTCTGTCTTCGGCACCGTCCGGAGTGTTATCGTCTCCTGTGCCGGTGTTGCTGTCTTTTCTGCGGCATGATTTAGAGCGGCGCCGCTGATGTCGGTGCTTTCGTTGTATCTTGGGAGGTTCATCCTCGACTGGATCTTCCTCGTTATCACCATTGTTATCTTTAGGTGTATCCACCATGTATACATCATATGAGGAGGTGGCCGTCCAACATCCGGTAAACGGCGGGTTTTCAGCCTGCTCCTCTCCAGCATCGTCGTCCATGCCGTCGATGTTTTCGGAGCCGTAATCAAGCATGCCAGTTAAGTTTTCGACAGTGGCTATTAAGTGGGAGGTGGGTGGGAAGCAAAATTCACTGTCATTAGCCCCTAGATCAAACTAGATATAATTCGGCTGTGAGTCCCCTGCTAAGGAGAGGTTTTTAATGAGTTAAGCACGTCACCTAAAGGTGAGTGCCGGAAGATGTCCGCGGCGCCGAATTCGACGATCGACGCTCGATCAGGCTCGATTGCCGCGGATGCACATGGTTCGGAACCTATGGCCGGAGACGGATCCGAGGTTCCGGTGACACAAATCCCGCTCGAGGTTGGGTCTGTGTGCGGCTCCAATGCCTCTGTGTCTGCAGCTTCCGTGGCGGGGTTGAGCTTCCCGTCCTCGAAGGGCACAATCTGCTCCGGATCTAGGGTCAGAGCACTTACAGGTGCTATCTCCTGGGTATGGTCCGATGACAGATTTAGGTCATGCTCATCGCGGTGGCAGGGAGCGGCTGCCGTGGGATCGAATCCATCGAAGATCTAGTCTCCGCAGATGTCAGCGACATAGTTCAAGCTTCCAAATCTGACCTGATGGCCAGGGGCGTAGCTGTCGATCTGCTCTAGACGGCCAAGCGAGTTGGCCCGCAGTGCGAATCCACCGAATACGAAGATCTATCCAGGGAGGAAGACTTCCTCCTGGACAGCGTTGTTGTAGACAATTGACGGGGCCATCAAACCTCTTGAAGATGATGCATCGGAACTCTCAATGAAAGCACCAATGTCGGTGTCAAAACCGGCGGATCTCGGGTAGGGGGTCCCGAACTGTGCGTCTGAGGTTGATGGTAACAGGAGACGGGGGACACAATGTTTAC
This sequence comes from Aegilops longissima, assembly GCA_021605205.1. Lineage (NCBI taxonomy): Eukaryota > Viridiplantae > Streptophyta > Magnoliopsida > Poales > Poaceae > Aegilops > Aegilops longissima. The sequence continues at coordinate 71,349,808 of CM038676.1, forward strand.
CCAGGTTCGGGCCCTCTCTATGGAGGTAATACCCTACTTCCTAGTTGATTGATCTTGATGGATATGAGGATTACAAGAGTTGATCTACCTCGAGATCGTAATGGCTAAAACCCTAAAAGTGTAGCATGTATTACTATGATTGTGATTATGGTCGCCTCTACGGACTAATCCCTCCAGTTTATATAGACACCGGAGGGGACTAGGGTTGTACAAAGTCGGTTACAGAGAAAGGAATCTTCATATCAGGGTACCAAGCTTGCCTTCCACGCCAAGGAGAGTCCCATCCGGACACGTGAGAGAGTCTTCTATCTTGTATCTTCACAGCCCATCAGTCCGCCCTACGTACCATAGTCCGGACGCCCGAGGACCCCTTAATCCAGGACTCCCTCACCCCCTCCACCGTAATCCACCTCGGTCATATCGTCGTAGTGCTTAGGCGAAGCCCTGCGCCGGTAGCTTCATCATCACCGACATGACGTTGTCGTGCTGATGAAGCTCTCCCTTGACACTCTGCTGGATCGTGAGTTCATGGAACGTCATCGAGCTGAACGTGTGCAGATCGCGGAGGTGCCATACTTTCGGTACTAACATCGGTCGATCGTGAAGACGTACGACTACATCAACCGCGTTGTCATAACGCTTCCACTTTCGGTCTACGAGGGTATGTGGACAACACTCTTCCCTCTCGTTGCTATGCATCACCATGATCTTGCGTGTGTGTAGGATTTTTTTTGAAATTACTACGTATCCCAACAATAAGTGTTCTCCCTGAGTATGCACCGTTGCGATAGTTTGTCGTGCTGAGACACCACGTGATGATCGGGTGTGATAAGCTCTACGTTCACATACAACGGGTGCAAGCCAGTTTTGCACACGCAGAATACTCGGGTTAAACTTGATGAGCCTAGCATATGCAGATATGGCCTCAGAACACTGAGACCGAAAGGTCGAGCGTGAATCATCTAGTAGATATGATCAACATAGTGATGTTCACCATTGAAAACTACTCCATCTCACGTGATGATCGGACATGGTTTAGTTGATTTGGATCACTGTAACATCCCAAATTTTCCTAATTGGAATGTTTTACAATCATAGCTAAGCATCCTATGCATCCTGTTTGAATTTGGATTCCATTTGAAGTTTCAGAGAGTTTTGATTTTGAAATTTGAATTCCAAACTTTGGCATGTGGGAAACAATTCCAAAACCAAGCCTGATAAATACTTGATCAAAAGTATGAGAGGAGCAAACATGACACTCCAAAAATATCAGAGGAAATAATGCCAAAAGAATTGGATTCAAATCTGAAATTTTATTTGAATTTGAAAAAATGGTTTTCATAAAGTTTGGATTTTGGCTTTGGAAAAATGTTCAAATGAAAGGAATATTCCCGATCATTTTGGTATATATATACCCTATATAAAATATTTATAGTTTAGGTTTTATTTTTGGTTTTGTTTTTATTAAAAAATAAAGAAAAATCTTTCGAGCGCCACCAGCCACCCCGAGCCCAGCCAGCGCCACCTAACCCCTCGGCCACCCAAGCACGAGGCCCACCACCGCCCACTAGGCCACAGGCCGGCCAGCCGACCGCGCGCCCCCTCGCCCGAATCCCTTAGGATCCGGTCGACCGCACGAAACCCCCTCTCTCTCATCGACCCGTGGCCCCACCCGTCGTCTTCCCCTCGCCCACAAGCGGACGTCGCCGGAGATCCGCGGATCTCAAGAATCGGGCACCCCGACGCCCGATCCCTTCGAACCTCGCCTGACCCCTGGCTATATAAGCCGAGGCCCCGCACCCCATTCCCCCCTTAGCCACGCCGAGCCCTCTCCTCTCTCTCCCGGCTCGCGGAGCCCGAGCTCAACCCCGCCGCCAAAACCCTCGCCGCCGCCGCCTGGTGCCCCCGAGCCTCACCAACCCCACGAACCCTTCCCGAGCTTCCCGCGTCTCCCGACGTCTTCCAAGCTTCGACGCCTGAAGCCACGGAGCACTCTCGCCGCCGCCGACGTCGCCGAGTCCGTGAGTCTCGGCCTTCCTCCACCGTCCGATCCCCATCGAGTGGCTAGGATTAGAACCCCGAAGAATACGTTTTATTAGAAAACGGCCGCCGGTGCGGTTTATTTTAGTTAGGTTTTATTTTAGTTAGGCGGTTCTGTTAGATTAACCCTAGGCCCAGTTAGTCTATCGGACGACTGTATGTAGTTTAGGCCCATTAGGCATTTTCTTTTTATTTTGATTTTCTGTTTTAGCGAATAGTTCCAATTTTCAAAAATGTGTATCTTTTGTTCTGTTTAATATTTTTGAGTGATTCTTTTTTGTTGGATTGCAAATTTTATGTAGTTTCTGAAAACATATATTTAGCTATGTTAAAAATAATTAAAAATGCTTTAATATTATTTTAGTCAGAATAGCAAATCTGCTATAGTTTTAGTTAGAAAAATTATTTTTGCATGATTCTTTTGCAATCACTTTATTTTGATATTGCCAAACCCTAGAAATTAACTTTGGTATTTTAGGATTAATAAAAAATTAATTCTAGGCAGAATCCTATTAATCCTAATTAATTGAATTGTTTCTGTTTTCCTAATTAATTAATTAGTAAATTAAGTTATTTTTAACTTGTTATTAGTTATTCTAGGTTAGTTTCTGTTATTCCATTAGATGAACTTTTATTTATAATTAATAAAAGTTTTAAATTAATTTTCTTAATAGAAATTGGATTAGGCCTAAAGTGAGTTTTATAATAGCTATTTAATTAATTCTTTTTGCTCCTAGTTGCTTAGTTAATCTTTTTCTGTTAAGTTAACCTAAAACCATGATTAGGTCATGTTGAGGAATTTTTGTTATATAAAAACTATTTTTGCTATTGATTGGAATAGGGAAAAACTTTGAATTTGATTTCTTTGAGTTTTCCTTTTGATTTGGTTTTGATTTGTTTGGTTGTGTTATATTATCTTTGTATTCTTGTGTGATCCTCTTGCTTTGTGCTTATTATGTTATTGTTTGTCTCGGTAGAGTTCTGAGTCTAAGCTTGCTACTCGACTCTTTAGCTTACGAGGATCATCAAGAAGGCAAGTTTTGATCATGTTATTTCTATACCTATGTTTTGTGCATTAGTAGTTGTCACCACCCCACCATTGCATGCAGTAGTGAAAATCTTGAAGTCATTAAACTTGAGTAGTATCATGTGGTAGGATGAACCAATCCCCTTGTTACCATGGTCCCGGGACGTAGTAGTTATTTTGCTATGCTCGTAGACGGGATTTGTGGTGAGTGAAATCCATAAGTAAGATGTGAGAGTCAATGATGATGATGATGATGACCCCATGGACTACAATGATCAAGATGGACTTCGGAAAAATCACTACTGGGTGGAGGATGGTTGACGGGCACCCTGGAGAACCCAGTGGTGGCCGGGATGCATGGAGAAGCGCCATGACATCTTGCGGAAAGCTTCACCCAGCCACGAAGAGAAGGATGGATGCCCCATGACCGGAAGCTTACCTGTGCAGCCGCAAGCCATTATGGGCTCTGGCTGGGTTGACCTTGTAGTGAAGCTGGCTGGACGGTACTACGAGAAGTAGACGAGCGGTAGGGTTGGATGGGTACCGGCGGTGGCGGAAGAACTCTTTGGAAGACCTGTTTATTCGTCCGTCTTCAAACACCATGAAGTGCGAAGACTTTAAAAGGAGGGAATGATTCTTGCGGGGAAAGTGCGCAAACCTCTGCAGAGTGTTATAACCTAATCGATTAGCCGTGTCCCCGGTTACGGACATTTGAGCATCTGGACCTTGGAAGTATTCGGATATCTCAACACTTAACTCTAATGAATTAATTTGATGGGTTATGACTTAATAATAATTTGGGAACGAGATATTGGTTGGCGGAACCATCTCAATAACTACCAACAATTTGTAGTAATTTGCAAATAAGTCCACTGTAGTAGGATAAAATTGGCTTTACGCAAAATTATGAAACTTAGAGCTCCACAGCCCAATATGCATATAGAGTTAGTAACTTTATTGTTGTTTTTTCATAACTTGCCAGCTTATTCCAAAAGCTGACCTACATGGCTGCAACGTATTATGTTGCAGAGATATATTCCGATCAGGAGTGAGGCTACGCTCCGCGCTTGGCGATTGCCCTTTGGAGTCGGATGGACTCGCTTTACCTTCGACGCTTCCGCAGCATTTTAGTTTATTTCTCATGAGTTGGCCTTGAGCCGAATTTATTCCCTTGTAATAAAGACTCTATATGAGAATCGATTAATGATATTCAGGTGTGATTGAACTTTGATTACTTTATCGATGTACTGTGAGTACCAAGCATGATCTTGGGATGGAATGCATACGTAGATTTGACCGATTTTGGGTCAGGTCGCTCTGAGAGATGGTATCGAGCACACGCTGACCGTGAGGATCGTAACCCCTAGGATCGGAAAGCCATAAGCAGAGACCATTTACTTTGAACCCCTTTTCATTCTATACTTCTTCTCTCTCTGATCTATTCTGACTCTTCTCTCCTTTGCAACATTCTAGATGGCCGTCGAGTTCACCCCAGTTTTGCTACGGAGTTCTCGCCAGCCCGATGAGACGATGCCCTTCGAAGGAAGCTGGTCCAGATGGTGAAGCTGCTGAAGATTGCTCGCCCTCGATCACTGGAAACCCACTAATGCACTTCCGACGGACACCCGCCACTGGATTGAGGTGCATATCCTGTGGAGGACCTTTGGAGGACGACGAGCCTATCAACTTTGAGTTCACCGAGTTCAACTGGATCATCGGAAGAGACGTGGCGATCTACCGAGCACTTGGACATCTCCGAGAGGAGTACAGGATCTGAGCTCGATCACTCGGACCTCGCCATGGTTTCTCGCAGGGCAAGGAATGGAGATATCATCCGTACCATCGAGGACGATTCCACTCTCTCGTACATTCAGGACTTGGAGTGTCTTCTCAGGACACGGGAGATTCAGGCTCGCCGTAACTCGAAGACACACCGGAAGCTTTTGTTCCGCGAGCTGGAGCTGGAGGAGAAGGCTCGCGCAGACTTCCTTGGCCATGAGGAAGAAATCACGGACTTCATGGAGATAGTCGACGACCTGAAGATGAAGCTTGCCGCAATTGAGGAGAAGATGGACTTGGGAGAGGACCTTTACCCGAGTGGAGATGAAGCACCCCTCGTGAGCAATGATCAGGATTTCGAGGGGAGTACCACTGAAGGAAACCCCAAGAGGAGGCGCCACTGATGCAGACTTTTTAGTCGACCACCATGTTATCTTTTACTTTTCGTCGATCAGTTAGGCCGATGTTTTACTTCGTTTAGTCATGAGCTTTTGTAATCGAGTTTGAAACATGTTTGAGTGGAATGAATAAATGTTTGGTGTGTTATGATTGTGCATTCATATGGGTAGTGTTATTTCTCATAGACCCTTGTTCTATTCTAAATTTCTCATCACTCCAAAACACCAGATGCCTCCGAGACGTGACACTGGTTTCCCGCCGGAGCTCACCCAGCTGCTCCAGCAGCAGAATGCACTGATGCAGCTCCTGATTCAGAATCAGAACAACCCCGCCAACAATCCACCGCCACCACCACCCACTGTGGACAATTTGACTCGATTTCTGAGGTTGAATCCGCCAGTGTTCTCTAGTAGCACTGAGCCGATTGTGGCTGACGACTGGCTCCGCAAGATAGGAAGAGAGCTAGTCACCGTTGGATGCACTGATGCTGAGAAGGTGCGCTTTGCCGCGCATCAACTGGATGGACCTGCCGCTTCTTGGTGGGAGAATTATACCGCCACTTTTCCATTGGGTGGCATCACTTGGGATCAATTCCAGCAGGCCTTTCGCACTGCTCATGTCTCATCTGGAGCCATGAGTCTGAAGAAGCGTGAGTTCCGAAACTTGCGCCAGGGGAATCGTACTGTGGCACAGTACGTGGAGGAATTCAGCAAGCTTGCCCGCTATGCCCCTGATGATGTGGCCACTGATGCCGCCAAGCAGGAGAAGTTCCTGGAGGGACTCAATGATGAATTGAGCATGCAGCTTATCGTGGCTACTTTCAACAACTACCAGGAGCTGGTAGACAAGGCCACCATCCTGGAAGGCAAGCAGCAGCAGATAGAAAGCCGCAAGAGGAAGTACAGCCAGGGAAGCACAATTCAGAGCTCGGCGAAGCCCGCTATGCACCGTACTCAGGAGGGCACATCCATCATAACCATGGAGGTCATAATCATGGTGGAAATGGAAACAACCGCAGCCAGGACAGCAAGTCAGGTCATGGCAATGGCAATGGCAATGGTAATGGCAATCAGCACCGTTCTGCCCCGGCTCCGAAGGATCTGAGCCACATCACCTGCTTCAAGTGCCAGAAGACAGGGCACTACGCCACCGACTGCCCGGAGGCCAAGCAGAGGAACGGGAATGGCAATGGAGGCTCAGCGAAGAAGCCCAATCCCTTCCCTCGTGCTCAAGTGAATCACATCGACGTGGAGAACGTCTATGATCAGCCGATAATCGTGGTTGGTAAGTTTTATTGAATTCACGTTCAGTTTTGGTTCTGTTTGATTCGGTGCAACGATTCATTCATATCAAGGGTAGTTGTGGATAAGTACGGATTACGCACTAGAACCCTTAGAAGCCCCTCGCGCCGGTTCGCAGGAGGAGAAATGATGGCAGGTTTAAGCTGTCCGCAAACCTCAACATCGGGAACCACAAATTTCCGTAGAACTCATAGTGTTGGAAACTCAGACCTTGGATGTAATCCTAGGCATGGATTGGTTGTCAAAGTATGAAGGAACATTGACTGTGCAAGAAGTCTATTCTCGCTCACCACCCCGGAGCGTAAGAGGATCAAGTATGTAGCCCGGCACAGCCCGATGAAGAATCAGGTGCATTCCCTCACGGGAGTTGTTCAGGAGGAAGTACCTGTAGTGCAAGAATTTCCTGATGTGTTTCCGGAGGAATTACCAGGAATGCCACCGGACAGAGACATTGAGTTTCTGATCGAGTTATTGCCCGGCACAGCCCCAATATCCAAGAGACCTTATCGGATGCCACCAAATGAGTTGAAAGAGATCAAGGAACAAATAAATGAGTTATTGGAGAAAGGATATATTCGTCCAAGCTCATCACCTTGGGGAGCCCCAGTTCTTTTGGTAGAGAAGAAGGATGGAAGCTTGAGGATGGTTGTGGATTATCGTGCATTGAACGAAGTAACCATCAAGAACAAGTACCCTCTGCCCATGATCAATGACTTGTTTGATCAGCTTGTTGGAGCCAAGGTATTCTCTAAGATCGATCTTCGATCAGGGTATCACCAGTTGAAAATCCGTGAGAAGGATATACCCAAAACAGCATTCACTACCAGGTATGGTTTATACGAGTATACCGTCATGTCATTTGGATTGACTAATGCTCCTGCATACTTCATGAATTTGATGAACAAGGTGTTCATGGAGTATTTGGACAAGTTTGTCGTGGTGTTCATCGATGACATATTGATATTCTCCAAGAGCGAGGAAGAGCATAAGGAACATTTGCGTCTAGTTCTGGAGAAACTTCGAGAACATCATTTGTATGCCAAATTCAGCAAATGTGAATTTTGGTTGAAGGAAGTTGGATTCCTCGGACATGTTATTTCAGGAGAAGGAATAGCAGTTGATCCCGCCAAGGTTGAATCATCAGCGATTGGCGTCACCCACCTCGGTCAAGGAGATCCGCAGTTTTCTCGGACTTGCAGGATACTATCGGAGGTTCATTGAGAACTTCTCAAAGATTGCCAAGCCCATGACTGAGCTGTTGAAGAAGGAAGCCAAGTATGTTTGGACCGAGGAATGTGAAGCCAGTTTTCAGGAATTGAAGAAACGGTTGGTCACAGATCCAGTGTTGATATTGCCGGACATACATAAGGAATACCAAGTCTATTGTGACGCTTCTCGTCAAGGACTCGGAGGAGTATTGATGCAGGAAGGCAAGGTTGTAGCATATGCCTCCAGACAGCTACGGCCTCATGAGATGAATTATGCCACGCATGATTTGGAGTTGGCAGCTGTAGTACATGCACTCAAGACTTGGAGACATTTCCTCATTGGAAATCATTGTGATGTCTATACGGATCACAAGAGTCTGAAATATATCTTCACGCAGAAGGAATTGAACCTCAGGCAGAGGAGATGGCTAGAGTTGATAAAGGACTACGACATGAGATTGCATTACCACCCCGGTAAAGCCAATGTTGTAGCAGATGCTTTGAGCCGTAAGAGTTATGTGAACACTCTTACAGCAGGAGGATTACCCCAGGAGTTGGTTGATGACCTCGAGATCTCCGATGGAGATAGTTCCAAAGGATTTGTCGCAACTCGAAGTTCAGTCCACCTTGACCGAAAGGATTCGTGAAGCCCGTAAGTCGGACAAGGAAATCGATGAGATTAAGCAAAAGATGGAGGAAGGAAAAGCTAAAGGATTCCGAAAGGATGAACATGGTACTATATGGTTTGAGGATCGTATATACGTGCCCAATGATCCCGAGCTCAGGAAGCTAATTCTACAGGAGGCACATGATTCACCGTACTCAATTCACCCCGGCAACACCAAGATGTACCTAGATTTGAAGCAAAGTTTCTGGTGGACAGGAATGAAGAAGGACATTGCCGAGTACGTAGCCGTATGCGATGTTTGCCAGCGTGTGAAGGCGAACATCGAAGCCAGCAGGTTACTTCAACCTTTGCCGATTCCCGATTGGAAATGGGAGAAACTTGGTATGGATTTCATCACAGGATTACCGGGACCCGTTCAGGTTATGATTCTATCTGGGTAGTAGTTGATCGTTTGACTAAGGTAGCTCACTTCATTCCGTGAAGACTACCTATACCAGTGCCAAGTTGGCCAAGATATACATGACCAGGATCGTATGTCTGCATGGAGTTCCGAGGAAAATCGTGTCGGATAGAGGAACGCAGTTTACCTCAAAGTTTTGGAAGCAATTGCATGAAACTTTGGGTGCGAGGCTGGAATTCAAGACAGCCTTTCATCCGAGCAGATGGATGGACCGAGAGAGTCAATCAGATTCGGAGGACATGTTGAGAGCTTGTGTACTAGACTATGGGTCTAGCTGGGATGATAACTTGCCTTACGCAGAGTTCTCGTATAACAACAGTTATCAATCCAGTTTAAAGATGGCCCCTTTCGAAGCTCTATACGGAAGGAGGTGCAGAACACCATTGTTGTGGGATAGCGTTGGAGATCGATCACTTTTCGGTTCCGATCTTATCAAGGATTCCGAAGAGAAAGTCAAGCTAATTCGAGACCGGCTTAAGATAGCACAGTCACGACAGAAGAGTTATGCCGACAGTAAGCGCAAGGAGGTGACTTACGAAGTGGGAGACCGAGCATACCTTCGTGTGTCTCCACTTCGTGGAATCAAGAGGTTTGGAGTCAAGGGAAAGTTAGCACCCCGATTCATTGGCCCCTACAAAATCCTCGAACGTCGTGGAGAAGTTGCATATAAGTTGGAATTGCCGGAAGGATTGTCCGGAGTTCATGATGTTTTCCACGTTTCTCAGTTGAAGAAGTGCCATGCAGACATGGCCGATGTTCCGTTGAGAGACACAGTGCCCCTAGAGGCCATACAGCTTGACAGTGATTTAACTTATAAGGAGACACCCGTCAAAATTCTCGAGACTGCAAGCAGAGTTACCCGCAGCAAAGTCATCAAGTTTTGCAAGGTGCTGTGGAGTCACCACACCGAGGAAGAAGCCACACAGGAACGCCAAGAAGATCTTCGTCGAGACCATCCGCACCTATTTGTTAGCCAACCCGAATCTCGAGGGCTAGATTCATCTTAAGGTGGTAGGTTTGTAACATCCCAAATTTTCCTAATTGGAATGTTTTACAATCATAGCTAAGCATCCTATGCATCCTGTTTGAATTTGGATTCCATTTGAAGTTTCAGAGAGTTTTGATTTTGAAATTTGAATTCCAAACTTTGGCATGTGGGAAACAATTCCAAAACCAAGCCCGATAAATACTTGATCAAAAGTATGAGAGGAGCAAACATGACACTCCAAAAATATCAGAGGAAATAATGCCAAAAGAATTGGATTCAAATCTGAAATTTTATTTGAATTTGAAAAAATGGTTTTCATAAAGTTTGGATTTTGGCTTTGGAAAAATGTTCAAATGAAAGGAATATTCCCTGATCATTTTGGTATATATATACCCTATATAAAATATTTATAGTTTAGGTTTTATTTTTGGTTTTGTTTTATTAAAAAATAAAGAAAAATCTTTCGAGCGCCAGCCAGCCACCTGAGCCCAGCCAGCGCCACCTAACCCCTCGGCCACCCTTTTGAGCCCAGCCACCGCCCACTAGGCCACAGGCCGGCCAGCCGACACCGCGCCCCCTCGCCGAATCCCTTAGGATCCGGTCGACCGCACTGAAACCCCCTCTCTCTCATCGACCGTGGCCCCACCGTCGTCTTCCCCTCGCCCACGAACGGACGTCGGGAGATCCGCGGATCTCAAGAATCCGGGCACCCCGACGCCCGATCCCTTCCGAACCTCGCCCGACCCCTGGCTATATAAGCCGAGGCCCCGCACCCCATTCCCCCTTAGCCACGCCGAGCCCTCTCCTCTCTCTCCCGGCTCGCGGAGCCCGAGCTCAACCCCCGCCAAAACCCTCGCCGTCGCCGCCTGGTGCCCCGAGCCTCACCAACCCCACCGAACCCTTCCCCGAGCTTCCCCGCGTCTCCCCGACGTCTTCCCGAAGCTCGCCGACGCCAGAAGCCACCGGAGCACTCTCGCCGCCGCCGCCGACGTCGCCGGAGTCCGTGAGTCCTCGGCCTTCCCTCCACCGTCCGATCCCCATCGAGTGGCTAGGATTAGAACCCCCGAAGGGGTACGTTTTTATTAGAAAACCGGCCGGCCGGTGCGGTTTATTTTTAGTTAGGTTTTATTTTAGTTAGGCCGGTTCTGTTAGATTAACCCTAGGCCCAGTTAGTCTATCTCGACGACTGCATGCGTAGTTTAGGCCCATTAGGCATTTTTCTTTTATTTTGATTTTCTGTTTTAGCGAATAGTTCCAATTTTCAAAATGTGTATCTTTTGTTCTGTTTAATATTTTTGAGTGATTCTTTTTTGTTGGATTGCAAATTTTATGTAGTTTCTGAAAACATATATTTAGCTATGTTAAAAATAATTAAAAATGCTTTAATATTATTTTAGTCAGAATAGCAAATCTGCTATAGTTTTAGTTAGAAAAATTATTTTTGCATGATTCTTTTGCAATCACTTTATTTTGATATTGCCAAACCCTAGAAATTAACTTTGGTATTTTAGGATTAATAAAAAATTAATTCTAGGCAGAATCCTATTAATCCTAATTAATTGAATTGTTTCTGTTTTCCTAATTAATTAATTAGTAAATTAAGTTATTTTTAACTTGTTATTAGTTATTCTAGGTTAGTTTCTGTTATTCCATTAGATGAACTTTTATTTATAATTAATAAAAGTTTTAAATTAATTTTCTTAATAGAAATTGGATTAGGCCTAAAGTGAGTTTTATAATAGCTATTTAATTAATTCTTTTTGCTCCTAGTTGCTTAGTTAATCTTTTTCTGTTAAGTTAACCTAAAACCATGATTAGGTCATGTTGAGGAATTTTTGTTATATAAAAACTATTTTTGCTATTGATTGGAATAGGGAAAAACTTTGAATTTGATTTCTTTGAGTTTTCCTTTTGATTTGGTTTTGATTTGTTTGGTTGTGTTATATTATCTTTGTATTCTTGTGTGATCCTCTTGCTTTGTGCTTATTATGTTATTGTTTGTCTCGGTAGAGTTCCCGGAGTGCGAAGCTTGCTACTACGACTCTTTAGCTTACGAGGATCATCAACAAGGCAAGTTTTGATCATGTTATTTCTATACCTATGTTTTGTGCATTAGTAGTTGTCACCACCCCACCATTGCATGCAGTAGTGAAAATCTTGAAGTCATTAAACTTGAGTAGTATCATGTGGTAGGATGAACCAATCCCCTTGTTACCATGGTCCCGGGACGTAGTAGTTATTTTGCTATGCTCGTAGACGGGATTTGTGGTGAGTGAAATCCATAAGTAAGATGTGAGAGTCAATGATGATGATGATGATGACCCCATGGACTACAATGATCAAGATGGACTTCGGAAAAATCACTACTGGGTGGAGGATGGTTGACGGGCACCCTGGAGAACCCAGTGGTGGCCGGGATGCATGGAGAAGCGCCATGACATCTTGCGGAAAGCTTCACCCAGCCACGAAGAGAAGGATGGATGCCCCATGACCGGAAGCTTACCTGTGCAGCCGCAAGCCATTATGGGCTCTGGCTGGGTTGACCCTTGTAGTGAAGCTGGCTGGACGGTACTACGAGAAGTAGACGAACGGTAGGGTTGGATGGGTACCGGCAGTGGCCAGAAGAACTCTTTGGAAGACCCTGTTTCATTCGTCCCGTCTTCAAACACCATGAAGTGCGAAGACTTTAAAAGGAGGGAATGATTCTTGCGGGGAAAGTGCGCAAACCTCTGCAGAGTGTTATAACCTAATCGATTAGCCGTGTCCCCGGTTACGGACATTTGAGCATCTGGACCTTGGAAGTATTCGGATATCTCAACACTTAACTCTAATGAATTAATTTGATGGGTTATGACTTAATAATAATTTGGGAACGAGATATTGGTTGGCGGAACCATCTCAATAACTACCAACAATTTGTAGTAATTTGCAAATAAGTCCACTGTAGTAGGATAAAATTGGCTTTACGCAAAATTATGAAACTTAGAGCTCCACAGCCCAATATGCATATAGAGTTAGTAACTTTATTGTTGTTTTTCATAACTTGCCAGCTTATTCCAAAAGCTGACCTACATGGCTGCAACGTATTATGTTGCGTAGATATATTCGATCAGAGTGAGGCTACGCCCGCGCTTGGCGATTGCCCTTTGAGTCGGATGGACTCGCTTTACCTTCGACGCTTCCGCAGCATTTTAGTTTATTTCTCATGAGTTGGCCTTGAGCCGAATTTATTCCCTTGTAATAAAGACTCTATATGAGAATCGATTAATGATATTCAGGTGTGATTGAACTTTGATTACTTTATCGATGTATCGTGAGTACCAAAGATGATCTTGGGATGGTATGCATACGTAGATTTGACCGATTTTGGGTCAGGTCGCTACAATCACGTGATCACTTAGATGATTAGAGGGATGTCTATCTAAGTGGGAGTTCTTAAGTAATATGATTAATTGAACTTAAATTTATCATGACCTTAGTACCTGATAGTATTTTGCATGTCTATGTCATTGTAGATCAATGGCCCGTGCTACTGTTCCTTTGAATATTAACGCGTTCCTAGAGAAAGCTAAGTTGAAATATGATGGTAGCAACTACACGGACTGGATCCGTAATTTGAGGATTATCCTCATTGCTACACAGAAGAATTACGTCCTGGAAGCACCGCTAGGTGCCTGGTGATACGTCTCCAACGTATCTATAATTTTTGATTGTTCCATGCTATTATATTATCTGTTTTGGATGTTCGACGGGCTTTATTATACACTTTTATATTATTTTTGGGACTACTTATTAACCGGAGGCCCAACCCAAATTGCTATTTTTTTTGCCTATTTCAGTGTTTCGAAGGAAAGGAATATCAAACGGAGTCCAAATGGAATGAAACCTTCGGGAACGTGATTTTCAGAACAAACGTGATCCAGAGGACTTGGAGTGGACGTTAAGCAATCAACGAGGAGGCCACGAGGTAGGGAGGCGCACATGCCCCCCTGGGCGCGCCCCCACACTCGTGGGCCCCTCGTAGCTCTCCTGACCGACCTCTTTTGGCTATATATACTCATATACCCTGGAAACATCAAAACAGGAGCCGAAACCCTATTTCCACCGCCGCAACCTTCTTGTAGGACCTTGAGAAGAGGTGTCTAGAGGGGGGGGGGGTGATTAGACACTAAGTATCAATGTTGCAGTTTTTAACTTCTTTAGGTTTAAGTGGAGTTTAGGCACAAGTTTAGCATTCACAATACATAACAAGCAAGCATGCAAAAAGTATATGAGCAGCGGAAAGTAAAGCATGCAACTTGCAAGAATGTAAAGGGAAGGGTTTTGGAGGATTCAAATGCAATTGGAGACACAGATGTTTTTGTCGTGGTTCCGATAGGTGGTGCTATCGTACATCCACGTTGATGGAGACTTCAATCCACGAAGGGTAACGGTTGCGCGAGTCCACGAAGGGCTCCACCCACGAAGGGTCCACGAAGAAGCAACCTTGTCTATCCCACCATGGCCGTTGCCCACGAAGGACTTGCCTCACTAGCGGTAGATCTTCACGAAGTAGGCGATCTCCTTGCCCTTACAAACTCCTTGGTTCAACTCCACAATCTTGTCGGAGGCTCCCAAGTGACACCTAGCCAATCTAGGAGACACCACTCTCCAAGAAGTAACAAATGGTGTGTTGATGATGAACTCCTTTCTCTTGTGCTTCAAATGATAGTCTCCCCAACACTCAACTCTCTCTCATAGGATTTGGATCTGGTGGAAATAAGATTTGAGTGGAAAGCAACTTGGGGAAGGCTAGAGATCAAGATTCATATGGTAGGAATGGAATATCTTGGCCTCAACACATGATTAGGTAGTTCTCTCTCAGAACTGGTAAGTTGGAAGTGTAGGTTTGTTCTGATGACTCTCTCCACGAATGAAGAGGAGGTGGAGGGGTATATATAGCCTCCACACAAAATCTAACCGTTACACACAATTTACCAAACTCGGTAGGACCGAATCAACAAACTCGGTCGGACCGATTCAGTAAACCTAGTGACCGCTAGTGATTTCGGATCTGTTCTTATGAACTTAATACTCTATATGCATGCTGGATAGCGGTTGATGTGTAGAGTAATAGTAGTAGATGCAGGCAGGAGTCGGTCTACTTGTCGCGGACGTGATGCCTATATACATGATCATGCCTAGATATTCTCATAACTATGCTCAATTCTATCAATTGCTCGACAGTAATTTGTTCACCGACCGTAATACTTATGCTCTTGAGAGAAGCCACTAGTGAAACCTATGGCCCCCGGGTCTATTCTCCATCATATTAATCTGTCGTCAACTAGCTATTTCTGGTGCTGTTTATTTTGCAATCTTTACTTTCACTCTTAATCATAAAAATACCAAAAATATTATCTTATCATCTCTATCAGATCTCACTTTTGCAAGTGGCCGTGAAGGGATTGACAACCCCTTTATCGCGTTGGTTGCAAGGTTCTTATTTGTTTGTGTAGGTACGTGGGACTTGAGCGTGGTCTCCTACTGGATTGATACCTTGGTTCTCAAAAACTGAGGGAAATACTTATGCTACTTTGCTGCATCACCCTTTCCTCTTCAAGGGAAAAACTAATGCAGTGCTCAAGAGGTAGCAAGAAGGATTTCTGGCGCCGTTGCCGGGGAGTCTACGCACAAGTCAAGACATACCAAGTACCCATCACAAACTCTTATCCCTCACATTAGATTATTTGCCATTTGCCTCTCGTTTTCCTCTCCCCCACTTCACCCTTGCCGTTTTATTCGCCCTCTTTTCCGTTCGCCACTTTTTCGCGTGCTTCTTGTTTGCTCGTGTGTTGGATTGATTGCTTGTCACGATGGCTCAAGACAATACTAAATTGTGTGACTTTACCAATACCAACAACAATGATTTTCTTAGCACTCCGATTGCTCCTCTTACTGAAGCCGAATCTTGTGAAATTAATGCTGCTTTCTTGAATCTTGTCATGAAAGATCAATTCGCCGGCCTTCCTAGTGGATATGCCGCTACCCATCTAAATAGCTTTGTTGATTTGTGTGACATGCAAAAGAAGAAAGATGTGGATAATGATATTGTTAAATTGAAGCTATTTCTGTTTTCTCTTAGAGATCGTGCTAAAACTTGGTTTTCGTCTTTGCCTAAAAATAGTATTGATTCTTGGAATAAGTGCAAAGATGCTTTTATCTCTAAGTATTTTCCTCCCACTAAGATCATCTCTCTTAGAAACGATATTATGAATTTTAAGCAACTTGATCATGAACATGTTGCACAAGCTTGGGAGAGGATGAAATTAATGATACGTAATTGCCCTACTCATGGTTTGAATTTGTGGATGATTATACAAATTTTTTATGCCGGATTGAATTTTGCTTCTAGAAATCTTTTACATTCGGCCGCGGGAGGCACTTTTATGGAAATCACTTTAGGAGAAGCTACTAAACTCCTAGATAATATTATGGTTAATTATTCTCAATGGCACACTGAAAGATCTACTAGTAAAAAGGTTCATGCGATTGAAGAAATTAATGTTTTGAGTGGAAAGATGGATGAACTTATGAAATCTTTTGCTAATAAGTGTGTTTCTTCTGATCCTAATGATATGCCTTTGTCTACTTTGATTGAGAATAATAATGAATCTATGGATGTAAATTTTGTTGGTAGGAATAATTTTGGTAACAACGCGTATAGAGGAAACTTTAATCCTAGGCCATTCCCTAGTAATTCCTCTAATAATTATGGTAATTCCTACAACAATTCTTATGGAAATTTTAATAAGTTGCCCTCTGATTTTGATACTAGTGTTAAAGAGTTTATAAATTCACAAAAGAATTTCAACACCTTGCTTGAAGAAAAATTGCTTAAGGTTGATGAATTGGCTCGGAACGTGGATAGAATTTCTCTTAATGTTGATTCTTTGAAGCTTAGATCCATTCCGCCTAAGCATGATATCAATGAGTCTCTCAAAGGCATGAGAATTTCCATTGATGAATGCAAAGAAAGAACCGCTAGGATGCACGCTAAGAAAGATTGCTTGGTAAAGGCGTGTTCTTCTAGTTTTTATGAGTATAAAGATGAAGATCTAAAAGTTATTGATGTGTCTCCTATTAAATATTTGTTTTGCAATATGAATCTTGATAATGACGGGACTGGACATGAGTCAACTTTAGTTAAAAGGCGTCCCAATGATTCGGAGTTTTTAGAACTTGATGCAAAAATTGGTAAAAGTGGGATTGAAGAGGTTAAAACTTTAGATATCAATGAACCCACTATTTTGGATTTCAAGGAATTTAATTATGATAATTTTTCTTTAATAGATTGTATTTCCTTGTTGCAATCCGTGCTAAATTCTCCGCATGCTTATAGACAAAATAAGGCTTTTACTAAACATATCGTTGATGCTTTGATGCAATCTTATGAAGAAAAACTTGAGTTGGAAGTCTCTATCCCTAGAAAACTTTATGATGAGTGGGAACCTACAAATAAAATTAAAATTAATGATCATGAATGCTATGCTTTGTGTGATTTGGGTGCTAGTGTTTCCACGATTCCAAAAACTTTGTGTGATTTGCTAGGTTTCCGTGAATTTGATGATTGCTCTTTAAACTTGCACCTTGAGGATTCCACTATGAAGAAACCTATGGGAAGAATTAATGATGTTCTTATTGTTGCAAATAGGAATTATGTGCCCGTAGATTTTATTGTTCTTGATATAGATTGTAATCCTTCATGTCCTATTATTCTTGGTAGACCTTTCCTTAGAATGATTGGTGGAATTGTTGATATGAAGGAAGGGAATATTAGTTTCCAATTTCCGTTAAGGAAAGGCATGGAACACTTCCCTAGAAAGAAAATTAAATTACCTTATGAATCTATTATGAGAGGCACTTAT
This sequence comes from Aegilops longissima, assembly GCA_021605205.1. Classification (NCBI taxonomy): domain Eukaryota; kingdom Viridiplantae; phylum Streptophyta; class Magnoliopsida; order Poales; family Poaceae; genus Aegilops; species Aegilops longissima. Next base: position 71,367,545 of record CM038676.1, read on the forward strand.
GGATTGCCTACCAAAGATGGCAATACTTAGATCTATCCTTGCTTTTATGCCTAGCTAGGGGCGTTAAACGACATCGCTTGTTGGGAGGCAACCCAATTTTATTTTAGTTTTCTTACTTTTTATTTCTGTTTAGTAATAAATCTTTGATCTAGCCTCTGGTTAGATGTTTTTTATGTTTTAGTTAGTGTTTGTGCCAAGTGAAACCTATAGGATCTTCTTGGATGATAGTTATTTGATCTTGCTGAAAATTCCAGAAACTTTCTGTTCACGAAAACAATTGTTTAAAATCATCAGAACGTGATAAAATACTGATTCCAATTGCAGTAGATCAATAAACAAATTTTCTAGGTCGTCTTGTTTTGGTAGATTTTTCTGAGTTCCAGAAGTTTGCGTTAGATATAGATTACTACAGACTGTTCTGTTTTTCGTGTATTGTTTGCTTATTTTGATGAATCTATGGCTAGTAAAAGAGCTTATAAACCATAGAGAAGTTGGAATACAGTAGGATTAACACCAATATAAATAAATAATGAGTTCAATACAGTACCTTAAAGTGGTGGTTTGTTTTATTTCGCTAACGGAGCTCATGAGATTTTCTGTTGAGTTTTGTGTTGTGAAGTTTTCAAGTTTTGGGTAAAGATTTGATGGATTATGGAACAAGAAGTGGCAAGAGCCTAAGCTTGGGGATGCCCAAGTCACCCCAAGGTAAAATTCAAGGACACCAAAAAGCTTAAGCCTGGGGATGCCCCGGAAGGCATCCCTCTTTAAATCTTAAATCTCATCGGTAACTTTACTTGGGGCTATATTTTATTCACCACATGATATGTGTTTTGCTTGGAGCGTCTTGTATGATTTGAGTCTTTGCTTTTTAGTTCACCACAATCATCCTTGCTGTACACACCTTTTGAGAGAGACACACATGATTCAGAATTTATTAGAATACTCAAGTGCTTCGCTTATATCTTTTAGAGCACGGTGGTGGTTTTATTTTATAGAAATTATTGATCTCTCATGATTCACTTATATTATTTTGGGAGTCTTAAACAGCATGGTAATTTGCTTTAATTGTGAAATTAGTCCTAATATGATAGGCATCCAAGATGAGTATAATAAAAACTTCCATATTGAGTTCATCGAATATCGTGAGAAGTTTGATACTTGATAAGTGTTTTGAGATATAAAGGTGGTAATATTAGAGTGCGCTAATTGAGTTATTGTGAAATTGAGAAATACTTGTGTTAAGGTTGGCAAGTCCTGTAGCATGCACGTATGGTAAAAGTTGTGAGACAAATTTTACGCACAATGTGTTCTTTTATTGCATTCCTTATGAGTGGCGGTCAGGGACGAGCGATGGTCTTTTCCTACCAATCTATCCCTCTAGGGGCATGCGTAGTAGTACTTTGCTTCGAGGGCTAATGAACTTTTGCAATAAGTATATGAGTTCTTTATGACTAATGTGAATCCATGGATTATACACACTCTCACCTTTACACAATTTTCTAGCCTATACGGTACCGTGCATTGCCCTTTCTCACCTTAAGAGTTGGTGCAAACTTCGCCGGTGCATCCAAACCCCGTGATATGATACGCTCTATCACACATAAACCCCCTTATATCTTCTCAAAACAGCCACCATACCTACCTATCATGGCATTTCCGTAGCCATTCCGAGATATATTGCCATGCAACTTTCCACCGCTTTGTTTATTAGGACACGCTTCATCATTGTCATATTACTTTACATGATCATGTAGTTGACATTGAATTTGTGGCAAAGCCACCATCGATAATTTTTTTATACATGTTAGTCTTGATTCATTGCATACCCCGGTACATCGCCAAAGGCATTCACATAGAGTCATATTTTGTTCTAAGTGTTCATTTGTAATTCTTGAGTTGTAAGTAATAAAAGTGTGATGATCATCATTATTAGAGCATTGTCCCATGTGAGGAAATGATGATGGAGACTATGATTCCCCCACAAGTCGGGATGAGATTCCAGACTAAAAAAAGGAGAAAAAAAAGAGGCCAAAAAAAGAGAAGGCCCAAAAAAAGAAAAAGAAAATGAGAGGAAAATTGAGAAGGGACAACGTTTCTATCCTTTTTCCACACTTGTGCTTCAAAGTACCACCGTGATCTTCATGATAGAGATTCTCCTATGTTGTCACTTTCAAATACTAGTGGGAGTTTTTCATTATAGAACTTGGGTTGTATATTCCAATGACAGGCTTCCTCAAAATGCCCTAGGTCTTCGTGAGCAAGCAAGTTGGATGCACACTGATAATCCCCAAGTGCAGGGAATCATCATAACAATTTCCAAAGGTGGAAGTGATAAGTATGGAGTGTCGAACCCACGAGGAGCTAAAGGTAAGATCAATATTCTCTCAAGCCCTATCTTCCACTGATACGACTCTATGTACACCGAACGTTTGCTTCCAACTAGCAATGATAAATAAAACTACGTTGTTGGTATGAAGAGTATAACTTTGCATGGTATCAGAGAGCTAAAACATAAAAGTAGGTGCTGTTATCATAAAGTTAGAATATATTACTAAATATTATAAATAGCGAGTGTGGAATAATGGTGGAATGGTGTGCGGAATTGTCCTAGGCAATTGTTAACAAGACTGGTAGTTGTCATTGCAATTTCATATGAGGGAGAGGCATAAGCTAACATACTTTCTCTACTTGGATCATATGCACTTATGGTTGGATCTCTAGCAAGCATCCGCAACTACTAAAGATCATTAAGGTAAAACCCACCCATAGCATTAAAGCATCAACTTCTCTTTATTCCCATATGCAACAACCCCCTTACTCGGATTTGTGTTTCAGTCACTCACCAACCCACTATAAGCGAACCCCTCACGCTTGCGCGACATGGAGGGCACAATAGGACATCACCAAAATAAAACATACAACTCGTACCAATCTAGATCATCAATCAACCCGAAACAAAGGATATCTACTCAAAACATCATAAGATGGAAACACATCATTGGATCATAATATGTGGCATAACGCACCATGTTCAAGTAGGGATTACAGCGGGGTGCGGGAGAGTGGACCGCGTAAAATAGATGAGGATGGTGATGATGATGGTGATGTAGATGAAGACTATCATCGCGGCGATGATTCCCCTCCCGATGGCACTCCGGCGCCACCGAGAGAGAGGAGGAGAGGTTCTCCCCCTTGTGCTTCCTCCTCCATGTCCTGCCCCCTAGATGGGGAGAGGTTCTCCCTCTGGTCCTTGGCCTTCAGGGCGATGATGGCCCCTCCGGGATCCTCCTCCATGGCCTCCGGTGATGATGGCCCCCTCCGGTAGGGTGCCGGAGAGGGCCTAGATTGATTTCTCGTGGCTACAGAGGCTTACGGTGGTGGAACTTCCATTCTAGGTTTCTTTCTGGAAGTTTGGGTATATATGAGAGGTGTTGGCGTCGAGAACAAGTCAGGGGGGGTCTCCGAGCTGTCCACGAGGCAGGGAGGCGCGCCCAGGGGGGTGGGCGCCCCCACCCTCGTGGGCAGCCCGGGACTCTTGTGGCCCAACTCTTTGACTTCGTGGCCTTCTTCTGGTCCAAAAATAAGCTCCGTCAAGTTTCAGGTCAATTGGACTCCGTTTGGTTTTCCTTTTCCGTGATATTCTAAAACAAGGAAAAAACAGAAACTGGCAGTGGGCTCTAGGTTAATAGGTTAGTCCCAAAAACCATATAAAATAGCATATAAATGCATATAAAACATCCAAGGTTGATAAAATAATAGCATGAATACTTCATAAATTATAGATATGTTGGAGCCGTATTAGTATCCCCAAGCTTAATTCCTGCTCGTCCTCGAGTAGGTAAATGATAAAAAAATAATTTATGAAGTGTGAATGCTAGTAGGTGCACAAGTTTGATCAATGATAATTTCAATTACCTTTTCTAGCATCATTATATGTCATAACAGTAGCTCATCTCATAAAACTTTTCATGATCAAGTGACAAGCTATTCACATGTTAAAGTATAGATCATAAACTTTCTTGAAAACTAACAAACAGTGCTCTTAGTCATCAAACAATTGCAATTCATCTTATTTTTAGTAAGGGCCTATCTCAGAGATTTGATTTAGCAAACTCCACATACTCAACTATCATTTAATCTTTCACAATTGCTAACACTCACGTGATATTTATGGGTTCAAAGTTTTAATCGGACATAGAGAAAGATAGGGGCTTATAGATTCGCCTCCCAACCTTTTACCTCAAGGATAATGTCACAATAATAGTCCATGATAACTTACATCCAGTTGATATATATATATATATATATATATATATATATATATATATATATATATATATATATATATATATATATCAGATCTTTCCAACACAATGTGCTTGCCAAAGGATAAAATGTAAAAAGAAAAGGTGAAGATCGCCATGACTCTTGCATAAGGTAGAAGATAAAAGTAAAATATAGGCCCTTCGCAGAGGGAGGCAGAGGTTGTCATGTGCTTTTAAGGTAGGATGAACAAAATCTTAATGCAAAAGAACGTCACTTTATATTGCCTCTTGTGATAGAGACCTTTATCATGCAGTTTGTCTCTTTTATTTCTTCCCTATCACAAGTTCGTATAAAGCTTATTTTCTTCGCACTAATAGATCATACATATTTAGAGAGCAATTTTTATTGCATGCACCGATGACAACTTACTTGAAGGATCTTACTCAATCCATAGGTAGGTATGGTGGACTCTCATGGCAAAACTAGTTTAAGGAATATTTGGAAGCACAAGTAGTATCTCTACTTGGTGCAAAGGATTTGGCTAGCATAAGGGGGAAAGGCAAGCTCAGCATGTTGGGTCGATCCATGACAATATATTTTATTTCAGATATAAGAAAACAGAACCCGTTACGTTGTCTTCCTTATCCAACGTCAACCTTTTAGCATGTCATATTTTAATGAGTGCTCACAATTACAATAGATGTCCAAGATAGTATATTTATATGTGAAATCTCTCTTCCTTCAATATTCTTTCATGAATTGTTCAAGTGACCAATTCTGAGTTTGCTAACCTTCAATAAGTTTACTACCTATACTTATTATGTGTGAAGTCATTACTCCCCATGTTATAAGAATATGAAACATATATAAATTCAGATTTATGATATTCAATTCATTCAATCATTTACTCATAGGATATACGTGAAGCACGTGAGTAAATGACAAACTACTCCAAAAAGATATAAGTGAAGAACACTGAGTAGGGAAATGATTAACTAGCCATGGGAGGATTCTATTTCATTCAAGATTTCAGATCCAATGATTTTATTCAAACAACAAGTAAAATTTAAAATACGCTCCAAGCAAAACACATATCATGTGACGAATAAAAATATAGCTCCGAGTAAGGTATACCGATAGTTTTGAAGACGAAAGAGGGGATGCCTTCCGGGGCATCCCCAAGCTTAGGCGCTCCTTCCTTGAATATTAACTTGGGGTGCCCTGGGCGTCCCCAAGCTTAGGGTCTTTCCATTCCTTATTCTCCTCATATTGATATCTCACTGTCGGGGAGGCTGATCGGACCCACGTACACCTATGGGACCGGCGGACCGAGCCCCTTTCGGTTCGGTGGGGGGCGGAGGTCGCACGAAGAGCAGATCGAGGCGAAGCACACGAGCAGTTTACCCAGCTTCGGAGCTCTCCGGAGAGATAATACTCCTACTGCTGCTTGTCTGATTGTATTGTGTTCTTGCTAGGGAGCACCGAGAGCTACAAGACCTAGCGTGAGTGTCTCTAGTCTCGAATGAGTCGAACCTCTTCTACGTTGCGCATGGGCCTCCTTTTATATGCTCAAGGGGTCTCCGACAGGTGGCAACGTAGACAAGGGCAAAAACGTAAAAGGACTCGTGGTTGGTACAACTACTTGTACAGTGTATTCTACCTAACTCTGACGGCAAGGGACAAAAACATTAAATGCCCGCCCATGTCGCCTAAACAAAGGCAACAGGATCGTCAGAGCGCCACCGCTGCCACGATGGCAATCTTGTCGGCGCCGCCATCGCTGCTCTCCGCTGGCAGCACAGCCTCTTGACACGCAGCGCTTGGAATGGTCCCATGGCGACACGTTGGTGGATGAGCTGGAGCGGGATAAAGAGTGGTTGCTCGCGCGGCAAGTGCCTTGTCGCGGCTGAATCTTGTCGCGTCCGAAGCTTGTCGCTCTCGGGCCTTCCCGCAAGCTCCTCTTGCCGGGTCTTGTCTTCTGCGTGCCTTGAGTGGCCTTCCGGCAAGCTCCTCTTGCCGGGCCTTGTCTCCTTGGCTTAAATACTTCGCTCTTGAATAGCTCCAAAGGAACCACGGAGGACCTTGGCGGTCACCAGCAAGCCTTGCCGCTGGGTGCTGCAATCGCCGGCACGAAGTTCGGGATACTAGGGTACCCTACTCTAGTACCCCAACAGAGCCCCGGCTCGACCACACTGTGCCGAAGCGCTGTTGGGCCAGGCCCAAAACAGTCTGCACGGGCACGCGGCCTAGATCACGCCGTAACTTGCTCTGGACCCACCACGCCCCCATTTAACAGCACGCGTCGAACGTGGCGCCGTGGGAGAGATCGTGGGGGTTTCTTTATTTGAAAGCGAACGTCCGCCCCCTCTCCCTCCTTATAAACAGGGGAAACAGGGCAGGTCGCCCACCTCGCCATTTTGCTGTCTAATCTCGAAAACCACCGCCGCTCCCCCCTTCTTCTCTAGTCTGAAGAGAGCAGCGCTCCGCCCTTTCGCCACCAGCGCCATCGACGCCGCCGGTCTCCTCCACCACCTCCGCCATGGCTCAAAGCCGATAAGGGAAAGGCGTGAAGTCGGCCGAGGTGCAGCGGCTCGCGGCGCTGCGAAAGGAGCAGGCCGTCTCCCAGCTCGCCGCAAGGGAGCTGAGGGAGAACTACTACCTGTTCTGGTCGACGGAGACGCGGGCGCATCCGCGCACGAAGGTACTTCCAGCCGCTGCTTCTGAACTAGCCCCAACTGGGTACCCCTTCTTCGCGCTGTTCTTCTATTGCAGGCTTTGCCCGCCCTTCTCTGAATTCTTCTGCGATATCATGAACACCTACGGGCTTCGCCTCCTTGATTTCACCCCCAATGCTGTCCTGACCATGGCAGTTTTCGCACACCTTTGCGAAAACTTTGTCGGAGTCCACCCAAACGTAGCCCTCTTCCGCCACTTCTTCATGCCCCGCGTCGAGAGAGGAGAGCCACTTGCCGGAGGGATTGCTTGGATCTCAAGGATCGGCAAGAAAGAAGCCTATCTGGAAGGAGAGCTCCGCAGCAAGTGGGAGGAGTGGAGAGCCGATTGGTGTTGGATCGTTGAGGAGAACCCGCAGCCCTTCACTGCCCAGCGCCAAACTCCAATAGTGCGCGGCAACGATTGGAGCAACTTGGCGCCGGAAGATGCTAGGTTGAAGATTGCCGTGACCCGGATCTTGCGCCTCAGGCTTGCCGGACTCACCGTAGGCGCTGTTGGCGCAGATTTCCTTCGCCGCGCGACGCTTCCCTTGCAGGAGAGGAGGAGACCTGCCGGAGTTCCAAAATGCGGCGGACATCATGAGGCTGCGCCGGGCCTCAACTTCAATTTCACTGTCTTGGAGTTGGATGCGATGCTGCTTTGGAGCTGTTCAAGCACGACCCGATCACCCCGAGTGGTTTAGGTTGCCGAGGGAGTCGCCCCATTGTGCAACAACTCTTCGCCGACCGCATCCGCGTAATGATGCCGTTGCCAGCGATTCGCATGGGATCGTTCCCACCGGCAAGAGCTGCGGACGACGTCCGCGGCAATTCTTCGACAGCTTGGAAGAAGTGCTGATCCGCCCGACGAAAGCGAAGAGACTCACCCGCGACACCACCGACGATTTAGATGCGCGACGCCACCACCAGAGCTGGAGGAGGCGGCAGCTGCCGCTGCTTGGCGGTCGGGTTCACCGTGGAGGAGGCAGAGGCAGCAGAGGCGGCAAGCCTTGTCGAGCGAAGGGAGTTCGCGGCGAGGAAGAGCTTGTCAAACCCGGCCGAAGTCGAGCGAGCCCGCCGAGGGCGCTTCTTCCCCACCATCTAGCAGCTTGCCGCAAACGGAGCCCCAGATCCACTAAGAAGGCGCTCCGCAAGGGTGGAGATTTAGACGGGCGGCAGACGGGCCAACAGCCAGATCGCTGCCGACGCGCTTCATCATGAAAGCATCTGTTGCTGGAGCACCCCACACCGCTGCAATAACCGAGGCGGGATCCTCCCAGGCCACCGCTGCCACCCCCGCCAAGCGGTCAAGGTAACCTACTCCTCTGCCTCGTCGCACCGGAGGCGAGCCGGAATTTGATCTCTCCGCGCTCAGCTCCGACGAGGAAGAAGAAGAGTAAGCTTCTATGCTGTGCTTGTATTTCTTCAATTTTGTTGCTTCGTCTTGTATCTGATTTGCTTCATTCTGAACTCTTTCCTTTTCAGGACGCTGGCCTAGAGAGCGTCGAAGAGAGCCAAGACCCCGGTGGTCGTCATCGAGGACGATCCCCCCGTGGCAACAGGAGGCGCGTCTGAGACCCCTTTGCCGGACCCGGCAACCCTTCCTCAAAGCAGCCCCCAGCACAGCCCCCAGCGTAAGTATACGGTTTATGTCACGCCCAATATGCGACCCTATCCAAAAGGAACTCGAAGGTCCCACCAAGGATAGACCCGCATATTGAAACGCTTTTGCAAGGTGGATATCATTACATCAACATTACATAATAGATGGGGATACATACATAAGGCACAAATGCCACAAGAATACAACAATACAACATACAAGATCAACATCCGACTACGGATGAAACATAAACAGAAGCTCAAACGACATCCACCCTGCTAGCCCAGGCTGCCGACCTGGAACCTATCCCCTGATCAAAGAAGAAGCAGAAGAAGAACTCCAAACAAGCAAACATCGCTCTCGCGTCATGATCATCGCAAACCTGTACCTGCAACTGGTGGTGTAGTAATCTGTGAGCCACGAGGACTCAGCAATCCCATTACCATGGGTATCAAGACTAGCAAAGCTTAATGGGAAAGGAAGGGGTAAAGTGGTGAGGTTGTGCAGCAGCGGCTAAGCATATATGGTGGCTAACATACGCAAATGAGAGCGAGAAGAGAAACAAAGGAACGGTCGTCAACTAGTAATGATCAAGAAGTGATCCTGAACTCCTACTTACGTCAAACATAACCCAGAAACCGTGTTCTCCTCTCGATCAACCCCGAAAAGAGACACTCACGGTTACGCACACGGTTGGTGTATTTTAGAAGAGTTTGCTTCAAGTTTACTACAACTGGATATCAACAAATTCCCATCTGCCACATAACCGCGGGCACGGCTCTCAAAAGTTTATACCCTGCAGGGGTGTCCCAACTTAGCCCATGATAAGCTCTCGTGATCAATGAACGATATTCCTTCTCCCCGGGAAGACCCGATCAGTCTAGGAATCCCGGCTACAAGACATTTCGACAGCAATAAAACAAGACCAGCAAAGCCGCCCGGATGTGCCGACAAATCCTGATAGGAGGTGCACATATCTCGGTCTCAGGGCACACCGGATGAGCAAGACGACGGGTTGGCATAAACCCTGGTTGCCCAGGGGGCGCCAGACATCGCTCGGTTTGGACCAGCACTCAGAGGAGAACTGGCCCGTGGGGCTAAAATAAAGATGACCCTTGGGCTCCGGAAACCCAAGGGAAAAGGGCATAGGTGAGGCAAATGGTAAAACCAATGTTGGGCCTTGCTGGAAAAGTCTTATTCAAAGCGAACTGTCAAGGGGGTCCCATAAATCACCCGACCGCGTTAGGGACGCAAAATCCAGGAACATAATACCGATATGACAGAAACTAGGGCGGCAAGAGTGGAACAAAACACCAGGCATAAGGCCGAGCCTTCCACCCTTTACCAAGTATATAGATGCATTAGTTAAATAAGATATATTGTGATATCCCAACAAGTAAACATGTTCCAACAAGGAACAACATCTCCATGTTCCAACAAGGAACAAACTTCATCTTCACCTGCAACTAACAACGCTATAAGAGGGGCTGAGCAAAGCGGTAACATAGCCAAACAACGGTTTGCATAGGAAAGGTGTCAAAGGTTAGAGGCTGACATGGCAATTTGGATGGCTTGAGCAGCAAGTGATAGGTAACGCAGCATAGCGATAGAACGAAGCAACTAGCATAGCAATGATAGTAGTGAGATCCAGGGTAGCGGTCATCTTGCCTGAAATCCCGCAAGGAAGAAGAATGAGTCCATGAAGAAGATGAAGCCACGTAGACGAACCAAGCGTAGACGAACGAATCCTCACGATCGCAACGAAACGGGAACTAACAAGAAAAGCACACAACATAGTAAACACACCACACATGAACAAGACATGATGCACAACAAGCATGATGCATGACAAGACTACATGAAGCTACTCATGGCAAGAGATGATGCAAACAAGAACAACACATCAAAGCAAGTTTAAATGAGGCCGGGAACAACATATAACAATTCCGGTAAGTCCTCATATGCATATTTCGAAATTGGTCCAGATCTGAATAAACCTTATGTTCAAGTTGTTAAACAGCAAGTTAAGATACACCACGATGAGCTACACGAAATTCTAGTCAAGTTACATATAAAGTTCATTAGATTCGGAGCTACGGCCTAGAAGATATGAGCAAAACAAAATAAGCATGTCATTGATGCAAAATGCATACAAACATCAAGTAAATACCTCAAAACAAGGATGCAACATGATAATATGAAGCTACATGCAAAATCAAGCAAGTTACATATAGAGCACACTCAAAACGGAGCAACGGTTCAACACATACACCCTATACAAGGCATAACAACAATCTGTCCATAACAGCAAGTAGGCATTTTGCAAGCATCAAAACAACAAGCTACAGCATCTCAACATAATAACAAAAGGCATGGTCATGATGTACAGGTAAAGCTTAACAAAACATGAACACTGAGCTATGTCCAGAAATCACTAGAACATGCTCAAACACACATGGCAAGATTGCAATTAATAACAGGTTCAGACTTTAGCAGAAATAACATCAGGTTGCAATGTTTAGAGCTATCAAACAACATGTTACAGGAATTTATCAAGGCAAACAAAGGCATGGCATGATACTACTAAATGAATAGAACAAAAGTCCCTTACTGACCATAAGCCAAAAAGGATCAGAAGATATGATGGCACCCATGTAAACATGGCAAGTTATATTACAGATTTGAACATGGCAGGAACAACGATAAGTAGGCATGTTGGTGAGCTTGAATCACTCACCACAGAGCAATAAATGGCATGTCAAGGCAACTCACAGTAAGAAGACATGGCATAGAAGCTATACATGGCAAGAACAACAACATAGCATGCAAGGATCAACTACAACAACCTTGGCAAAATTGAATAACATGTAAACAACCTGCTAGGAAACATTTTATAGCAAACGTAGAGCTTGATTGACTCAAGCTATGGCACTCCATAATTGCAAACAAGGGCATGGATGGATAGAGCAAGACATGTTTAACAAAACATCCTTACTGAACTATCTCAAAATAAGCATGGATCTCTCTGTAGCATCAAGTTAACATGGCATAAAAATATCAGCAGAACAGGGCTGAAATCAGCAACATCATGAAGCCTAGTTTGCATGCTTGTGCTAGTCACCACAGAGATCACAAACATACATGGCATACACCCCTGTAAAGATGGCATGGAATATTACAAAACACATGTAGGACTCAAGTTCATAGGGTGCACACATCAATCATGGCAAAAATGACAAAAATGCATGTTCTGTTAAGAATCTGAAACTAACATCACATAGCACTCTTCGAACAGCATTTCGGGCATCAAGATGAGCTCAAATGAAAATGATGCAATGATATGAAATGATGTACTCTTCGAGATGAACAATTTGACATATTATACGCACAAAATGGACCTACGGATGCAGAGTTATGGCATGATGACAATGCACGAAAAATTACTGAAAACTCGGGGACTTAGTGGAATTTATACCCTCCGAAAGTCAACTCGGGATGGAGATATCCGGGACGCGGGGACGACGCGTTTGGTTCGCCGGGTGGGTGGATCTCGTCCACCCCGAGTGGTTCCGGCCGGAGAGAGCTCCGGCGAGCTCCTCCGGCGAGGCGACGGCGGCGGGGTCGGTCGGGGGCGACGGGAGGAGGAGGAGGCGATCGGGCGACGGCCCGGCACGCTGTGGCGGCGGCGCGAGATGCTGCTGGCGGCGGCGCGCGGCGCTGGCGAGGGGAGCCGCGGCGGAGCGGCGAGGTCGGCGGTCGGGCGGAGGCTCCGGCCAGGCGAGGAGGCGGCGGAGGCGGCGCGGCGGCCGGCCGCGGCGCCGGGCCGGGCGCGGTGCCGGGCGGCGGCGGATGGGCCCGCGGAGGCCAGCCTCGGCCCGGCGGGCCGGGCGGCGGCGCGCTGTGGACGCGCCACGTGGCAGCGCGGGTCAGGCTGAGGGCGGCGGCGCGATTTCGTCCGGCCGGACCGGACATGTCCGGTGCGGCGCGGAGGGAAAATTAGGGTTTCATCTGCGATTTGGACGGGGAGGGACACATATTTATAGGTAGAGGGAGCTAGGAGAGTCCAAATGAGGAGCGGTTTTCGGCCACGCGATCGTGATCGAACGACCGAGAGCGTGGAGGAGAGTTTGGTGGGTTTTGGGCCACTTTGGAGGGGGTGTTGGGCTGCACACAAAAGAGGCCTTTGCGGTTACCCGGTTAACCGTTGGAGTACCAAACGACCTCCAAATGATCCGAAACTTGACAGGCGGTCTTCCGGTGCTATACCAAGGCCGCTTGACAAACCTCGGTCCATTCCGAGACCATTTAACACCCGCACACGAAAAAAAGGCAAAAGGGGGCGCCGGGAGACATAGGAGTGCCGGATTGCAAAACGGACAACGGGGAAAATGCTCGGATGCATGAGACGAACACGTATGCAAAATGAAATGCACATGATGACATGATAAGAAATGCAGATGATGACATGGCAAAGTGCAACACGCAAGCAAATGACATAGCAAGGACGGCGAATAACTGACAGACACTTGGCGCATCGAATCCGGGGCGTTACAACACTCCTCCACTAACAAGAGATCTCGTCCCGAGATCTTAGGACCGAGACGGAAGGGAAAAAGGGATGAGGTGAGACAAGAACTCAAAGAAGAAGCAAAGAATCGAGAGCACTCGAGAAGAAGAGAGAAACGACGAGAATGACGAGAATCGAAGCTCACGAAATCAGATAGACTATGAAAGCACTCGTTCTAACCGGAGTGGTTAGAATGAGAAAAGAAACGAATAAGACTGAAAGGATTTAGGCAGCACACCAGTTAAAAATGGAAAGAATAGAACAAGAACTTGAGAGGATGGAATGATACTTGATGAAGACATGACACAAAACCTCCGGAAAGAATTAAAAGAGTGGAATGAAATGAGCTTAGAAGGAAGGGTTGAACAAAGTTGTTGAGAGAATCAACAACGAAAAGAATAAGCTTGTTGTGGTCTTATGGACAACATCTCAGAAATTATGAGGTGATAACCGGCCACAAACGGAAATGATTGGATAGCTGAGAATAACGAAGAAATGCAAAACTCCACTTCAAAAGAAATACGGAGAATTAATTGCACTTCGAGAAGCGAGAATAAAAGATATTTGAATTCCACCAAAATATTGATGAAACTCTTGAAGAAAGAATTAAATCATGAAGAACCACCATGAAGAACTCCGGTAACAAAATGATGATGAGATAGAATGAAGGATGATGAGCGTTGCGATGATTTAGATGGAGGTTCCGACGAGATGGCCGAGGAAAATTTGAACTCCGGAAAAGGAAAGATTAGAACACTTGGAATTAGAATTTATTCATTACGAACAAACTCCGAAGAAAGGGATTAAACACTAGGATGAAATAAGAATAAGATTTATTGTATGCTTATCCTTCATCAAATTAAATTGATGACAAGCAATGGATTTTGCATACTACTTATTCTTCTTGAAAAAGAATTGAGAAGTGACATATCGCAAACTTGAGAAGGTCTTCATGAACCACCGGTAGGATTGAAAGAAGGAATGAATTAATATGATAAACAAGGAAAAAGGATCTTGAACGAACCACCATAAGAATTCGGAAATGACTGATGAAAGAGAATGAATCACCAGGAAGAATTAGAAGAACCAATATGCTAGCGGGGATTTAGAGAAAAGAGATCGAAGAGATCGTGAACTGATTAACGAATGCTTGAACGCAACACCGGAAGAATATTGAGACGAACGAAGGGGCACGGATATAGAATAATTAGGGAATGTATCTGAAAACTTAGAATGAAGAAATCTTCCGAAAAGATGGCCTCCGGATAATCGAGAGAGAAAGCAACACCTGAAGTACTCCGGATGGATGAAAAGAATTTGCATGACTGGAAACAATTAGATAGGATAACATCGAGCTAGCACCATGAATCTCCGGGGGAACGGACAAGATTTAGTGAAACTCTTCCTCGATCTTCAAAGTTGAGAATGACAACGAGAAACACCACCGAAATTACGAAGATACTTTGGGAGAATGATAAGCGAAGAGGTTGAGCCAACAATGAAATGATTCGAAATCGATCTTGGAAAGGCATCTGACTGATGAAATTCATTCTTACGTCAAACTCGAAAATAATTGAGAATAACTCCGGGGAAATTAGAAGAGTCAGGTAAGATCCTGGGAAAGACCTGTGGGTTAGGGCCCACTAAAGGAAAGCACCGTTGGAAAGGATTGTTGAAGAGGTAGATGATGCACCGGAAGAATTGAAATATTTGAATGAGGTGACAACCTCGAATTAATTGGAACACAGACGAATCTCCTGAGATGTCTTGAACGCTCCGGAAGGATAAACTGGCGAGAGACGAACGAGCAAGGAAAACAATTTATCCAAGAAAAGAATATGATCAACCGAAAAACTTGAATTGAGTCCACCAGAAAAAGAAAGGGATGAAGAATGACGAACGAGACGGGAATTCACCGGTTGAAATAATTGAGGGAAGACTGAAGAGACTCCACATGAATGAAATTGATGGTCGAAAGAGACTCAGACTCTAGGAAGAAGAGGGTGGGAGGGCGGGAAAACAAAGGCAACTTGGAAGGGGAAATCGATGACTAACTTGAAGAGAAAGCACCGGTTGTAATCATTGAGGAGAGAGAGCAGTACTTCGCACGAGTAGGATGGATACTCGATTACGGACTCCGGTACCGAGAAGAAGAAGGGTGGGCGGGTGGGAAAAACAAGGACAACTTCAGACAGGGAAACAACATCGTCGGAGGAAGAACTGAGGATTGAACTTGGCAAAGATGAAGATGGTCGAGTCGATTTGATGAGAAATGCACCGGAAAAAAGAGGATGGACAACTCACGACACTAAACACGTGATCCTAAAGAAAAATTTGAACGGGAAGAGGAGTAATTCAAAACACCTACGTCAAGATTCCTTACCAGAGCGATTTAAGGGCTGAGGAGTAAAATAATTCCTACTCTCCGATATAACTAGACTCGAAAACAGTTTTCTTCTAGACTCAACAACGCCAAACTACACGATCAATCAAGGGGGCCCTAGGGTCGGTCGAGGCTCGATACTAACTTGATCACGCCTAATATGCGACCCTATCCAAAAGGAACTCAAGGTCCCACCAAGGATAGACCCGATATTAAAACGCTTTTGCAAGGTGGATATCATTACATCAACATTACATAATAGATGGGGATACATACATAAGGCACAAATGCCACAAGAATACAACAATACAACATATAAGATCAACATCCGACTACGGATGAAACATAAACAAGCTCAAACGACATCCACCTCCTAGCCCAGCTGCCGACCGAACCTATCCCCGATCAAGAAGAAGCGTAAGAAGAACTCCAAACAAGCAAACATCGCTCTCGGCCATGATCATCGCAAACCTGTACCTGCAATCGGTGGTGTAGTAATCAGTGAGCCACGAGGACTCAAAGAATCCCATTACCATGGGTATCAAGACTAGCAAAGCTTAATGGGAAAGGAAGGGGTAAAGTGGTGAGGTTGCAGCAGTGGCTAAGCATATATGGTGGCTAACATACGCAAATGAGAGCGAGAAGAGAAACAAAGGAACGGTCGTTAACTAGTAATGATCAAGAAGTGATCCTGAACTCCTACTTACGTCAAACATAACCCAAAAACCGTGTTCTCCTCTCGATCAACCCCGAAAAGAGACACTTACGGTTACGCACACGGTTGGTGTATTTTAGAAGAGTTTGCTTCAAGTTTACTACAACCGGATATCAACAAATTCCCATCTGCCACATAACCGCGGGCACGTCTCTCGAAATTTTATACCCTGCAGGGGTGTCCCAACTTAGCCCATGATAAGCTCTCGCGATCAACGAAGGATATTCCTTCTCCCCGGGAAGACCCGATCAGTCTCGGAATCCCGGCTACAAGACATTTCGACAGCAATAAAACAAGACCAGCAAAGCCGCCCGGATGTGCCGACAAATCCTGATAGGAGCTGCACATATCTTGGTCTCAGGGCACACCGGATGAGCAAGACGACGGGTTGGCATAAACCTTGGTTGCCCAGGGGGCGCCGGACATCGCTCGGTTTGGACCAGCACTCAGAGGAGAACTGGCCCGGGAGGCTAAAATAAAGATGACCCTTGGGCTCCGGAAACCCAAGGGAAAAGGGCATAGGTGAGGCAAATGGTAAAACCAATGTTGGGCCTTGCTGGAAAAGTCTTATTCAAAGCGAACTGTCAAGGGGGTCCCATAAATCACCCGACCGCGTTAGGGACGCAAAATCCGGGAACATAATACCGATATGACGGAAACTAGGGCGGCAAGAGTGGAACAAAACACCAGGCATAAGGCCGAGCCTTCCACCCTTTACCAAGTATATAGATGCATTAGTTAAATAAGATATATTGTGATATCCCAACAAGTAAACATGTTCCAACAAGGAACAACATCTCCATGTTCCAACAAGGAACAAACTTCATCTTCACCTGCAACTAACAACGCTATAAGAGGGGCTGAGCAAAGCGGTAACATAGCCAAACAACGGTTTGCATAGGAAAGGTGTCAAAGGTTAGAGGCTGACATGTCAATTTGGGATGGCTTGAGCAGCAAGTGATAGGTAACGCAGCATAGCGATAGAACGAAGAAACTAGCATAGCAATGATAGTAGTGAGATCCAGGGTAGCGGTCATCTTGCCTGAAATCCCGCAAGGAAGAAGAACGAGTCCATGAAGAAGATGAAGCCACGTAGACGAACCAAGCGTAGACGAACGAATCCTCACGATCGCAACGAAACGGGAACTAACAAGAAAAGCACACAACATAGTAAACACACCACACATGAACAAGACATGATGCACAACAAGCATGATGCATGACAAGACTACATGAAGCTACTCATGGCAAGAGATGATGCAAACAAGAACAACACATCAAAGCAAGTTTAAATGAGACCGGGAACAACATATAACAATTCCGGTAAGTCCTCATATGCATATTTCGAAATTGGTCCAGATCTGAATAAACCTTATGTTCAAGTTGTTAAACAGCAAGTTAAGATACACCACGATGATCTACATGAAATTCTAGTCAAGTTACATATAAAGTTCATTAGATTCGGAGCTACGGCCTAGAAGATATGAGCAAAACAAGATAAGCATGGCATTGATGCAAAATGCATACAAACATCAAGTAAACACCTCAAAACAAGGATGCAACATGGTAATATGAAGCTACATGCAAAATCAAGCAAGTTACATATAGAGCACACTCAAAACGGAGCAACGGTTCAACACATACACCCTATACAAGGCATAACAACAATCTGTCCATAACAGCAAGTAGGCATTTTGCAAGCATCAAAATAACAAGCTACAACATCTCAACGTAATAACAAATGGCATGGTCATGATGTACAGGTAAAGCTTAACAAAACATGAACACTGAGCTATCTCCAGAAATCACTAGAACATGCTCAAACACACATGGCAAGATTGCAATTAATAACAGGTTCAGACTTTAGCAGAAATAACATCAGGTTGCAATGTTTAGAGCTATCAAACAACATGTTACAGGAACTTATCAAGGCAAACAAAGGCATGGCATGATACTACTAAATGCATAGAACAAAAGTCCCTTACTGACCATAAGCCAAAAAGGATCAGAAGATATGATGGCACCCATGTAAACATGGAAAGTTATATTACAGATTTGAACATGGCAGGAACAACGATAAGTAGGCATGTTGGTGAGCTTGAATCACTAACCACAGAGCAATTAATGGCATGGCAAGGTAACTCACTGTCGTGGAATTGTCACGGCAGATGTCCTCGTGAAAGGACTTAGTCGCAGGGCCATCGTACGGGTTTACCTAGAGGGGTTAAAGCGGACACAAGACACGGGAATTATACTGGTTCGGCCCCTTCGATGAAGGTAAAAACCTACGTCCAGTTGTGATGTAATTGATATGGTTTCGGCGACTAGGGAGCAATAGCTTTGCCTTAGCCTCGAATCCTCTCTCCCTAACTCGCCGCCGGGTCGTCCCCTTATATACACGGGTTGACGCCCGGTCGGTCTACGGAGTCCCAATCCGGCTCATACAAGAGTCCGGCTTGATCTCTCCTTTCTTGTCTTACAACACAAGCTACAATACTAAGGCAGTTTACATACATGGACTTTAATTCGCCTCTTGGCTCCAGGCCTCCATATGGGCCTGGATCATGAACGAGGGTAAACCGGCCCTTCCGGGCGTGTTCACACTCGTAGTTGTATCCCCAACATTAGCCCCCAGATTGACTTGAACCGTTCATGTTAATCTTCACACCTTCAGAAACTCTTGATCTCTTTTCACATTTTGTAAACCGCCAGCCTGTTTGAACCGTCGTGATGTCATCTTCCGATCCGCGTGTCGTATGCCCCGACGCCATCTTTAATAAAGAAATCCAAACAGAAGATTCCCTGCATTTAATGCCATTCCGAAATCGGGCGGCCGCTGCACCGTCGCCGCTTTTGAATCCTCGATTCGCGCCCGCTGATTGCTCCGGCCTTATAAATAGACCGCGGCCTCCTGTCTCTTCTTCTTCTTCTTCTCCTTCCTCGCGACGCCCAGCCTTGAAGCTCGCCGTCGCCTCCGACCTTCGAACGACGCGTCAACGCCGGGCCGCCGCGATCAACCTCGACCGTATCGAGTATTCGCGCGCCTCCTCGGCTTCGCTCATCAGGTAAGGCCCTTTCCCGAACCCTAGATCCCATCTGTAGATCTTGTTCATCCCGCAGTTCATCTCGTGTTCTTCACACCTGCTGCGCCATGGCCGTACGACTCAGCCAGAAGCGCCATCCTGTGCAAATGGCTGCTTTGGCCCATCCGACTCTATGCAACTTCCCCTTTTCCGTTCAGATCCTTTATTTTAACATGCCTGAACCTTCCTGTGCTTGTACGAGGTTTGCATAGGTCGTAGAAATTTTCCTTACTGAACTCCGGTAGATCTAGATTACTTTCATTTGCGTGGGAAACCTGTTTCTGTCTACACTTAGTAACTTTTTCAGCTCTGCCTCCTTTGGCGGTTTAACTTTTGATAGCTAATCCGTCACTCCATTAGTCCTCAGTTAAACCGGAATGAGAAGCCGGCTGCTGAATTGCCGGTTTAACAATATCTGCAACACCTGACCCGTTCAATGGTGAACCGTTTTTTCCTTTCTTTCGCAGCTTTAGTCTTCGGAATGGCTCCTCAATTTTCCGCTTGCAACCGGGTCCGTCCAGAGTCACCAAACGCAGCTCAACGGCTATGTCACCACCGGGCGGTTTGGCTCCAAAAATGTCCTCCATTGGCGTGTTCCGAGGGCGAAGTTTCTCCCGAGCATGAAGCGGGAGAAGTAATTGTGTTTATGCAGCACTTAGACCGGGGTTCTGCCCGCCGGTTCAAAATTTTTCTGGACGCCCTTGCGGTTTGCAACTCCATCCTCGTGACATCGCCCAATTCGTGTCGAACATATGCAACTTTCAAGTCTTCGTGAAGTCTATCTTCAAGAAGAACCATCTGTGGAGTTGTTCCGGATTTTTCCATTTGAACCGTCGCACGAGTTTTCGATGGTCCTAACACGGAGCTGGGCGGCGTTTCAATCCGTAAGAGGAAGGAAGTCGATTTTCCTCACGCCAAGCACCACAGCCATCCAAAGGATCGGAACCAAACCTGGTTCTACTGCCGAACACCGCCTCGCCAACGAAAACCCTTGCCGGGTTACCGTTCTCACCGGCTCAGCAAGCAGCATCCGCTGCCTTCACGCTTAACCGCCGCGGAACGGAAGAACTTCGCACCGCAAATAATCAAGCTCCGGGCTCTAATGGCCAATGGCTTAACCGGCGTGGATCTTGTACGCTGTCGGGTCTCTTGGGGTGTTTTGCCACTAAGCCGCCGCCCGAATTGATGCACGAGTACACCGCAGCCTCAAAGATCCTCAAAGGCGCCACGAGCTGCCTATAATCGAACAGAGGTCACCGAGATCGCCAAGAAGATGCTCGATGAGCCAATCTCCGCCTGCAGCCTAACCGGTTGGCTCCATTTTGTGCCGCCAACAAACCGCCCGGCGTAAGTTCTACTCACCGCTTTCGGGCTCTTAATACTCTGTTGATATACGCTAATCCTTGTTACTTATCAGGCTGACAGCTCCTTCTCGAAACGCACTAAACCGGTTCGGGCGCCGCGTGTAAAGTCCAAGGCCACTAAGAAAACAGGCAAGAAGAAGACCGCCGAGTCCTCGATCCACGGAGGACGAAGAATCGAAGTTGAGGTAAACCGCTTTCCGCTTTGTGTTTCTTCCGCATATGCTTGGCCCTTTACAATCTTTTTACCGGCAATTTTCTTCCTGTGATGATGCTGAAGCCAGCCATGCCGACCCTGTTGAGGTAATCTTACTTTCTTCCGAATCCGATCTTGCGCCGTTAAGAGAATTCGTCATACCGTCCGAAAGTGAAAAATACCATTCTGTGCTTACTTGAATCCAAATCTTAACTTGAAGACACAGAGGCTGAAGAGCGCCAGTACAACCCGCACAAGGGCCAACGGGTTACCTCAGCCGGTTTACAGACACACCAATCCGGAAGCGCCGCCCGAGGTGACTTGCTCTCCGAAAAGCGTTATCCCTTAAAGGTTTCTTCCGATGCCCTCTCAATCCGCTCGACCAATTATCAGGCCTCTTCCAACTCGTCTCGGCGGTTCATCCACCACACAACTACCTCCGCTGAACATCGCCGCAGGTATGTAATTACTGTCATCAATTCGACTCACCATCACCTTGGTCAATTTGTCTTGATCCGATTCTGAATATTGCAGCACCAAGGCTCGCTTGAGCAAGAAAGCGAAAACTCTTGATCCTACCCGGATGTTGATCCGGAGAAAACCCCAGAACAACCACACGAAAATCCTGAAGCTGCCAAGGAAAGCTCTGGCGAGTTGTACAAAGACGACACTGCTGATCCGCCAGAAGTTGAACCGGAGGTCCAAGTGGAAACTTCACAGCTTGCTCCATCAAACCCGCTCGCCGAGCCGGTCGTGGATCGTTGAACCGCCGAGCCAGAGCAAAACGACATCGAGCCCAAACAAGACCGCTGAAAATGACGATGTTATTGTGACAGTAATCGCTATACTGCTCCTAGCCAACCGTCGCTTTAGCAAAGCACAACATCAAAGAAAGTTCCACTACTATGAGCAAGGACAAGGAAGACTGATATGTCGGCCATTTACAATTTCTCTGCCTAAGAGCTTCATTCAACTTTCAACCGGCTTTACACAAGCCGTGACTTCAAGCCGGTCTCGTAAATCGCATGAAGGACCGCTATGAGGTAATGGGCTGACCTTTCTTTTATTTTAACTGCATAGTAGCCCCCAAGGGTCGGTTTAACTTTGTAAAGTTAAACCGGGACTTAAGGTGTGCCCTCATAGCAAATTGAGATCAACTAGCAATTAGCCCCCAAGTGCCAAGTTGAATACTTGTATTAAGCTTGGGACTTGTATAATGAAACCACTAACATGCTTCCTTTGTCATCAGAATGAAATACACCAGCAAGCTGTGCAACTCAAGGACCTCCGAACCAATCTGGAAATCCAAATAACAGAAGCCACCAAAGCCAAGGATGAGCTAAAAACTGCCCTGACCACCATGGAACAGCTGAAGGAGTGGTACAAATCCGAGCGGGTCAACTGGGACACCGAGAAGGCCGGTTTAGTAAAGCGGGCGGAGGAAGCTGAGGCGGCCCTTAAACCGGTGACTGAAGAGCTGACCGGACTCAAACGCCAAGTGCATGCCATGACCTCTGCCGTCTTTGGTAAGCAAATTTACACTGAATATGCCTGTGTTAATGCTTCCGCCGGTTTAACTTGAGCTGTCTAAACCTGGTGTAGGCAAACGTATTGCTCATCTGGGCTCTGACGTGCGGAAAAAGCTCAAGGCTTTGTACACTCTGATTGAGCAGCTATATACCGGCGCCCAGCGGGTCATATGCGCCACTTCATATGACAACACGGCGCCGTCCCTGATCAGAGAGACGCTGGACCGGCTGTCCATGATTCCGGGGCAGCTTGAAGAGATGAAGCGATTGTTGGGGAACGTAGTAATTTCAAAAATTTTCCTACGATCACGCAAGACCATGGTGATGGCATAGCAACGAGAGGGAGAGTGTCCGCCCACGCACTGTGAGACCGAAAGCGGAAGCGTTATAACAACGCAGTTGATGTAGTCGACGCCTTCACGATCCGACCGATCCAAGCACCGAACGTCACGGCACCTCCGAGTTCTGCACACGCTCAGCTCGATGACGATCCCGGACTCGATCCAGCAAAGTGTCGGGATGAGTTCCACAAGACGACGGCGCAGGACGATGTTGATGCTCCACCGACGCAGGGCTTCGCCTTAAGCTCCATGACGATATGACTTCTCCGCGCAGGGCTTCGCCTAAGCTCCGCGACGATATGACCAAGTGGAATATGGTGGAAGGGGCACCGACACGGCTAAGGAAAGATCCGAGATCAACTTGTGTGTCATGGGGTGCCCCTGCCCCCAGATATAAAGGAGGGAGGGAGGAGGAGGCCGCCCTAGGAGGGCGCCATGGAGGAGTCCTACTCCCACCGAGTAGGACTCCCCTCTTCTCCTAGTTGGACTAGGACTTGGGGAAGGGGAAGAGGGAAGGGTGCGCCCTCCCCTAGTACAATTCGGACTAGGCCATGGGGGCGCGCCTGCCCTAGGCAGCCCCTCTCTTTCCTGCAGGGCCCAATAAGGCCCAATACTTCTCCCGGCGAATTCCCGTAACTCTCCGGCATCCAAAATACCCAATCATTCGAACCTTCCGAACTCCGAATATAGTCGTCCAATATATCGATCTTTACGCCTCGACCATTTCGAGACTCCTCGTCATGTCCCCGATCTCATCCGGGACTCAACTCCTTCGGTACATCAAAACTCATAAACTCATAATATAAGCGTCATCGAAACCTTGCGTGCGGACCCTACGGGTTCGAGAACTATGTAGACATGACCTAGAACTATTCTCGGTCAATAACCAATAGCGGAACCTGGATGCCCATATTGGTTCCTACATATTCTACTTAAGATCTTTATCGGTCAAACCGCATAACGACATACGTTGTTCCCTTTGTCATCGGTATGTTACTTACCCGAGATTCGATCGTCGGTATCCAATACCTAGTTCAATCTCGCTACCGTAAGTCTCTTTACTCGCTCCGTAATACATCATCTCACAACTAACTCATTAGTTGTAATGCTTGCAAGGCTTAAGTGATGTGTATCACCGAGAAGGCCTAGAGATACCTCTCCGACAATCGGAGGACAAAACCTAATCTCAAATACGCCAACCCAACAAGTACCTTTGGAGACACCTGTAGTACTCCTTTATAATCACCCGATTACGCTAGACGCTTGGTAGTACCCAAAGTGTTCCTCCGGTAAACGGGAGTTGCATAATCTCATAGTTACAGGAACATGTATGAGTCATGAAGAAAGCATTAGCAACATACTAAACGATCATGTGCTAGGCTAACGGAATGGGTCATGTCAATCACATCATTCTCCTAATGATGTGATCCCGTTAATCAAATGACAACTCATGTCTATGGCTAGGAAACTTAACCATCTTTGATTCAACGAGCTAGTCAAGTAGAGGCATACTAGTGACTATCTGTTTGTCTATGTATTCACACATGTATTATGTTTCCGGTTAATACAATTCTAGCATGAATAATAAACATTTATCATGAAATAAGGAAATAAATAATAACTTTATTATTGCCTCTAGGGCATATTTCCTTCAGTCTCCCACTTGCACTAGAGTCAATAATCTAGTTCACATCATCATGTGATTCAACACTAATATTCACATCTGTATGTGATTAATACCCATAGTTCACATCGTCATGTGACCAATACCCAAAGGGTTTACTAGAGTCAATAATCTAGTTCACATCGCTATGTGATTAACACCCAAAGAGTACTAAGGTATGATCATGTTTTGCTCGTGAGAGAAGCTTAGTCAACGGGTCTGTCACATTCAGAGCCGTATCTATTTTGCAAATATTTTATGTCTACAATGCTCTGCACGGAGCTACTCTAGCTAATTGCTCCCACTTTCAATATGTATCCAGATTGAGACTTCAGAGTCATCTAGATTAGTGTTAAAACTTGTATCGACGTAACCCTTTACGACGAACCTTTTTTCACTTCCATAATCGAGAAACATATCCTTATTCTACTAAGGATAATTTTGACCGCTGTCCATTGATCTACTCCTAGATCACTATTGCACTCCCTTGCCAAGCTTTAGTGGTAGGGTATGTAATAGATCTGGTACACACAGCATGACATACTTTATAGAACCTATGGCTGATGCATAGGAATGACTTTCATTCTCTTTCTATCTTCTCGCCGTGGTCGGGTTTTGAGTCTTACTCAATCTCACACCTTGTAACACAGGCAAGAACTCTTTCTTTGACTGCTCCATTTTGAACTACTTCAAAATCTTGTCAAGGTATGTATTCATTGAAAAACTTATCAAGCCGCCTTGATCTATCTCTATAGATCTTGATGCTCAATATGTAAGCAGCTTCAACGAGGTCTTTCTTTGAAAAACTCCTTTCAAACACTCCTTTATGCTTTGCGAATAATTCTACATCATTTCCGATCAACAATATGTCATTCACATATACTTATCGAAATGTTGTAGTGCTCCCACTCACTTTCTTGTTAATACAGGCCTTTCCAAAAGTCTGTATAAAATCATATGCTTTGATCAACACATCAAAGCGTATATTCCAACTCCGAGATGCTTGCACCAGTCCATTGATGGATCGCTGAGCTTGCACATTTTGTTAGCACCTTTAGGATTGACAAAACCTTCGGTTGCATCATATACAACTCTTCTTTAATAAATCCATTAAAGAATGTAGTTTTGACATCCATTTGCCAGATTTCATAAAATGTGGCAATTGCTAACATGATTCGGACAGACTTAAGCATCGCTACAGTTGAGAAAGTCTCATTGTAGTCAACACCTTGACCTTGTCGAAAACCTTTTTGTGACAAGTCGAGATTTGTAGATAGTAACACCACTATCAGTGTCCGTCTTCCTCTTGAAGATCCATTTATATAATATGGCTTGCCGATCATCGGACAACTCCATCAAAGTCCACACTTTGTTCTCATATATGGATCCCATCTCAGATTTCATGGTCTCAAACCATTTCGCGGAATCCGGGCTCATCATCGCTTCCTCATAGTTCGTGAGGTTCATCATGGTCTAGTAACATGACTTCTAGAATAGGATTACCGCACTCACTCTGGTGCGGATCTTACTCGAAGACCCACGAGGTTTGGTAGCAACTTGATCTGAAGTTTCATGATCATCATCATTAACTTCCTCACTAATTGGTGTAGGAATCACCGAACTGATTCCTGTGATGAACTACTTTCCAATAAGGAGAAGGTACAATTACCTCATCAAGTTCTACTTTCCTCCCACTCACTTCTTTCGAGAGAAACTTCTTCTCTAGAAAGGATCCATCTTAGCAACAAATATCTTGCTTTCGGATCTGTGATAGAAGGTGTACCCAATAGTAACCTTTGGGTATTCTATGAAGACGATTTTCGATTTGGGTTCGAGCTTATCAGTGAAAACTTTTCACATAAGCATCACAACTCCAAACTTTAAGAAACGACAGCTTAGGTTTATCGCTAAACCATAGTTCATACGGTGTCATCTCAACGGATTTAGATGGTGCCCTATTAAACGTGAATGCAGCTGTCTCTAATGCATAACCCCAAAACGATAGTGGTAATGCGGTAAGATACATCATAGATCGCACCATATCAAAATAAAGTACGGTTACGACGCTCGGACACACCATAATGTTGTGGTGTTCCGTGGCGTGAGCTGTGAAACTATTCCACATTGTTTTCATTGAAGACCAAACTCAGAACTCAAATATTCATCTCCACGATCAGATCGCAGAAACTTTATTTTCTTGTTACGATGATTTTCCACTTCACTCTGAAATTCTTTGAACCTTTCAACTATTTCAGACTTATGTTTCATCAAGTAGATATACCCATATCTACTCAAATCATCTTGTGAAGGTCAAAAATAACGATACTTGCCACGAGCATCAACTTTATTGGATCGCATACATCGGTATGTATTATTTCCAATAAGTCAAGAGTTTGTTCCATTGTTCCGAGAACGGAGTTTTAGTCATCTTGCCCAAAAGACACGGTTCGCAAGCATCAAATGATTCATAATCAAGTGATTCCAAAAGTCCATCAGCATGGAGTTTTCTTCATGCTTTTACACCAATATGACCTAAACGGCAAGTGCCACAAATAAGTTGCACTATCATTATTAACTTTGCATCTTTTGGTTTCAATATTATGAATATGTGTATCACTATGATCGAGATCCAATGAACCATTTTCATTGGGTGTGTAACCATACAAGGTTTTATTCATGTAAACAGAACAACAATTTATTCTCTTACTTAAATGAATAACCAGATTGCAATAAACATGATCAAATCATATTTATGCTCAACACCAAATAACACTTATTTAGGTTCCACACTAATCCCGAAAGTATAGGGAGTGTGCGATGATGATCATATCAATCTTGGAACTACTTCCAACACTCATCGCCACTTCCCTTCAACTAGTCTCTGCTTATTCTGCAACTCCTGTTTCGAAGTTACTACTCTTAGCAACTGAACCAAGTATCAAATACCGAGGGGTTGCTACGAACACTAGTAAAATACACATCAATAATTTGTATATCAAATATACCATTGTTCACTTTGCCATCCTTCTTATCCACCAAATATTCAGGGGTAGTTCCGCCCAAAGGACCAGTTCCATTGCAGCAAAAGTACTCGGCCTCGTGCTTAGGTCTAGACTTGGGCTTCTTCACCGAGCAGCAACTTGCTTGCCGCTCTTCTTGAAGTTCCCTTCTTCCCTTTGCCCTTTTCCTTGAAACTAGTGGTCTTGTCAATCATCAACACTTGATGATCTTTCTTGATTTCTACCTTCGTCGATTTCAACATCACGAAGAGCTCGGAATCTTGTAGTCATCCCTTGCATACTATAGTTCATCACGAAGTTCTAGTAACTTGGTGATGGTGACTAGAGAATTCTGTCAATCACTATCTTATCCGGAAGATTAACTCCCACTTGATTCAAGCGATTGAAGTACCTGCATAATCTGAGAACATGCTCACTAGTTGAGCGATTCTCTCCATCTTTTAGCTATAGAACTTGTTGGAGACTTCATATCTCTCAACTCGGTATTTGCTTGAAATATTAACTTCAATTCCTGGAACATCTCATATGGTCCATGACGCTCAAAACGCCTTTGAAGTCCCGATTCTAAGCCGTTTAAGCATGGTGCACTAAACTATTAAGTAGTCATCATATTGAGCTAGCCAAACGCTCATAACGCCCAGATCCGCTCCTGCAATAGGTCTGTCACCTAGCGGTGCATCAAGGACATAATTCTTTCAGGCAGCAATGAGGATAAACCTCAGATCACGGATCCAATCCGCAATATTGCTACTAACATTTTTCAATACAATTTTCTAGGAACACATATAAAACACAGGGAAGCAACAACGCGAGCTATTGATCTACAACATAATCTGCAAAATACTACCAGACTAAGTTCATGATAAATTAAAGTTCAATTAATCATATTACTTAAGAACTCCCACTTAGATAGACATCTCTAGTCATCTAAGTGATTACGTGATCCAAATCAACTAAACCATGTCCGATCATCACGTGAGATGGAGTAGTTTCAATGGTGAACATCACTATGTTGATCATATCTACTATATGATTCACGCTCGACCTTTCGGTCTCCGTGTTCCGAGGCCATATCTGTTATATGCTAGGCTCGCCAAGTTTAACCTGAGTATTCGCGTGCGCAACTGTTTTGCACCCGCTGTATTTGAACGTAGAGCCTATCACACCCGATCATCACGTGGTGTCTCAAAGACGAAGAACTTTCGCAACGGTGCATACTCAGGAGAACACTTCTTGATAATTTTAGTGAGAGATCATCTTATAATGCTACCGCCAATCAAAGCAAGATAAGATGCATAAAGGATAAACATCACATGCAATCAATATAAGTGATATGATATGGTCATCATCATCTTGTGCTTGTGATTCCATCGCCAAGCAACGCCATGATCACCATCGCCACCGCGCCGACACCTTGATCTCCATCGTAGCATCGTTGTCGCCTCGCCAACTATTGCTTCTACGACTATCGCTACTCCTTAGTGATAAAGTAAAGCAATTACATGGCGCTTGCATTTCATACAATAAAGCGACAACCATATGGCTCCTGCCATTGTCGATAACTCGTTACAAAACATGATCATCTCATACAATAAAATATAGCATCACGCCTTGACCATATCACATCACAACATGCCCTGCAAAACAAGTTAGACGCCCTCTACTTTGTTGTTGCAAGTTTTACGTGGCTGCTACGGGCTGAGCAAGAACCGTTTACCTACGCATCAAAACCACAACGATATTTGTCAAATAGACTCCGCTTTTAACCTTCTCAAGGACCGGGCGAGCCACACTCGATTCAACTAAAGTGAGAGAGACAGACACCGCCGTCACCTTTAAGCAACGAGTGCTCGGAGCGGTGAAACCAGTCTCGCAGAAGCGCACGCTGTAATGTCGGTCCGGGCCGCTTCATCTCACAATACCGCTGAACCAAAGTATGACATGCTGGTAGGCAGTATGACTTGTATCGCCCACAACTCACTTGTGTTCTACTCGTGCACATGACATCAACGCGATAAAACCAGGCTCGATGCCACTGTTGGGGAACGAGTAATTTCAAAAATTTTCCTACGATCACGCAAGACCATGGTGATGGCATAGCAACGAGAGGGGAGAGTGTCCGCCCACGCACTCGTGAGACCGAAAGCGGAAGCGCTATAACAACGCAGTTGATGTAGTCGACGCCTTCACGATCCGACCGATCCAAGCACCGAACGCACGGCACCTCCGAAGTTCTGCACACGCTCAGCTCGATGACGATCCCCGGACTCGATCCAGCAAAGTGTCGGGATGAGTTCCACAAGACGACGACGGCGCAGGACGATGTTGATGCTCCACCGACGCAGGGCTTCGCCTAAGCTCCGCGACGATATGACTTCTCCGGCGCAGGCTTCGCCTTAAGCTCCGCGACGATATGACCAAGTGGAATATGGTGGAAGGGGCACCGACACGGCTAAGGAAAGATCCGAGATCAACTTGTGTGTCATGGGGTGCCCCTGCCCCTCAGATATAAAGGAGGGAGGAGGAGGAGGCCGGCCCTAGGAGGGGCGCCATGGAGGAGTCCTACTCCCACCGGAGTAGGACTCCCCTCTTCTCCTAGTTGGACTAGGACTTGGGGAAGGGGAAGAGGGAAGGGTGCGGCCCTCCCCTAGTCCACCCGGACTAGGCCATGGGGCGCGGCCTGCCCTAGGCAGCCCCTCTCTTCCCGCAGGGCCCAATAAGGCCCAATACTTCTCCCCGCGAATTCCCGTAACTCTCCGCATTCAAAATACCCAATCATTCGAACCTTTCCAACTCCGAATATAGTCGTCCAATATATCGATCTTTACGCCTCGACCATTTCAAGACTCTCGTCATGTCCCCGATCTCATCCGGGACTCAACTCCTTCGGTACATCAAAACTCATAAACTCATAATATAACCGCCATCGAAACCTTGTAGCGCAAGGACCCTACG
Organism: Aegilops longissima; assembly: GCA_021605205.1. NCBI lineage: Eukaryota > Viridiplantae > Streptophyta > Magnoliopsida > Poales > Poaceae > Aegilops > Aegilops longissima. The sequence continues at coordinate 71,397,938 of CM038676.1, forward strand.
GGTTCGAGAACTATGTAGACATGACCTAGAACTATTCTCGGTCAATAACCAATAGCGGAACCTGGATGCCCATATTGGTTCCTACATATTCTACGAAGATCTTTATCGGTCAAACCGCATAACGACATACGTTGTTCCCTTTGTCATCGGTATGTTACTTACCCGAGATTCGATCGTCGGTATCCAATACCTAGTTCAATCTCGCTACCGTAAGTCTCTTTACTCGCTCCGTAATACATCATCTCACAACTAACTCATTAGTTGTAATGCTTGCAAGGCTTAAGTGATGTGTATCACCGAGAAGGCCTAGAGATACCTCTCCGACAATCGGAGTGACAAAACCTAATCTCGAAATACGCCAACCCAACAAGTACCTTTGGAGACACCTGTAGTACTCCTTTATAATCACCCAGTTACGTTGTGACGTTTGGTAGTACCCAAAGTGTTCCTCCGGTAAACGGGAGTTGCATAATCTCATAGTTACAGGAACATGTATGAGTCATGAAGAAAGCATTAGCAACATACTAAACGATCAAGTGCTAGGCTAACGGAATGGGTCATGTCAATCACATCATTCTCCTAATGATGTGATCCCGTTAATCAAATGACAACTCATGTCTATGGCTAGGAAACTTAACCATCTTTGATTCAACGAGCTAGTCAAGTAGAGGCATACTAGTGACTATCTGTTTGTCTATGTATTCACACATGTATTATGTTTCCGGTTAATACAATTCTAGCATGAATAATAAACATTTATCATGAAATAAGGAAATAAATAATAACTTTATTATTGCCTCTAGGGCATATTTCCTTCAGCGATCCACAGCCCGGGCTGGCACGCTTACTAGCTCGACTCGTGCCAAAGCATGGATAGCGGATCTTGATCCGCCGACATAGCTAAAGGTTTTCCCAAAGTGCTCAAGAGAACGGTGAAGCCTTTGATAACGATGCCTCAAACGGATTACAAAGGAAGTGCGTCCGCTGGCGAAGTCAACCGCCGCCGAAGCCAATCTGAGGTTCACCGATCTTTTTATGACGCAAACAACAAGCGGGTGGAGTTTGTCATCCCGAAGTGCAGAGCCTGATTCCTCCAATCCAGAAGCACACTTACGCCTCGACGCTGATCCGCTGAGCTGATAAGTGAAGAAGCTGTCTTTCGTGCCTTAACCCGGATTGACTGGTCTACCAATGACTTCCGGCTTTGGGTGAGGAAGAAGAAGAAGTTGAACCGACGGCAGACGCCGTCCCCTCCACCTCGCGCCAACCCGTGAAGCAGCGAATCCGTCAAGCCGGGCGACATATCCAAAGCTTCAAGGCATAACTCGCGTGGAAACGCCGGGCCTCGAAAGGCTTTGTAATAGGATAGCAAATGTCTGGCTATTGAACAATGCCGTACAACCTCGGCCTCAGAAATTTTACATGGCGGTGCTGGATCCGTTGGCTTTTGTAGTAAATCCTGCAACATATTTTGCCTGCAATCACAAATTCTTAAACCGCCATGGCGGTTTACCCCTCTAGCCAGACTGTGATACCAATATTTATATGAGAAAATACCGAGGTATACGATCAAAACTTATGTGATACAAACATACCGCCAAAGATCAGCACACAGTTGGCTTTAGCCAATCCCAAGCGGAGGTCTTATAAACCATCACCGTCAAAGGAGAGCAATCCTCGTGTGTATAAGACCGATTTATCACAGAATCGTGCGGGCATGATAAGCCCCTGTTACTCCACAATGGATGTTTAACAGAAAATCAAACCGAACAAAATCGCCACTTAAAAACGATCGACAACGAACCGTTTAATAAAATTTTGTCGGTTTAAGAGGGCCGACAAAAGCCAAATAATTGGTATCAAAACCACATAGAAGCAAAATCAATGAGAGAATCGTTTTGCAAGAAAAGGCTGTATCGAGCCGGATCGATGGTGTTACCATGGTCGGACAGACCAAGCCCCTATACGGGCGAAGCGATGGTTCAAGTCAGCCAGTCCCCAACTCGAACTCGTGGCATGATGCCGATCAAGTGGCATTGCAATGGTTCGGGTTCAACCAAAGCCCCAAGTGATTCTATGGCCTTAGGCCACCAAGAGCGCGGATCGTTCAGACGTGACCATGTCCCCAAATGATCCGGTGGCTTTTACCGCTAAGAGGCGTTGCATTGGTTCGGATACCACCAAGCCCCCAAATGACAAAAGTTTCGAAACAAAGCCAAGGGTTAAACCGAGGCCGCTTCACGACAGCATCTCCATGTACCCAAACCGTCTTTTATACGTAACAGATGCCCCGCTTTAGCCGAGGATCCGATTTATTGCCTTTATTCATAATATATACATTGTCTTGATATGTACATAAGTGGAGCCAATGGCTCGTATAATAAGGTCAAGATGAGCAATGTTCCACGGCTCGTTGGTCTCCTCCTCGACGCGGCGTGAGTCCTTTCGCTCTAACATCAATCAAATAGTAGGACCCGTTGTATAGATTCTGCTGACCACAAAAGGCCCCTCCCAAGGTGGGGATAGCTTGTGCATATCTTTCGGTCTTGAATGAGCCGCAACACTAAATCTCCCTCCCGAAGGTTCTCGTTTTAACTCACGGCTGTGATACCGACGAAGATCTCTGTTGGTAGACCGCCGAACGAGCTGCTGCCATATCGCGCTTCTTCGCCCGGCCGATCCAAATCATCTTGCCGTGCTGCCTCGCTATCCGCCTCAACATAAGCTGCTACTCGAGGCGAAGTCGTGACGGATATCACGGGAAGGACCGCCTCCGCCCATAGACCATAAAGAACGGCGTGTATCCAAAGTGGACCGGTTGGGGTAGTGTTTATACTCCATATCACCGATGGTAGCTCTTCCACCCAACAACCCGCGCCCTTTCTAAAGGGACCATAAGCCGGGCTTGATACCTTCAAAATTTCCTGATTAGCTCGTTCCGCTTGACCATTGGATTGCGGGTGGCTACTGAAGAAACATCGCCGGATGTGCTCGCTCACAAAATTCCTTCATAGCCCCTTTGGACAAATTGGTGCCATTGTTCGTGATGATACTGTGGAAACCCAAACCGAAAATCACCCGCTTGATGAACTGAACCGCCGTGGCTGCATCACACTTGCTAATGTGCTCGCCACCCACTTGGTAAACTTATCCACCGCCACCAACAGGTGGGTCTTTTGTCCTTGGACCTTTGAAAGGTCCAACCATATCCAGCCCCCAAGTCGCAAATGGCCAAGTAATTGGAATCATCCTCAATTCTTGGCTGGCACATGAGCACGCCTCGAGAACTTTTGGCAACCATCACATCGTCTCGACCAGATCCTCCGCAGATCAAGATGGGCAGTCAACCAATAGAAACCATGGCGGAATGCTTTGGCCACTGTGGACTTTGAACCGCGTGGTGACCACAATCCCTTCATGAATCTCTCGCAATATCTCACAGCCCTCTTCGGGGGACACACAACGCTGAAACGCCTCGACACACTCGCGACGGTGCAACTCGCCATTAACAATGGTCATAGACTTAGACCGCGAACTATCCGCGGGCCAACGCCTCATCCTCCGTAACTCGCCCGTTCATGTATGCCAAATAAGGAGCGCCCAATCTGAATGACATGCAAGGCCGCCACCAATTGAGCCTCCGGATCAGGGATAGCCAAATCAATTTCATCAGAAGCTTAATCGACGGTTTGTGCAGACATCAAGGAAAACGCTAGGCGGGACCGGTTTACGCTGGGAACCCAGCCGACTCAAAGCATCACCGCCTGCTCTTCCGACGATCCACATGGTCCACCGATACCCTTTAAAATGTCCCGCCACAACATCCACTTCCCGATGATATGCAGCCATGAGTGGATCTTTGAGTCCCAAGTGCCGGATACTTGCCGGGCCACCAAGTCCGAAGTCACCAAAGCATTTAACCCGCTGAGATTCATTTCTTGGCCATCCGGAGACCGTGGAGCAAAGCTTCATACTCAGCTGCATTGTTAGTACAAGGGAACATTAGGCGGAGAACATAACAGAACTTGTCACCTCGTGGGGAAGTTAATACGACTCCAGCCCCGAGCCCTCCAATTGCTCGGACCCATCAAAATGGATGGTCCAATAGGTGTGATCCGCTTCTTCCGGGCGCTTGCAACTCCGCCCAATCATTAATGAAATCCACAAGTGCTTGAGACTTTATGGCCGTCCTGGGCACATACTTTAAACCGTATGCCCAAGTTCTATAGCCCACTTAGCAATCCGCCGCCTTTCCGGTTCAAGATGATATCACCCAAGGGAGCCGAATCGACCACCGTAATGGGGTGCCCTTGAAATATTGCTTCAGCTTCAGCCTTGCCATAAAAACTCCATATACCAGCTTTCGCCAATGTGGATATCTTTGTTTAGATTCGATGAGAACCTCGCTGATGTAGTAAATCGCCACTGAACCGGATACTCCTTCCCCGCCTCCTTGCGCTTCCACCACAATGGCTACACTCATCGCCCTCTCATTAGCAGCAACATATAACAGAGCGGCCTCGTCAATAGGGGCAGCAAGAACAAAGGGTTGGCCACCGCCGCTTTAAATCCTCCAATGCCTCATCAAGCGGTGAGCTCCGCATTTAATTGATCCGCCTTATTCAAATCTCCGTACAAAGGAATGGCCTTCTCCTAGGCGATCGATAAACCGCTTAGCGCAGAATCCGCCTGCCAAACGTTGGACATCGTTGATGCACTTTGGCTTAGCTAAGGAGGTGATAGCTGTAATCTTCTCCGGATTAGCCTCAATCCCCGGTTGGACACGAAAACCCAACAATTTGCTCGCCGAACACCAAAGACGACTTGGTCGGGTTGAGCATCATCTTGTACACCCGCAAGTTGTCAAAGGCTTCCTTTAAATCCTCAATCAATGTTTCCTTCTGCCTTGATTTCACCACGATATCATCCACATAAGCGCGCACATTACGGCCGATCTGTTCATGCAAACAATTTCACGCATTAACGCCGATAAGTTGCTTGGCGCTCTTGAGCCCAAAAGGCATGGACACATAGCGAAGGCTCCAAAAGGTGATAAACGCCGCTTTCTCCTGGTCCTTAACCGCCATCTTAATCTGATGATAACCGGAATACGATCCGAAAGCTCAAACGCCACAACCCGCCGCTGCATCAATGATCCGTCAATGCGGGAGGGCGAAAGGATCCGCGGACAAGCTTTGTTAAGATCTATGTAATCCACGCACATGCGCCAAGTGCCATTTTTCTTAAGGACCAACACCGGATTAGCAAGCCACCGGGTGGAAGACTTCGACGATAAACCCTGCTGCCAAAAGTCTAGCAACCTCTCTCCGATGGCCTTGCGCTTTTCCTCGTTAAACCGCGAAGAAACTGTTTTACCGGTTTGTATTTCGGGTCAACATTAAGAGTGTGCTCAGCGAGTTCCTCGGTACACCGGCATGTCGGAAGGTTTCCATGCAAAATGTCCCGATTCTCACGGATGAACTCGATGAGCGCTTTCCTATTTAGGATCCAGGTTGGCATCGATGGTGAACTGCTTGGACGAATCGCCGGGCACAAAATCAACAAGCTTCGCCTCGGCCACCGATTTGAACTTCAAGTCCGGATCCTGCTCAGAAGTTGGCTTCTTCAAAGGGGTCATATCCGCCGGATCAACATTATCCTTATAATACTTTAACTCTTCCGTGGCACAAACCGACTCACAGAAGCCGTGATCACCTTCCTCGCACTCCAGAGCGATCCGGCGGCTCCCATGAACCGTTAGTGTTCCTTTGTGACCCGCATTTTCAGCTGTAAGTAAACATAACAGGGCCGTGCCATGAACTTAGCAGATAGCCGCCGCCCAAAGAGGGCGTGGTAAGGGCTTTGAATTTTCACCACCTCAAACGCCAACGCTTCGCTCGGAGTCATGTTCGCTCCAAAGGTTACCTCCGAGCTATTTTACCGACCGGCACGCCGACTTACCGTGCACCACTCCGTGAAATACTGTGGCTGGATGGCCTAAGATGCCTATCTCATAACCCCATACGCCGGAAAGTTTCGCAGTACGTGATGTTGATGCTGCTTCCTCCATCCATAAGAACCTTGGTAAACTTGTACCCGCCACCGGGTGCCACCACCAGGCTAATCGACCCGGATTGTAAACCCGGGAGGATGGTCCTCTCGCTCCACACAATCGGCTGCTCGGACCAGCGTAGGTACGCGGCGCAGCCGGTTCAACAACACCGACCGCCCGCTCAAGTTTTCGGTCTCGTCGGTCCAAGCTGGTGGTAAAGACGTGGTACCGCCCACCATTCAACTGCTTTGGATTGCTCGATAACCCGATCGCCGCTGTTGTTGATTGTGGCCCCTTGGTTCGACTGTATTCGATTACCTTGATTATTCTCGATTGCCTTGCCCGCCCGGATTACCACCGAATCCGGGCCGGTATTTCCTCCATCAGAACCCGGGCGGACCTCGAACCGCCACCGGCCCTTGATCATACCGAAAGAGTTGGAGTTTTGAACTCCGCATAATATAACAATCCTTCCAAAGGTGGTTCGCGGTACCTCCTTCGCCCCATGCTTCGGACAAGGTTGATTCAATACGAATTCAAACGATCCGGATTGTGACCACCCCGTTTGATCGCTTACCCCGCGCCGCTGACCCTTGTCCTCCTGGCGCTGGTGTTGGCCACAAAGCCCATGTTGCCGTTCGCTTTACGCTTGTTCCTCCGCTGCTCGCCGAATGATGCTGCTGGCTCGGAGTTGCCGCTCTGTTTTCCCTTCCCCACTTCATCATTCTCGATTCCGGATCCTGGTACTATCGTAATCAGCGCATTTTACCAAAACGCCCATTAGAGTGCCCATGTCATGGCAAAACGCTTCATGCGACCTAGCTTCAGTTTCAATGGCTCGAACCGCAATTGGCTTCCAAGGTCGATCGCGGAATCAGGGTTGATCCGGTCGAAGAATGTAAACTTCCGAGACGCGGCGCACCCAATGGGTTGTAGGCTCTCCTCCGCTCGACACAAGCCGCCAGATCCACCACGCATATGGGCTGTTTACAGTGTCTTTGAAATTTTGATGAACTGGTTATGAATCGGGTCCACGAGTTGATAGAGTTGGGCGGCAAGTTTTTCAACCAAGTCCGGCCGCACCTTCCAAAGATCATTGTGAAGTACTTTGCACATGCAGCTTCATCCACGCCTAGCATCTCCATGGCCATCTCAGTAGCTTTCTATCCATGCCTCGGAGCCAAGTCGGCAGATAATTTGGCACCTTGCGTGGCCCCTTGAAGTCCTTGGGCAAGCGCGACGCTATGTAAAGCGGGACGAGGCAAGGCACCCCCAAAGAGCCGACGTCACCCTGGTTCAAGATGGTCGGACGAACCGTGCAGCCGGATGATCCTCTACTTGTGCTGCTAACTCGGCCTCCCTACGTGCCCTGGCGCGGTCCACTACCACTTGAGCATCTTCAAAGCCGCCTGCCGGATTGTTGCCGCGAGGCGGACCATGCTGCGCATTGCTTGATACGGCCGGTTCGCCGACGCTGCGTCGGCTATAGATCCGCTCGGGCGGGGTGGAGTGGATCCGATCCCGATTGTACGAGTAAGCTTCTTCTTTGAGCCAGGGCCGTCCGGAGGAGCTCCTTAACCCGGCGTGTCTCTACCGCTGTGGTGAATCGCCTTCAATTGGAATCGCCCAACCGTGCCGCAGCCGCTACAAGATTATCCATCGGGTTGGAGTAGTGACCGGAGGTGTCTGCAAGGTCCGGGCGCACCGGTATGATGGCGAGGCAGATCTACCACACGGGCTGAACGGTGCGGCCGCCCCAGTGCTTCCGCCGTTCACCAACGCGGCGGATTATCGTCCTCGCCAGGGGTATTGAAAAGCTCCCTACCATCAAAAACTGAAGGCAAACGGACCTGTACTTCCTTTTCATGACTTCGTGATGCGCTCTGGTCCAGCTCGAGCCTATAGGCTCACAGATCCAAAGCGGCTCGCTCCATCGCCATCCATTCGCCCGCGGCCGCCAGTCCGCCTTTAGCTTTAGTGATCTGTTCCCTCACCTTTGCAATCTCCGCCAGTATGTCCTGATCCGTGGATTAGCTTCGCCATGAGCACCGCCAATGCGTCAAAAAGCTCGACAAAACTTGAGCGGTGGGCGACAGGCCTCCGCCTCGCTGCCATCACCGCTGTTGAACCGGCAACCAGGGCGCCATGTCAAGAGTGAAGCGCCTCCTGCATCGCCATGAAGACCCTAACCCGTTGGGTAGATCGAGGGTCCGGAATACTCTCCCGCCGAACAGCCCCGATCCGCCATCCCGCAGCTGGTATAAAGACTCGCCCGCCGACGATTCGTCGCCAGAGTAAACGACGGTTTCGGCTACCGGATGCTGATCCGCCAGAACCTCCGTGGACGACTCCACGAAAACATGCTTGACCGCCGGTTCAGCTAGGGCAGGACTCTTCTTCGTCCGCCGAGCCGCCTCAACGAGGTCGGTGCAGACGTCCGCCCAGCCCCGACTCGCCAATCTTGCCGATGAACACGTGTATGCCGCCAAAGGGGACCCGCACCAGACTCAACCGAGCCGGCCTCGGGGCCCCAAATCCGATCGCCGATGTAGAGCTTGCCGCGACGACTCTTAGTCATCCGCCCATCAGATAGCCTTCGAGTCCTTCGAACTTGCCTCTAAGATCATCAAACCATCATGCGATAGCCCCACGGTGGGCGCCAACCGTCGTGGAATTGTCACGGCAGATGTCCTCGTGAAAGGACTTAGTCGCAGGGCCATCGCACAGGTTTACCTAGAGGGGTTAAAGCGGACACAAGACACGGAATTATACTGGTTCGCCCTTCGATGAAGGTAAAAACCACGCCCAGTTGTGATGTAATTGATATGGTTTCGCGACTAGGGAGCAATAGCTTTGCCTTAGCCTCAATCCTCTCTCCTAACTTCGCCGCCGGTCGCCCCTTATATACACGGGTTGACGCCTTGGTCGGTTCATTTGAGTCCCAATCCGGCTCATACAAGAGTCCGCTTGATCTCTCCTTTCTTGTCTTACAACACAAGCTACAATACTAAGGCGGTTTACATACATGGACTTTAATTCGCCTCGGGCTCTGTGCCTCCATATGGGCCTGGATCATGAACGAGGGTAAACCGGCCCTTCCGGGGCGGTTCACACTCAGTAGTTGTATCCCCAACACTCACAGTAATAAGACATGGCATAGAAGCTATACATGGCAAGAACAACAACATAACATGCAAGGATCAACTACAAAAACCTTGGCAAAATTGAATAACATGTAAACAACCTGCCAGGAAACATTTTATAGCAAAAGTAGAGCTCGATTGACTCAAGCTATGGCACTCCATAATTGCAAACAAGGGCATGGATGGATAGAGCAAGACATGTTTAACAAAACATCCTTATCAAGTATCTCAAAATAAGCATGGATCTCTCTCAGAGCATCAAGTTAATATGGCAAAAAAAATATCAGCAGAAATCAGGGCTGAAATCAGCAACATCATGAAGCCTAGTTTGCATGCTTGTGCTAGTCACCACAGAGATCACAAAAATACATGGCATACACCCCTGTAAATATGGCATGGAATATTACAAAACACATGTAGGACTCAAGTTCATAGGGTGCACACATCAATCATGGCAAAATGACAAAATGCATGTTTTGTTAAGAATCTGAAACTAACATCACATAGCACTCTTACAACAGCATTTCGGGCATCAAGATGAGCTCAAATGAAAATGATGCAATGATATGAAATCATGTACTCTTCGAGACGAACAATTTGACATATTATACACACAAAACGGACCTACGGATGCAGAGTTATGGCATGATGAAAATGCATGAAAATTATCAAAACTCGGGGACTTAGTGGAATTTATATCCTCCGAAAGTCAACTCGGGATGGAGATATCCGGACGCGGGACGACGCGTTTGTTCGGCTGGTGGGTGGATCTCGCCCACCCCGAGTGGATCCGCCGAGAGAGCTCCGCGATTTCTCCGCGAGGCGACGGCGGCGGGTCGGCCGGGGCGACGGAGGAGGAGGAGGCGACCGGGCGACGGCCTGTGGCACGCCTGCGGCGGCGCCTTCGAGGCTGCTGGCGGCGGCGGCGCCCGGCGCGGGCGAGGGAGCCGGGCGGAGCGGCGAGGTCGGCGGCGGGCGGAGGCTCCGCCGGCGAGGCGGCGAGAGGCGGCGCGCTGCCGGGCTGGCGCGGTGCCGAGCGGCGGCGGATGGGCCCTTGGGCCAGCCTCGCCCGGGCGGGCGGGCGGCGGCGCGCTGTTGATGCGGCCTTGTGGCAGCGCGACAGGCTGAGGGCGGCGGCGCGATTGGTCCGGCCGGACCGATATGTCCGTGCTTGCGTGAGGGAAAATTAGGGTTTCATCTGCGATTTGGACGGGGAGGGACACATATTTATAGGTAGAGGGAGCTAGGAGAGTCCAAATGAGGAGCGGTTTTCGGCCAGGCGATCGTGACCGAGAGGGTGGAGGGGAGTTTGGTGGGTTTTGGGGCCACTTTGAGGGGTGTTGGGCTGCACACAAAGTGGCCTTTGCGGTTACCCGTTAACTGTTGAGTACCAAACGACCTCCAAATGATCCGAAACTTGACAGCGGTCTTCCGTGCTATACCAAGGTTGCTTGACAAACCTCGTCCATTCCGAGACCGCTTAACACCGCTTTACCAAAAAAAGGCAAAGGGGCGCGGGAGACATAGGAGTGCGGATTGCAAAACGGACAACGGGAAAATGCTCGGATGCATGAGACTAACACGTATGCAAAATGAAATGCACATGATGACATGATAAGAAATGCAGATGATGACATGGCAAAGTGCAACACGCAAGCAAATGACATAGCAAGGACGGCGAATAATTGACAGACACTTGGCGCATCGAATCCGGGGCGTTACAGTTTACTTCTTACTGTTAGGTGTGCATGGGTGCTCCTTCTTTGTTGATATCTGACTGTTGGTTTGTGTAGAAGCAGAGCAGCCTCATCAGGAGTGCCCGGAAGCCGCTCCCGAAATACCATCTGCTTGACCACGCCGCCAAGGGAGGATTCTCCGGCAAAGGAGTTCTCCGCAAGGAGACTTCTCCGCAAGGGACATCACCAAGGATCTCCGGTGGTCGAGACCATGGCTGCAGATCCCATCGCAGTAATCCTTTGACCAAAATTTCCCTTGGGTTCTTCTTCTTTGATTTTCTTTTGAACATTTGCTTGACTGTTCTTTCTTTTTCTGGTCGCCGATCCATCCGCCATGAGCCGATGGAGACCGAAGTCGCTTGGCGAGGAGGATGCGCGCGACAACACCGATTTACACCGCCACCATGGAGGAAGAGGTGGCGCCGATGGGTCCGCCAGCCAAGGCCGCCAAGGCTGCTGCCACAGCGCCGCAAAGGCTGGCGAGGGGTCCGCGATCGATCGACGACCACGAGGCCAGCAGGAGCGCCAGCGCTACACCGACCGCCGATCCTCCGCCATCGGTGCGTCCAGTTCGAAGAGCCCCAGCCCGCGCTTATCTCGAAGGCCGGCGATGGCGTCTTCATCAAGCTCCCCGCATCGAGCTCCTGGCGCCGGTCGAAGGAGAGACCTTTGATGAAGAGCTGCTCGCCCGCTGGCTGTCGCAATTGCCGAAAGCAGCAGCAGCGGCGAGTCTGAGGAGGAGGAGCTGCTGAAGAAGCTGTTGTCGCTCTACCGCGCCCGGCAAGCCAAACTGGAATCCCGGGAAGCGCTTGTCGCGAAGGCGGGAGCAGACATAGAGAAGCGCGCGGAGGAACTCCGGGGAATCAATCAGGAAGCTCTCCGGTCCTTGGCAGAGGAGTGGGAGCAAATTGTTGAGGCGCGCAAAGCCTTCATCCTCGAGAAGGCAGAGGTTGAAGAGCAGCAGAGGCTCGCTGCCGAGAAGCTATCCGCGCAGGAAGGCGAGCTGTTGCAGCGGAAGATCAACCTTGACAGCCACGAGGAGGAGCTTGTCGCGCGCGAGGAGTCACTTGGCGGAGCTCTTAAGGAAGCTAAAGATGCTGCCGCTCTTGAGGCCGCCAAGAAAGAGTTGGAGACGAAGGTGGACGAGCTGAGGCTAATCTGTAAGAAGAGCGGCGAGGAGCTTGCTGCACTCAGCACGAGCGCGAGAAGGACGCCTACACTCTTGGAGAGCTGCAGGCCGCCTCGCCGAGAGGAGCAAGGAGCCTGCGCCGCCAAGGACTCCAAAGCAGATCTTGAGCTGAGCTGACCACCCCGATGCGACGCCGGACGGTGCCAAGGAGCGGAGGTGGGCCTGTTGGAGAAGATCAAGGCCGACGAGGCGCTGGCGAAGTGCACGACGCCTGTGAGCACCTTCAGGAGAACGTGGAGCACTGGATCAAGGTCTTGTGAATATCGCCGCCGCCATCGACAAGGAGCCGATGGAGCTGGGATGGTGGATCTCGGTACCTCCGACGAGCGCCCAACCCAGGCGCCAAGCTCAGCTTATTCTCAAGGCGCAGGACGGCTCTCCAGCGACTCCGGGAAGAGATCCCAAAGCAGCTGGCCGAGGAATCGCGCCAAATCTGAGCGGGAGCTCTCCCGAAGGTGCTGATGAAGGTGGCCTTCCGCAATCCAGGCCTCAACCTCACCGGTGTCCTCAAGTCCTTGCCGCCGGATGACGATGTGGAAGCACTCAAGGCCCTTGTCGCACCCATTGTGGATAAGGTGGGCAAGATCAAGAGGGTTGATGGCAACCGCGTAGACTAGGCTGCCAATTTTATCTTTCCCTTGTCGCTGCTGATCATGTTTAGGAGAACAAATTATTAGATCTGCGACAAGCTATTTTGTAATATAACTTTATCTTGGGCAATGATTGCAATGTTATTTCCTTTACTTGATTCCTTTTGTATGTTTTTGCCCTATGCTTTTAGGGAACTTGTCGGTCAGCAGCACCTTTGCCATGAAAGGCCGAAAGTGAACGTCAAGAGCCTGCCGCGTTGCCGCTCCGACAAGCAACCTTGTCGCAACTAGTTGCAGCTCACTTACGTTGTTGAGCGGACTCGAAACAAAGTAAGGGCGCGACCAGCTACGAGTTGGTTCCTCCACGCACAGGTTTTCCATACAAAGTACTATCGTTCGAGGAATATAACTTAAAGATTTAAAAACTGATTGCTCAAACTTTGGCAACTTAGCTTTTCTGTCGTTTGCTCCCCGGTAAGGCGAAACTTCCTCGAGCGACGCTTGGTGGACCACACCATTATCTTCTCCTCCCCCCCCCCTCCGGCTAACTTGTGGGCGAAGGAACCATCCCTTCTTTGAGAAAGAGAAAGAAGAGAAAATAAAGTTATGGAGCCTTGTGGCTCGTTATTGCTTACCGGGTGTGGGTGCTGCACAAAGTGTCAGACAAAACATGCAACAAAATGATGAAAGCATGAAATTGACAAGTTGTGCGCAACACATGAGCTTTACTTATGCACGGGGTCTGCGCCCGCTTTGTACAAAGGATTACATGCAACATCGGCAAGACTTGTAGTTAAAGGTGGTTGCCGGAACAGGTTCCGCAACCGCCGCCTCACGGGTAAAACTTACGAAGATGCTCAATGTTCCAGGAGTTGCTCACCGAATGCCATCTTCGGTCTCGAGGCGGACAGCGCCAGCCTAGTGACTCGCTTCACCCGATAAGGGCCTTCCACTTCAAGGCCAACTTGTTGGAATTCTTGGCGGACTGAAGCGCCAAGAACAAGGTCGCCTTCCTCGAGGCTTCGGCACTAACTTTGTGGCTATGGTAGCGACGCAAAGCTTGCTGGTAATGAGCAGCTCGTGACAATGCCTAAAGACGGTCCTCCTCAAGGAGCAGCGCGTCATCTTGTCGCAGCTGCTCTTCCTCAAGCTCATCATAATGCACTATCATTATTAACTTTGCATCTTTTGGTTTCAATATTATGAATATGTATCACTATGATCGAGATCCAATGAACCATTTTCATTGGGTGTGTAACCATACAAGGTTTTATTCATGTAAATGTAACAACAATTTATTCTCTTACTTAAATGAATAACAGATTGCAATAAACATGATCAAATCATATTTATGCTCAACACCAAATAACACTTATTTAGGTTCCACACTAATCCCGAAAGTATAGGGAGTGCGATGATGATCATATCAATCTTGAACTACTTCCAACACTCATCGCCACTTCCCTTCAACTAGTCTCTTGCTTATTCTCAGAACTCCTGTTTCGAAGTTACTACTCTTAGCAACCTAACCAAGTATCAAATACCGAGGGGTTACTATAACACTAGTAAAATACACATCAATAATTTGTATATCAAATATACCATTGTTCACTTTGCCATCCTTCTTATCCACCAAATATTCTGGGGTAGTTCCGCCCAAAGGACCAGTTCCATTGCAGCAAAAGTATCAGTCTCGTGCTTAGGTTCAGACTTTGCTTCTTTTCACCGAGCAGCAACTTGCTTGCCGCTCTTCTTGAAGTTCCCCTCTTCCTTTGCCCTTTCCTTGAAACTAGTGGTCTTGTCAATCATCAACACTTGATGCTTTTCTTGATTTCTACCTTCGCCGATTTCAACATCAGTAAGAGCTCGGGAATCTTTTAGTCATCCCTTGCATACTATAGTTCATCACGAAGTTCTAGTAACTTAGTGATGGTGACTAGAGAATTCTCACAATCACTATCTTATCCGGAAGATTAACTCCCACTTGATTCAAGCGATTGAAGTACCTGCATAATCTGAGAACATGCTCACTAGTTGAGCGATTCTCTCCATCTTTTAGCTATAGAACTTGTTGGAGACTTCATATCTCTCAACTCGGTATTTGCTTGAAATATTAACTTCAATTCCTGGAACATCTCATATGGTCCATGACGCTCAAAACGCCTTTGAAGTCCCGATTCTAAGCCGCTAAGCATGGTGCACTAAACTATCAAGTAGTCATCATATTGAGCTAGCCAAACGCTCATAACGCCTCGATCTCGCTTCCTGCAATAGGTCCGCTACCTAGCGTGCATCAAGGACATAATTCTTCAGGCAGCAATGAGGATAAACCTCAGATCACGGATCCAATCCGCATCATTGCTACTAACATTTTCAATACAATTTTCTAGGAACACATATAAAACATAGGGAAGCAACAACGCGAGCTATTGATCTACAACATAATTTGCAAAATACTACCAGGACTAAGTTCATGATAAATTAAAGTTCAATTAATCATATTACTTAAGAACTCCCACTTAGATAGACATCTCTCTAGTCATCTAAGTGATTACGTGATCCAAATCAACTAAAACATGTCCGATCATCACGTGAGATGGAGTAGTTTCAATGGTGAACATCACTATGTTGATCATATCTATTATATGATTCACGCTCACCTTTCGGTCTCCGTGTTCCGAGGCCATATCTGTTATATGCTAGGCTCGCAAGTTTAACCTGAGTATTCTCGCTGCAGCAACTGTTTTGCACCCGCTGTATTTGAACGAGAGCCTATCACACCCGATCATCACGTGGTGTCTCAAAGACGAAGAACTTTCGCAACGGTGCATACTCGTGGAGAACACTTGATAATTTTAGTGAGAGATCATCTTATAATGCTACCGCCAATCAAAGCAAGATAAGATGCATAAAGGATAAACATCACATGCAATCAATATAAGTGATATGATATGGTCATCATCATCTTGTGCTTGTGATCTCCATCGCCAAGCAACGCCATGATCACCATCGCCACCGCGCGACACCTTGATCTCCATCGTAGCATCGTTGTCGCCTCGCCAACTATTGCTTCTACGACTATCGCTACTCCTTAGTGATAAAGTAAAGCAATTACATGGCGCTTGCATTTCATACAATAAAGCGACAACCATATGGCTCCTCGCCATGTCGATAACTCGTTACAAAACATGATCATCTCATACAATAAAATATAGCATCACGCCTTGACCATATCACATCACAACATGCCCTGCAAAACAAGTTAGACGCCCTCTACTTTGTTGTTGCAAGTTTTACGTGGCTACTACGGCTGAGCAAGAACCGTTTTACCACGCATCAAAACCACAACGATATTTCGTCAAATAGACTCGCTTTTAACCTCTTCAAGGACCGGGCGAGCCACACTCGATTCAACTAAAGTGAGAGAGACAGACACCGCCGGTCACCTTTAAGCAACGAAAGTGCTCGGAGCGGTGAAACCAGTCTCGCGAAGCGTGCACGCAGTAATGTCGGTCCGCCGCTTCATCTCACAATACCGCTGAACCAAAGTATGACATGCTGGTAGGCAGTATGACTTGTATCGTCCACAACTCACTTGTGTTCTACTCGTGCATATGACATCAACGATAAAACCAGGCTCGATGCCATCGCTGGGGAACGAGTAATTTCAAAAATTTTCCTACGATCACGCAAGACCATGGTGATGGCATAGCAACGAGAGGGGAGAGGTCCGCCCACGCACTGTGAGACCGAAAGCGAAGCGCTATAACAACGCTGTTGATGTAGTCGACGCCTTCACGATCCGACCGATCCAAGCACCGAACGACGGCACCTCCGAAGTTCTGCACACGCTCAGCTCGATGACGATCCCCGGACCGATCCAGCAAAGTGTCGGGATGAGTTCCACAAGACGACGGGCGGGTGACGATGTTGATGCTCCACCGACGCAGGGCTTCGCCTAAGTCCGCGACGACATGACTTCTCCGCGCAGGGCTTCGCTTAAGCCCGCTAACGATATGACCGGGTGGAATATGGTGGAAGGGGCACCGACACGCTAAGGAAAGATCCGAGATCAACTTGTGTGTCATGGGTGCCCCCTGCCTCAGATATAAAGGAGGGAGGAGGAGGAGGCCGCCCTAGGAGGGCGCTGCATGGAGGAGTCCTACTCCCACCCGAGTAGGACTCTCTTCTCCTAGTTGGACTAGGACTTGGTAGGGAAGAGGAAGGTGCGGCTCCCTCCCTAGTCCACCCGGACTAGGCCATGGGGCGCGCCTGCCCTAGGCAGCCCTCTCTTTCCTGCAGGGCCCAATAAGGCCCAATACTTCCCGGCGAATTCCTCGTAACTCTCCGCAGATTCAAAATACCCAATCATTCGAACCTTCCAACTCCGAATATAGTCGCCCAATATATCGATTTACGCCTCGACCATTTCGAGACTCTCGTCATGTCCCCGATCTCATCCGGGACTCTAACTCCTTCGGTACATCAAAACTCATAAACTCATAATATAACCGCCATCGAAACCTTGTTGCAAGCGGACCTTACGGGTTCGAGAACTATGTAGACATGACCTAGAACTATTCTCGGTCAATAACCAATAGCGGAACCTGGATGCCCATATTGGTTCCTACATATTCTACGTAAGATCTTTATCGGTCAAACCGCATAACGACACACGTTGTTCCTTTGTCATCGGTATGTTACTTACCCGAGATTCGATCGCTTCGTATCCAATACCTAGTTCAATCTCTGCTACCGTAAGTCTCTTTACTCGCTCCGAATACATCATCTCACAACTAACTCATTAGTTGTAATGCTTGCAAGGCTTAAGTGATGTATCACCGAAGGCCTAGAGATACCTCTCCCACAATCGGAGTGACAAAACCTAATCTCAAATACGCCAACCCAACAAGTACCTTGGAGACACCTGTAGTACTCCTTTATAATCACCCAACATGCCAGGACGCTTGGTAGTACCCAAAGTGTTCCTCCAAAAACGGAGTTGCATAATCTCATAGTTACAGGAACATGTATGAGTCATGAAGAAAGCATTAGCAACATACTAAACGATCATGTGCTAGGCTAACGGAATGGGTCATGTCAATCACATCATTCTCCTAATGATGTGATCCCGTTAATCAAATGACAACTCATGTCTATGGCTAGGAAACTTAACCATCTTTGATTCAACGAGCTAGTCAAGTAGAGGCATACTAGTGACTATCTGCTTGTCTATGTATTCACACATGTATTATGTTTCCGTTAATACAATTCTAGCATGAATAATAAACATTTATCATGAAATAAGGAAATAAATAATAACTTTATTATTGCCTCTAGGGCATATTTCCTTCAGCGATCCACAAACCGGCTGGCACGCCATTAGCTCGGACTCGCGCTAAAGCATGGATAGCGGATCTTGATCCGCCGACATAGCTAAAGGTTTTCCCAAAGGCTCAAGAGAACGGTGAAGCCTTTTGATAACGATGCCCTCAAACGGATTATAAAGGAAGTGCGTCTGCTGGCGAAGTCAACCGCCGCTGAAGCCAACTGAGGTTCACCGATCTTTTTATGACGCAAACAACAAGCGGGTGGAGTTTGTCATCCCGAAGTGCAGAGCCTGATTCTCCAACTGTAAGCACACTTACGCCCGACGCTGATCCCGCTGAGCTGATAAGTGAAGAAGCTGTCTTTCGTGCCTTAACCCGGATTGACGGGTTCTACCAATGACTTCCGGCTTTGGGTGAGGAAGAAGAAGAAGTTGAACCTGACGGCAGACGCCGGCCCCTCCACCTCAAGGCCAACCCGTGAAGCAGCAGAATCCGTCAAGTCGGCGATATATCCAAAGCTTCACATAACTCGCTGGAAACGCCGGGCCTCGAAAGGCTTTGTAATAGGATAGCAAATGTCTGCTATTGAACAATGCCGACAACCTCACTCAGAAATTTTACATGGCGGTGCTGGATCCGCTGGCTTTTGTAGTAAATCCTGCAACATATTTTGCCTGCAATCACAATTTTAAACCGCCATGGCGGTTTACCCTCTAGCCGTGACTGTGATACCAATATTTATATGAGAAAATACCGAGGTATACGATCAAAACTTATGTGATACAAACATACCGCCAAAGATCAGCACACACAGCTATTTTTAGCCAATCCCAAGCGGAGGTCTTATAAACCATCACCACAAAGGAGAGCAACTCTCGTAGTATAAGACCGACGCATCACAGAATCGTGGCGGGCATGATAAGCCCCTGTTACTCCACAATGGATGTTTAACAAAGAAATCAAACCGAACAAAATCGCCAGCTTAAAAACGTATCGACAACGTGAACCGTTTAATAAAATTTTTGTCGGTTTAAGAGGGCCGCAAAAGCCAAATAATTGGTATCAAACCACATAGAAGCAAAATCAATGAGAGAATCGCTTTGCAAGAAAAAGGCTGTATCGAGCCGGATCAGATGGTGTTACCATGGTCGGACAGACCAAGCCCCTATACGGGCGAGCGATGGTTCAAGTCAGCCAGTCCCCAACTGAACTCGTGGCATGATGCCGATCATGGCATTGCAATGGTTCGGGTTCAACCAAAGCCCTGCGATTCTATGGCCTTAGGTCACCAAGAGGCGTGGATCGTTCAGACGTGACCATGTCCCTAAATGATCTGTGGCTTTTACCGCTAAGAGGCGTTGCATTGGTTCGATACTACCAAGCCCCCAAATGACAAAAGTTTCGGAAACAAAGCCAAGGGTTAAACCGAGGCCGCTTCACGACAGCATTCCATGTACCCAAACCGTCTTTTTATACGTAACAGATGCCCCGCTTTAGCCGAGGATCCGATTTATTGCCTTTTATTCATAATATATACATTGTCTTGATATGTACATAAGGAGCCAATGGCTCGTATAATAAGGTCAAGATGAGCAATGTTCCACGGCCTGTTGGTCTCCTCCTCGACGCGGCGTGAGTCCTTTCGCCTCAACATCAATCAAATAGTAGGACCCGCTGTATAGATTCTGCTGACCACAAAAGGCCCTCCCAAGGTGGGGATAGCTTGCATATCTTTCTGGTCTTGAATGAGCCGCAACACTAAATCTCCTCCGGAAGGTTCTGGTTTTAACTCACTGCTGTGATACCGACGAAGATCCTCATAGACCGCCAACGAGCTGCTGCCATATCGCGCTTCTTCGCCCAGCCGATCCAAATCATCTTGCCGTTGCAGCCTCGCTTATCTCGCCTCAACATAAGCCGCTACTCGAGGCGAAGTCGTGACGGATATCATCGGGAAGGACCGCCCGCCCATAGACCATAAAGAACGGCGGTATCCAGTGGGACCGGTTGGGGGTAGTGTTTATACCCATATCACCGATGGTAGCTCTTCCACCCAACAACCCGGCGCCCTTTCTAAAGGGACCATAAGCCGGGCTTGATACCCTTCAAAATTTCCTCGATTAGCTCGTTCGCTGACCATTGATTATGGGCATGTAAGAAACATCGTTCGGATGTGCTCGCTCACAAAATTCCTTCATAGCCCCTTTGGACAAATTGGTGCCATTGTTCGTGATGATATCGTGGAAACCCAAACCGGAAAATCACCCGCTTGATGAACCGAATCGCCGTGGCTGCATCACACTTGCTAATGTGCTCGCCACCCACTTGGTAAACTTATCCACCGCCACCAACAGGTGGGTCTTTTTGTCCTTGGACCTTTGAAAGGTCCAACCATATCCAGCCCCAAGTCGCAAATGGCCAAGTAATTGGAATCATCCTCAATTTTGGCTGGCACATGAGCACGCTCGAGAACTTTTGGCAACCATCACATCGTTCGACCAGATCCTCCAGATCAAGATAATGGGCCAACCAATAGAAACTATGGCGGAATGCTTTGGCCATTAGTGGACTTTGAACCGGCAGGACCACAATCCCTTCATGAATCTCTCGCAATATCTCACAGCCTCTTCGGGACACACAACGTCAAACGCCTCGACACACCGGCGACGGTGCAACTCGCCATTAACAATGGTCATAGACTTAGACCGCTTAACTATTCCGCCGCCAACGCCTCATCCTCCGTAACTCGCCTGTTCATGTATGCCAAATAAGGAGCGCCCAATCTGGAATGACATGCAAGGCCGCCACCAATTGAGCTCCGGATCGTGGATAGCCAAATCAATTTCATCAGAAGCTTAACCGACGGTTTGTGCAAAGACATCAAGGAAAACGCTATGGACTGTTTACGCTGGGAACCCAGCCGACTCAAAGCATCACCGCTTGCTCTTCCGACGATCCACATGGTCCACCGATACCCTTTAAAATGTCCTGCCACAACATCCACTTCCCGACGATATGCAGCCATGAGTGGATCTTTGAGTCCAATGCCGGATACTTGTCGGGCCACCAAGTCCGAAGTCACCAAAGCATTTAACCCGCTGAGATTCATTTCTGGCCATCCGAGACCGTGGAGCAAAGCTTCATACTCAGCTGCATTGTTAGTACAAGGAACATTAGGCGGAGAACATAATGTAACTTGTCACCTCGGGGAAGTAATACGACTCCAGCCCCGAGCCCTCCAATTGCTCGGACCCATCAAATGGATGGTCCAATAGGTGTGATCCGCTTCTTCTCCGCGCTTGTAACTCGGGCCCAATCATTAATGAAATCCACAAGTGCTTGAGACTTTATGGTCGTCTGGGCATATACTTTAAACCGTATGCCCAAGTTCTATAGCCCACTTAGCAATCCGCCACCGCCTCCTTGTTCAAGATGATATCACCCAAGGGAGCCGAATCGACCAATCGTAATGGGTGCCTTGAAATATTGTTTCAGCTTCCATTTTGCCATAAAAACTCCATATACCAGCTTCGCCAATGTGGATATCTTTGTTTAGATTCGATGAGAACTCTCGCGATGTAGTAAATCGTCACTGAACCGGATATTCTTCCTGCCTCCTTGCGCTTCCACCACAATGGCCACACTCACTGCCCTCTCATTAGCAAAGAACATATAACAGAGCGGCCTCGTCAATAGGGCAGCAAGAACAAAGGGTTGGCTACCTGCCGCTTTAAATCCTCCAATGCCTCATCAAGAATCGAGCTCCGCATTTAATTGATCCGCCTTATTCAGCATCTCGTACAAAGGAATGGCCTTCTCCTAGGGCGATCGATAAACCGCTTAGCGCAAGTAATCCGCGCCAAACGTTGGACATCGTTGATGCACTTTGGCTTAGCTAAGGAGGTGATAGCTGTAATCTTCTCCGGATTAGCCTCAACTTCGGTTGGACACGAGAAACCCAACAATTTGCTCGGCTGAACACCAAAGACGACTTGGCCGGGTTGAGCATCATCTTGTACACCCGCAAGTTGTCAAAGGCTTCCTTTAAATCCTCAATCAATGTTTCCTTCGCTTTGATTTCACCATTTATATCATCCACATAAGCGCGTACATTACGGCCGATCTGTTCATGCAAACAACCAGACGCAACGCCGATAAGTTGTTTACGCCTTGAGCCCAAAAGGCATGGACACATAGCGTAGGCTCCAAAAGGTGATAAACGCCGCTTTCTCCTGGTCCTTAACCGCCATCTTAACTGATGATAACCGAATACGATCCGAAAGCTCAAACGCCACAACCCGCCGCTGCATCAATGATCCGTCAATGCGGGAGGGCGAAGGATCCGCCGGACAAGCTTTGTTAAGATCTATGTAATCCACGCACATGCGCCTAAGTGCCATTTTTCTTAAGGACCAACACCGGATTAGCAAGCCACCGGTGGAAGACTTCGACGATAAACCCCCGCCGCCAAAAGTCTAGCAACCTCTCTCCGATGGCCTTGCGCTTTTCCTCGTTAAACCGCGAAGAAACTGTTTTACCGGTTTGTATTTCGGGTCAACATTAGAGTGTGCTCAGCGAAGTTCCTCAGTACACCCGGCATGTCGAAGGTTTCCATGCAAAATGTCCCGATTCTCACGGATGAACTCGGCGAGCGCGCTTCCTATTTAGGATCCAGGTTGGCAATCGATGGTGAACTGCTTGGACGAATCGCCGGCACAAAATCAACAAGCTTCGCCTCATTACCGATTTGAACTTCAAGTCCGGATCCTGCTCAGAAGTTGGCTTCTTCAAAGGGGTCATATCCGCCGGATCAACATTATCCTTATAATACTTTAACTCTTCCGTGGCACAAACCGACTCACAGAAGCTTGATCACCTTCCTCGCACTCCAGAGCGATCCGGGGCTCCCATGAACCGTTAGTGTTCCTTTGTGACCCGCATTTTCAGTCAGTAAGTAAACATAACAGGTCCGTGCTATGAACTTAGATAAGCCGCCCAAAGAGGGCGGTAAGGGCTTTGAATTTTCACCACCTCAAACGCCAACGCTTCTCGCTCGAGTCATGTTCGCTCCAAAGGTTACCTCCAGAGCTATTTTACCGACCGGGTACGCCGACTTACCGTGCACCACTCCCGGAAATACCGTGCTGGATGGCCTAAGATGCTTCATTCATAACCCCATACGCCGGAAAGTTTCGCAGGTACGTGATGTTGATGCTGCTTCCTCCATCCATAAGAACCTTGGTAAACTTAGATTCGCCACCGGGTGCCACCACCAGGGATAATCAACCCGGATTGTAAACCCGGGAGGATGGTCCTCTCGCTTCCACACAATCGGGCTGCTCGACCAACAGAGGTAATGCGGGCGCAGCCTGTTCAACAACACCGACCGCCCGCTCAAGTTTTCGGTCTCGCTCGGTCCAAGCTGGTGGTAAAGACGTGGTAATGCCCACCATTCAACCGCTTTGGATTGCTCGATAACCCGATCACCGCTGTTGTTGATTGTGGCCCCTTTGGTCTCGACTGTTTCGACATTTTGATTATTCTCGATTGTTTTGCCCGCCCGGATTACCACCGAATCTCGGGCCGGTATTTCTCCATCAGAATCCGGGCGGACTCTGAACCGCCACCGGCCCTTGATCATACCGGAAAGAGTTGGAGTTTTGAACTCCGCATAATATAACAATCCTTCCAAAGGTGGTTCGCGGTACCTCCTTCGTCCCCATGCTTCGACAAGGTTGATTCAATACGAATTAAACGATCCGGATTAGACCACCCCGTTTGATCGCTTACCCGCGCCGACTGACCTTTTGTCTGCGCGCTGGTGTTGGCCACAAAGCCCATGTTGCCGTCATTACGCTTGTTCCTCCGCTGTTCGCCAATGATGCTGCCGCCTCGGAGTTGCCGCTTGCTTTTCCTTCCCCACTTCATCATTCTCAGATTCCGATCCTTGGTACTATCGTAATCAGCGATTTTACCAAAACGCCCATTAGAGTGCCCATGTCATGGCAAAACGCTTCATGCGACCTAGCTTCAGTTTCAATGGCTCGAACCGCAATTGGCTTCAAGGTCGATCGCGGAATCAGGGTTGATCCGTCTCAAGAATGTAAACTTCCGAGACGCTGGCGCACTCCAATGGGTTGTAGGCTCTCCTCCGCTCGACACAAGCCGCCAGATCCACCACGCATATGGGCTGTTTACAGTGTCTTTGAAATTTTGATGAACTGGTTCGCAATCGGGTCCACGAGTTGATAGAGTTGGGCGGCAAGTTTTTCAACCAAGTCCGGCCGCATCTTCCAAAGATCATTGTGAAGTACTTTGCACATGCAGCTTCATCCACGCCTAGCATCTCCATGGCCATCTCGTAGCTTTCATCCATGCCTCGAGCCAAGTCGGCAGATAATTTGGCACCTTGCGGCCCCTTGAAGTCCTTGGGCAAGCGACGCTATGTAAAGGGACGAGGCAAGGCACCCCCAAAGAGCCGACGCCACCCCGGTTCAAGATGGTCGGACGAACCGTGCAGCCGGATGATCCTCTACTTGTGCTGCTAACTCGCCTCCCACGCAGCCCCGGCGCGTCCACTACCACTTGAGCATCTTCAAAGCCGCCCGGATTGTTGCCGCGAGGCGGACTACGCCGCGCATTGCTTGATACGGCCGGGTTCGCCGACGCTGGCTGGCTTATAGATCCGCTCGGGCGGGGGTGGAGGGATCCGATCCCGATTGTACGAGTAAGCTTGCTGAGCCTGGCCGTCCGGAGGAGCTCCTTAACCCGGCGTGTCTCTACCGCCTGTGGTGAATCGCTTCAATTGAATCGCCCAACCGCGCCGCAGCCGCTACAAGATTATCCATCGGGTTGGAGTAGTGACCGAGGTGTCTGCAAGGTCCGGGCGCACCGGTATGATGGCGAGGCAGATCTACCACACGGGCTGAACTGCGCGCCGCCCTGTGTGCTTCCGCCGTTCACCAACGCGGCGGATTATCGGTCCTCGCCTCGGTATTGAAAAGCTCCCTACCATCAAAACTCAAGGCAAACGGGACTGTATTTCTTTTCATGACTTCCCGTGATGCGCCTCGTCCAGCTCGAGCCTATAGGCTCATGATCCAAAGCGGCTCGCTCCATCGCCATCCATTCGCCCGCTGCCGCCAGTCCGCCTTTAGCTTTAGTGATCTGTTCTCACCTTGCAATCTCCGCCAGTATGTCCTGATCCGTGGATTAGCTTCCGCCATGAGCACCGCCAATGCGTCAAAAGCTCGACAAAATCTTGAGCGGTGGGCGACAGGCCTCCGCCTCGCCGCCATCACTCGCTGTTGAACCGCAACTGGGCGCCATGTCAAGAGTGAAGCGCCCGCGCATCGCTATGAAGACTCTAACCCGTTGGGTAGATCGAGGTCCGGAATACTTCCCCGCCGAACAGCCCCTCGATCCGCCATCCCGCAGCTGGTATAAAGACTCTGCCCGCCGACGATTCGTCGCCAGAGTAAACGACGGTTTCGCCACCAGATGCTGATCCGCCAGAACCTCCGTGGACGACTCCTTTAAAACATGCTTGACCGCCGTTCAGCTAGGGCAGGACTTTCTTCGTCCGCCGAGCCGCTCCTCAACGAGGTTCGGTGCAGACGTCCGCCCAGCCCCGACTCGCCAATCTTGCCGGCGAACACAGTATGCCGCTAAAGGGGACCCGCACTCAGATTAACCGAGCCGGCCTCGGGCCCCAATCCGCATTGCCGATAGAGCTTGCCGCGACGACTCTTAGTCATCCGCCCATCGTGATAGCCTTCGAAGTCCTTCGAACTTGCCTCTAAGATCATCAAACCATCATGCGATAGCCCCACGGTGGGCGCCAACCGTCGTGGAATTGTCACGCAGATGTCCTCGTGAAAGGACTTAGTCGCAGGGCCATCGACGGTTTACCTAGAGGGGTTAAAGCGGACACAAGACACGGAATTATATCGGTTCGCCCTTCGATGAAGGTAAAACCTCACGCCCAGCCAGATGTAATTGATATGGTTTCGCGATTAGGGAGCAATAGCTTTATTTTAGCCCTCAATCCTCTCCCTTAATCCGCCGGGTCGCCCCTTATATACACGGGTTGACGCCTGGCCGGTTCATATTTTGAGTCCCAATCCGCTCATACAAGAGTCCGCTTGATCTCTCCTTTCTTGTCTTACAACACAAGCTACAATACTAAGGCGGTTTATACATGGACTTTAATTGCTGGGCTCCGTGCTCCATATGGGCCTCGATCATGAATCTAGGGTAAACCGTTCTTCCGGGCGGTTCACACTCAGTAGTTGTATCCCCAACACTCACAGTAATAAGACATGGCATAGAAGCTATACATGGCAAGAACAACAACATAACATGCAAGGATCAACTACAAAAACCTTGGCAAAATTGAATAACATGTAAACAACCCGCCAGAAACATTTTATAGCAAAAGTAGAGCTCGATTGACTCAAGCTATGGCACTCATAATTGCAAACAAGGGCATGGATGGATAGAGCAAGACATGTTTAACAAAACATCCTCATCAAGTATCTCAAAATAAGCATGGATCTCTCAGAGCATCAAGTTAACATGGCAAAAATATCAGCAGTACAGGGCTGAAATCAGCAACATCATGAAGCCTAGTTTGCATGCTTGTGCTAGTCACCACAGAGATCACAAAAATACATGGCATACACCCCTGTAAATATGGCATGGAATATTACAAAACACATGTAGGACTCAAGTTCATAGGGTGCACACATCAATCATGGCAAAAATGACAAAAATGCATGTTTTGTTAAGAATCTGAAACTAACATCACATAGCACTCTTACAACAGCATTTCGGGCATCAAGATGAGCTCAAATGAAAATGATGCAATGATATGAAATCATGTACTCTTCGAGACGAACAATTTGACATATTATACACACAAACGGACTTCCACGGATGCAGAGTTATGGCATGATGAAAATGCATGAAAATTATCAAAACTCGGGGACTTAGTGGAATTTATATCCTCCGAAAGTCAACTCGGGATGGAGATATCCGGACGCTGGGACGACGCGCTTGGTTCGGCTGGTGGTGGATCTCGCCCACCCCGAGTGGATCCGCCGAGAGAGCTCCGCGATTTCTCCGGCGAGGCGACGGGCGGGCGGGTCGGCCGGGCGACGGAGGAGGAGGAGGCGACCGGGCGACGGCCTGTGGCACGCGGCGGCGCGGCGCTTCGAAGCTGCTGGCGGCGGCGCCTGGCGCGGCGCGTAGGGGAGCTGGGCGGAGCGGCGAGGTCGGGCGGCCGGGCGGAGGCTCCGCCGGCGAGGCGGCGAGAGGCGGCGCGCGTCGGGCCGGGCGCGGTGCCGGGCGGATGCGGATGGGGCCTGGGCTGGCCTCGGCCGGGCCAGCGGCGCAAGGCGTTGATGCGGCCTTGTGGCAGCGCTGACAGGCTGAGGGCGGCGGCGATGATTGGTCCGCCGGACCAGATATGTCCGGGCGGCGGAGGGAAAATTAGGTTTCATCTCGCGATTTGGACGGGAGGACACATATTTATAGGTAGAGGGAGCTAGGAGAGTCCAAATGAGGAGCGGTAGCTGCCAGCGATCGTGGACCGAGAGGGTGGAGGGAGTTTGTGGGTTTTGGGCCACTTTGAGGGGTGTTGGGCTGCACACAAAGTGGCCTTTGCGGTTACCCCGTTAACTGTTGAGTACCAAACGACCTCCAAATGATCCAAACTTGACAGGCGGTCTTCCGTGCTATACTAAGGTTGCTTGACAAACCTCGGTCCATTCCGAGACCGCTTAACACCCGCATACTAAAAAAAGGCAAAAGGGGCGCTGAGACATAGGAGTGCCGGATTGCAAAACGGACAACGGGAAAATGCTCGATGCATGAGACTAACACGTATGCAAAATGAAATGCACATGATGACATGATAAGAAATGCAGATGATGACATGGCAAAGTGCAACACGCAAGCAAATGACATAGCAAGGACGGCGAATAATTGATGTACACTTGGCGATCGAATCCGGGCGCTATAGCTTTACTTTACCGTTAGTGTGCATGGGTGCTCCTTCTTGTTGATATCTCGATTGTTGGTTTGTGTAGCTAGCAGCCTCATCAGAGTGCCCGGAAGCCGCCTCCCAAATACCATCTGCTTCACCACGCCGCCAAGGGAGGATTCTCCGCAAAGGAGTTGCTTCTCGCAAGGAGACTTCTCCGCAAGGGACATCACCAAGGATCTCCCGTGGTCGAGACCATGGCTGCAGATCCCATCGCAGTAACCTTGACCAAAAATTTCCTTGGGTTCTTCTTCTTTGATTTTCTTTTTGAACATTTGCTTGATCGTTTTTCTTTTTCTGGTCGCCGATCCATCCGCCACAGAGCCGATGGAGACCAAGTCGCCGGCGAGGAGGATGCGCGCTGACAACACCGACGACACCGCCACCATGGAGGAAGAGGCTGGCGCCGGCGGGTCCGCCAGCGGCGGGCCGCCAAGGTTGTTGCCACAGCGCCGCAGGTCGGGCGAGGGTTCCGCGATCGATCGACGCACCTCGAGGTCAAGCAGGAGCGCCAGCGCTACACCGACCGCCGATCCTCCGCCATCGGTGCGCGCCAGTTCGAAGAGCCCCAGCCCGCGCTTATCTGAAGGTCGGCGATGGCGTTTTCATCAAGCTCCCCGGCATCGAGCCTGTGGCGCCGTCAAGGAGAGACCTTTGATGAAGAGCTGCTCGCTTCCGGCTGGCTGTCGTAGCTGCCGAGCAGCAGCAGGGCGAAGTCCGAGGAGGAGGAGCCGCCGAAGAAGCTGTTGTCGCTTACCGCGCTCGCAAGCCAAACTGAATCCCGGAAGCGCTTGTCGCAAGGCGGAGCAGACATAGAGAAGCGCGGAGGAACTCCGGGAATCAATCAGAAGCTCTCCGTCCTTGGCAGGGAGTGGGAGCAAATTGTTGAGGCGCGCAAAGCCTTCATCCTCGAGAAGGCAGAGGTTGAAGAGCAGCAGAGGCTCGCTGCCGAGAAGCTATCCGCTACAGAAGGCGTAGCTGTTGCAGCGGAAGATCAACCTTGACAGCCACGAGGAGGAGCTTGTCAGCGAGGAGTCACTTGGCGGAGCTCTTAAGGAAGCTAAAGATGCTGCCGCAGCTGCTGAGGCCGCCAAGAAAGAGTTGGAGACGAAGGTGACGCAGCTGGAGGCTAATCTCCGTAAGAGCGGGCGAGGAGCTTGCTGCACTCAGCACGAAGCGAGAAGGACGCCTACACTCTTGGAGAGCTGCAGGCCGCCTCGCCGAGAGGAGCAAGGAGCTCGGCGCCGCCAAGGACTCCAAAGCAGATCTTGAGCTGAAGCCGACCACCCCGATGCAGACGCCGGACGGTGCCAAGGAGCGGAGGTGGGCCTGTTGGAGAAGATCAAGGCCGACGAGGCGCCGCTGGCGAAAGTGCACGACGCCAGAGCACCTTCAGGAGAACGTGGAGCACTGGATCAAGGTCTTGTGAATATCGCCGCCATCGACAAGGAGCCGATGGAGCTGGGATGGTGGATCTCGGTACTTCTCCCGACGAGCGCCCAACCCAGCGCCAAGCTCAGCTTATTCTCAAGGGCGTAGGACGGTTTCTCCAATGACTCGGGAAGAGATCCCAAAGCAGCTGGCCGAGGAATCGCGCCAAATCTGCGCGGGAGCTCTCCAGAAGGTGCTGATGAAGGTGGCCTTCCGCAATCCAGGCCTCAACCTCACCGGTGTCCTCAAGTCCTTGCCGCCGGATGCCGATGTGGAAGCACTCAAGGCCCTTGTCGCACCCATTGTGGATAAGGTGGGCAAGATCAAGAGGGTTGATGGCAACCGCAGAGACTAGGCTGCCAATTTTATCTTTCCTTGTCGCTGCCGATCATGTTTAGGAGAACAAATTATTAGATCTCATGACAAGCTATTTTGTAATATAACTTTATCTTGGGCAATGATTGCAATGTTATTTCCTTTACTTGATTCCTTTTATGTTTTTGCCCTACGCTTTTAGGGAACTTGTCGGCAGGCACCTTTTGCTGAAGCGCTGAGTGCGAACGTGAACGCAGCCAGTCCGTCGCGTTGCCGCTCCGACAAGCAACCTTGTCGCAACTAGTTGCAGCTCACTTACGTTGTTGAGCGGACTCAAACAAAGTAAGGGCGACCAGCTACGAGTTGGTTCCTCCACGCACAGGTTTTCCATACAAAGTACTATCGCTCGAGGAAGATAACTTAAAGATTTAAAACTGATTGCTCAAACTTTGGCAACTTAGCTTTTCCGTCGCTTGCTCCCCGAAGGCTAAACTTCCTCGAGCGACGCCAGGACCACACCATTATCTTCTCTCCCCCCCGCTAACTTGTGGGCGAAGGAACCATCCTTCTTTGAGAAAGAGAAAGAAGAGAAAATAGTTATGGAGCCTTGTGGCTCGTTATTGCTTATCGGTGTGGGTGCTGCACAAAGTGTCGATAAAACATGCAACAAAATGATGAAAGCATGAAATTGACAAGTTGTGCGCAACACATGAGCTTTACTTATGCACGGGTCTCGCCCGCTTTGTACAAAGGATTACATGCAACATCGGCAAGACTTGTATAAAGGTGGTTGCCGGAACAGGTTCCGCAACCCGCCTCTACGGGTAAAACTTACGAAGATGCTCAATGTTCCGTGAGTTGCTCACCGAATGCCATCTTCGGTCTCGAGGTGACAGCGCCAGCCTAGTGACTCGCTTCACCCGATAAGGGCCTTCCCACTTCAAGGCCAACTTGTTGGAATTCTTGGCGGATCGAAGCGCCAAGAACAAGGTCGCCTTTCCTCGAGGCTTCGCACTAACTTTGTGGTTATGGTAGCGACGCAAAGCTTGCTGGTAATGAGCAGCTCGCATAGCCGCCTAAAGACGGTCCTCCTCAAGGAGCAGCGCCATCTTGTCGCAGCTGCTCTTCCTCAAGCTCATCATAAGCTTAGTACTCGAGGTGACCCAGATATGAGTTCCGTGGGGAGAACTGCCTCGCTCCATAGACTAGAGCGAATGGTGTCTCGCCGCTGGCTCGACGGCGCCGCCCCGATCGACCAAAGAACCACCGCAGCTCCTCAATCCAGCTTTCTTCCGCACTTGTGCAGCCCGTCGAAAGTTCTGGTCTTGAGCCCACGCAGCACTTCAGCATTTGCCCTCTCCGCTTGACCGCTGCTTCTGATGAGCAATGTATTAAGCAGACCTTGGCGCCAAGATCTTGGACGATCGCATGAAGGTGCGATTTCAGGAATTGTGTGCCGTTGTCGGTGATGATCCTGTTAGGAATTCCAAAACGGCAAACAATCGACCAAGAACTTGATCGCCGATCGTGCTGTCACCTTCCTCATCGCTTCCACTTCCGCCACTTTGTGAACTTGTTGATTGCAATACAAGTACTCAAAGCCCCGACAGCTCGGGGAAGGGGCCGAGAATGTCGAGCCCCTGCACCAAAATGGCCAGGATAAAGGGATCGTCTGGAGAGCTTGAGCTGGTTGGTGTATCTCGCTTGAATGGAACCGCACGCTTCACACTTGGTTACTTGTGCAGTTGCATCCCGGAGGGCTGTCGGCCGAAGAAACCTTGTCGGAAAGCTTTGCCGGCAAGTGTTTTGCGCCAATGTGGTGACCACATATGCCTCCCGTATCTCCGCCAACAGCTTTCGTCCATCTTCCCGTGAATACACTTCAATTTCACACCGCTGAGTCTTCTTTCGCATAGCAGGTTGTCGATAAACTGGTACATACTTGACCGCCGAGCTACTCTTTCCGCTTCTTCTTGCTCTTCGGGAAGTTCTCCTATCTGAAGGAAATGGACAATCTGCTGTGCCCATGTTGGAGCTTGTGGCTCGACAACAAGGACTAAAGGCACATCTGCTGCTGCGGGAACATTCGCTTCTACGGCGAGAACCTACGGCTCGGCCGGAGCTCGATGTTCCCCGGCAAGTTTACCGGAGAAAAACTTGTCGGGAGCGTCTGCTTCAACGAGGCAAACCCTAGGGCTTGTCGGAGCAGACTGCTCCTCAGCATTTTTGGTGTTGAACTTGGGGACCTTCGCAGCGGCGTCTTCGGGGAGCTCGGCCGGGAAGTAGTCACCAGAAATCAACTTCCTCTTCTTGTTCTGTCCAGTTGATGGCGTCACAGTCGGTTGAGTCAGCTTGAGCACAAAAATCCCTGGTTCCAAAGGTAACTTGAGTGCGGCGCACTTTGACAGGCCATCAGCAATATCATCCTGAGCTCTTGGAACATGTTCCATCTGCAGGCCGTCAAAGTGCTCTTCTAGCTTTCTCACTTCATCAACGTAGGCCTCCATCAACGGACTCTGGTAATCTTTGTTCACTTGACGGACGACAAGCTGCGAGTCACCCCGATAATGAGCTTCTTGATCCCAAGGTCTCATCGCGATCTCGAGACCGCAAGCAAACCTTCATACTCTGCAGATTGTTTGTTGCTTGTTCCTTGGGAAAGTGCATCCGGACTATGTACTTGAGGTGCTCTCCGTGGTGCGACAAGCAGACGCCGCACCGGGCGCTTTGCAGCGAGAAGGCACCATCAAAGTACATCAGCCACTCTTTGCTTGCTTCCTTGACGGGATGCTCGCTCTCGAATTTCTTCATCTTGTGTTGGCGCCCATTCCG
Source organism: Aegilops longissima (assembly GCA_021605205.1). Classification (NCBI taxonomy): domain Eukaryota; kingdom Viridiplantae; phylum Streptophyta; class Magnoliopsida; order Poales; family Poaceae; genus Aegilops; species Aegilops longissima. The sequence goes on from CM038676.1 coordinate 71,430,601, forward strand.
CTATGAACTCTGCCAATGCTCGCTTTGGATAGTTGAAGTGCTTTCAAACTTGAGGCCAAAGCTTGACAATTCCAAAGGCGCACTGACAATCCTGCCTGCTGCTTCGGATTTTGCAATATCCTCTTGGGAAAGCGAGTGACGACTGATCTCATGTGCTTGGAAGTAATGGCGCAGCTTTCGAGGCCATGAGGAGGCCAAAAGCAATTTCTGCACACTAGAGTACCTTGACCTAGCCCCTCAGAAGGGAACTGACAAAGTACACCGGGCGCTGCACCATCCTTTTCTCAGATCTTCGCACGCGCTGCAGCAGATCCGTCCTTGTCGGGACCAGAGCTTTTCGGTGAAGCCCCCGCTTGTCGCTGGATGCATCTCGCCTTAGGTTGCCGGCTCATCATCCGCCTCCCTTCCGCTATTAACGCAGCACTAACCACTTGATTGGTTGCCGCTATATACAACAGCAACTTCTCTTGTGGCTTAGGTGCGATAAGTATTGGAGTGGAGGACAGGTACCTCTTTAAGTCCTGCAGCGCAGCCTCCGCTTCGAGTCCATTTCATTGACCTGCCTTTTCAAAATTTTGAAAATGGCGTATGCTGCTCAGCAGATCTAGAGATAAACCCTTTGAGAGCAGCCACGCAACCGCAAGTCTTCGTGACATCCTTGACGCGCTTTGGTGCTTCAATCTGCTCAATGGCCTTGATCTTGTCGGGATTGGCTTCAATTCCCCGCTGAGATACGAAGAACCCGAGAAGCTTGCCGGAAGGGACTCCAAACACGCACTTCTCGGGGTTGAGCTTGAGGTTGATCTTGCGCAGATTTGCAAAGGTCTCATCTAAATCTTGAACCAGAGTTGCTTTGTCCTTGCTTTTGACCACTATGTCATCCATGTAGGCTTCTACATTTCTGTGCATTTGCGGCTCAAAAGCGTCATGGACTACTCTTGCAAACGTTGAACCAGCATTCTTTAGCCCAAAAGGCATCCGACAAAACAAGATGTGCCACATGGGGTGATGAATGCGGTTTTCTCCTCATCCTCTTCGCCATGAAGATCTGAAGATATCTGAGTATGCATCAAGAAATGAAAGCAAATCACACCCAGCCGTGGAGTCAACAATCTGGTCGATGCGCGCAAGGGAAATGGGTCTTTGGGACAAGCTTTATTAACATCCGTGAAGTCGATACAAAGTCTCCATTTCCCATTTGCCTATGCATAACCACAGGATTGGCCAACCACGAGGATGGAGCACCTCTTACAAGGCCCGCTGCTTCCAATTTCTTGATCTCTTCTGCAATGAATTCTTGGCGTTCCACTGCCTGCTTCCTGACTTTCTTCTTGACGGGCCTCGCATGAGGACAGACAGCTAGGTGATGCTCAATTACTTTCCTGGGAACACCGGGGATGTCGACGGTTGCCATGCAAACACGCCGATTCGCCGCCAGAAAGCAACGAGCGCGCTTTCCTATTTAGGGTCGAGAGTGGCACCGATGGTGAAGGTACCACCAGTGCCGCCCTCCTTGGCGGCACCTTCTTGGTCTTTGGCGGAGCTGCCATCGCCTTTTTGCACTTGCCGGTGGAGCTCGATGGAAAGGTCCTCGATGGTAGCGCAGCACTCAAAGAGGTGCGCTTGCCGGAGTGGGCATCAGAGCTCTTGCCGGACTTGGTCTTGGCTTCTTCTTCCCCGGAGCTTCAGCAGACAAGTGACTTGCTATCTGTTGCAACTGCCTGCCTCCAGTAAATCTTGTCGGCGCAGATAAGAGCATCCTTCTTGTCGCCATGGACAGAAATGACACTTATCGGGCCTGGCATCTTGAGCAAGTTGTATGCATAATGAGAGGCTGCCATGAACTTGGCGAGTGCTGGACGGCCAAGTATCCCATTGTAAGGCAATGGAAAATCAGCAACGTCGAACGTGACCCTCTCAGTCCTGAAGTTTAGCTCGCTGCCAAATGTTACCGGCAACGTGATCTTCCCCTTCGGCTTGCTCCTTCCCGGATTGATTCCTTGGAATGTGCCAGTCTCTTCGAGCTCGCTGTCTGGGATCTGAAGCTTCTGGAGCACCGCGGAGGAGATCAGGTTTAAGCCGGCTCCGCCGTCAACTAGCATCTTGGTGACCTTGAGGTTGTGGATAGTTGGTGAGACCAATATCGGCAAGCACCCGACCGCAGTTATGCGATTAGGGTGGTCCTCAATATCAAAGATGATAGGCGTGCTGGACCATTTCATAGGCTTGCGTGACTCTACGGATGGTTCTGCTGCATTAACTTCCCGCATCCACTGCTTGAGTTGGCGGTGTGAAGTATGCAGAGAAGCACCGCCGTCAACGCAGAGGACCTCTCGTGGCTTTCTGAAACTCCTGCTCATCGGTCTCGCTGCCTTCCATATCTTCATCGCCGCCAATCGCGTCTTCATCCTTGTCGCGCGCTGGAGGTCTGTCTCCTTGCCGCTGCTTGGCCTTGCTGCGGCGCCCTCCAAGGTCGGGTCGCTTGCTAACTCCCCAAAGACCTTCCTGGGCATTCTCCTTGTCGTGCCGCTCGTACTCAGCCTTCTTCTATTCAACAAGCTGTTCGACCTTCTTGCAGCTCGAGGTCATGGCCCTTGGTACGATGGATCTTGCAAGATCGCTTGTTGGAGCTGTCACGCTTGTCGGCGGTCGCCACAGCTGGCGATGGGTGCCGCCGGCGACCTCCTTGCCGGAGCCACCAATTTTGGCTTTCTTGGCGGCACCACCATTGCCGGACTGCTCGACAACTAGCACCTCTTTGCTCTTCTTCCTTCGTTGTTCCGTCATGGCTCTTCTTCACCGGGCGGTCTCCTCACTATCGATCCTGCTTCGATTCTCTCCAGGAGTCTCCTCCTTCCTCAAAGACGCGCACACTTGTCGGTCAAGGCATACAACTCATCGACGTCCTTGACTTTGCACATCGCCATCTCTTCCTCATCCTGCGGTTCCGACGTTTCGATGAAACGCTACCGATCACCGGCGGGGTGGACATCGGGATGTTGTAGTGCACACGGCTGAATCTCTGAATGAACTTGCGCAGGACTCCCTTCCTTCCGGGCGAGTAGATGAAGGTCGCTCTTGGCCATGAGGCTTGTGGTCACCGTGAAGGCGCCGACAAACCGATGGCATAGATCTGCCCAAGAGGATATGGAGCTGTCCGGCAAGTGCATGAGCCAAGATCGACATTAGGCTTGAGTACCAGCGGAAGTAGTTGGCGAGGATTTTGTCGTCTCGCCCCCGCAGCTTGCACCGCGATGGTGTAGATCTTTGAGGAACTCCGACGGATGCGCCCCTGCCATCGTATTTCTCCGCACGTCTCGCTTGAAATTTTCTTGCTGGGCCATTGGACTTGCCGCAACTCACGAGTGAACGCAGGGCAACCTATCGCGACGGCAAGTCGCTGGTTCCCCGGGCGCATGCATATCGACGGAAGGCCCAGTAGCGCTGGTCGGATTGACGTCGCGCTTCTCTTGGCGCTCGGCGCGAGTCCGGCGTCTTCTTGTAGCCGTTCTGAAGAACTTGGCGCTGATCACGGCAAGCTCGTGGATCCGGCGACGTGGTGGAGTCGGCGTCGAGGTGGATCCGGCGAGTTGGTGATCTTGGCCTTCGGGTGGAGAGTGCATGGTGGTTGCACCCCACAGGTTTAAATGCCGCCACCGCTCGTGCCTTGTCGTCTTGCCGCGGCAGCGATGTAGTTGGTTGCCGCGGACTGTCGCCATTGGCAAAGCCGATGAGACTCTGGATGGTGGCCCTCCATTCGTCGACCTTGTCGGCTGTTGGAGGGTAGTCTAGGAGCAATTGAGCTCTCACCAAAGCTTCCGCTGGAGTGGTGGGTGGCAATGGCGAACGGTGCGAGGAGCGGGATATGCTCGGACTTCTAACTATGTTAGAAGGAGCAGTATCCCGTCCAGGCGACCGTGCCTCGCTTATGCCAGCATGTTGGCGTGCAAGCTGGTCTTGAGGGCCTCAGGATCCTCCAGCTCGATCTTGATCCAACAAGCGTATGGTACTGTGAATACCATGACGCTGTCGGTCCCGCGCCTCCTGAGATGGGCGCGGTGCGTGTACGGACGCCGAGGTCTGCGCGGCCTTGTCCTTGGACTTGGCAGCGTCATGAGCTCCCTCGTCGACGCCCGTTCTTCCGCCGGCGTCTACCCCGCCACCCGTTTGCTCCGGTGGTGTCGGGATCGACGTGGACGGCTCCGCTGCCGCTGAAGCCTTCTTCTTCGTTGGCATGTTGATGAAGATGATGAAGATGTAGCCCGTGCGAACGCCGGATCAGGTTCGCACAGCCTCGACGCCCCCTACCTGGCGCGCCAAAGATGTCGGGGAAGCTGACCGTAACCCACGAACACCTATGGGACCGGCGGACCGAGCCCCTTTCGGTTCGGTGGGAGGCGGAGGTCGCACGAAGAGCAGATCGAGGCGAAGCACACGAGCAGTTTACCCAGCTTCGGAGCTCTCCGGAGAGATAATACTCCTACTGCTGCTTGTCTGATTATGTTGTGTTCTTGCTAGGGAGCACTGAGAGCTACAAGACCTAGCGTGAGTGTCTCTGGTTTCGAATGAGTCGAACCTCCTCTATGTTGCGCATGGGCCTCCTTTTATACGCTCAAGGGGTCACCAACAGGTGGCAACGTAGACAAGGGCAAAAAGGGAAAAATGAGTTGCGGTTGGTACAGCTACTTGTACAGTGTATTCTACCTAACTCTGACGGCAAGGGACAAAAACATTAAATGCCCGTCCATGTCGCCTAAACAGTGCAATAGGGACCGTCAGGAGCGTCACCGCTTGCCACGATGGCAATCTTGTCAGCGCCGCTTACCGCTGCTCTCCGCTGGCCGCACAGCCTCTTGACACGCGCGCTTGGAATGGTCCCATGGCGACACGTTGGTGGATGAGCTGGAGCGGGGATAAAGAGTGGTTGCCTGCCGCGGCAAGTGCCTTGTCGCGGCTGAATCCTTTTCGCGTCTGGAAGCTTGTCGCTCTCCGGTCCTTCCCGGCAAGCTCCTCTTGCCGGGGTCTTGTCTTCTGCGTGCCTTGAGTGGCCTTCCCGGCAAGCTCCTCTTGCCGGGGCCTTGTCTCCTTGGCTTAAATACTTCGTTCTTGAATGGCTCCAAAGGAACCACGGAGGACCTTGGCGGTCACCAGGCAAGCCTTGCCGCGGGGTGCTGCAACTGCCCGTGCACGAGTTCGGGATACTAGGGTACCCCTACTCTAGTACCCCGAGACTCACCCAAAGCTTGAAAACTTCAATCACACAAAACTTAACGGAACTTCATGAGATAGGTTAGTATGATACAGAGTAAACCATTCACTTTGGTACTGTCAAAGACAAGGTTCATAATTTTTCTCACACAATGCCTACTGTAACTTATCATTTCTACAATTTATATTTAGAAATATAAGCCATAGAAACTAGAAAACAAGCAAACTATGCAATGAAAACATAATCTGTCAGAAACAGAACAGTCTGTAATGATCTGGACAGCAACCATACTTTTGCTACTCCAAAACTTATGAAATAAATTGGTGGACGTGAGGAAATTTTCTATTAATCTTCTGCAAAAAGAATCAACTCAAAAGCACTCTTCTGTAAAAAATGGCAGCTAATCTCGTGAGTGCAAAGTTTCTGTTTTTTTTACAGCAAGATCACATTAACTTTCACCCAAGTCTTCCCAAAGGTCTTACTTGGCACTTTATTGAAACAAAAGCTATAAACATGATTACTACAGTAGCTTAATCACGCAAACACACAAAAACAGTAAGGGTAAATATTGGGTTGTCTCCCAACAAGCACTTTTCTTTAATGTCTTTTAGCTAGGCATGATGATTTCAATGATGCTCACATAAAAGATAAGAATTGAAACATAAAGAGAGCATCATGAAAAATATGACTAGCACATTTGAATCTAACAAACTTCCTATGCCTAGGGATTTTGTGAACACATAATTTATAGGAACAAGAATCAACTAGCATAGGAAGGCAAAACAAGTATAACTTCAAAACTTTAAGCACATAGAGAGGAAACTTGATATAATTGCAACTCCTACAGGCATATATTCCTCCCTCATAATAATTTTCAGTAGCATCATGAATGAATTCAACAATATAGCCATCACATGAAGCATTCTTTTTATGATCTACCAGCATATAATTTTTTCTACTCTCCACATAAGCAAAATTCTTCTCATTCGGAATAGCGGGATCACTAGTTCCTAAAGTTGACACTCTTCCAAACCCGCTTTAGATGATAGTATTATTCATACTCCAAAAGATATAAGTGAATTTTATGGAGCATTCTACAATTAATATATACTAACCAATATCCAAGCTCAAAATATATAACTGAAGCACACGAAGCATTCTATAAAACCATACTAAAAAGATTTAAGTGAAGCACAAAGAGCAATTCTATAAGATCATACTTAAAAGATATAAGTGAAGCACATGAAGTATTCTATAAATAAATGGAGGGCTATCTCATACTAGCATGTTTCTTAAAGTAAAAACAAAAACACAAAGGACACAAATCATGTGAACAAAAAAACCCGGGGTACACCTATATTTGTTGAAGAAGAAAGATGGGATGCCAACCGGGGCATCCCCAAGCTTAGATGCTTCAGTATCCTTGGAATATTTACTTGGGGTGACTTGGGCATCCCCAAGCTTGAACTCTTGCCTCTCTTTATTCTTCTCACATCGGTAACTCCTCGTTCTTCGAACACTTAACCCACACAAAACTTTAACAGAAACTTTGTGAGATCCGTTAGTGTAATAAAGCAAACTACCACTTTAAGGTACTGCAATGAACTCATTATTTATTTACATTGGTGTTAAACCTACTGTATTCCAACTTCTCTATGGTTAATACCCCCCGATACTAGCCATAGATTCATCAAAATAAGCAAACAACACACGAAAAACAGAATCTGTCAAAAATAGGACAGTCTATAGTAATCTGGAAGTTTAGCAAACTTATGTAACTCCAACAATTATCAAATAAATTTGACAATTTGAACAATTTGTACAGAAGTAATGTGCAAAAACTTTCAGACCTATTTGACTTCCCAGTAAAAAAATGTAAATTCAAGCACTACATCCAAAGTTTCTGTTTTTGTACTGCACATAGCAAACAAGCAATCTAATCATCCTAAAACCAAAGCTTGGCACATTATTTTTATAATATAATGGATATATACAAGGGGATAATTATTTACAGAGAAACTTCCATGAAAAATTCTACATTGTTTCCGTGAGCATGAACACAAGTGCTCAAGGTCGACCCTCACTTCTTCAATGCATAACTTTCCAATCACTTCTCTTTTTGAAAAACTTTTTAGGCATGAAAGGCAAGTATTTTTTTTATTTTAATTCTTTAATATTTTTTATGTTTCACCCACAACTAAACAGAAACAAAAAGGAAAACAAAATCTACTAAGTGAAGAAAGCAAACAAGCACACACGAGAATATCAACCCCACGCTATTGCTCCCCGGCAACGGCGCCAGAAAAGAGCTTGATATTCCCCAAGTGCAGGGAATCATCGCAGAAATTTCCAAAGGTGGAAGTGATAAGTATGGAGTGTTGAACCCACAAGGAGCTAAAGGTAAGATCAGTATTCTCTCAAGCCCTATCTTCCACTGATGCGACTCTACGTACACCGAACGTTTGCTTCCAACTAGCAACGAGAAATAAAACTATGTTGTGGGTATGAAGAGGATAACTTTGCATGGTATCGGAGAGCTAAAACATAAAAGTAGGTGCTGTTATCATAAAGTTTTAATATATTACTAAATATTAAAAATAGCGAGTGTGGAATGATGGTGGATTGGTGTGCGGAATTTTCCTAGGGAATTGTTAACAAGACCAGTAGTCGTCATTGCAATTTCATATGAGGGAGAGGCATAAGCTAACATACTTTCTCTACTTGGATCATATGCACTTATGATTGGAACTCTAGCAAGCATTCACAACTACTAAAGATCATTAAGGTAAAACCCAACCATAGCATTAAAGCATCAAGTCCTCTTTATTCCCATACGCAACAACCCCTTACTCGGGTTTGTGTTTCACCACTCACCAACCCACTATAAGCTTAATCATGAACGTATTGCAACACCCTACAACGGGAATCCCTCACGCTTGCGCGACACGGAGGGCACAATAGGACAGCACCAAAATAAAACATACAACTCGTTCCAATCTAGATCATCAATCAACCCAAAGACAAAGGATGTCTACTCAAAACATCATAAGATGGCAACACATCATTGGATCATAATATGTGGCATAAAGAACCATGTTCAAGTAGGGATTACATTGGGGTGCGGGAGAGTGGACCGCGTAAAATAGATGAGTATGGTGATGTTGATGAAGACAATCACCGCGGCGATGATTCCCCTCCCGATGGCACTCCGTCGCCACCGAGAGAGAGGAGTAGAGGTTCTCCCCCTTGTGCTTCCTCCTCCATGGCCTCCCCCTAGATGGGGAGTGGTTCTCCCTCTGGTCCTTGGCCTTCATGGTGATGATGGCCCCTCCGGGATCCTCCTCCATGGCCTCCGCTGATGATGGCCCCCTCCGAGAGGGTGCCGGAGAGGGCCTATATTGATTTCTCGTGGCTACAGAGGCTTGCGGCGGCGGAACTTCTGATCTAGGTTTCTTTCTGGAAGTATGGGTATATATGAGGGGTGTTGGCGTCGAGAACAAGTCAGGAGGGTCTCCGGGCTGTCCACGAGGCAGGGAGTGTCGGTGTACGGAAGAAGGGGCGCACCTTTGTACCCCTTTATCTGTGCACGGACAGTCGGAGCCGCGCCCACGGCCACACCAAGCAGAACAGGGGAGGTGAACCGAGGTAAAACCGAAGCCCAAGACAGCCAAGGCAACGCCAAGGCCAAGAACACAAATAACCAGAAGGACGAAGCAGGCTCCCCCGGCAAGACCCTTGCCGGGGCAGCCTCAGCAGCCCCGACAAGACCCTTGTCGGGGCGGCTCGCCCACACCAGCGGAGTCAGTCACCCTCGAGCCCACGGATTCCAACTCAACCAACCACGCTGGAACTAGGGCTCGGGCGGCACCTCCATGGTGGCATGCAGATCTTTGTCAAGACCAAGGAATATCCACGATCAGATGAGGATTAAACGACAACGGTCCTCGGCAAGATCCTTGCCGAGGAGAGCCACAAGACGCCCGACAAGATCCTTGCCGGGACAACAGCGCGCCACGGCAAGACCCTTGCCGGGCCGCCCGGCAAGGCCCTCACCGAGGACGCCAGCAGAGCCACTGCCAGGCCCGCACCAGCCAAGTCTCCACCGCCGTTCGCATGCAGCTGCCAGCTCAACCAGCTGGGCTGGCACCTGCGTGGCAACATGCAGCTTCCAGGCCAGATTGGCAAGCGCCTACGTGGCGGCATGCAGATCTTTGTGAAGACCCTTCCACCGCGCCACCTCAGCTTCCTGCCTGCCTACATGGCGCCGCACGCATCGCTGGCCAGGGCGCGTGTCGAAGCGAGGAGGAGCGGCGACGGACGGGACGGGCCTCGCTCCCGTCCCCGATAAAGCTAGGGGACACCTCAGCGGCGCATTAATGCGCCTTATCCTGTAATACGAGTGATAAGCTCGCAGCACTATACGCCTTTCCACCTCCTGTGCGCCACTGTGGCAGCCCCTTTCGACTATAAAAGGAGGCCCATGGCGTACTGGAGAAGGATTCGACTCCCTGGAACTACTCGGCCACCGTAGCTAGTTCGAGGGCTCAAGGACACTCAATACATCCACCAAAGCAGGACTAGGGTTTAACGCATCCTCGCGGCCCGAACCTGGGTAAACGGTCCTTGTGATGATTACTAATCCTGCTCTTCTCACAACCCTGCGCCCCGACAACCGTAGTAGGGATTCTTGTGATCCAATAGGTGTCGTTCCACACCGACAGGGAGGCGCGCCCAGGGTGGGTGGGCGCGCCCCCACCCTCGTGGGCACCCGGGACTCTTCTGGCCCAACTCTTTGACTCCGTGGCCTTCTTCTGGTCCAAAAATAAGCTCCGTCAAGTTTCAGGTCAATTGGACTCCGTTTGGTTTTCCTTTTCTGCCATATTCTAAAACAATGAAAAAACAGAAACTGGCACTGGGCTATAAGTTAATAGGTTAGTCCCAAAACCATATAAAATAGCATATAAATGCATATAAAACATCCAAGGTTGATAATATAATAGCATGAATACTTCATAAATTATAGATACGTTGGAGACGTATCACACACCCACTTAGTTTCTTTTGTTGAGCTTTCATATATTTATAGCTCTAGTGCATCCGTTGCATGGCAATCCCTACTCCTCATATTGACATCAATTGATGGGCATCTCCATAGCCTATTGATTAGCCGCGTCAATATGAGACTCTCTACCTTTTTGTCTTCTCACATAGCCCCCATCATTATACTTTATTCCACCCATAGTGCTATATCCATGGCTTGCGCTCATGTATTGCGTAAGGGTTGAAAAGGCTGAAGCGCGTTAAAAAGTATGAACCAATTGCTCAGCTTGTTATCGGGGTTATGCATGATGAGAACGTTTTGTGTGACGAAGTTGAAGCATGGCCTAACTATATGATTTTGTAGGGATAAGCTTTCTTTGGGTATGTTATTTTGATAAGACATAATTGCTTGGTTAGCATATTTGAAGTATTGTTTTTATGTCAACATTAAACTTTTATCTTGAATCTTTCAGATCTAAATATTCATGCCACAATAAAAAGAATTACATTGAAAATTATGCTAAGTAGCATTCCACATCAAAAATTCTGTTTTTATCATTTACCTACTCGAGGACAAGAAGGAATTAAGCTTGGGGATGCTTGATACGTCTCCAACGCATCTATAATTTTTGATTGTTCCATCCTATTATATTCTCTATTTTGGATGTTCAATGGGCTTTATTATACACTAATATATAATTTTTGGGACTAACCTATTAACCGGAGGCCCAGCCCAAATTGCTGTTTTTTTTGCCTATTTCAGTGTTTCGAAGGAAAGGAATATCAAACGGAGTCCAAACGGAATGAAACCTTCGGGAACATTATTTTCGGAACAAACGTGATCCAGAGGACTTGGAATGGACGTCAAGCAATCAACAAGGAGGCCATGAGGCAGGGTGGCGCGCCTGCCCCCTGGGCACGCCCCCACCCTCGTGGGCCCCTTGTAGCTCTCCTGACCGACCTCTTTCGCCTATATATACTCATATTCCCAGCAAACATCAGAAAAGGAGCCGAAACCCTATTTCCCCCGCCGCAACCTTCTGTACCCGTGAGATCCCATCTTGGGGCCTTTTCCGGCGCTCTGCCGGAGGGGGCATTGATCACGGAGGGCTTCTACATCAACACCATAGCCTCTCCGATGATGTGTGAGTAGTTTACCTCAGACCTTCGGGTCCATAGTTATTAGCTAGATGTCTTCTTCTCTCTCTTTGGATCTCAATACAAAGTTCTCCTTGATTCTCTTGGAGATCTATTCGATGTAATCTTCTTTTGCGGTGTGTTTGTCGAGATCCGATGAATTGTGGGTTTATGATCAAGATTATCTATGAACAATATTTGAATCTCCTCTGAATTCTTTTATGTATGATTGGTTATCTTTGCAAGTCTCTTCGTATCAGTTTGGTTTGGCCTACTAGATTGATCTTTCTTGCAATGGGAGAAGTGCTTAGCTTTGGGTTCAATCTTGCGGTGCTCGATCCCAGTGACAGTAGGGGAAACGCCACGTATTGTATTGTTGCCATCGAGGATAAAAAGATGGGGTTTATATCATATTGCTTGAGTTTATCCCTCTACATCATGTCATCTTGTTTAAAGCGTTACTTTGTTCTTATGAACTTAATACTCTAGATGCATGTTGGATAGCGGTCGGTGTGTGGAGTAATAGTAGTAGATGCAGGCAGGAGTCGGTCTACTTGTCATGGACGTGATGCCTATATACATGATCATGCCTAGATATTCTCATAACTATGCTCAATTCTAACAATTGCTCGACAGTAATTTGTTCACCCACCGTAATACTTATGCTCTTGAGAGAAGCCGCTAGTGAAACCTATGGCCCCCGAGTCTATTCTCCATCATATTAGTCTCTCGTCAACTAGCTATTTCTGTCGCTGTTTATTTTGCAATCTTTACTTTCACTCTTTATCATGAAAATACCAAAAATAATATCTTAGCATCTCTATCAGATCTCACTTTTGTAAGTGGCCGTGAAGGGATTGCCAACCCCTTTATCGCGTTGGTTGCAAGGTTCTTATTTGTTTGTGTAGGTACGTGGGACTTGAGTGTGGTTTCCTACTAGATTGATACCTTGGTTCTGAAAAACTGAGGGAAATACTTACGCTACTTTGCTGCATCACCCTTTCCTCTTCAAGGGAAAAACCAACGCAGTGCTCAAGAGGTAGCACCAGGCCTGCTGCAGATGCTGCTGATGACGTTAAGAAGGTCTGGGAGAGTAAAGCTAATGACTACTCGATAGTTCAGTGTGCCATGCTTTACGGCTTAGAACCGGGACTTCAACGACGTTTTGAACGTCATGGAGCATATGAGATGTTTCAGGAGTTGAAGTTAATATTTCAAGCAAATGCCCGGATTGAGAGATACGAAGTCTCCAACAAGCTCTACAGCTGCAAGATGGAGGAGAATAGTTCTGTCAGTCAACATATACTCAGAATGTCTGGGTACCACAACCACTTGACTCAACTGGGAGTGAATCTTCCTGATGATAGTGTCATTGACAGAGTTCTTCAATCACTGCCACCAAGCTACAAAATCTTCGTGATGAACTATAATATGCAAGGTATGGATAAGACAATTCCCAAGCTCTTCGCAATGCTAAAGGCTGTGATGGTCAACAAGACCACCAGTTTCAAGAAAAAGGGTAAAGGGAAGAAGGGGAACTTAAAGAAGAACGGCAAGCAAGTTTGAACCTAAGCCTGAGACTAAGTGCTTCTACTACAAAGGGACTGGTCACTGGAAGCGAAACTGCCCCAAGTATTTGGCGGAGAAGAAGGATGGCAAGGTGAACAAAGGTATATGTGATATACATGTTATTGATGTGTACCTTACTAATGCCCGCAGTAGTGTCTGGGTATTGGATACCGGTTCTGTTGCTAATATTTGCAACTAAAAATAGGGACTACAGATTAAGTGAATATTGGCTAAGGACGAGGTGACAATGCACGTGGGAAATGGTTCCAAAGTCGATGTGATCGCCGTCGGCACGCTACCTCTACATCTACCTTCAGGATTAGTTTTAGAACATAATATTTGTTATTTGGTGCCAGCATTGAGCATGAACATTATATCTGGATCTTGTTTGATGCGAGACGGTTATTCGTTTAAATCAGAGAATAATGGTTTTCCTATTTATATGAATAATATCTTCTATGGTCATGCACCCTTGATGACTGGTCTATTTTTACTAAATATCGATAGTAGTGATACACATATTCATAGTATTGAAGTCAAAAGATATAAGTTTAATAATGATAGTGCAACTTATTTGTGGCACTGCCGTTTGGGTCATATTGGTGTAAAGCGCATGGAGAAACTCCATACTGATGGACTTTTGGAATCACTTGATTATGAATCACTTGGTACTTGCGAACCATGCCTCATGGGCAAGATGACTAAAACTCCGTTCTTCGGAACAATGGAGCGAGCAACATATTTGTTGGAAATAATACATACTAATGTATGCGGTCCGATGAATATTGAGGCTCGCGGCAGGTATCGTTATTTTCTGACCTTCACAGATGATTTAAGCAGATATGGGTATATCTACTTGATGAAACATAAGTCTGAAACATTTGAAAGTTCAAAGAATTTTAGAGTGAAATGGAAAATCATTGTAACAAGAAAATAAAGTTTTTGCGATCTGATCGTGGAGGAGAATATTTGAGTTACGAGTTTGGTCTTCATTTGAATCAATGCGGACTAGTTTCGCAACTCACACCACCCGGAACACCACAGCGTAATGGTGTGTCCGAACGTCGTAACCACACTTTATTAGATATGGTGCGATCTATGATGTCTCTTACTGATTTACCGCTATCATTTTGGGGTTATGCTTTAGAGATGGTTGCATTCACATTAAATAGGGCACCATCTAAATCCGTTGAGACGACACCTTATGAACTGTGGTTTGGCAAGAAACCCAAGTTGTTGTTTCTTAAAGCTTGGGGCTGCGATGCTTATGTGAAAAAGCTTCAACTAGATAAGCTCAAACCCAAATAGGAGAAATGTGTCTTCATCGGATACCCAAAGGAGACTGTTGGGTACACCTTCTATCACAGATCCGAAGGCAAGACATTCGTTGCTAAGAATGGATCCTTTCTAGAGAATGAGTTTCTCTCGAAAGAAATGAGTGGGAGGAAAGTTGAACTTGATGAGGTAACTATACCTGCTCCCTTATTGGAAAGTAGTTCATGACATATATCAGTTCCTCTGACTCCTACACCAATTAGTGAGGAAGCTAATGATAGTGATCATGAAACTTTGGACCAAGTTACTACTGAACCTCGTAGGTCAACCAGAGTAAGATCCGCACAAGAGTGGTACGGTAATCCTATTCTGGACGTCATGTTACTAGACCATAACGAACCTACGAACTATGAGGAAGCGATGATGAGCCCATATTCCACAAAATGGCGTGAGGCCATGAAATCTGAGATGGGATCCATGTATGAGAACAAAGTGTGGACTTTGGTTGACTTTCCCAATGATTGGCAAGCCATCAAGAATAAATGGATCTAAAAGAAGAAGACTGACGTTGACGGTAATGTTACTGTCTACAAAGATCAACTTCTTGTGAAAGGTTTTTGACAAGTTTAAGGAGTTGACTATGATGAGACTTTCTCACCCGTAGCGATGCTTAAGTCCGTCTGAACCATGTTAGCAATTGCCGCATTTTATGATTATGAAATTTGGCAAATGGATGTAAAAACTGCATTCCTGAATGGATTTCCGGAAGAAGAGTTGTATATGATGCAACCATAAGGTTTTATCGATCCAAAGGATACTAAATAAGTGTGCAAGCTGTAGCGATCCATTTATGGACTGGTGCAAACTTCTCGGAGTTGGAATAAATGTTCTGATAGTGTGATCAAACCATATGGTTTTATACAGACTTTGGGAGAAGCCTGTGTTTACAAGAAAGTGAGTGGGAGCTCTATAGTATTTCTAATATTATATGTGGATGACATATTGCTGATCGGAAATGATACAGTATTTCTGGATAGCATAAAAGGATACTTGAATAAGAATTTTTCAATGAATGACCTCGATGAAGCTGCTTATATATTGGGCATCAAGATCTATAGAGATTGATCAACACGCTTAATTGGACTTTCACAAAGCACATACCTTGATGAGATTTTGAAGAAGTTCAAAATGGATCAGTCAAAGAAAGGGTTCTTGCCTGTATTACAAGGTGTGAAGTTGAGTGAGACTTAATGCCCGACCACTGCAGAAGATAGAGAGAAAATGAAAGTCATTCCCTATGCTTCAGCCATAGGTTCTATCATGTATGCAATGCTATCTACCAGACCTGACGTGTGCCTTGCTATAAGTATAGTAGGGGGGTACCAAAGTAATCCAGGAATGGATCACTGGACAACGGTCAAGAACATCCTGAAATATCTGAAAAGGACTAAGGATATGTTTGTCGTTTATGGAGGTGAGAAAGAGCTCGTCATAAAAGGTTATGTCGATGCAAGTTTTGACACTGATCAGGATGACTCTAAGTCGCAAACCGGATAAGTGTTTATATTGAACGGTGGAGCTGTCAGTTGGTGCAGTTCTAAGCAAAGCGTCGTGGCGGGATCTACGTGTGAAGTGGAATACATAGCTGCTTCGGAAGCAGCAAATGAAGGAGTCTGAATGAAGGAGTTCATATGCGATCTAGGTTTCATACCTAGTGCATCGGGTCCAATGAAAATCTTTGTGACAATACTGGAGCAATAGCCTTGGTGAAGGAATCCAGATTTCACAAGAGAACCAAGCACATCAAGAGACGCTTCAATTCCATCGGTCATCAAGTGTCGGAAGGGGACATAGATATTTGCAAGATACATACGGATCTGAATGTTGCAGATGAAGGAAATATGCCCTAGAGGAAATGATAAAGTTGTTATTTTATATTTCCTTATATCATGATAAATGTTTACTATTCATGCTAGAATTGTATTAACCATAAATTTGATACATGTGTGGATACATAGACAAAACACTGTGTCCCTAGTAAGCCTCTACTAGATTAGCTCGTTAATCAAAGATGGTTAAGTTTCCTAACCATAGACACGTGTTGTCATTTTATGAACGGGATTACATCATTAGGAGAATGATGTGATGGAAAAGACCAATCCGTTAGCTTAGCATAATGATCGTTAAGTTTTATTGCTATTGCTTTCTTCATGAATTATACATGTTCCTCTGTCTATGAGATTATGCAACTCCCGAATACCGGAGGAACACCTTATGTGCTATCAAACGTCACAACGTTACTAGGTGATTATAAAGATGCTCTGCAGGTGTCTCTGAAGGTGTTTGTTGGGTTGGCATAGATCAAGAATAGGATTTGTCACTTCGTGTATCAGAGAGGTATCTCTGGGCCCTCTCGGTAATGCACATCACTATAAGCCTTGCAAGCAATGTGACTAATGAGTTAGTTGCAGGATGATGCATTACGGAATGAGTAAAGAGACTTGTCGGTAACGAGATTGAACTAGGTATGAGGATACCGACGATCGAATCTCGGGCAAGTAACATACCGATGACAAAAGGAATAACGTATGTTGTCATAAGGTTCGATCGATAAAGATCTTCGTAGAATATGTAGGAACCAATATGGGCATCCAGGTTCCGCTATTGGTTATTGACCAAAGAGATGTCTCGGTCATGTCTACATAGTTCTCGAACCCGTAGAGTCCGCACGCTTAATGTTCGTTGACGATATAGTATTATATGAGTTATGTATGTTGGTGACCGAATGTTGTTCGGAGTCCAAGATGAGATCACGGACATGACGAGGAGCTCCGGAATGGTCCGGAGGTAAAGATTCATATATTGGATGATATGGTTAGGCCAAGGGGTCAGGTCCACGGGGCTATAGGTCGGTGCAAAAGATAGTTTTGCGGAGTTCAAAGGCCAAACGCCGGAGACCCTGGCATCTGTCCCTGGGCCAGACGCTGAGGCCCATGGCGTCTAGGCCAGACACCAAGGATTGTGGCATTTGGTCCCGGAGTCCGAGTGGGACTCTTGCCTTTCGGGCAAAACCGACTTTGAGGAGGCTTTCGCTCTAAGTTTCGACCCCAGAGCTCAACATATAAATAGAGGGGCAGGGCTAGCACCAAAGAGACATCAAGAAACACCAAGCCGTGTACCGGCAACCCCATCCCCTCTAGTTTATCCTCCGTCATAGTCTTCGTAGTGCTTAGGGGAAGTCCTGCGGAGATTGTTCTTCACCAACACTGTCACCATGCCACCGTGTTGCCGGAACTCATCTACTACTTTGCCCGTCTTGCTCGATCAACAAGGCGAGAACGTCATCGAGCTGAACGTGTGCTGAACGCGGAGGTGTCGTACGTTCAGTACTTGATGGGGACGGATCGTGAAGGTGTACGACTACATCAACCGCGTTGATAAACGCTTCCGCTTTGCGATCTTCAAGGGAATGGAGATACACTCCCCCTCTCGTTGCTATGCATCTCCTAGTTAGGTCTTGCATGATCGTAGGAAATTTTTGAATTACTATGATCCCCAATAGTGGCATCAGAGCCAGGTCTATGCGTAGATGTTATATGCACAAGTAGAACACAAAGAGTTGTCGGCGATAATAGTCATACTGCTTATCAGCATGTCATACTTTAATTCAGCGGTATTGCTGGATGAAGCGGCCTAGACCGACATTACATGACCGCATTCATGAGACTGGTTCTACCGCCGTGCTTCGCACACAGGTGGCTAGTGGGTGTCTATTTCTCCAACTTTAGTTGAATCGAGTGTGACTACGCCCAGTCCTTGTTGAAGGTTAAAATAACACACTTGACGAAAAATCTTTGTGGTTTTGATGCGTAGGTAAGAACGGTTCTTGCTAAGCCCGTAGCAGCCACGTAAAACTTGCAACAACAAAGTAGAGGACGTCTAACTTTTTTTTGCATGGCTTGCTGTGATGTGATATGGTCAAGACGTGATGATATATAATTTGTTGTATGAGATGATCATGTTTTGTAACAGTTATCGGCAACTGGCAGGAGCCATATGGTTGTCGCTTTATTGTATGAAATGCAATCGCCATGTAATTGCTTTACTTTATCATTAAGCGGTAGCGATAGTCGTAGAAGCAATAGTTGGCAAGACGACAACGATGCTTCGATGGAGACCAATGTGTCAAGCCGGTGACGATGGTGATCATGACGATGCTTTGGAGATGGAGATCAAAGGCACAAGATGATGATGGCCATATCATATCACTTATTTGATTGCATGTGATATTTATCTTTTTATGCATCTTATTTTGCTTAGTACGATGGTAGCATTATAAGATGATCTCTCACTAAATTTCAAGGTATTAGTGTTCTCCCTGAGTATGCACCGTTGCGACAGTTCTTCGTGCTGAGACACCACATGATGATCGGGGTGTGATAAGCTCTACATTCACATACAACGGGTGCAAGCCAGTTTTGCACATGCAGAATACTCGTGTTAAACTTGACGAGCCTAGCATATGCAAATATGGCCTCGGAACACTGAGACCGAAAGGTCGAGCGTGAATAATATAGTAGATATGATCAACATAGTGATGTTCACCATTGAAAACTACTCCATCTCACGTGATGATCGGACATGGTTTAGTTGATATGGATCACGCGATCATTTAGATGACTAGAGGGATGTCTATCTAAGTGGGAATTCTTAAGTAATATGATTAATTGAACTTTAATTTATCATGAACTTAGTCCTGATAGTTTTGCATAACTATGTTGTAGATCAATAGCCCGCGATGTAGCTCCCCGTTTATTTTTCATATGTTCCTAGAGAAAAACTATGTTGAAAGATGATAGTAGCAATGATGCGGACTAGGTCCGTGATATGAGGATTATCCTCATTGCTTCACAGAAGAATTATGTCCTTGATGCACCGCTAGGTGACATAACTATTGCAGGAGCAGATGCAGTCGTTATGAATGTTTGGAAAGCTCGGTATTATGACTACTTGATAGTTTAGTGCACCATGCTTTAAGGCTTAGAACCGGGACTTAAAAAATGTTTTGACATGTCATGGAGCATATTTGATGTTCCTAGAGCTGAAATTGGTATTTCAGACTCATGCCCGAGTCGAGAGGTATGAGACCTCTGACAAGTACTTTGCCTACAAGATGGAGGAGAATATCTCAACCAGTGAGCATGTGCTCAGAATGTCTGAGTACTACAATCGATTGAATCAAGTGGGAGTTAATCTTCCAGATTGTCGGATGTGGGGTTCCGGCAAAACCCTTAAGGTTCAAACTCTGGGGTGCGCGCGAAGTTCTTTCCCTCCAACCGATCTATGCCATAGTTCGCTTAGATCTCGCGGATGAACTCGACAAACTCACAACACGGAAAGACACGAGATTTATACTGGTTCGGGCCACCATTGTGGTGTAATACCCTACTCCAGTGTGTGGTGGTGGATTGCTTCTTGGGCTGATGAAGAAGAGTACAAGGGGAAGAACAACCTCCTGAGGTTGAGGTGTTCTTGTGCTCTGTGGACTTGTGGATGAGAACTCGATCCCCCTCCCTCTGTGGTGGCTAGCTCTACTTATATTAGCCCTGGTCCTCTTCCCAAATATGGAGCAGGAAGGGAGCCAAAAACGGTGGGCAAATTTGAAAGGGGACAGCTAGTACAAGCTATCCTGACAAAAGCGGTCTTCGCCTGCAAAAGGCTCTGGTGGTGACGCCGTCTTGGGATCCACGGTGACCTCTGTCTTGCCGTCCTGCTGGTCTTTGTCCTGTTGCACCGATATGGAAACCTGTGCCTGATGCCTCGGTACTCCGCGCCTGCGCCTGCCTCCTTAGCACCAAAGAGGAAACAAGGACGCTGCACGCTGGTGCCCGCCTGGTGCGGGTCGTCATGGCTCACGTCACGAGAGCCTCGCGAGGTTTGCCCCGCCTTGATATCTCCGCTCCTCGCGAGCCTGCCTGGTGAGGCCGCTCCCGAGGAGGTCTCGTGTCGTCCGCCTTGCGAGGCTTGGCCCCTCGCGAGGGTCTTGAATGCTTTGTTAGTGAAGATGGGCCGTAAAGACCCGCTAGCATAGCCATGCCGTGGGCCGCAGGTAGGCAAGTCTGGGGACCGGCGTTCCCAGAACGCCGACAGTAGCCCCCGGGCCCAAGGTGCGCTCGGACTTGGCTTCATGGCGAAGCCAAGGGTCAAGTACGGAGCGCCGTGGGCCCCAAAGCCCGCGGCCTCGGTCGACGCGTGGCGGTTGATTGGGCGTGGGCGTCTCCACTTCCCCATGTTGCCTCGGCAACTGCATGACTTGACAAGTCCCTGCGACATGCAAGGAAAACCATCATTACCTGTGATCGTGGGGGGCGCTGGTTGGCCTTCTTCCGGTATAAATGGGAAGGGGGGGGGGCGGAGCCCCCGTCGCCCATCTCTTCCTTGCTCGCTTGCTTCTTCCTCCTCGCTCCATTGCTAACAGCGCCACCAATGGCGCCACGAAGGAAGTTCTCTGCCGCCGAGAAGGGGAAGGCCCCTCGCGAGGGACCCGACTCCCCGACGCCCAAGCACGGACGCGGCCGTCCGCGCGAGCACGTCGCAACCCCTGCCGCGGCCCCCCGTCGTGGTGGCGCCGTGGCACGCGGAGGGGGTCGTCCCAGCCATGGCGGCCCATTTGACGAAGGGATGCGTGCCATGGTGGCGCGGGCTCCCCGTCCGCGCTTCCATTCGGCGGAAGTGTCGCCGGAGTTCGTTGTCTGGTCGAAGAACCCGGCCGACAACTGGTTCCAGCTTCCGCTTCTTCAGAGATGAACCGCCGCCTCTCAGTCAGGTGGGCTCTGCTGCGGTGGATGGTTGCTGCAGTAAGGCCTCTTGGGTTGCGGTCGAGACTTCCGCCGCGGGCAACATAGCCCTGGCCCACGGCTGGCAGACGTCGCCCGCGCGCGCGGCCTTGGTAGGCGGTGCACCCTCCACTTCAAGTACGATGGTGGATCTACCCTCTATGTGATGGTGTTTAGGGAAGATGGTTGCCGCGCCGGGTGCTGCCACGAGGCGAACGACGGTGAGGAGGTGCTTGGCCCTGGTGACGGTCGTGACGAGGATGAGGGCGAGCCTGCCCTCGGTGACGACCGTGTCTCGTCCAGCTACAGCGGCTCTTCCTCTGGCGACAGCTCCAGCAGTGGTGGCTACGACCAGCCACTGCGCCGCCACGCCCGCTTTAAGGGCGGCAACGGGTCATCTCGTCGCCGCGCCTCCGTGAAGCGCGAGCAAGGGTCTGGCTAGGCTCGGGTGTCGCTAAGGGCCTGCCTCTGCGGGTTGTTTTGCTCTACTTTCTGCATCAAAAATGAAACCAGTATGGGCCCAGAGGGGCATGTATCGAACTGTGGTTCCTTGGTTATTGCACTGTGTGTGTTGTTCCCATGCAGTGTTATTATTTTGCTCAAAGATAACTTAACCTCGTGCATTCGGGACGCCCTCTTCCTTACGAGGCGTTTGTTTCCTCGTGTCCATATTGACCTGGTGGTCTGTGTTTGCTCGGGAACTGCAAAAAATCATTAGGAGGTGCACTAGAAGATTTGCCGTCAACCCAAGCCTTGACCTGGCGCTTTGCATCGTGGTACCCGGGGGGCACGGACTAGGAGAGATGCGCCAGTTTTTGGGCTTGAACGAGGGTGGCTCGCGAGAAGGCAGAGAGGAGAAAAATGCTCGTGAGGGCACTTGCCTAGCCCCCTCATGAGGTATGCGAGAGAGAGAACACGAGCGAACCAGAGCCGAAAAATGCGGTAAGAGGCGAGGGAATCGAATAAGCAAGGAACACCAAAAGCAAACTTCGATTAAGGAAATGAAAAGCCGCATCCGGCACCTAGTCTAGTCTTCAAGTCTTCTCACCAGCGCGGAGCTAAGTGCTGCCACTAGGCGTGGGCGGGAGCCCCAGGCCCGAGGCCGGGCCCTCGAGACTCGGGCGGTACAGCCCCACTCATTATTACGTGAGAGTGTCACGGGCGGCGATTCTTCATAGGCACCGGGCCTTCTTCACAGGCTCTAGGCCTTTCTTCACAGGCTCTGGGCCTTGCTTCATGGGTAGAACTTCCGGAGGTGCTGGATGTTCCAGGCATTCATGATAGGTATCCCGTCCTTCGTCTCCAGACGCGCGGCGCCAGGCCTGGAGACATGGACGACCCTGAACGGGCCCTCCCACATGGGTGAAAGCTTGTGCAGCCCTTCCCTGGAGAAGACGCGCCTCAGGACGAGGTCGCCTACTAAGGGAGTCCTGGATTAGGGGGTCGTCGGACGACCCGACTATATCCTTTGGCTGTACTGTTGGACTATGAAGATACAAGATTGAAGACTCCCTCCCGTGTCCGGATGGGACTCTCCTTGGCGTGGAAGGCAAGCTTGGCAATTCGGATATGTAGATCTCCTCCCTTGTAACCGACTCTGTGTAACCCTAGCCCCCTCCGGTGTCTATATAAACCAGAGGGTTTAGTCCGTAGGACAACAACAATCATAATCATAGGCTAGCTTCTAGAGTTTAGCCTCTACGATCTCGTGGTAGATCAACTCTTGTAATACTCATATCATCAAGATCAATCAAGCAGGAAGTAGGGTATTACCTCCATCGAGAGGGCCCGAACCTGGGTAAACATTGTGTCCCCCGCCTCCTGTTACCATCCGCCTTAGACGCACAGTTCGGGACCCCCTACCCGAGATCTGCCGGTTTTGACACCGACATTGGTGCTTTCATTGAGAGTTCCACTGTGCCGTCACCATAAGGCTTGATGGCTCCTTCGATCATCGGCAACGATGCAATCCAGGGTGAGGTTTTTCTCCCCGGACAGATCTTTGTATTCGGTGGCTTCGCACTTCGGGCCAACTCGCTTGGCCATCTGGAGCAGATCGAGAGTTACGCCCCTGTCCGTCAGGTCAGGTTTGGAAATTTAAACTATACTTATGACATCCGCGAAGACTTGATCTTTGATGGATTCGAGCCTATGTCAGGTGCGCCGCACAGTCACGACGAGCATGATCTAACTCTGCCGTCGGACGGTGTTCAGGAGATCACACCTGTGGCTACTCCGGCCCTAAATCTGGAGCAGAGTGCGCCGTCCGAGGACGGGTGGATGGACCCCGCCACGGAGGCTGCACACTCAGTGGCGATAGAGCTGAATACTGATTTCACCTCCTATGAGACCTGTGTGGCCGGACACTTGGATTCCTCCCCGACCACGTGCTCCGAACCGCCTGCGTCCGTACCTATCGAATCTGATTGGGTGCCGATCATGGAGTTTTCCTCCACGGATATCTTTCAGCACTCGCCCCTGGGCGACGTGCTAAATTCATTAAGGTCTCTCTCCTTGTCAGGAGACCCTTGGTCGAACTATGTCCAGCTTGAGTGGGAAGCGGACAACGAAGAAATTCGTTCCCCACCCACCACCCACTTGATAGCCACTGTCGACGACTTAACCGACAAGCTCGATTTCGGCTCCGAAGACATCGATGGTATGGACGACGATGCAGGAGACGAACAGGAACCACCGCCCACAGGACGGTGGATTTCCAGCTCATCATATGATATATACATGGTGGACACCCCCAAAGAGAGCGATGGCAATAAGGCAACAGAGGATAATCCCCTCAAGAAGCAATCTAAGCACCGGAGTCTAATACGTCCATTTTGCATCATGCTTTTATATCGATATTTATCACATTATGGGCTGTTATTACACGTTATGTCACAATACTTATGCATATTCTCTCTTATTTTACAAGGTTTACATAAGGAGGGAGAATGCCGGCAGCTGGAATTCTGGGCTGGAAAAGGAGCAAATATTAGAGACCTATTCAGCACAACTCCGAAAGTCCTGAAACTCCACAAAAGTTATTTTTGGAAATAATAAAAAAACCGAGCGGAAGAAATACGTCAGGGGGGCCACCAGTTGTCCACGAGGGTGGGTGCGCGCCCTACCCCCCAGGGCGCGCCCCCCTGCCTCATGGGCCCCCTGTTGGCTCTCCGGTGGCCATCTTCTGCTATATGAAGTCTTTCGTCAAGGGAAAAATCAAAAGCAACCTTTCGGGACGAGACTCCGCCGGCACGAGGCGGAACCTTGGCAGAACCAATCTAGGGCTCCGGCAGAGCTGTTCTGCCGGGGACACTTCCCTCCAGGAGGGGGAAATCATCGCCATCGTCATCACCAACGCTCCTCTCATTGGTAGAGGGCAATCTCCATCAACATCTTCACCAGCACCATCTCCTCTCAAAACCCTAGTTCATCTCTTGTATCCAATTCTTGTCTCCAAGTCCGGGATTGGTACTAGTAGGTTGCTAGTAGTGTTGATTACTCCTTGTAGTTGATGCTAGTTGGTTTATTTGGTGGAAGATCATATGTTCAGATCCTTTATGCATATTAATACCCTCTGATTATGAACATGAATATGTTTTGTGAGTAGTTTCGCTTGTTCCCGAGGACATGGGAGAAGTCTTGCTATTGGTAGTCATGTGAATTTGGTATTCGCTCGATATTTTGATGAGATGTATGTTGTCTAGCCTCTAGTGGTGTTATGTGAACGCCGACTACATAACACTTCACCATTATTTGGGCCTAGGGGAAGGCATTGGGAAGTAATAAGTAGATGATGGGTTGCTAGAGTGACAGAAGCTTAAACCCTATTTTATGCGTTGCTTCGTAAGGGGCTAATTTGGATCCATATGTTTCATGCTATGGTTAGGTTTACCTTAATAATTTTGTTGTAGTTGCGGATGCTTGCAATAGAGGTTAATCATAAGTGGGATGTTTGTTCAAGTAAGAACAACACCCAAGCACCGGTCCACCCACATATCAAATTATCAAAGTACCGAACGCGAATCATATGAATGTGATGAAAACTAGCTTGATGATAATTCCCATGTGTCCTCGGGAGTGCTTTTCTCCATATAAGAGTTTGTACAGGCTTGTCCTTTGCTATAAAAAGGATTGGGCCACCTTGATGCACTTTATTTACTTTTGTTACTTGTTGCTCGTTACAAATTATCCTATCACAAAACTATCTGTTACCACTCATTTCAGTACTTGCAGAGAATACCTTGCTGAAAACCGCTTATCATTTCCTTCTACTCCTCGTTGGGTTCGACACTCTTACTTATCGAAAGGACTACGATAGATCCCCTATAATTGTGGTTCATCAGCGTCACCGGCGCCGCTCCAAGCCCCGCCATAACAAAAGCGGTGATACCAGCAAAAGAAACAATAACGCTGCGGATAGTGCCGAAGACGAAGACAATCCACTCCAGCCAGACCTTGAGCGGGAGGATGGGCAAGCTAGCCCTAAGGAACATGCAGCAGACGGAGAGTCAGAGTATGACAATTACGTGCCTTTCTCCGAAGACGAGGTGAGGCTCGGCGACGAAGAATTTATCATGCCTGAGGATCCCGTCCAACAGGAGCGCTTCCAGCGCCGGCTTATAGCCACAGCAAAAAGCCTGAAGAAAAAGCAACAGCAGCTTAAAGCTGACCAAGATCTATTAGCGGATAGAAGGACTGAGGTCCTGGCGGCCGAGGAATACGAACTCGAGCGCCCAACCAAAAGTTAGCCAAAGCGCAGGTTGCTACCCCAAGTCGAGGAGGAAGCATTAAAGCCTACGCCTCTAGTGTATGATGCGGCTGACCGGCCACCTCGCAGCCGAGACAAAGCGGGATATCAGGCCGAAGTCCAGCCCGCACCCCGTCACCAGTCTAACAAAAATACCAAGGCCCGGGGCAACACGCAGGACCTGCGAGATGTATCGAAAAACAAAGCAGGACATGCAAGATCGATCTACGGATCACGGGGACGCGCCCCAACACGTGACGACGACTGTAACGCCGGGTATACTAAAAGCAAATCCGGCCGGGCCAAATACATCAGACAAGATTCTTGTGAACTGCGTCATGATATAGCCCGGCACAGAGGTGCCGCACACCCCCTATGCTTCACTGATGAAGTAATGGATCATGAATTCCCAGAAGGTTTTAAGCCTGTAAACATCGAATCATATGATGGTACAACAGACCCCGCGGTATGGATTGAAGATTTCCTCCTCCACATCCACATGGCCTGCGGCGACGATCTACATGCCATCAAGTACCTCCCATTAAAACTCAAAGGAGCTGCTCTGCATTGGCTCAATAGCCTGCCGGCAAACTTCATTGGCAGTTGGGAGAATTTGGAGGACGCATTCCTTGACAATTTCCAGGGGACTTATGTGCGACCACCGGATGCCGATGACTTGAGTCATATAACTCAACAGCCAGGGGAATCAGCAAGGAAATTCTGGACTCGGTTCCTAACTAAAAAGAACCAAATTGTTGACTGTCCGGATGCCGAGGCCTTAGCGGCATTTAAGCATAACATCCGCGATGAGTGGCTCGCCCGACACCTCGGCCAAGAAAAACCGAAGTCCATGGCAGCCCTCACGACACTCATGACCCGCTTTTGTCCGGGCGAGGACAGCTGGCTGGCTCACAGCAACAACACATCGAGAGAACCTGGCAATTCAGATGCCAAAGATAGCAACGGCAGGCCACGGCGCAACAGACACAAGCACCGCAACAACGGCAACAACGCCGAAGACACGGCAGTTAATGCCGGATTTAGTGGCTCTAAATCCGTTCAGTGGAAAAAGCCGTTGAAAAGAAGCAATCCGGGCTCGTCCAGTTTGGACCGCATACTCGATCGCTCATGTCAAATTCACGGCACCCCCGACAAACCAGCCAACCACACTAATAGAGAATGCTGGGTGTTCAAACAGGCCTGCAAGTTGAATGCCGAAGACAAGGAAAAGGGGCTGCATAGCGACGACGAGGAGGAGCCCCGGTCGCCGAACACAGAGGATGTAAGAAATTTCTCCCCAAGTGAAAACGGTAAACATGATATACGCAACCCATATTCCCAAGCGGAGCCGAACGCGCCGAGGGACGCCTATCCGATGGAGCCAGCCGCCCCAAAGTTCAACCCACGGTCTTTGTTAGATATTACTATCGATGAAACCGCCAGAGAGGCCGGGTTAACTTCATCAAGAGTCAAGTATGCTTGAAGCCCGTGAGGATATTCTATAAGGGCCCAAGGCCCAAAACCGTTTAAGGCTTGTAGCCGTGAACCGCATTAGTATGTAACTTGTGTTGTAAGTTAGAAATACTAGAGACCGAACCGACACGCCTATGAGCCGGTCTCGATTTCAGCAAACCGGACGGGCGTCACCCATGTATATAAGGGGACGACCCGGCGGTGATTCAGGACAACAGAAAACAACTCGAGACTTAGGCGAAGCTTGTTTGCTCCCTAGTCATCAAAACCCCCATCAATTCCATCACAACTAGACGTAGGCTTTTACCTTCATCGAAGGGGCCAAACTAGTATAAACTCTCTTGCGTCCTTGTGTCTGCTTTAACCCCTTCAAGCTAACCCGTAGCGATGGCTCCACGACTAAGTCCTTTCATGAGGACATCTGCCGTGACAAAACCACGACAGTTGGCGCCCACCGTGGGGCTATCGCACGATGGTTTCAAGTTCTTGGAGCGCAACTTCAAAGGACTCAAGGGTTACGCTGTGGGCCGGATGACCAAGAGTCGTCGCGGCAAGCTCCACATCGACGATGTAGGCTGGGGCCCCGAGGCCGGCTCGATTGAGTACGGGTACCGGGTCCCCTTTGGTGGCATACACGTCTTCATCGGCAAGATCGGTGAACCGGGCCCTGAGCCGGACATCTGCAACGACCTCGTCGAAACGGCTCAGCGTGCGAGATCTACCTAGGTTAAACCGGCCGTGAAGCGTGCCTTCGTGGGAGTCATCCACGGAGGAGAATATGAAGATGGATCGGCATCAGGTAGCGTGACCGTCGTTTATTCTGGCGACGAGTCCTCAACCGGAGAAACCGAATCATTATATCAACTGCAAGACGGCCGTATTGGGGGCTTCTCCGATGGTGACAGTATTCCGGATCCCTTTGATCTGCCCAACCGGGTTGGAATATTCATGGCCGATATGCAGGCGGTGGTCCACTCTTCGACAGCAGCAGCAATGTTCTCCGGATCAGCAGCGGCGGCAGCGGCCGGGGCGGGAGGCTCTGTGCGACCGCCGGCTCAAGTTTTATCTGATCTGTTTGATGTGTTGGCTATGCTTATGGCGGAGGCTAACCCGACGGATCAGGACGCCCACAACGCGGAAATTGCAAAAGTAAGGGAACAGATCACTCAGGCCAAGGCCAACCTAGCGGCTGAGAACAACAGGATGGCCGCAGCGCGGGCCGCTTTGGAAGCGCATGCCTATAGGCTTATGCTGGACCAGAACGCGTCGCATGAAGTCTTGAAAAGGAAGCATCGGTCTCGCCTGCCGACGGTTTTCGATGCTAGAAACCTCTTTAATACCCCAGGAGCAGGGACTAGTAACCCGCCGTGGCTAAACCGGGCGGAGGCACCTGGGCCGGGGGCGCCAGTTCAGCCTCGCCTGATGGAGCCGCCTCGACAGAATAATATCGTACCTCAGCCTGTCCAGACACCTCCAGGTCATTATTCCAATCCAATGGACAATCTTATAGCCGCCGCTTCACGGCTGGAGTCCATCCCGATTGAAGGTGATTCTCCGCAAGCGGTAGAGACGCGCCGGGTTAAGGAACTTCTTCGAACAGCCTTGGTTCAGCAGGAAGCATATTCATATAGCCGTGACCGAATTCATTCCACCCCCTGTCCAAGCCGGAGTTACAGCAGGCGGATGGATGAACCTACCGTATCCAGTAATGCACGAAACCGTGAAGCGCCCCGTGGCCATAACCCGGCGGGCGGTGCTCAGGAAGTGGTGGACCGGGCCCGAGCACGAAGGGATGCCGAGTTAGCAGCGCAACATGAGGTTCGTCGACCACGCCGTTCGCCCAACCACCTCGATCGAGCCAGGAGTTACTTCTAGTTCTTTGGGAGTGCCTTGTCTTGTCCTCATGACGCAATGTGCGCCTGCCCAAGGATTTCAAGGGCCAGCGCAAGGTGCCAAATTACATGGCCGATTTGTCTCCTAAGCATGGGTAGAGAGCTATGAGATGGCCATGGAGATGCTTGACGAGATGAAGCGGCATGTGCAAAGTATTTCACCATGATGCTTGAAGGACAACCCGTATTTGGTTAAAGAGCTTACTAGCCAATTTATTAGTTCATGGGCCCGATTATGCAGCCCGGTTTATCCAGAATTTCAAGGATACATGTAAGCAGCCCATGTCGATAGTGGACTTAGCGGCCTGTGTCCGTGGAGGAAGGAGAGTCAACAACCACTGGGTACGCCGAGTCTCGGAAATTTTGCACTCATCGAGATCAGATCAACGCCGACTCATGGTTATAACTTTGGAAAGCAACTGCCGGTTTAAACCTCTAAAGTTGAAATTGGGACGGATGAAGAGCCATTGTAACGATATGGGGACCCTCATGACTGCGTTAGTGAAGTATGCTGATTCGGATGGTACCAAGGATCCCGAGTCTGATGATGACAAGACAGGGAAGGGAAAGAAGAAGAATAACTCCAAGGGGAAACAACATGTTGGAAATATGCCCTAGAGGCAATAATAAATTAGTTATTATTATTATATTTCCTTGTTCATGATAATCGTTTATTATCCATGCTATAATTGTATTGATAGGAAACTCAGATACATGTGTGGGTACATAGACAACACCATGTCCCTAGTAAGCCTCTAATTGACTAGCTCGTTGATCAATAGATGGTTATGGTTTCCTGACCATGGACATTGGATGTCGTTGATAACGGGATCACATCATTAGGAGAATGATGTGATGGACAAGACCCAATACTAAGCCTAGCACAAAGATCGTAGTTCAGATGCTAAAGCTTTTCTAATGTTAAGTATCATTTCCTTAGACCATGAGATTGTGCAACTCCGGATACCATAGGAATGCTTTGGTGTACCAAACGTCACAACGAATCGGGTGGCTATAAAGGTGCACTACGGGTATCTCCGAAAGTGTCATTGGGTTGGCACGAATCGAGATCGGATTTGTCACTCCGTGTGACGGAGAGGTATCTCTGGGCCCACTCGGTAGAACATCATCATAATGTGGACAATGTGACCAAGGGGTTGATCACGGGATGATGTGTTACGGAACGAGTAAAGAGACTTGCCGGTCACGAGATTGAACAAGGTATCGGCATACCGACGATCGAATCTCGGGAAAGTACAATACCGCTAGACAAAGGGAATTGCATACGGGATTGCTTGAATCCTTGACATCGTGGTTCATCCGATCAGATCATCGTGGAACATGTGGGAGCCAACATGGGTATCCAGATCCCGCTGTTGGTTATTGACCGGAGAACGTCTCGGTCATGTCTGCATGGTTCCCGAACCCTAGGGTCTACACACTTAAGGTTCAGTGACGCTAGAGTTGTTATGGGAAATAGTATGTGGTTACCGAAGGTTGTTTGGAGTCCCGGATGAGATCCCAGACATGACGAGGAGCTCCGGAAAGGTCCGGAGGTGAAGATCGGTATATTGGACGAAGGGTATTGGAGTCCGGAATTGTTCCGGGGTACCTGTGATGACCAGCGTGTCCGAAAGGGGTTTTGAGGCCCGGCAAGCTTTGGGGACCTTATGGGCCAAGGGAGAGGGCACATCAGCCCACTAAGTGGCTGAGCGCCCCTCCCACCCCATCTCACGTAACCTGGAGAGGTGGGGGCGCCACCCCTAGGGCAGGCACCCCTCCCGGCTTGGGGGGCAAGTTTCCTAGGGGGTGGGGGTGCCAAAATCCATCTAGGGTTTCCCCTATGGCCGCCACCCCTTCCCTAGGGAACCCTAGGGCGCCTCCCTCTCCTCCCTTCCCTATATATAGTGAGAGAGAGAGAGACAGGCAGCCACACCTCCCCGGCGCAGCCCTCTCCTCCTCCAACACCTCCTCCTCCTCCGTAGTGCTTGGCGAAGCCTGCGCGGAGAACCACGAGCTCCATCACCACCATGCCGTCGTGCTGTCGGAGTTCTCCCTCAACTTCTCCTCTCCCCTTGCTGGATCAAGAAGGAGGAGACGTCCCCGGGCTATACATGTGTTGAACGCGGAGGCACCGTTGTTCGGTGCTTAGATCGGAATCAACCGCGATCTGAACCGCTGCAAGTACGACTCCTTCATCTGCGTTCTTGTAACGCTTCCGCTCAGCGATCTACAAGGGTATGTAGATGCACTCCCCCCTCTCTTGTTGCTAGTCTCTCCATAGATTGATCTTGGTGATGCGTAGAAAATTTTGAATTTCTGCTACGTTCCCCAACAGTGGCATCATGAGCTAGGTCTATTGCGTAGTTTATATGCACGAGTAGAACACAAGTTGTTGTGGGCGTTGATTTTGTTCAATATGCTTACCGTTACTAGTCCAATCTTGTTTCGACGGTATTGTGGGATAAAGCGGCCCGGACCGACCTTACACGTACACTTACGTGAGACAGGTTCCACCGACTAACATGCACTTGTTGCATAAGGTGGCTAGCGGGTGCCAGTCTCTCCCACTTTAGTCGGATCGGATTCGATGAAAAGGGTCCTTATGAAGGGTAAATAGCAATTGGCATATCACGTTGTGGTTTTTGCGTAGGTAAGAAACGTTCTTGCTAGAAACCCATAGCAGCCACGTAAAACATGCAAACAACAATTAGAGGACGTCTAACTTGTTTTTGCAGGGTTTGCTATGTGATGTGATATGGCCAAAAGAATGTGATGAATGATATGTGATGTATGAGATTGATCATGTTCTTGTAATAGGAATCACGACTTGCATGTAGATGAGTATGACAACCGGCAGGAGCCATAGGAGTTGTCTTAATTTATTTATGACATGCGTGTCAACATAAACGTCATGTAATTACTTTACTTTTTTGCTAAACCATTAGCCATTGTAGTAGAAGTAATAGTTGGCGAGACAACTTCATGGAGCACGATGATGGAGATCATGGGGTCATGCCGGTGACGATGATGATCATGGAGCCCTGAAGATGGAGATGAAAAGGAGCAAGATGATATTGGCCATATCATGTCACTATTTGATTGCATGTGATGTTTATCATGTTTATGCATCTTATTTGCTTAGAACGACGGTAGTAAATAAGATGATCCCTCATTAAAATTTCAAGAATGTGTTCCCCTAACGTGCACCGCTATGTAAAGTTCGTTGTTTTGAAGCACCACGTGATGATCGGGTGTGATAGATTCTAACATTCACATACAACGGGTGTAAGCCAGATTTACACACGCGAAACACTTAGGTTGACTTGACGAGCCTAGCATGTACAGACATGGCCTCGGAACACAAGAGACCGAAAGGTCGAGCATGAGTCGTATAGTAGATACGATCAACATGAGGATGTTCACCGATGATGACTAGTCCATCTCACGTGATGATCGGACACGACCTAGTTGACTCGGATCATGTAATCACTTAGATGACTAGAGGGATGTCTATCTGAGTGGGAGTTCATTAGATGAACTTAATTATCCTGAACATAGTCAAAAACCCTTTGCAAATTATATCATAGCTCGCGCTTTAGTCCTACTGTTTAGATATGTTCCTAGAGAAAATTCAGTTGAAAGATGATAGTAGCGATTATGCGGACTAAGTCCGTAAACTGAGGATTGTCCTCGTTGCTTGGAAGAAGGCTTATGTCCTTAATGCACCGCTCAGTGTGCTGAACCTCGAACGTCATGTGTGTATGTTGCGAACATCTGACATACACGTTTTGATAACTACGTGATAGTTCAGTAATGTTAAATGGTTTAGAGTTAAGGCACCGAAGACGATTTCGAAAAGTCGCGAAACATCTGAGATGTTTCGAGGGCTGAAATTGGGATTTCAGGCTCGTGCCCACGTCAAGAGGTATAAGACCTCCAACGAGCTTCTTGGCCTACAAACTAAGGGAGAAAAGCTCAATCGTTGAACTTGTACTCAAATTGTCTGGGTACAACAATCACTTGAATCGAGTGGGAGTTAATCTTCTAGATGAGATAGTGATGTTTCTCCAAAGTCATTGCCACCAAGCTGCTAGAGCTTCATGATGAACTATAACATATCAGGGATAGATATGATGATCCTTGAAGTATTCGCGATGTTTGACGCCGCGAAAGTAGAAGTCAAGTAGGAGCATCAATTGTTGATGGTTAGTAAAACCACGAGTTTCAAGAAGGGCAAGGGCAAGAAGGGATACTTCATGAAACGGCAAAACAGTTGCTGCTCTAGTGAAAACCCAAGGTTGAACCCAAACCCGAGACTAAGTGCTTCTGTAATGAGAGGAACGGACACTAAAGCAGAACCACCCTAGATACTTGCTAGATAAGAAGGCAGGCAAGGTCGACAGAAGTATATTGGATATACATTATGTTAATGTGTACTTTACTAGTACTCCAAGTACCACCAGGGTATTAGATACCGGTTCGGTTGCTAAGTGCTAGAAACTCAAAATAAAAGCTACGGAATAAAAGGAGACTAGCTAAAGGCGAGCTGACGATATGTGTTGGAAGTGTTTCCAAGGTTGATATGATCAAGCATCGCACGCTCCCTCTACCTTCGAGATTGGTGTTAAACCTAAATAATTGTTATTTGGTGTTTATGCTGAGCATAGACATGATTGGATTATGTCTATCGCAATACGGTTATTCATTTAAGGAGAATAATGGTTACTCTGCTTATTTGAATAATACCTTCAATGGTCTTGCACCTAAAATGAATGGTTTATTAAATCTCGATCGTAGTGATACACATGTTCATGCCAAAAGATATAAGATAGTAATGATAGTACCACCTACTTGTGGCAATCGCCATGTAAGTCATATTGGTATAAAATGTATGAAGAAGCTCCATGTTGATGGATCTTTGGACTCACTCGCTTTTGAAAAGTTTGAGACATGCTAACCATGTCTATTGGTGTATATGCATGAAGAAACTCCATGCAGATGGACCGCTTGGACTCACTTGATTTTGAATCACTTGAGACATGCAAATCATACCATATGGGCAAGATGACCGAAAGCCTCGCTTTCAAAGTGAAATGGAACAAGAAAGCAACTTGTTGGAAGTAATACATTTTGATGTGTGCAGTCCAATGAGTGCTGAGGCACGCAGTGGATATCGTTATGTTCTTACTTCAAAGATGATTTGAGTAGATACTGAGTATATTTACTTGATGAAACACAAGTCTGAATTATTGAATGGTTCAAGTAATTTCAGAGTGAAGTTGAAGATCTTCGTGACAAGAGGATAAAATGTCTATGATATGATCATAGAGATGAATATCTGAGTTACAAGTTTTGGCACGCAATTAAGACATTGTGGAAATTGTTTCACAATTAATACCGCGTGGAACACCAAAGTGTGATGGTGTGTCCGAACATCATAGTTGCACCCTATTGGATATGGTGCGTACCATGATGTCTCTTATCGAATTACCACTATCGTTCATGGGTTAGGCATTAGAGACAACCACACTCACTTTAAATAGGGCACCACGTAATTCCGCTGAGATGACACCGTATGAACTATGGTTTGGAGAAATCTAAGCTGTCGTTTCTTGAAAGCTTGGGGCTGCGACGCTTATGTGAAAAAGTTTCAGGTTGATAAGCTCAAACCCAAAGCGGATAAATGCATCTTCATAGGACACCCAAAAAAAGTTGGGTATACCTCCTATTTCAGACCCAGAAGCAAAAGTGATTGTTTCTAGAAACGGGTCCTTTCTCAAGAAAAAGCTTCTCGAAAGAATTGAGTGGGAGGATGGTGGAGACTTGATGAGGTTATAGAATCAACACTTCAACCAGTATGTAGCAGGGCACAGGAAGTTGTTCCTGTGGCACCTACATCAATTAAAGTGGAAGTTGATGATGGTGATCATGAAACTTCGGATCAAGTCACTACCGAACCTCGTAGGGTGACAAGGATGCGTACTACTTCAGAGTGGTACAGTAATCATGTCTTGAAGGTCATGTTTCTAGACAACAATGAACCTACGAGCTATGGAGAAGCGATGGTGGGCCCGGATTCCGACAAATGGCTCGAGGCCATAAAATCCGAGAGAGATCCATGTATGAAAACAAAGTTTAGACTTTGGAAGAACTGCTTGATGGTCGTAAGGCTATTGGGTACAGATGGATTTTAAAAGGAAGACAACCAATGATGGTAAGTATCACCATTAAGAAAGCTCGACTTGTCGTTAAGCTGTTTTCCGACAAGATTCAAGGAGTTGACTACGGTGAGGATTTCTCACTCATAGCGATGCTAAGAGTCTGTTGGAATTGGATTAGCAGTTACTGCATTATTTATGAAATCTTGCAGATAGGATGTCAAAACATTTTTTCCTCGACCATTTTCTTGAGGAAAGGTTGTATGTGATACAACCAGAAAGGTTTTGACAATCCTGAAAGACGCTAACAAGTATGCAAAGCTCCAGCAATCCTTCTAAGGACTGGAGTAAGCATCTCGGAGTTGGAATGTACGCTTTGATGAGATGATCAAAGATTTTGGGTTTATACGAAGTTTATGAGAAACTTGTATTTCCAAAGAAGTGAGTGGGAGCACTATAGAATTTCTGATGAGTATATGTTGTTGACATATTGTTGATAAAAAATGATGTAGAATTTCTGGAAAGCATATAGGGTTATTTGAAAAGTGTTTTTCAATAGAAAACCTGGATTACGCTGCTCGAACATTGAGCATCAAGATCTATGAGGATAGATCAAAAACCGCTAAATGGTACTTTCAAATGAGCACATACCTTGACATGATCTTGAAGGTGTTCAAGATGGATCAGTCAAAGGAGTTCTTGCCTGAGTTGTAAGGTATGAAGTAAATAAGGACATGTGTCTCGATTATGGAGGTGATAAAAAGTTCGACGTAAAGGGTTACGTCGATGCAAGCTTTAACACCTATCCGAGTGACTCTGAGTAGCAAACTGGATACGTATAGTGGAGCAACCATTTGGAATAGCTTCAAGTGGAGCGTGGAAGCAGCATTTACAATATGACCTAGAGATTTGCGAAGTGCATACGGATCTGAATGTTGCAGACCCGTTGACTAAAACCTCTCTCACAAGCAAAACATGATCAAACCCCAGAACTCATTGAGTCTTAATCACATGATGATGTGAACTAGTTTAGTGACACTAGTAAACTCTTTGGATGTTGGTCACATGGCAATGTGACCTGTGAGTGTTAATCACATGGCGATGTGAACTAGATTATTGACTCTAGTGCAAGTGGGAGACTGTTGGCCCTAGAGGCAATAATAAATTAGTTATTATTATTATATTTCGGTGTTCATGATAATCGTTTATTATCCATGCTATAATTGTATTGATAGGAAACTCAGATACATGTGTGGGTACATAGACAACACCATGTCCCTAGTAAGCCTCTAGTTGACTAGCTCGTTGATCAATAGATGGTTACGGTTTCCTGACCATGGACATTGGATGTCGTTGATAACGGGATCACGTCATTAGGAGAATGATGTGATGGACAAGACCCAATCCTAAGCCTAGCACAAAGATCGTGTAGTTTGTATGCTAAAGCTTTTCTAATGTTAAGTATCATTTCCTTAGACCATGCGATTGTGCAACTCCCGGATACCGTAGGAATGCTTTTGGTGTACCAAACGTCACAACGTAACTGGGTGGCTATAAAGGTGCACTATGGGTATCTCCGAAAGTGTCTGTTGGGTTGGCACGAATTGAGACTGGGATTTGTCACTCCGTGTGACGGAGAGGTTTCTCTGGGCCCACTCGGTAGGACATCATCAAAATGTGCACAATGTGACCAAGGGGTTGATCACGGGATGATGTGTTACGGAACGAGTAAAGAGACTTGCCGGTAACGAGATTGAACAAGGTATCGGCATACCGATGATCGAATCTCGGGAAAGTACAATACCGTAGACAAAGGGAATTGCATACGGGATTGCTTGAATCCTTGACATCGTGGTTCATCCGATGAGATCATCGTGGGACATGTGGGAGCCAACATGGGTATCCATATCCGGATGTTGGTTATTGACCGGAGAATGTCTCGGTCATGTCTGCATGGTTCCCGAACCCGTAGGGTCTACACACTTAAGGTTCAGTGACGCTAGAGTTGTTATGGGAAATAGTATGTGGTTACCGAAGGTTGTTCGGAGTCCCGGATGAGATCCCGGACATGACGAGGAGCTCCGGAATGGTCCGGAGGTGAAGATCGGTATATTGGACGAAGGGTATTGGAGTCCGGAATTGTTCCGGGGGTACCAGGTGATGACCAGCGTGTCCGAAAGGGGTTTCAGAGGCCCCGACAAGCTTTGGGGGGCCTTATGGGCCAAGGGGAGAGGGCACATCAGCCCACTAAGGGGCTGAGCACCCCTCCCACCCCATCTCACGTAACCTGGAGAGGTGGGGGCGCCACCCCTAGGGCAGCCACCCTCCCGGCTTGGGGGGCAAGTTTCCTAGGGGTGGGGGCGCCAAACCCATCTAGGGTTTCCCCTATGGCCGCCACCCCTTCCCTAGGGAACCCTAGGGCGCCTCCTCCCTCCCTTCCCCTATATATAGTAGAGAGAGAGAGAGGGCAGCCGCACCTTCCTCGGCGCAGCCCTCTCCTCCTCCAACACCTCCTCCTCCTCCGTAGTGCTTGGCGAAACCCGCCGGAGAACCACGAGCCCATCACCACCATGCCGTCGGTTGTCGGAGTTCTCCTCAACTTCTCCTCTCCCTTGCTGGATCAAGAAGGAGGAGACGTCCCCGGGCTATACATGTGTTGAACGCGGAGGCATCGTTGTTCAGTGCTTAGATCGGAATCAACCGCGATCTGAATCGCTGCGAGTACGACTCCTTCATCCGCGTTCTTGTAACGCTTCTGCTCAACGATCTACAAGGGTATGTAGATGCACTCCCCCCTCTCTCTTTGCTAGTCTCTCCATAGATTGATCTTGGTGACGCGTAGAAAATTTTGAATTTCTGCTACGTTCCCCAACACAACATAACACGGCAGGTCATGGTAACGGAGGCAAGCGTAAAGTGGATGGCAGCATGGACTTTGTGGCTAATACTAGCATGCAGGATAGGGGCCAGCGATGGAAGGGTAAACCGCCAAATCACGGTGGAGCTCCAAACCCCAACCCGGACCGCCTGACTTATCTATTAAACCAGCCCTGTCCAAAGCACGGGACGAAGGAGACGCCAACCACCCACCTTTGGAAGGATTGCTATATTATGCAGGAGTTCAAAAATTCAAATGCTTTCCGGTATGATCACGGATCAGGTGGTGGCTCAGGATCCAGATTCCATGGGCCGGGTCACGGTGGAGGAAATGCCGGTTCAGGCTTCAATGGAGATCAGGGTGGACATAACAATCGAAACAATCAGAATAGCCAGGGTGGTTACAACTAGCAGCAACAGCAGTCGGGCTATGAGAGCAATCCAAAGCAGTTGAATAGCGGGCAATATCATGTATTCACCACTAGCTTAGACAAGCGAGACAAGAAGCTTCACAAGCGAGCAGTGAATTCTGTTGAACCGGCCGTGCCTCATTATTTACGCTGGTCCGAACAGCCAATCATATGGAGCAGAGAGGATCACCCGCCCCGGGT
This sequence comes from Aegilops longissima, assembly GCA_021605205.1. Taxonomy (NCBI): domain Eukaryota; kingdom Viridiplantae; phylum Streptophyta; class Magnoliopsida; order Poales; family Poaceae; genus Aegilops; species Aegilops longissima. The sequence continues at coordinate 71,469,428 of CM038676.1, forward strand.
TGACAATCCGGGTCAGCTAGCGTTGGTGGTGGCACCTCAGGTGGGAGGTTATAAGTTCACCAAGGTGCTCATGGATGGAGGAAGCAACATTAATATCCTGTACTATGAGACCTTCCGTCATATGGGGCTAACAGTCAAGAATCTTAAACCGTCCAATACGGTATTCCATGGTGTGGTACCTGGTAAGTCAGCATATCCCGTTGGCAAGATAGCTCTGGAGGTGGCCTTTGGAGATGATCATGATTCCAGGTCAAAAACATTGATTTTTGAGGTGGTTAAGATCCAGAGCCCGTACCACGCTTTATTTGTGCGGCCGGCTTATGCCAAGTTTATGGCACGACCCTGTTATATTTATCTCCAGCTCAAGATGCCGGGTCACAAGGGGACTATAACCGTTCATGGAAGTCGCAAGATTGCCTTGGAGTGTGAAGAAGGTGATGCGGCCTATGCAGAGTCGGCTTGTGCCATGGAAGAGTTGAAGTATTACAAGGATAATGTTGATCCAGCGGACATGACTCCGTTGAAGAAGCCAACCATAGAGCACGATCCGGCTTTAAAGTTCAAATCAGTAGCTGAAACTAAGCTTGTTGACTTTGTACCTGGCGATTCGTCCAAGCAGTTTAGTATCAGCACCAACTTGGATCCGAAATAGGAAAGCGCGCTCATCGAGTTCATCCGTGAGAACCGGGACATTTTTGCATGGAAGCCTTCTGACATGCCAGGTCTACCGAGGGAACTCGCTGAGCACACTCTTAATGTTGATCCTAAGTACAAACTGCTGAAGCGGTTTCTCCGCCGGTTCAACGAAGAAAGGCGCAAAGCTATTGGAGAGGAAGTGGTCAGGCTCTTAGCAGCTGGCTTTATTGTTGAAGTGTTCCATCCTGAATGGCTGGCTAATCCGGTGCTGGTCCTTAAGAAAAATGGCACCTGGCGCATGTGTGTGGATTACACAGATCTTAACAAGGCTTGTCCAGCAGATCCTTTTACCCTCCCCCGCATCGATCAGATTATTGAGGCTACGGCGGGTTGTGAGCGTTTGAGTTTTCTGGATGCATATTCTGGTTATCATCAGATCAAGATGGCAGTTAAGGACCAGGAGAAGACGGCGTTCATAACCCCCTTTGGAGCCTTCTGCTATGTATCTATGCCCTTTGGGCTCAAGAGTGCTCAGGCAACTTATCAACGGTGTGTACAAAATTGCCTTCATAAGCAGATCGGCCGTAATGTACATGCCTATGTGGATGATATTGTGGTTAAGTCAAGGGAAAAGGAGACTCTAGTTGGTGATTTGAAGGAAACCTTTGATAACCTACGGACATACAAGATGATGCTCAAACCGGCCAAATGTGTTTTTGGTGTACCGACAGGCAAGTTATTGGGTTTTCTGGTGTCCAACAGGGGAATTGAGGCTAATCCTGAGAAGATCACAGCTATCACCTCTCTGGCTAAACCAAAATGTATCAATGATGTCCAGCGCTTGGCAGGCCGGATTGCCACGTTGAGCCGGTTTACCAGCCGCCTCGGTGAGAAGGCGATCCCTTTGTATCAGATGCTGAAGAAAGCAGATCCCTTTGTCCGAGTCCGCCACCGATAAAGCATTGAGGACTTAAAGCGGCAGCTAGCCAATCTACCGTTCTTGCTGTCCGATTTACAAAGAACCTTTGCTACTATATGTGGCAGCTAATGCTCGTGGCATCAGCGAGCTATTGTGGTAGAGCACAAGGAGGCAGGCAAGGAATATCCGTTCAGCGTCCGTTTACTATATCAGCGAGGTGCTTATTGAGTCCAAGCAAAGATACCCGCATTGGCAGAAGCTGGTGTATGGAGTTTTTATGGCAAGCCGGAAGCTTAAGCAATACTTCCAGGGACATCCCATCACAATGGTCAGCTCTGCTCCTTTGGGAGATATAATCCAAAACAGGGAGACAATTGGTCGGATTGCCAAGTGGGCTATAGAGGTTGGAATACATGCCTCGGACGGCAATCAAAACTCAAGCACTTGTGGATTTCATCAATGATTGGACGGAGCTACAAGCACCTGAAGAAAAGCCGGATCACACCTATTGGACTATTCATTTTGATGGGTCCAAGCAATTGGAGGGCTCGGGGGCTGGAGTCGTGTTAACTTCCCCATGAGGTGATAAGTTATGCTACGTTCTCCGCTTAATGTTCCCTTGTACTAACAATGCAGCTGAGTACGAAGCTTTAGTCCATGGTCTCCGGATGGCTAAGGAGATGAATCTCAGCCGAGTCAAGTGCTTTGGTGACTCGGACCCGGTGGCCCAACAAGTGTCTGGCACTTGGGATTCTAAGGACCCGCTCATGGCAGCATACCATCGTGAGGTGGATATTATTGCAGGCCACTTCAAAGGATATCAGGTGGATCACGTGGATAGACGGAAGAATGAAGCGGCGGACGCTTTAAGCCGGCTGGGCTCTCGCCAGAAACCGTCCCGCCTAATGTCTTCTTAGATGTTCTGCATAACCCGTCGGTCAAGCTCCCCGCAAAGAAGATTTGGCTATTCCTGATCCGGAGGCTCAGTTGGTGGCGGCTCGCATGTCATTCCGATTGACGGTTCCTTATCTTACATACATGAACCGGGCGAAGTTACCAGAGGATGAGACGCTGGCAAGACAGATAATCCGCTAACCAAGTCCATGACTATTGTCAACGGCGAAGTTGCATCATTGCAAAGGTATCAGAGCGCTTTCAACGTTGTGTATCGCCGAGGAAGGTTGTGAGATCTTGCGCGAATCCACGAGGGAGATTGTGCTCACCATGCCGGTTCAAAATCTCGTGGCTAAGGCGTTTAAATCACGGTTTCTATTGGTTGACTGCTCATGCTGATGCGGAGGACCTGGTTAGGCGATGTGACGGCCGTCGAAGTTCTCAAGACGCGCCATGTGCTGGTCAAGAATTGAGGATGATTCCAATTACTTGGCCGCTTTGCATTTGGGGCTGGATATGGTTGGGCCTTTCAAACGGTCCAAGGACAAGAAGACCCACCTTTTGGTGGCGGTTGACAAATTTACAAAGTGGGTAGAAGCGGAGCCCGTCAGCAAGTGTGATGCAGCCACGGCGGTTCAATTCATTAAAAAGGTGATTTTCCGGTTTGGCTTTCCACATAGTATCATTGCTGATAATGGTACCAATCTGTCTAAGGGTGCTATGAAGGAGTTCTGCAAACGTGAGCACATCCGGCTTGATGTTTCATTAGTGGCTCACCCACAGTCCAATGGCCAAGCAGAGAGAGCTAACCAAGAGATCTTACGAGGCATCAAACCCCGGCTTATGGTTCCTTTGCAGCGGACACCGGGTTGTTGGGTTGAGGAGTTACCATCTGTATTATGGAGCATCAATACTAGGTCCAAAAGATTGACAGGATACACACCGTTCTTCAAGGTCTACGGAGTAGAGGCGGTTCTCCCCAGTGATATCCGTCATGATTCACCTCGTGTAGCAGCTTATGTTGAAGCGGACAAGGAGGTAGCACGACAAGACACTTTGGACCTGTTGGATGAGGAGCGTGACATTGCAGCTGCCCGTTCGGCGATCTACCAGTAGGATCTTCATCGTTATCACAGTCGCCGAGTTAGAACCAGAACCTTTCAAGAAGGAGATTTTGTGCTCCGGCTCATCCAAGACCAAACTGATATGCACAAGCTATCCCCGCCTTGGGAGGGACCTTTCGTGGTCAGCAAGAATCTGCACAACGGGTCGTACTATCTGATTGATATTCGAGAGCATAAAGACTCACGTACATCAGAGGAGGAGACCAACAGGCCGTGGAACATAGCTCATCTTCGGCCCTACTATACTTGAGCCATTGGCTCTACTTATGTACATATTATGATAATGTATATATTATGATCAATACAATAAACCGGAGCCTTAGCTAAAGCGAGGTCTCTGTTATTTTTACATCATGAGTGGTTACACGGAGTTTTTATCTTAAAGCGGTCTCCGGTTTACCCCTTGAGTTAGCTTTTTAACAAAGCTTTATATCATGTCAGTTGGGGCTTGGTCGTGTCCGAACCAATGCAACACCTTTTGATAGGCGAAAGCCACGAGATCACTTGGGGACTTGGTCAGATCTGAACCAGTCACGCCTCTTGATCGGCCTAAGGCCACAGAATCACTTGGGGGCTTTGGTCGAACCCGAACCATCGCTACACCTCTTGATCGGCGTAATGCCACTGCATCATTTGGGGACCTGGCTGACATGAACCATAGCTACGCCTATTGGGGGCTTGGTCGTGTCCGACCATGGTAATGCCACTTGATCGGCTCAAACAACATCTTTCGCAAAAGATTTTGTCTTTGTCTTTGCTTGACATTTGTTTGTCTTTTTGCATATTTCTCTTGTTGTGTTCTTAAACCGACAATTATTAAACCGATTCAACTGTCAGTTGACGGGACACGGTTTGTTGTTCATCCGGAGACACTTTGCCCGGTTTGATTTTTGATAAACATCCTATTATGGAGTAACACCGGTGTTCATCCTAACCCGGAACGGTTTACCTGGTAAACCGACCCTATATACACAGGAGTTGTTTTCTCCTTCAGCAGAGCGAGTTTCTTACAACTCCGCTTCAAGATTGGCATAGCCAACGTCATGCCTTACGATTGCAGGTATCATATATTCCCATATTTCATCATATGTTTAATCTAAAGTATTATCTTTAATTTCATATACATGGATATGATGACCCACCTGGTGATACAACCACAATGGTGTTTTAAGCTTTTTGCTGCAGGCAACAGTTTAAGGTTGATGATTCAACAAAAACATAAACTGCAATAAATATGCACGAAGGCATATCGACACAAAGTGTGGCAACTAGTCTATTACAAGGCAACAAAGTGCCCAGATAAGATAATTGTTTTTTGGCATAACATAAGGAAGCAGTAATGTAAACCGGCCTCCGGTTTATGCTTGATCGCCAGCTTGGCCTGATGGTTGCGGGTCACCCTGCGCCGCTTCAACTTCTGATTCCCTACCCAGCGGCTGGAAATCAATAGTTGTCCAGTCGATTCCCATTAATGCTTGGAATATGGCTTCATCATCGATCAGCAACGACGGTTCAATATCAGGAGTGTAAGTATGCTTACGGATTGGCGGTATAAGGTTCTCCGCTTGTGAATCGTGCAGCACTCGCTTATTTTCTCCATCATATTGGGCTTGATAGTGAGACAGATTTGCCTCTTCAGCCAATTGGCAAGCCAAAGGGCGCACTTCCAGGTTTATCGCTCGGAGATCCTCTTCGCTGAACTCTGTCCCGTCTTCCTTCAAGCTTGGGAAGCCCTGTGCCGCTTCAACAGGATCAAAATCTTACACCCACGCTTTGCCCCGGATTAAGGCGTTTATGGCACCAGTTCTAGCAGCAGATTTCTTTAATTCTTCAAACCGGGCAGGAAGCATTGACAACCTTTTAAGGGTGTCCTGGATCAAGGTCGGGGCCGGGTTGTTGTGAGAAGCGGTGCTGATGATCCGTTGTGCGCCAGTATAGAGTTGCTCTATCAATGTATAAGAGGCTTTCAATTTCTTTCGCACATCTGATCCCAAGTGGCCAATACGTGTCCCTATATCATTCAAAGGGTTAATAAACCGGCAATTACATGAGAAAGCTTCATTATGTCAGAAATCAAAAAAGGCTTACCAAAGACAGCGGCGGTCATAGCATGCACTTGCCGCTTACACCGGTCAGTTCATCCACCACCGCTTGAGGGCAGCTTCAGATTTTCGCCTGCTGAGTTAAAGCGCCTTTTCAAGGGCCCAATCCGCCCGCTCCTTGTTGAAACCTTCCTTAAGCTTTTCCATGACGCTTAAAGCGCTGGTTAATTCATTCTTTGCTTTGGAGGTTTCCGCTTGCTGGGATTTCAGGTTTTCTTGAAGATCAGCGATTTGACTTTCTTTCTTGCTCAGATCAGCCTACATACAGATAATCATTTGATAAGGGTTAAGGTGAAGAGTTGAAGTACCAACCCCACAAAAAGTTATGCCCTTGGTACTTGGGGGCTAATGCATATTTGCTTTTCATCCTACAAGTTCTATATAAAGTCCCAAGCTCAATACAAGTATTCAACTTGGCACTTGGGGGCTAATGCCTATTTGCTCTGTCCTTGAGTAATGCTGCAATTTATGTTATACAAGTCCCGTTTAACTACATTAATTTGAACTGCCCTTGGGGGCTACTTCCCAAAGTACAGCTGTGTTCAGATTATATTGGAAGTCCTGGTTTGTTGACATCTTAAAACCGCTACTTGGGGGCTATTAGAGCCGATGATTAAAATATACAAGCAGAGAGTCATGGAATTTACCTCATATTTGTCCATTATCATATTTACCAGACCGACTTCATAATCACGGTTGGTATATAACCGGTTCAGATAACCGGAATGAAGATCTTGGGGATTCAAAGCGGCATAAGTTGCCAAATCGGCATTCCACTTGCCTTTACCGAACGCAGATAAATTCATTCTTTGCAAAGGTGCTCTGACAAGGCGATGGATTACTCGCTCGAATGGCCAAAGCTAGTAATAACAACATCGTCATCCTTGGCTTCGCCGGTTCGCACTGGGGTTGCCGGTTTATCAGTATGCTTTGGTGGACTCGCTGTCTTGTCAGTTTGAGCAAGGCTCGTGGGTTGATTTGAAGGGCCGGTGGTATCAACATGTGCCTCTTCAACAGTAACATCATGATCTTGGAATGGTGGGTCGGTCAGCATATCATCCTGGATGTGTTCCTCGGGATTTGGTATTTGGGTCGGTTCAGGAGCATCGTCTTCTGCCGCTTTGTCCAGGCGAGCTTTCTTGCTTGGCCTAGGCTTGGCCCTGAAAGGAAAACGACGGATCAGTTCAATGAACATTGAAAGTGGTATACCAAAAAACATTATCAGGAATATGGCTCACCCAAGCACTGTCTTGAGTGGTGGGAGTTGGGTGCATGTCGTCTCGACAGAGGAAGAATGAGAAGTCACCTGATAATCGGAGTCACATGGATTAAGAGGTTGACGAATGCAACCCGCTTTAGGATAAGCATTGACGAAACAGTTAGAGACCTCTGAACGGCGTTTCCGAACCGGACTATTCGGTAAACCGGTGGAGGTGACTACCTGGCCGCTGTGCCGGGTTGCATTCGGTTGTGTCTTCATAAGAAAGTTTCGATCCAAGTAAGCAAGAGGATGAGAAAATTTAACTTTCCGGTTTGCCTGATGGATTTTGACTGAAGGTAAAGGGTTTGAATCGGAAGAAAGAGCGATTACCTCTACAACATCAGCATGACTAGCTTCAGCATCATCCTAGCAATAATCATTATCAATAAGGCGTGTAAAAAATAGACCAAGTGAGTCAAGTTCTACCACAAGATCCGGATTACCCACATCATCGTCAGCTAGTGGATCGGAGGAGGCAGTGGTTTTCTTTCTATTTGCTGGTTTCTCCACAACTTTGGTCTTGGGCCGGGTTATTGCCACCGGTTTCTCTTGTGGAGTCTTCCTGCTCCAAAATGGATCATCACCCTGTTTGAAAGATGTTAATATCAACAAAGAGTACTTAAACATAGTCAGATTTTATAAAGGCATAAGATATGAGTCTTACGGTGGCGGTTTGTTAATGGCGTAAAAGGAGCCAGCCGGTTTGGGCGCAAGCAACTTCCGTTCGCTTAACATCCTCTTAACAGCCTCAAGAACTTCATCGTCTGTCACCGGATCTCAATATGTCGAGAGGGTCTTTCACATCTTCTCGCTTATTTGCACATCAAACCGAGCGCAGCTTAGGGGCAGATACTCCAAGATATCCCAGAACGAGCGAGATCAACTCCTGTCAACCCGCTGGCCATGAAGGCCCGAGCTTGGATAGTTGAGGGGCATATTTGCTTTTTCCTTAGCAGTTAGTCTGTGAGGGAGGGGATGTGTTGCTTAGCCGCCCGGACGGTAACCCGGTAAAGGATTTTCTCCTCGTGATGTATATTTGCAAGAAACCATGTTGAATTCCACTCTTTGGGATGGCTGTGCAGTTTGGCGTGAGGGTAAGTGACCTCTTTCCGCTTTTGAATCGCCACACCACCCAACTCAGTGTTGGGACCGTCAGAAAATTCAGTGCGGCGGTTTAGATGGAAGCAATCTCTGAAAAATTCAACTGTGGGCTCCTCTTGAAAGAACACCTCACAGAGCAGTTGAAAGTGACAAATATTGGTTATGGAGTTGGGGCCAATGTCTTGTGGACGCAGTTGGAAGTTGGCCAAGACATCCCTATAAAACTTTGAACCGGGTGGACTTAAGCCCCGGGCTAAATGATCAGCAAAAACAACAACTTCTCCATCCTAGGGTTCTGGAGAACTCTCCGGGCCAGGGACCCTCCAGTGAATGACGTCTTTTTTGCCTAAAGCGCCGGTGTGGACTTAGTTATCCAGTTGAGTTTCAGTCACTCGAGAAGGGACCCAATTACACTCGTACACTTTCTTGGCCATGGTGCAATCTGCAAAGCAGTAATACCGGTTCAAGAATATGTTGGAAGGCTATATATTGATACATTCATTGTTAAACCGGAAGAAGTTACTTATAAATCGAATTTCTGCAAGGTGGCATTACATAACTGGGAAATCCTGGCGGTTCAACAAGGGAACTAATGGTATATGCCGAGTTATCAATTTTTCTACAAAGTTAAACCGCCTGGTCTGAAACATTGAAGAATCAAGAGTGGATGTGCGAAAACAGGTTTCACAAAAGTGTTTCACAGTTTTGGATCTCGAGCATCTTCAGAAAAGAAATAAATATTCAAGGTCCAAAACGGAGCGGTACTAAACCAATGAGCAAGGATGTAAATAAGATTTATGATCTTGAGATGCGTAAGTGAAAACGGAGGCTAGAAGCTACCATTACACGTAATGTAGATTCAGGAGTTCTTTGACAACCATTATATGAACGAAGAACAAAGGATGAACACTGAAAAACCTAGAAACCCTAGAATAGATCTGGGGCGGAAAGAGCAGAAGATTTACCGGAGCTGAAGAAGAAGCGGAAGGTTGCCGCGATGCTCTGGTACGTTCAGGGTGATGCAACGGCCAAGGTCGAGGGAGAGACAATGGTTGACGGAGGCGGCGGAGCTTCACAAGCTGGGCGGCTCAAGGAAGACGATGCGGAAGGGCACGAATGGGAAAGGAGAATGACCCTTCGGTCCTATTTATAAAGGCAAGGTATATGTGTGTCAGGCGCGAAAATCAAGGGGCCGTAAGTTTGAAGCGGAACTGTCGCCGATTGTTGCGCACTCCATTAATGAAAAGATGCTATATACAGTTCTTTATGACAGATGACGTCATGCCGGTTCACCATAATCTGAGAAGATGACGTCACAACGGTTTAACCAAGAAGATGTTGAAGACGAAGCTTTTTACTAAGGATTGACATGAACCTGTTCAAATCAATCTGGGGCCTAATGTTGGGGATACTACTACTGGCCGTAAACTGGCCAGGAGAGGCCGGGTTAACTACATCAGTAGTCAAGTATGCTTGAAGCCCGTGAGGATATTCTATAAGGGCCCAAGGCCCAGAACCAGTTTAAGGCTTGTAGCCGTGAACCGGCATTAGTATGTAACTTGTGTTGTAAGTTAGAAATACTAGAGACCTAACTGCACACGCCTATGAGCCGGTCTCGATTTCAGAAACCGACGGGCGCCACCCATGTATATAAGGGACGCACCCGGCGTATTCAGACAATGTAAAACAACTCGAGACTTAGGCGGCTTGTTTGCTCCTAGTCATCGAAACCCCCATCAATTCCATCACAACTAGACGTAGGCTTTTACCTTCATCAAGGGGCCAACTAGTATAAACTCTCTTGCGCCCTTGTGTCCGCTTAACCCCTTCAAGCTAACCCGTAGCGATGGCTCCACGACTAAGTCCTTTCATGAGGACATCTGCCGTGACAAAACCATTTACAGCTTACGCCACCGTGGGGCTATCGCACGATGGTTTCAAGTTCTTGGAGGGAAACTTTGAAGGACTCAAGGGTTACGCCAGGCCGGATGACCAAGAGTCGCCGCAGCAAGCTCCACATCGACGATGCAGGTCGGGCCCCGAGGTCGCTCGATTGAGTACGGGTACCGGGTCCCTTTGGTGGCATACACGCCTTCATCGGCAAGATCGGTGAACCTGGCCCCGAGCCGACATCTGCACCGACCTCATCGAAACGGCTCAGCGGCGAGATCTGCCTAGGTTAAACCGGCCGTGAAGCGTGCCTTCGTGGGAGTCATCCACGGAGGAGAATATGAAGATGGATCGGCATCTGGTAGCGAGACCGTAGGGACCACCCCACTAGTATCCGTCATGGCAGTTCTGCCGCGTTGGTCCTTGACCCCATCATTGACGGATTTCACCTCACTCGAGTCCTTATGGACGGTGGCAGCAGCCTGAACCTTCTCTATCAGGATACAGTGCGCAAAATGGGTATAGACCCCTCAAGGATCAAACCCACCAAAACCACCTTTAAAGGTGTCATCCCAGGTGTAGAGGCCTGTTCCACGGGATCAATCACAATGGAAGTGTCCTTCGGATCCCCGGACAATTTCTGAAGCGAGGAGTTAATCTTCGATGTCGTCCCCTTCCGCAGTGGCTATCACGCACTGCTCGGACGAACCGCATTTGCCAGATTCAATGCGGTACCGCATTATTCATACCTCAAGCTCAAAATGTCAGGACCTCGCGGTGTTATAACAGTTAATGGAAACACAGAACACTTGCTTCGCACGGACGAGCACACTGCGGCCCTCGCAGCACAAGCGCAAAGCAGCCTTATGAGGCAAACCGCCAATTCGGCGAAAAAGACCCCGGACACCTTCAAGCGAGTCCGGAGTACCCTGCAAGAGGATTGCCAAGCACGTTTAGAGCTCTCCTAGCAATTCGGCCTCCGTCCCAGCCCCAGTGAAGTGGCGAAATTTACGCCGCGCGTACATAATTACGCACTCAAGATACCATGAGCACAGGCGGAGGCACGACCATGGCACGGCCCACAATGCGGCTCAACCGCTTCAAGACCTGTATACCTTTAACATTTTCTTCCTTCGAGGCCCCTATTCTCTGAAGGCCCTCTCCGATCGTCTGATTGTCGAACTCGTCATGGGAAGGAAACACCAGGGAAGCTAGAAGATTTGATGTACAAGGGAATCCTCAGGTGGTCTCTGATAACGATCGATATACCTATCTCACATACCCACACGTAGCTTGCCCTTGGATAGGACATGTCAAATAGTCCTATTGTTCACTTATTGCACTACATGTATGCATATGCTTTGACATATCATTTAAATAGCAATGTACATCATTAGCTTATTATTGCTTTCGTTTATCTTTTTTTACTTGTCCGTTTATTTACGACAAGTTGCACCCGTACATTGTGATACGACCAGTGCGCCAGGGGCTTCGGTGTACCCCATAACACGGCATGAAAAGTCTGAACACTTTCGACAGTGCGGAACCCCGAACTTATAGCATTATATGCATCAGCTCCGAATCATGTCTTGGGTCAATAGTTGGGTTTTCCTGCCCCATGTTTTGGTACCTTACGCTCGCTATATCGCTAAGGTAGCGCTGGGAGAACTACCGTGATTGTGTCCCGGTTCTTCCGGATTTAACACCTCAAGAGAGAAAGCCAAAACTGACTGTCATGATGAGGCGAGAGTTTGTCGCTGTTCGAGAGGTCTCAAATCTTAAAGATTTTTCCGCTTCAAAGCAGGAGTCGGCCTTGTTCGATGAAGCGCATAGCGCCCCAAGTTCGGCCTTCCGAATACTAGGGGCTTCGCCAAAATTTAAAATTGTAAACTTCTATGGCTAAGTGAGAGTGGTAAAGTTTTATAGTCTGTTTGTCTGATTCGTTGTGCTGAACACCTCCTTCGAAGGACCCAATATTGGGATAAACAGTGATCAGGTTTATCCTGAACACTTCAGTACTAGTTACACGGGGGCAGAAGCCGACGACTCGCCAACTCTCAAATTTTATAAACGGCCGCACAAAAGGTAATATTTTAAATTAGCAAGCGTTATATAGCGCACATCAACTAGTTTCATATTACAGGATCACATGAGTACATTCATTCAAATATTACATCCTTAGTACATTCCTCCGCCACAAGGCGAGCACCCTTCAGGGGACTGTCATAATACTTTTCAGGGTGGCGATGCTCCTTGCCCTCCGGTGGCCCCTCCTTCACTAGCTTTTCGGCATCCATCTTAGCCCAGTGCACTTTCGCCCGGGCAAAAGCCCTGCGTGCACCCTCAATGCAGACGGACCGCTTCATGACTTCAAGCCGTGGGCAGGCGTTCACAAGTCGCCTTACCAGGATGAAATAGCTGCCAAGCAAGGGCTCACCAGGCCACATCCGGACTATGAGGCCCCTCATGGCCAGTTCGGCCGCCTTGTGAAGCTCGACTAGTTGTTTCAACTGGTCGCTCAAGGGCATCGGATGTTCGGTCCCAGTATACTGAGACCAGAACAACTTCTCCATCGAGCTCCCTTCCTCGGCCTGGTAGAACTCCGCGGCATCCGACACACTGCTAGGCAGATCTGCGAACGCTCCTGGAGAGCTAAGAATTCAGGTAAGTAAAACGAAAGTTTCCTTCACATGCTTGCTTTGCATAATGAATGCCTTACCCGCTGCTATCTTCTTGACCGCCTCAATTTCCTGGAGGGCCTTTTGGGCTTCGGCCTTGGCATTTTGCATGTTCTCGAGGGCCTTCGCAAGCTCGGACCCTTGCGTCTTTGAGTCACGCTCCAAGGACTCATATTTTTTGACGAAGTCCTGGAGCTCTTGCTGAACCTCACCGACTCGGGCCTCTTGCTTCTCGCGCTCGGCTTGCTCCTCGGCCGCTTTGTCTTCAGCCTCGGACAACGCCTTCTTCCTGGACGCCACTTCGGTCGTGGCCCCTATCAAAATTCATGATCCTATGATCTACAAACCACTTTCTCTTTATCAATAAACAGATGGGGTATTACTTACCTTTGTTCTTTTCGAGCTGCCTCTTGGTAAGGCCGAGCTCTTCCTTGGACCGCTCAAGGTCCCGCCTCAGTACGGAGACCTCTGCAATACGTGCGGCAGCAGCCAGCAGCGAAGCCTGCTCATGCACAAAGACATACTCTGATTAGACTCATGTGACTATTATTTGATCCTCTGTTCGGCCTTTCTTTGCGAACGCCAAACAGAGGATCAGGGGCTACTGTCTATGCTGTAACATTTTCTTATAACTTGATTACTTACCTCAAAGCCCGTTAGGAGGCTGACACAGGCTTCAGTCAGCCCACTTTTGGCGGACTGAACCTTCTCGACCACCGCAGTCATGATTGTGTGGTGCTCTTCGTCGATGGAAGCGCCGCGACGCGCTTCCAGCAAGTTGTCCGATGCCTCTGGATGGACAGAGGCCATCGGCACGGACGGCTTGCCCTTCTTAGCGAGGGGTTTCCTGACAGAGTCCGGAACCACTGGAGGTTCCAGCGCAGTATTCAGCTGGTGGCCAAACTTGCTGCCCCTGTCATTGGAGCCCATGGGAATCTTGCTCCCCATGCGCCCAGCGTCTGGAAAGTTGCCTTGGGGCGCCTCCGGAACTGTCTCCCCTTGGTTCAGTGCCCTTTGAGACAACACCTCGACGTCGTCCATAGGGCGGGGGGAGGAGGCGGCCAGGAGTGAATCGCTCTTCATCTCCGATGAGCTCAAAGACTCCTCCGAAGAGGATACATCGACATGGGCTTTGGGCGGACTGCATGATCATGTTCAGCATGATAAGAAGCAATAAAATAAGAACATACCAAGAACTATTATGGTATCCGAATACTTATGACTTCGCAAGGGGCTTGTCCCTGGGTAACCACTCCTCGTCGCCAAAAGCGGCCGCCGTGGAGTAGTCCGGAAGGAGAGTCCTTCCCTTCTTGGACCCTTCAGCCTCCCCTGACGGAGCGGCCTTCCTTTTCTTGTCTCCCCCTGCTGGGGGGGGGACTTTCCTCTTCCTCCTCCTCATTTTAGTGGGAGGAGGGCGCCTCGGTGTTATAGGATGATGAGTCTGACACGACCTTGCACCGTCGACCTTTCCTGGTCCCCGCGGCCTTCTTCTTGGCCTTCTTCTTCGGAGCCTCATAAGGCGCTGGAACCAGCATCTCCATTAAGAGAGCATCTGCTGGATCTTCGGGCAGCGGGGCCGAACAATCGATCTGCTCTGCTGTCGCGACCCAATCCTTTTAAATGGCATGAAGGCTCAAATCCTTGACATGATTATACTGGGGAGAGAAAACATCTTATGAGATATAAGAATCTTACCGGATTGGCGAGGTGCTTTGCACTAAGTCCGCGATCCTCGGTAAGGGGAGGAGGTACCTCGGCAGACTTGAACAACACCTTCCGGATGTCTTGGTGCATCGTGTCGAAGAGCTCTCGCAGCGTCTGGTGCTTAGCCGAGTCGAACTCCCACAAATTGAATGCCCGTCTTTGACATGGGAGGATCTGGCGGAAGAGCATGACCTGGACCACGTTGACAAGCTTGATTTTCTTGCTTATCATATTCTTAACACATTTTTGTAGTCCGGTCAACTCCACCGATGAATCCCAGGATAGGTCGTTCTCATTCCAGGAGGTGAGCCGCATGGGGATACTGGATCGAAATTCGGGGGCCGCCACCCAGTTGGTGTCGTGCGGCTCGGTGATGTAGAACCACCCCGATTGCCACCCCTTTACGGTCTCCACAGAGGAGCCTTCAAGCCAAGTGATGTTGGGCATTTTGCCCACCATGGCGCCTCCGCACTCCGCTTGCTGGCCGACCACCACCTTCGGTTTAAAATTGAAGGTCTTCAGCCACAGGCCGAAGTGGGGCTTGATGCGGAGGAAGGCCTCGCACACGACGATAAACGCTGAGATGTTGAGGATGAAATTGGGGGCCAGATCATGGAAGTCCAGCCCGTAGTAGAATAGGAGCCCGCGGACAAATGGGTGGAGGGGAAACCCCAGTCCGCGGACGAAATGGGTAAGGAACACGACCCTTTCGTGAGGCTCGGGGGTGGGGATGATCTGCCCCGCATCTGGGAGCCGGTGCAGGATATCTGCGGTCAGGTATCCGGCTTCCCAGAGCTTCGTAATGTTCTCCTCCGTAACGGAGGAGACCATCCACTTGCCTCCCGCTCCGGACATGATTGGAGTGGTTTTGCGGAGAAAATGCGAACTTGGGCGCAGCTCAAGTGCGCGAGAATGGATGGGCAGGGAAGAAGAAGGCGTGGGTAAAAAGTAGGAGCCCTTGTCTATCACTAGTAGAAAAAGGGCAAATCTGAGACACATTAGTGCCGGTTGATTTTGAGCTGGCACTAATGTGTCCATTAGTGCCGGTTCCAACGGCTAGATGGGCCGCCTCATTAGTACCGGTTCAGGTAAAACCTTTAGCACCGGTTTGTGCCTTAACCGTACTAAAGAGAGTGGTGGCAGGATGTTGTCGGCCTGGGTCCGCCCAGCACTTTAGTACCGGTTCGTGGCACGAACCGTACTAAAGGTCGACGACATAAACCCTTCGCCCACCCGAGCTCGCTCTGTTCTTCCCCTCCATCTCTCCTCCTCTGTTCTTTCCTCTCTTCCTCGAGCTCATCACACATTTTGCCCAAAATTTGTCAAGATTTGAAGGCCCCATCCATTCAAATGATCACAAAGGTTAGCAACTTTGTCCTTTCATCTCTCATTGCTAGATTAGCTCTTGCAATGCTTTATATAGTGATTAATTTGTGAGTTTAGTAATTTGGAAGGAATTATATGTGCTAGTATTTGATCTATATGCAATTTGAGGTCAAAAATAACACTTAGTTTGCATATGTAGGTGTGGTTTACTTAGTGCCTTCTAAATCTCCGTCAGAATTCACCGCCGATCGCTCAAGACGTCTCTGTCAGCCGCACCACCTTGTGGTGAGGCTCTTGTTCATGAATGTTTTACATTACCAAATTGATGTTTTGTGATTTGATATATAGTTACTTGATAATTATCTTACTCAGACGTTGTTTGTTATACATAGTGCCATGGTTTTGATATCCATCCCCGCCGGCCCTCGCCCTTGTTATGATTCGATGTGGTATATTCTCTTTAAAACTAGTTGTTGCATTTCGTGTTTATGACAAATTATGCCCATCAAGTTGACATAGATATTTTTATCTAGGAGGTATGTGAACCGAAATTCCAACCGACCCTATTGTCGAGAGGTTAAATTTAGTTGAAAGAGAAAACGAGTATTTGAAAGAAAATTGAAAAGAATTGAGGGGAGAAGATGGAATTGAGTTGCATGTTGCCGATGTCGCCGATGATCACAAGATCAAGATGGAGAAAATGAGGTTGAAGATTAGAAAGATTAGAAAATATGCCATTGATAGTGTGGCTTGGTATCATTATGCTGTTGGATCAATTGTTACCTTAGTTGCGATCTTGATCGCATTTGTTGTTGCATTTAAATTCTTTAGCTAGAGAGTTATTTGTATGTTGCATTTAATTAAGTGCTGTATATGAACTTTATGTATGAACTTGTATTAATTTGGTCTATTCGGTGTTGTGTAATGAAGATGAGCCGACAATGGATGTATGATGACCGATGCTCTCCCGAGTTCATTAATGGCGCATATACTTTTTTCGCTTGCCGCCGAGGCAAACAAGCGGGCGGATGGTTTTATGCCTTGTCCATGTGCTGGCTGTAAGAATGGTCACAATTACTCTACGTCAAGAACCATTCACGTCCACCTATTTGAGTCCGGTTTCATGCCCCACTATAATGTTTGGACCAAGCACGGAGAAAGAGGGGTTATGATGGAAGACAATGAAGAAGAAGAGGACGACGACGGCTATCCTGGCCATGGGTTCCCTGAATACGATGATACAACAATGGGGAAGAAGCTGAGCCGCAATGCGGAAGAAGTGAAGAAGAGGCATCGATGAGCCCGCCGATGATCTAGGTCGGGCCATTGCCGATGCAAAGAGAAACTGCGCAAGTGATCCGAGAGGACGGTTGCAGCGCATGTTAGAGGATCACAAGAAATTGTTGTACCCAATTGCGGTTGACAAAAAAGTTGGGCACCACACTTGAATTGCTGCAATGGAAGGCGAGAATGGTGTATCCGACAAGGGATTTGGAAAGTTGCTGGTAATGATAAAGAATATGCTTCCAAAGGACAACGAATTGCCCGAGAGTACGATGAAGCAAAGAAGGCTGTCTGCCTCTAGGGTTAGAGGTGCGAAGATACATGCATGCCCTAATGACTGCATCCTCTACCGCTGTGAGTACGAGGATTTGAACGCTGTCCGGTATGCGGTGCATTATGTTATAAGATCACCGCGATGACCCCGGTGATGTCGAGGGCGAGCGCCCCAAGAAGAAGATTCCTGCCAAGGTGATGTGGTATGCTCCTATAATACCACGGTTGAAACGTTTGTTCCAAAACAAAGAGCATGCGAAGGCGATGCGGTGGCACGCAGAAGACCGTAAGAAAGACGGAAAGTTGAGAGTACCACGACGGTTCGCAGTGGAGAAAAATCGAGAGAAAGTACTGGAGGAGTTTGCAGTGACCCAAGGAACGATGGTTTGGTCTAAGCGCAGATGGCATTAATCCTTTTGGGGAGCAGAGCAGCAACCATAGCACGTGGCCTGTGACTCTATGTTTGTATAACCTTCCTCCTTGGTTGTGCATGAAGCGGAAGTTCATTATGATGCCGTGCTCATCCAAGGCCCTAAGCAACCCGCAACGACATTGATGTGTACCTAAGGCCATTAGTTGAAGAACTATTACAGCTGTGGAATGGAACAGTGTACGTGTGGGATGAGCACAGACAGAAGAATTTGACCTAAAGGCGCTGTTGTTCGTGACCATCAATGATTGGCCTGCTCTCAAGAACCTTTCGTGACAGACAAACAAGGGATACCGCGGATGCACGACTGTTTGGATGATACCGATAGTATATATTTGGATAGTTGTAGGAAGAATGTGTACCTGGGACATCGCCGATTTCTTCCGACAAGGCATCCCGTGAAGAAAGAAAGGCAAGCATTTCAAAGGTGAGGCAGATCACGGACGAAGCCTCGCCACCGCATCGGTGCTGATGTACATGATATGGTCAAGGATTTGAAGGTAATCTTTGGAAAGGGTCCCGCGGACAACCTGTTCAAGGACGCCGACGGACGCGCACCCATGTGGAAGAAGAAATCTATATTTTGGGACCTGCCATACCGAAAGACCTAGAGGTCCGCCCGCAATCGACGTGATGCACGTGACGAAGAATCTTTTGCGTGACCCTGCTTGGCTTTTTGGGCGTGTATGGGAAGACAAAAGATACACCAGAGGCACGGAGGACCAGCAACGATGCACGGAAAAGACGGCATACATCGTGGTCAGCCAGCTACGCCTTACCAAAGAAGAGAAGGAAATCTTCTTCAATGCCCGCTCAGCATGAAGGTACCGTCTGGCTTTCGTCAATATAAAGGGAATAATAAATATGGCAGAGAAAAGTTCCGAACCTAAAGTCTCATGACTGCCACGTGATTATGACGCAACTCCTTCCGTTGCATTGAGGGGCTTCTACCGAAAACGCTCGATTAGCCATTGTGAAGCTATGTGCATTCCTCAATGCAATCTCTCGTAAGGTAATCGATCCAGAAATCATACCAAGGTTACGTAATGATTTGGTGCAATGTCTTGTCAGTTTCGAGTTGGTGTTCCCACCATCCTTCTTCAACATCATGACGCACGCCCTAGTTCACCTTTGCGAAGAGATTAACGCTTTGGGTCCTGTATTTCTACACAATATGTTCCCTTTGAGAGGTTCATGGAGTCTTGAAGAAATATGTTCATAACCGCTAGGCCGAAGGAAGCATCTCAAGGGCCATGAAAATGAGGAGGTCATTGAGTTTTGTATTGACTTTATTCCTGACCTTAGGCCGATTGGTGTTCCTGAATCATGCATAAGGGCAGACTCGAAGGAAAAGGCACGCTAGGAGGGCATCAAATAATATGTATGGACGGGCATTCTCTCACCAAGCACACTACACAGCTTCTACAGAATTCGCTTGGTGGCTCCATATATGGAGGAACACAAGAATTTTCTACACTCCAAACACCGGAGAAGTCTGACGATTGGATTACACGCGAACAAACGAGGACTTTCGCCAGTTGGTTGCAGAAACGTGCCCTGAATGATGGCGATATTCAAAATGACCTGTACTCACTGTCCCAGTTACCATCTTCGAATATAATGACTTTCAAAGGGTACCAGATAAATGGGAATACATTTTACACGATCGCCCAAGATAAGAAGAGCACCAACCAAAACAGTGGTGTCCGCTTTGATGCAACAACCAACACGGAAAGGAAACATATTATGTTACATAGTGGACATATGGGAACTTAACTATGGAGGTGATTTGAAGGTCCCTTTGTTTCGGCGCAAATGGGTCAATATGACACGAGGCGGGGTAACGGAAGACCCGCAGTACGGAATGACAACAAAGGATCTCAACAATCTTATGTGATGCAGATTTAACCATTCGTCCTAGCCAATGATGTGGCGAGGTTTTTATGTGAAAGACATGTCTACCAGGCCGAGAAAAGAAAAGATAAGGAAGTTAATGGATCATACGAAGAGCCAAAGCGCCACATAGTTCTTTCAGAAAAGAAACATCGTGGGAGTGGATGACAAGACAGACATGTCAAGATTATGAAAAGTTTGATGAAATTCTCCATTCACAGTGAATATTGACCCGAGCATCCAGTTAAATGATGAAGATTTTCCATGGCTACGGCGCAAAGGGACACACGCGAAGAAAAAGTTTCACACCCAAAGATCTGGGATGTGATCGGCTTCACTATCATCACTTTCTTCGTGTTTCACACCCAGGAGGGAATCTCTGTAATAGTTAGGGTAGTTATGTGTTTTGGCATTTGAAACGCCAAGAAATTTTATGTGCAAACAAAAGTAGAGAGGGTTACGGCAAAACTGGATGCACTTCATGTACAAAATGGACAATCTCTTTCAAGTATCGTGGTTTCCATTTAAAACTCAACTGTTACAAAGGCATTTCATTTTTTAAATAACCTAAGCATTACCAAATTGAACATAATGATAAAACACACTAATATTAAATATAAGAAAAAGAATCACTGAAAAATCTTTTTTCAAAGTTAAGTTATTCACAAACTAGTGATTCACACAAATTTCAAATAATTCAAAATTTAAACTATTCAAATTTGAAAACTACCGCACTAACAGAAAGTTTGTAATTTTTTGTACCAAAAGCAAAAATATTCACAAATAAACTCTAAATACAGCAAAAAACAACTCAAAAATAAATAAAACAAAAATAAATAAAGCAAAAAAATTTAAGAAAATAAAAAGCTCGCCATCGGGCCAAAGCGGCTGCATACGACTAGGAACCCAACCTTTGTTGGGCCAGGATGCAGGCCCACAAAGGCCCAAGAGGCCCACTAGGCGAAGAGAACAGGTAGGCCCAGAGGCCTGCTTAGGAGAGGAGCTCGAGAGAGCTACCGTGACCGGGCTTATAAACCAGCGGTAGCCCTCGGCTAGCGAGGTGGGACTAAACTTGTCAGATCAAGATCAAGGCCAACAAGACTTCTTTAGTACCGGTCGTGGCACCAACCGGTACTAAAGGTGGGTCTTTAGTACCGTTGGTGCCACGACCCAAGACTAAAGGGTGGGTGCTTCCCACCGCTCGGCTGGTTAAAACAGACCTTTAGTACCGTTGGTGGCTCCAACCGTACTAAAGGTCCATCCTATATATAGAACACTTGAAAAATTTCAGTTTCCTCTGCTTCTCCTCCGTCGCGCTCTCGCCTCGATCGACGCCGCCCCGTCGACGCCGCCGCTTCGCTCGCCTCGCCGCCCCGCCGCCTCGCCGCTTCGCCGCCGCCGCCGCCGCCGCCCCTCAGATTGCTGCCCTCGCCGCCCTGCCGCCGCTCTGCCGCCGCCGCCGCCGCCGCCGCCGCCGCCGCCCTGCCGCTGCCGTCCTCGCCGCCTGCCTGTCGCTGTCGTCGCCGCCGTCGCTTCGTCGCCGCCGCCTGTTGTCGCCGCCGGTGAGCTCGCCTGCCGCCATGTCTAGTTGTCCACACACACACACACACACACACACACACACACACACACACACACACACACACACACACACACACACATATTACACACACATAGAAATGCCCATGTTTTCTGTTTTTTTATAGAATATGTTAGAAATGTTTTTTCTGTTTTTTAGTAATATAAATATTAGAATTGTTAGTTATATAGAAATGTTATAAATGTTTTCTGTTTTTAGTTATAGAAATATTTATAGAAATGTTAGCAATTTTTCTGTTTTTAGTAATATAAATATTAGAATTGTTAGTTATATAGAAATGTTATAAATGTTTTCTGTTTTTTTTAGTTATAGAAATATTAGCAATTTTTCTGTTTTTAGTTATATAAATATTAGAATTGTTAGTTATATAGAAATGTTATAAATGTTTTCTGTTTTTAGTTATAGAAATATTTATAGAAATGTTAGCAATTTTTTTGTTTTTAGTTATATAAATAGTTTTTATGGCCTATAGTATTTGTTAAATTTTATAATTAGTTTTAGTTAGATGAATTAGATTAATGTCAAATTCTTAGAATTTGCATATATATAGAATTTTAGTTATCACAATCAAATCATTTAAAAATGTTACTTTTTATGGGCATATAGTATTTGTTCTCGACGATATGCCTGGCCAAGATCTCTCGCGTCAATCTGCTCGCGACGACGCCCTGCTTCAGAGGACCCATGTCCGGACTGGCTCACTGGCTGGCACCGGAGGTGCTACTCGAGGGCGCGCCGCTTGGTGAGGAACCCGACCTCGGTCCCGCCATCGACCCTCGATCTTCTTTGGTGGCTCACAGGCCACATTCGTGCAGAGGCAGCCGCCCCGCCGGAGGTGGTGCGTCGCCGTGTCGTGGAGGAAGATGAGCACGCCCATCGCTACATGGCTGCTATGGACGACGCCAGGTTCTCCACTACTTGGCGGGTTCTTTGGGCAGATGACCGGAGATATGATCCTGTGATGGTTCCTTTCTTTGGTGTGCACCGCCCACGCTTCAGGAACCGCGAGTGGCGCCCTAGATTCTTCTGTAGTACTCGATCTTTATTAGGTACCTAGCCAGTGATGTATTCGATATATAATATTCGAGACGATGTATTCGAGATTATATATATTAAGACGATGATGTATTCGAGATTATATATATTAAGACGATGTATTCGAGATTCAGTTTTTCCTTATTGATTGCATCCATGCATTATAATTTGAATACTAATTAAATTGTTTTATATTTCTTCAGTATTAGTTAAGTAAAAGCTATGGCGGACAATACCGCAGAGAGAGAGAAGAGGAATTGTTCGACATCATACGCAGCCCTCACAGGCTAGATGATCTGAATGAAGGAGATGACGGCTCCCAATATCTGAACAATACCGAGAGGGTGATGAAAAGATATTCGATCTAGACGATCGAGCTGATGAAGTCATGAACTATGATTATGATTATGATGACACGATAATGTTTGTGATGACACGCATAATGCTGATCTTCAAATAACAAAGACTACCAGCGAGGTATATTTATATAAGCAGGCATCATGGTGATCATCACATGTTTTTTATTGAAGATATATTAACGAATCGATCATTCTTCTTTCAGCCCTCCGATCGAGCAAATCTGCTTCTACTGCATAGCAGGACAAAGCGAGGCCTGTGCAGATTGTTGAAGGATGGTGTAAAGTACAACATCGAATCCATCAAACCTAGTGGTGAACCCTCACGCCTAAGAACATTAAGTAACAAGTGGACTCGCAAGGCGGAGTTCTTGTGAAGGACAACTCCCGATCTCCATTCAAGAATGGAAAGAGCCAAAGACTAAACGTCCAGTGTGTTACTTGGGTCGACGACAGAGCCAAAGAAGTCCTTTGAAATCTCTCGATGGAACATTTCACCCTACCAGATCATTTCACTAAAGCAGATGTGGACAAAGTGAAGGGCGCTGCTCTTAAGAAGATGGCAATTGCATTCAACACCCACAAGAAAACTGTATGGGCCAACTACCTCGCTAATGAAAGGAAGACTCAGAATTCACGGAACACTGGAGAAGCAAAGAGAGCACTGGGACGATTTCGTGACCTTCAAGGATTCAGAATTAGCTAAGGAACGGTCGATGAAAAACAAGGCAAATGCCGCAAAAAAGACGCAGTTCCATAGGCTGGGTCCAGGTGGCTACGCGGTGGGATTGCCTAAGTGGGATAAGTCTGAGCAAGAGATGGAGGATGCAGGGGTCACACCGTTATTAGAACTGGCCCCTGTGCGTAACTTGGTTCTATGCGCATGGGGGCGTTGGACCAAGACAAAGCGAAGTTTCACGGAAGGCAAGTCTAAAAGGAGCCGAACAAAAAATAATTGACGCAATAGAAGAAGCTCGAAAGGGGGTGTTCACGCCCAACAGAGAGAACGACGAGCTTACGCGCGCCCTGGGAAATCCTGAACACCCGGAAGAACACGAGGCAAGGGCGTTATTCCCTGGTATGAGGGCTTTTCAGAATGGAACGAGGACTACAGGACCCGTGCAAGAAGGAAGATGGAGGAGGAGAAGAAAAGGAAGCTGGAGGAGGAGCAGAGGAAGCAGGACGCAGAACGCCTTCAAGGCCTAGAAGCAAGGCACGCGGACCTGGCACTCAAATTCCAGCAGCAGCAGATCGACTCACTTAGCCGTGAAAGGGGTCTCAGAGCGGCAGCAGCAAGCGGATGATCGCCCAGCATTGGATAGCACCGCCCCATCCATGCCGAGAAGCAGCGTTGGTTCTGCCCCGGTGACACATCGCTGGATACATACCCCGTGGATGACATCATAGAGAACACTAACTCGTGAGCTACACTCCAAAATGAAGAACATATCCATGAAGGTGGCGGACGGCGTTGCTTTTCCAGCTACCCCAAGCAACCTTCCATTGCATCCCGATTCAAGAGGGCTATGCTCGTGTCATGGTTGATGAAGTGGTGGACCCATATTCGGGCTACAGCTTGACTTTCCCGGAGGTGAAGACGAGCGACACCGGAGAGGCCATACATCGATCATCCTATGGAGAAAGGATTGCATCATCTTCAAGTCCACCGACACCGCTGATCGCCCGCCGACTCCGCCACCGAGTCAGACTCTCCGCCTCCAAGTCCACGAACGCTGAGCCGACTCCTCCTCAAGTCCGCCACCTCCTCCAAGTCCCCGAACGCTGAGCTGACTCCTCCGGTTTCAAGTCCGCACAACGCCATGCCACTTCTCCGGTTTCAAGTCCGCACCGTGTCGCCACACCTCCTGCTTCAAGTCCGCACATCGTCAGCCACTTCTCCTGGTCCAACTCAGCCACGCCACCGCCTCCGCCTGCCTCAAGAATCGCAGAAGAGACATGCCGCAGCTATGGTGCGAGCGGCACGAGTCGAGGTAGTTCAGAAGTACAAAGCGGAGACAAGCGATGTAAATATGGTCCAAGCCTCGCCCTCTTCCTCGTGAGGCCTTACGACATGACTAAGGAGCAAAACGCAGCCATAGTGCAGGCCCAAGTGGACGCCCATTTTGGACCAAACCGCATCGCCGCCAAAGGAGAAAGTGCCCGAGAAAGTAATTGACCACTTCATTAAAATGGCTAGAGAACCAGCTCCCAAGCCTGTTGACTCGGACTATGAGCGCCAAATCAGGAAACTACATCGAGAACGGCTAAAGAAGGAAGCGAGCTCGAGCTCGAGCCAACAAGCAGCGGGCAAAAATGCGGAAAACCATTCCTCACTGGGAGAACAGCGGCTAATCGATCTCCCCGCTTGTTGTGCCAACAACAACACATGAGAGGAGGCCGCATACCAATATTATTGTGGGCAAACCGTTAAAGTTCCCCAGCTAGGCGATGTGGTAATAACGGAGGAGCATATAATGCAGGCTGAAATGCTCAAGATCTCTGTTGGACAACTCCTCGAAATTGAGCCCATGTCTCCGCTTAGAGAGGAGGAAATAAAATGGAAATATTCCCGGGGCAAACCTTTGGTCCACCCAGACAAGGTCAAGAACCTCCCAACGAGAATGTATGAATTGCATCAATGGTACATGAACATTACCAAGATTTCCAATCGAGAGTCCCTCATGGTGAATGTAAAGAAGGAGAATTACTACCATGAGAAAGCTTTGTGCGTTGAGTATTCAGAACTATATCAGTTATACAATCAAGACGCACTCGACAAATGTCAAGAAGGAGATGATGAAGTCAGTTGCTATTGTTTGTAAGTGATTTCTTTCTGTAATTTTTGATCAATCATTACATGTAATTATCCTCACTATATATTCTTTTCTGTGGTATTATATGCAGGATGAAGATGTATGAAATGAAAAAATCTGGACGCTATGGCATTGGGTTCATTGACCCAAATACCATTAATGAGTACACATGGAATCTTGCAACTTCTAAAGCAGGTGTAGAGGAAAGCATGCTAGAGTTCTTGAAGTGCCTCAATACCAATGAAGATATACTACTTCCTTACAACTTCACGTGAGTTAATACAAATTTGTTTTTGCTTACTAGCTAGCTAGATGTTAATAACTAAGTGTATACGGTTTATTATATATAGTTGATTAATTTTATGCACATGCCTGCTTAATTAAGACATGCAAACGCAGCGCATGCAGTTTCCATCGGATCTTGTTAGTCATTAAAGTTGACAAAGCAACAGTCAAGTACTCGACTCGCTACTTAAAGAAGATAAAGACTACACCATCATGAAGGGATAGTCAACAGGTAATTTCAATCATTATTAACTATATCTTGGCCTATTATTAGTTCATCATTTCTTGATATTAACTATTTAATAACCCCTTTATTGATTTTCTTTGCCGGTGGGCAGGGCTTGGGCAAAGTTCATCAAGGTGACTCTAGGAAAATGGCCAAAAAAGTTGTTTTGGCATCGACCAAGGGTAAATAATTAAGTAGTACTAGCTAGCTAGCCATCTCTTTAATTCTTGTTTCAATACCATTAATTAATTATCATGCTTGATTAATCATTATCTGATTCAATTCCATTCTCGTAAAGGCCCTCAAGCAAGCGCCGGGAATGATCTTTGTGCATTCTACGCTTATAGAACATTCGCATGATGGCGTCCAAAGGAGCAGATCTCAAAGACAGGAATGGGTACGTTGTCGTAACTCTATTCACACCATTATCGATATCTTGTAACACAACTAATACACATGCATATTGATCTCCTTCTTAACAGTTCAGAGAGGTGCGGATAAGCTCCTACCCGAGGAGCGATACTAGCACTTCAAGAGGAAATAGCCGGATTTTTGCTCGACCAGGTCATAGATCCCAAAGGAGAATACTATTACCCGCTACCGCCCCCATGAACCACTTGTCATCGTGCATGCTCCAAACGCACCAAGGCAACATGTAGGAGAAATTGTATATGTATATACATGTGTATGTGTCAATAGTTAATGGTGTTGGCTGTGAGACATTCGATATATATATATATATATATATATATATATATATATGCGGTTCTACGTACGAGAAAATCTATTTATATATATGCATAACATGTACAATTTGTAGTATCGTGAAATACCAGCAAACAAAAAAGAATTAAATGGAAAATAAAGCCAAATTGAAAACACAAAATTAAAGCAAAAATAAAAAAAACACCTAAACATTTAGTACCGTTGGTGTTACCAACCGTACTAAAGACCCACGCAAGACATGGGCCTGGCTCATGCCACGTGTTTGCATTTTAGCGCCGGTTCGTGATTTAACCGGCATTAAAGGGGGGACCTTTAGTCCCCACTCTTTAGTGCCGGTTGGCTAACCGCACTAAAGGATAACATCGCCACGAACCAGCACTAAAGGCCGGTTTTGCACTAGTGACCAAAGACGAGGTCAATTCCCTGCGTGGCGTCCTGCTGTGTTTCATCGAACGCCAGGACCCGTGCGGACCGATGCTTGACCTCGTGAGGGAGGACCGCTTCAGCTCCGTAGACAAGGAAGAATGGGGTCTCACCCGTTGGCTTGGTGGCAGTAGTGCGGATGGACCACAACACGGACTGGAGCTCGTCGTACCAGCCCCTGCCACAGGCCTCGAGCTTCTTCTTGAAGGTCCTGGTCTTGAGGCCCCTCAAGACCTCCGCATTGGCGCGTTCGGCCTGACCATTGCTCCTGGGGTGCGCCACCGAAGCGTAGCAGATCTGTGTTCCAAGGTTAGCACAGTAGGTTTTGAAGAGGTTACTAGTAAACTACGAGCCGTTATCTGTGATGATGCGGTTGGGGACCCCGAAGCGGCTCACGAGGTCCTTGATGAACTTGACAGCAGAGCCGGCTGGGATGGTGTGGATGGCTTCCACTTCCGCCCACTTGGTGAACTTGTCGATGGCGACGTAGAGGTAACGGTAGCCCCCAGGCGCTCGAGGGAACGGGTCCAGGATGTCCAGCCCACAGACCGCGAACGGCCATGTGAGAGGAATGGTTTGGAGGCCCTGAACCGGCTAATGAATTTGCTTGGCGTGGAACTGGCAGGCTTCGCAGGACTTCACCAGCTCAGCTGCGTCGTTGAGCGCAGTGGGCCAGTAGAACCCACTGCGGAATGCTTTTCCGACGAGGGTCCATGACGACGAGTGGTGCCCGTAGTCACCACCGTGTATGTCAGTTAGCAGCTCCTTCCCTTGGTCTCTGGGAATGCAGTGCAAAGAAATGTCGTTTGGCCGCTTCCTGTACAGCTCGCCATCCTGGATGCAGTACGTCGTGGCTTGCCGAACCACACACTCTGCATCCTCCTCCTTTTCTGGCAGCGCCCCTTGCATCAGATGCTCCTTGAATTCCTTGGTCCAGCATCCCTCCTGAGGTTCATGCTCCAAGAGCAAGCGAGCTCCTGAGGTCGGGCCACATGTCGGGGCTCCTGAGACAGGAGGCTGTGGAAGCTCCTCCCGAGGCTGGGATGTGCTTGAAAGTGGTGGTGTCGCCGATGGCTTGAAGAGCCGTTCCTCAAAGACACCGGGCTCTTGTGGCTGTCGCTTGGATGCTCTCCTGGCGATGTCGTCGGCTTCCCTGTTGGTGCTCCGGGGTACGTGCTGCAGCTCCAAGCCCGCGAATTGCTTCTCCATCTTGCGCACCTCCGCGAGCTATGCCTCCATATGCTCGTCCTTTGGCTCGTATACTTTGTTGGAGAAGTTGACGAGGAGCTGCGAGTCGCCTCTAATGGTAAGGCGCTTCACCCCTAGAGCTGTCGCGGCCTTCAGGCCAGTTATGAGGCCTTCGTATTCTGCAATGTTGTTGGAGACCTTCTCGCCATGCTGAAAGTAGAGTTGCACGGCGTAATAGAGCTTGTCCTGAGTGGGCGAGATTAGCACTGCTCTAGCCCCTGTGCCTTGGTGCGCTAAGGCGTCATCAAAGTACATGACTCACCCGTCCGGTGCCTCGCTTCCTGGCGAGGTGGATCGGTCTTCGCCCTCTTCAAGTGTCGGGGCATCCGTCCATTCTGCCACAAAATCAGCGAGCGCGACCCCCTTGACGACCCTGGTAGTGCTGAACTCCAACTGGAATGCTTGCAGCTCGATGTTCCATTCGGCGACCCTTCCAGCCGAGTCGGGGCTCCTGAGCACCCTCTCCAATGGATAGGCCGAGACGACCTTGATGGGGTGGCCCTGGAAGTAGTGTCGCAGCTTGCGTGAGGCCACCAAGAGCGTGAGCAGGAGCTTCTGAGGCATGGGGTATCGTGCCCTTGCGTTCCGCAACACCGTGTTGACAAAATACACCGGGTGCTCGACAAGGGCTGGCGCATTGGCGAGGCTTGGGTCTTGCGGAGATTGGGGCATCTCCTGAGGTGGAGGGGCTCCTGAGGCCTGACTGCTTTCAGGAATCTCGGCAACGTTGTCTTGCCGAGCTTGGTCTTTTGGTGCTGAGGCTTTTCTGGCGCCTTCCTGACCCTGCATTACTTCAGCTATAGCTTGGCGCGCCCTTGGCTTGGTGCTCCTCCCGAACCGCCACCAGCGCTGCGCTAGCGGAGTACGGGGTGGCGGCAAGGTAGAGCACTAAGAGCTCGAGAGGTCGTGGTGCCACCATCACAGGAGTGCTGGTCAGGTATTTCATGAGGTCGTGGAAGGCTCGGTCGGCCTCTGGTGTCCACTCGAACGGCCCCTTCTTCTTCATGAGCTTGAAGAAGGGTAAGGCGCGCTCTCCCAGCTTGGAGATGAAACGCCCCAACGCGGTCACTCGTCCCGCCAGCTTCTGCATCTCTCTGAGGGTCTGCGGCGGGCTCATGTCCTCGATGGCCTTGATCTTCTCTGGGTTTGCCTCGATCCCTCTGTGGGATACAAGGAATCCCAGCAGCTTGCCAGAAGGGACACCGAACACACACTTCTCCGGGTTAAGCCGCAAGTTCACCTGGCGCAGGCTCTCGAAGGTCTCTTCTAAGTGTTGAATCAGGTTTCTCGCCTCCCGAGACTTCACCACTATGTCGTCGACATAGGCCTCTGTGTTTCTCCCAAGCTGCCGCCCCAAGGCTATGTGCATCAGCCGCTGAAAGGTTGCGCCCGCGTTGCGCAGCTCGAAGAGCATGCAGGTGTAGCAGTACACCCCACATGGGGTCTAGAAGGTTGTCTTCTCTATGTCTTCCACCGCCATGTTGATCTGGTGATACCCTGAGAATGCATCCAGGAAGGACAGCAGGTCGCACTCGGCGGTGGATTCGACAATCTGATCGATGTGTGGGAGCGGGAACGGATCTTGGGGGCAGTCCTTATTAAGGTTGGTGAAATCAACGCACATCCGTTCCTTCCCGCCTTTCTTCGGCACTACGACGGGGTTTGCCAGCCATGTGGGGTACCGAACCTCATGAATGGCACCCGCCGTCTGCAGCTTGCGGGTCTCCTGGACGATGAAGGCTTGCTTCTCCGTGGATTGCCTCCTCGCTCGTTGCTTGACAGGGCGCATGTTGGGGCACACCCTTAAGTGATGCTGAATCACCTCTCTTGGAACCCCTACCAGCTGATTGGGCTCCCATGCGAATATGTCCTTGTTTGCGTGCAAGAACCTCACCAGCACCTCTTCTTGGATGAAATCAAGGCTGGCACCTATGGTAAAGGTGGCTCTTGAAGGTCCGCCCTCATTGACTGGCACATGCTTGGTTTCCGCCTTGTCTTGGGTTAACAACTTCTTCTTCTTGGTAGGCGCTGCCTCCTTGGCTTGGGGGGTGCCGGCGCCGGCGGGCTGCGCCGCCGCAGTGGTCTTGAAGGCAAGCTTGAGTGCCGTTACGACCTCCTTGGTGTCCCCCTTGATGGTGAGGACGCCCTTGCTCCCAGGCATCTTCATGAGGTTGTAGGCCGGGTGAGTCGCCGCCATGAACTAGGCGAGAGCTGGGTACCCGAGGATGGTGTTGTATGGGAGGCTGATGTGGGCGATGTCGAAGTCGACCAGCTTAGTGCAGTAGTTGTCGCACGTGCCGAAGGTGACTGGGAGACGGATTTGTCCCAGAGAGTGGGCAGCGCCGCCACCAACTCCTGAGAAGGGCTTGCTGAGACTGAGCCGCTCGAGCGGCATGTGAAGAAGGCTGAAGGCCCCCACGGAGAGCAAGTTGAGGCCGGCACCGCCGTCGATGAGGGTCTTGGTAACAACCACGTTGCAGATGGTGGGCGTGCAGAGCATTGGGAGCATGCCCGAGCCGACGGTGGAGTCGGGATGGTCTTCTGAGCTGAAGGTGAGGTTGGCCTCTGCTGCAGCCCAACCTGGCGGAGCCCCCGGGAGCTTGGAAGCGGCCCCAATCTGACGAAGGAACGGCTTGACGTGGCGATCTGAAGGCGGTGCTTGAGAGCCGCCCAGCAGGGCGGCGACTGTGTGGTGTGCCGGCACCGCGTAGCGAGTAGTGAAGAGGTCGTGTAGTTCCCCCTAGGACGCCACCGTGGATCCAGGGAGGTTGAGCAGCCAGGCGCGTGGCTCGTCGGCGAGGGCCATGGGGAACCAGTTGTCCATGACCTTGTCGTCAGCCCCGGCCTCAAGGACAGCCTCCTCGTACGCCAGTAGGAACGGCGACAGGTCCGCCGCGCCGTCGTAGCGCGGCGGCATCTCCGGCCTGAACTTGGGCGCCATCGCACCCGTTGCAGGGCGAGGGCCAGGGCTCGGAGCCCCTGGCCCCGTTGTCAACACCGGCCGCAGGAGTGGATGGCGGGGCACCCGCCATGGGGGCGAAGTGCGGCGGCGCGGGGTGTAGGCCGGTGGAGAGAAGCTACGGCGCACCCCTACCTGGCGCGCCAAATGTCGGATGCGGGGTTCCGGCAAAACCCTTAAGGTTCGAACTCTGGGGTGCGCGCGAAGTTGTTTCCCTCCTACCGATCTATGCCCTAGCTCGCTTAGATCTCACAGACGAACTCGACGAACTCACAACACGGAAAGACATGAGATTTATACTGGTTCGGGAACCCGTTGTGGTGTAATACCCTACTCCAGTGTGTGGTGGTGGATTGCCTCTTGGGCTGATGAAGAACAGTACAAGGGGAAGAACAACCTCCTGAGGTTGAGGTGTTCTTGTGCTCTGTGGACTTGTGGATGAGAACTCGACCCCCCCTCCCTCTGTGGTGGCTAGCTCTACTTATATAAGCCCTGGTCCTCTTCCCAAATACTGAGCGGGAAGGGAGCCAACAACGGCAGACAAATTTGAAAGGGGGCAGCTAGTACAAGCTATCCTGACAAAAGCGGTCTTCGACTGCAAAAGGCTCTGGCGGTGACGCCGTCTTGGGCTCCACGGTGACCTCCGTCTTGCCGTCCTTCTGGTCTTGGTCTCGTTGCACCGATATGGAAACCTTTGCCTGATGCCTCGGTACTCTGCGCCTACGCCTGCCTCCGTAGCACCAAAGAGGAAACAAGGACGCTGCACGCGCTGGCGCCCGCCTGGTGCCGGTCGTCATGGCTCACGTCACGAGAGCCTCGTGAGGTTTGCCCCGCCTTGATATCTCCGCTCCTCATTTGCCTGCCTGGTGAGGCTGCTCCCAAGGAGGTCTCGCGTCGTCCGCCTCGCGAGACTTGGCCCCTCGCGAGGGTCTTGAATGCTTTGTTGGTGAAGATGGGTCGTACAGGCCCGCTAGCATAGCCACGCCGTGGGCCGCAGGTAGGCAAGTCTGGGGACCCCCGTTCCCAGAACGCCGACACAGATAAGATAGTGATTGACAGAGTTCTCTAGTCACTATCACCAAGTTACTGAAACTTCGTGATGAACTATAATATGCAAGGGATGACGAAAATGATTCCCCGAGCTCTTCGCGATGCTGAAATCGGCGAAGGTAGAAATCAAGAAAAAGCATCAAGTGTTGATGGTTGACAAGACCACTAGTTTCAAGTAAAAGGGCAAGAGAAAGAAAGGAAAATTCAAGAAGAATGGCAAGCAAGTTGCCACTCCCATGAAGAAGCCCAAAGCTAGACCCAAGCCTGAAACTGAGTGCTTCTACTGCAAAGGAAACGGTCACTGGAAGTGGAACTACCCTAGATACTTGGCGGATAAGAAGGATGGAAAAGTGAACAAAGGTATATTGGATATACATGTTATTGATGTGTACTTTACTAGTGTTTATAGCAACACCTAGGTATTTCATACTGGTTCAGTTGCTAAGAGTAGTAACTAGAAACGGGATTTGCAAAATAAACAGAGACTAGTTAAGGGCGAGGTGATGATGTGTGTTGGAAGTGATTCCAAGGTTGATAAGATCGCCATCGCACACTCCCTTTACCTTCGGGATTAGTGTTGAACCTAAAATAAATTTTATTTGGTGTTTGCATTGAGCACGAATATGATTGGATCATGTTTATTGCAATACAGTTATTCATTTAAGTCAAAGAACAATTGTTGTTCTATTTACATGAATAAAACCTTCTGTGGTCATACACTCAATATAAATGGTTTATTGAATCTCGATCGTAGTGATACACATATTCACAATATTGATGCCAAAATATGCAAAGTTAATAATGATAGTGCAACTTATTTGTGGCACTGCCGTTTAGGTCATATTGGTGTAAAGCGCATGAAGAAACTCCATGCTGATGGGCTTTTGAAATCACTTGATTATGAATCACTTGATGCTTGCGAACCATGCCTCATGGGCAAGATGACTAAGACTCCGTTCTCCGGAACAATGGAGCGAGCAACTGACTTATTGGAAATAATACATACTTATGTATACGGTCCGATGAGTGTTGAGGCTCGCGGCGGGTATCTTTATTTTCTTACCTTCACAGATGATTTGAGCAGATATGGGTATATCTACTTCATGAAACATAAGTCAAACATTTGAAAAGTTCAAAGAATTTCAGAGCGAAGTGGAAAATCATCATAACAAGAAAATAAAGTTCCTACGATCTGATCGAGGAGACGAATATTTGAGTTACAAGTTTTGTCTTCATTTATAACAATGTGGAATAGTTTCACAAACTCATGCCACCTGGAACACCATAGCATAATTGTGTGTTCGAATGTCGTAACTGTACTTTATTAGATATGATGCGATTTATGATGTCTCTTATCGATTTACCACTATGATTTTGGGGTATGCATTAGAGACAGCTGCATTCACGTTAAATAGGGCACCATCTAACTCCGTTGAGACAACACCATATGAACTGTGGTTTGGCAAGAAACCCAGGTTGTCGTTTATTAAAGTTTGGGCCTGCGATGCTTATGTGAAAAAGCTTCAACCTGATAAGCTCGAACCCAAATCAGAGAAATGTGTCTTCATAGGATACCCAAAAGAGACTGTTGGGTACACCTTCTATCACATATCCGAAGGCAAGATATTCGCTGCTAAGAATGGATCCTTTCTAGAGAAGAAGTTTCTCTCGAAAGAAGTGAGTGGGAGGAATGTAGAACTTGATGAGGTAATTGTACCTTCTCCCGAATTGGAAAGTAGTTCATCCCAGAAATCAGTTCCAGTGATTCCTACACCAATTAGTGAGGAAGCTAATGATGATGATCATGAAACTTTAGATCAAGTTACTACCGAACCTCGTAGGTCAACCAGAGTATGGGCCGCACCAGTGTGGTATGGTAATCCTTTCTGGAAGTCATGTTACTAGACCATCACGAACCTACGAACTATGAGGAAGCGATGATGAACCCAGATTTCGCGAAATGGCTTGAGGCCATGAAATCCGAGATGGGATCCATGTATGAGAACAAAGTATATACTTTGATTGACTTGCCTGATGATCCGCGAGCCATTGAGAATAAATGGATCTTCAAGAGGAAGACGGACGCTGGTAGTAGTGTTACTATCTACAAAGCTCGAATTGTCGCAAAAAGTTTTTGACAAGTTCAAGGTGTTGACTATGATAAGTTTTTCTCACTCGTAGCGATGCTTAAAGTCTATCTTAGCAAATGCCACATTTTATGAAATCTGGCAAATGGATGTCAAAACTGCATTCCTTAATGGATTTCTTAAAGAAGAGTTGTATATGATGCAACAAGAAGGTTTTGTCAATCCTAAAGGTGCTAACAAAGTGTGCAAGCTCCAGTGATCCATCTATGGACTAGTGCAAGCATCTCGGAGTTGGAATATACGCTTTGATAAGTTGATCAATGCATATAGTTTTATACATACTTGCGGTGAAGCCTGTATTTACAAGAAAGTGAGTGGGAGCACTACAGCCTTTCTGATAAGTATATGTGAATGACATATTGTTGATCGGAAATGATGTAGAATTTTCTGGAAAGCATAAAGGATTGTTTGAAAGGATTTTTTCAAAGAAAGACCTCAGTAAAGCTACTTACATATTAGGCATCAAGATCTATAAAGATAGATCAAGACACTTGATAAGACTTTCAATGAGTACATACCTTGATAAGATTTTGAAGAAGTTCAAAATGGATCAGTCAAAGAAGGAGTTCTTTCCTGAGTTGTAAGGTGTGAAGTTGAGTAAAGACTCAAAACTCGACCATGGCAGAAAATAGAAAGAGAATGAAAAGTCATTCCCTATGCCTCAGCCATAGGTTCTATAAAGTATGCTATGTTGTGTACCAAACCTATTGTGTACCTTTCCATGAGTTTGGCAAGGGGGTATAATATTGATCCAGGAGTGGATCACTTGACAGCGGTCAAAATTATCCTTAGAAGACTAAGGAGATATTTCTCAGTTATGGAGGTGATAAAGAGTTCGTCGTAAAGAGTTACACCGATACAAGCTTTTACACCGATCCGGATGACTCCGAGTCTCAATCTGGATACATATTGAAAGTGGGAGAAATTAGCAAGAGTAGCTCCATGCAGAGCATTGTAGACATAGAAAATTTGCAAAATACATACGGCTCAAAATTTGACAGACCCATTGACTAAGCTTCTCTCACAAGCAAAACATGATCACAACTTAGTACTCTTTTGGTGTTAATCACATAGCGATGTGAACTAGATACTTAATTGTAGTAAAACCTTTGGGTATTATTCACATGGCGATGTGAATTAATCACATGGTGATTTGAACTATTGGTGTTAAATCACATGGCGATGTGAACTAGATTATTGACTCTAGTGCAAGTGGGAAACTGAAGGAAATATGCCCTGGAGGCAATAATAAAGTTGTTATTTTATATTTCCTTATATCATGATAAATGTTTATTATTCATGCTAGAATTGTATTAACCAGAAACTTGATACATGTGTGGATACATAGACAAAACACTGTGTCCATAGTAAGCCTCTACTAGACTAGCTCATTAATCAAAGATGGTTAAGTTTCCTAACCATAGACATGTGTTGTCATTTGACGAATGGGATCACATCATTAGGAGAATGATGTGATGGACAAGACCCATCCGTTAGCTTAATTAGCATAATGATTGTTAAGTTTTATTGCTATTGCTTTCTTCAAGACTTATACATATTCCTCTGACTATGAGATTATGCAACTCCCGAATACCAAAGGAACACCTTGTGT
The DNA here is from genome assembly GCA_021605205.1 of Aegilops longissima. Classification (NCBI taxonomy): domain Eukaryota; kingdom Viridiplantae; phylum Streptophyta; class Magnoliopsida; order Poales; family Poaceae; genus Aegilops; species Aegilops longissima. The sequence continues at coordinate 71,505,423 of CM038676.1, forward strand.
GCTATCAAACGACACAACATAACTGGGTGATTATAAAGATGCTCTAGAGGTGTCTCCGAAGGTGTTTGTTGGGTTGACATAGATCAAGAATAGGATTTGTTACTTCGTGTATCGGAGAGGTATCTCTGGGCCCTCTCGGTAATGCACATCACTATTAGCCTTGCAAGCAACGTGACTAATAAGTTAGTTGCGGGATGATGCATTACGGAAAGAGTAAAGAGACTTGCCGGTAACGAGATTGAACTAGGTATGAGGATACTGATGATCGAATCTCGGGCAAGTAACATACCGATGAGAAAGGGAATAACATATGTTGTCATAAGGTTCGACCGATAAAGATCTTCATAGAATATGTAGGAACCAATATGGGCATCCAGGTTCCGCTATTGGCTATTGACCAGAGAGATGTCTCGGTCATGTCTACATAGTTCTCGAACCCGTAGGGTCCGCACGCTTAACGTTCGTTGACGATATAGTATTATATGTGTTATGTATGTTGCTGACCGAATGTTGTTCGGAGTCCCGAATGAGATCACGAACATGAGAGGAGACCGGGATGGTCCGGAGGTAAAGATTCATATATTGGATGATATGGTTAGGCCAAGGGGTTAGTCCCACGGGGCTATAGGTCGGTGCAAAAGATAGTTTTGCGGAGGTCAGAGGCCAAACGCTGGAGGCCCTGGCGTTTGGCCCTGGGCCAGACGCCGAGGCCCATGGCGTCTGGGCCAGACGCCAAGGATTGTGGTGTTTGGTCCTGGAGTCCGAGTGGGACTCTTGCCTTTTGGGCAAAACCGACTTTGAGGAGGCTTTTGCTCCAAGTTTCGACCCCAGGGCTCAACATATAAATAGAGGGGCTGGGCTAGCACCAAAGAGACATCAAGAAACACCAAGCCATGTGCTGGCAACCCCGTCCCCTCTAGTTTATCCTTCGTCATAGTCTTTGTAGTGCTTAGGCGAAGCCCTGCGGAGATTATTCTTCACCAACACCGTCACCACGCCGTCGTGCTGCCGGAACTCATCTACTACTTCGCCCGTCTTGCTAGATCAAGAAGGCGAGGACGTCATCGAGCTAAACGTGTGCTGAACACGGAGGTGTCGTACGTTCGGTACTTGATCGGGATGGATCGTGAAGGTGCACGACTACATCAACCGCGTTGATAAACGCTTCCGCTTTGCGATCTTCAAGGGTATGAAGATACACTCCCCCTCTCGTTGCTATGCATCTCCTAGTTAGATCTTGCGTGATCGTAGGAAATTTTTGAATTACTACGTTCCCCAACAGCTGACCCGTTGACTAAGCCTCTCTCATGAGAAAAACATGATCAGCACCAACTCCATGGGTGTTAGAATCATCATTATGTAATCTAGATTATTGACTCTAGTGCAAGTGGGAGACTGAAGGAAATATGCCCTAGAGGCAATAATAAAGTTGTTATTTATATTTTCTTATATCACGATATATGTTTATTATTCATGCTATAATTGTATTAACCGGAAACTTAGTACATGTGTGAATACATAGATAAACAGAGTGTCACTAGTATGCCTCTACTTGACTAGCTCGTTAATCAAAGATGGTTAAGTTCCTAGCCATAGACATGAGTTGTCATTTGATTAACGAGATCACATCATTAGATAATGATGTGATTGACAATACCTATCCGTTAGCTTAGCACGATGATCATTTTAGTTTGTTGCTATTGCTTTCTTCATGACTTATACATGTTCCTATGATTATGAGATTATGCAACTCCGAATACGGAGGAACACTTAGTGTGCTATCAAAGCGTCTGGCGTAACTCGGTGATTATAAAGATGCTCTACAGGTGTCTCTGATGGTGTTTGTTCAGTTGGCATAGATCGAGATTAGGATTTGTCACTCCGATTGTCAGAGAGGTATCTCTGGGCCCTCTCGGTAATGCACATCACTATAAGCTTCGCAAGCAATGTGACTAATGAGTTAGTTACGGGATGATGCATTACAGAACGAGTAAAGAGACTTGCCGGTAATGAGATTGAACTAGGTATTGAGATACCGACGATCGAATCTCGGGCAAGTAACATACTGATGACAAAGGGAACAACTTATGTTGTTATGCGGTTTGATCGATGAAGATCTTCGTTGAATATGTAGGAACCAATATGAGCATCTAGGTTCCGTTATTGACCGTAGGGTCCGCACGCTTACCGTTCGATGACGACAGGTATTATGAGTTTATGTGTTTTGATGTACCGAAGGTTGTTTAGAGTCCCGGGTGTGATCACGGACATGAAGAGGAGTCTCGAAATGGTCGAGACATAAAGATTGATATATTGGACGATGTTATTCGGACAGCGAAAGTGTTCCGGGTGGTTTCGGGTAAGACCAGAGTGATGGAGGGGTTACGGGAACCCCCCTTGTGATCGCGGACATGAAGAGGAGTCTCGAAATGGTGGAGACATAAAGATTGATATATTGGACGATGTTATTCGGACAACGGAAGTGTTCCGGGTGGTTTTGGGTAAAACCAGAGTGATGGAGGGGTTACCGGAACCCCCTCGGGGAATTAATGGGCCACCATGGGCCTTAGTGGAGAGAGAGGAGGGCAGCCAGGGCAGCCCCCTCCCCCTTGGAGTCTGAATAGGACAAGGGAAGGGGGGGCGGCGCCCCCCTTTCTTTCTCCCTCTCTCCCTGTCCTTCCTTCCCCCTCTCTTCCCTTGTTGGAAACCTACTAGGAATAGGATTCCTAGTAGGAATCCTACTTGGGGCACGCCCCATGAGGGCCGGCCGGCCTTCCCCTTGCTCCTTTATATACGGGGGTAGGGGGGCACCCTAGAACACACAAGTTGACAGTTGTCTTAGCCGTGTGTGGTGCCCCCCTCCACAGATTTCCACCTCGGTCATATCGTTGTAGTGCTTAGGCAAAACCCTGCATCGGTAACTTCATCATCACCGTCATCACGCCGTCGTGCTGACGAAATTCTCACTCGGCCTTAGTTGTATCTAGAGTTTGTGGGATGTCACCGAGCTGAACGTGTGCAGGTCGCGGAGGTGCCGTACATTCGGTGCTAGGATCGGTCGGATCATGAAGACGTACGACTACATCAACCGCGTTGTCATAACGCTTCCGTTTTCGTCTACGAGGGTACGTGGACACACTCTCCCGCTCATTGCTATGCATCACCTAGATGGATCTTGTGTGTGCGTAAGATTTTTTTTGAAATTACTGCGTTCCCCAACAATCACATCACAACATGCCCTGCAAAAACAAGTTAGACATCCTCTACTTTGTTGTTGCAAGTTTTACGTGGCTTCTACGGGCTTAGCAAGAACCGTTCTTACCTATGCATCAAAACCACAATGATTTTTCATCAAGTGTGTTGTTTTAACCTTCAACAAGGACCGGGCGTAGTCACACTCGATTTAACTAAAGTTGGAGAAACAGACACCCACTAGCCACCTGTGTGCGAAGCACGGCGGTAGAACCAGTCTCATGAACACGGTCATGTAATGTTGGTCTGGGCCTCTTCATCCAAAAATACTGTTGAATCAAAGTATGACATGCTGGTAAGCAGTATGACTATTATTGCCCACAACTCGTTGTGTTCTACTCGTGCATATAACATCTACACATAGACCTGGCTCTGATGCCACTATAGGGAAACATAGTATTTCAAAAAAATTACCTATGATCACGCAAGATCCATCTAGGAGATGCATAACAACGAGCGGGGGGAGTGTGTCCACGTACCCTCGTAGACCGAAAGCGGAAGCGTTTAGTAACACTGTTGATGTAGTCGAACGTCTTCGCGATCCAACCGATCCAAGCACCGAACGTACGGCACCTCCGCGTTCAGCACACGTTCAGCTCGATGACGTCCCTCGATCTCTTGATCCAGTTGAGGACGAGGGAGAGTTCCATCAGCATGACGGCGTGGCGACGGTGATGATGAAGTTGCCGGTGCAGGGCTTCGCCTAAGCACTACGACGATATGACCGAGGTGTGTAACTGTGGAGGGGGTACCGCACACGGCTAAGATAAATCTTGGAGTGTCTTTGGGGTGCCCCCTGCCCACATATATAAAGGAGGGAGGAGGAGGAGCCCGGCCAAGGAGGGGCGCGCCTATAGGGGGAGTCCAATTAGGATTCCCAATCCTATTTGGAGTCCCCTTCATTTTCCAAGAGGGGAGAGAAGGAAGGAGTAGGAGAGGGAGAAGGAAAGAGAGGGGGGCACCGCCCCCTCCCTAGTCCAATTCAGACTTGCCATGGGGGTGGCACCCCTTGAGGCCCTTTTCTCCTTTCCCGTATGGCCCATTAAGGCCCACTACTTCCTCCGGCGAATTCCCGTAACACTCCGGTACTCCGAAAAATACCCGGATCACTCAGAACCTTTCCGATGTCCGAATATAGCTTTCAAATATATCGATCTTTAGGTCTCGACCATTTCGAGACTCATCGTCATGTCCGAGATCACATCCGGGACTCCGAACTACCTTCGGTACATCAATGCACATAAACTCATAATACCAATCGTCATCGAACGTTAAGCGTGCGGACCCTATGGGTTCGAGAACTATGTAGACATGACCGAGACTCACTTCCGATCAATAACCAATAGCAGAACCTGGATGCTAATATTGGTTCCTACATATTCTACGCAGATGTTTATCGGTCAAACCGCATAACAACATACGTTGTTCCCTTTGTCATCGGTATGTTACTTGCCCGAGATTCGATCGTCGGTATCATCATACCTAGTTCAATCTCATTACCGGCAAGTCTGTTTACTCGTTCCATAATGCATCATCCCGTAACCAACACATTAGTCACATTGCTTGCAAGGCTTATAATGATGTGCATTACCGAGAGGGCCCAGAGATACCTCTCCGACAATCGGAGTGACAAATCCTAATCTCGATCTTTGCCAACTCAACAAACACAATCAGAGACACATGTAGAGCATCTTTATAATCACCCAATTACGTTGTGATGTTTGATAGCACACTAAGTGTTCCTTCGGTATTTGGGAGTTGCATAATCTCATAGTCAGAGGAACATGTATAAGTCATGAAGAAAACAATAGCAATAAAACTCAACGATCATAATGCTAAGCTAACGGATGGGTCTTTGTCCATCACATCATTCTCTAATGATGTGATCTGACAACACATGTCTATGGTCAGGAAACATAACCATCTTTGATTAACGAGCTAGTCAAGTAGAGGCATATCAGGGACACTCTATTTTGTCTATGTATTCACACATGTACTAAGTTTCCGGTTAATACAATTCTAGTATGAATAATAAACATTTATCATGATATAAGGAAATACAAATAATAACTTTATTATTGCCTCTAGGGCATATTTCCTTCACAAGAGCCCATATTAGAGGCTACCTAATTAAACTCCTAGAGATTGTATAGAAAAATTGAACTCCTGACTCCCCATATTAGAGGGCACCTGCAGTCCGTCCCAGGTAAGCGTGTTGTGTGGCAGCCCGTGCTGCTCCTATCAAGAGCAGGCGTGAATGGAGATACAACGCATAACAGCGACGCAAACTCAAGCGGGAAATAGCAATAGGGAGGGGCTCTGAAAACAGAGAGATAAATATGGCGGCAATCTGCTCCCGATCCGGAATCACGCCGCGCGATGGCATCCGGTCCAGATCTTGGGGAGGCGTTGTTCTGCGGGAAGACAAAAATAGGCAGCCGACCGATCACCAGATATTACGTACTATGATTTGCTTTAACAAGGGGACAAATAATTTAATTAGTGATCAACTGACAAGAATCTAAACAGTCTATGACATTCATCTCCTAAGACACATCCAACAGTTGTGAAGAAGCATTTACATCAGGGCGAGGATTGGACAAGGTCTGGGAGAGGATGAGGAACACACCTACTACAAATCCAATCTCACTTCCTTCTTTTTCATCGTTAATTACCAGCATTGCCATCAGGAACATCTACAAAATATGTGTTCTCAATTCCTGGATATCCCATGAGAAATAGCATCAATAAAAAAAGATGAAACCGGACTTAAATAGATTGTTTAGTGTCGTAAAAATTCAATGTGTATGTCAACAGAAGAACAGTACACCAGGTTACGAACTACCATTAAAAGAACCAGTTGTTGTACAAAATATAATCAATTAGGGTTTAAAAACATTATCGTGAACCTGCACCAAATCCAGAAACTAAAGAACATTGTCTAAAGAAGAAGACATATGTAACACATGAAGAATGTAATCTTCTGGCAATAACTACTATCTGGCACACCAAAATAACATAGCCTGCTGCAGAACAAATAAACATGACTATGTAGAGAGAGAGAGAGAGACCATCTTTTTCTTCACCAAGCACTTCCTCAATATTCATCCCCTTCTCCTTTTCTCTCAGACCTGCACACATGTGTTCAGAAAAACCATAAACCGAGGAGTAAAAACTGGGGAAGAAAATGAGACATTGCTGCTCCTTGCCTCATGGTTATCCCTCTCATCCATAAGCACAGCGGCCTGCCATGTTCTTCTCAAGATCAAAATAGTAGTAATCAAATTTCACAAATAAAACATCAACAAACAATGGTTAATTAGTAAAGAACCAGTTTTATCTATTGCAGCGACACAAATTTCTTAGCTTGCGTACAACTCTTATGTGATAAGAAGTCAATTCTGCTGGGTAGTAAGTACCTCGTGGAGATGGTTGGCATGGCAAAGCTGTAGGAGCCACCCATCACGACGAGGAGGCGAGACATGAAGGACATTTGCAGTAAGGTGTTTATGCCTGTGACGAACAAGAGCGGCTAAATTTCCTGGTATGTATATTGAATGGATAAAGTTTATTCAAATATCAGGTAGGTACATCCACAATAGCACAACAAATGAAGTAGTTGAAGGTGCGGTACGATGTAGGGGGTTCATCCTTGCTTTGTGATACCAAAAGTTACAGACATAAAATTAAATTTATCACACTGTGGGCTCTGAGTAAGATAAAGAAAAGAAAAAAAGGAGAACCTGGCATCCGTGATGCTCATGAACTTTATGAGTTCCAATTAGCTTCCTGGTATTTCTATCATAATCATTTGCCAATATAGAGACATATCACTGCAGAAGGTTTCTTCTTAAAAGGAAAATTAAAGACACACTCCTTCGGTTGGAATGAGTACAAGCTAGGTATATCACAGATGCACCATAATAATTTCAAAAGCGGTGAAAAAATATTGATCCAACATAGAACATAGGTCCCTCTGTATAAGGAAAAAAAGTAGTTTGCATATAAGGATATAATGCATGAACAGTCATAATTATGTGTTTGTGTGTGTGTGTGTGTGCATGTGTGTGTCTCCAATAATTATTCTAGTAACATAATATAATAATTAACATATTAACAACACTATTGCTTGTAGGGTCCAATCAGAAGCTCCCAATTATTTTAGTCTGCCAGGTAATCTCTCTATGTTGCAATCTTCAAGCATATTTCGTAACCAACTTATTTATTGATAATGAGAAAGAAGAACTACCTGAGCAGCTGAGAGGAGGGCTTGTATACACTAAAATCAAATCTTGTCCAGTGAGGGGATATTCAGCATGCATATCCACTGAAGCTACAATGCCAATGATCCGTTGTGATACAGTTCCTGAAATTTATGATACGGTATAAAATCATTTTGGGTAGTAGGCAACCACGCCATAGCTGAATCTATCAACAAGCAAAAGTCACATTCCAATTCTGAAGTAAGCATACAATTTCCAAGTTAAATGCTAACATACTGTATGAACCGGAGAGAATAGATCTCAATTGATTAAATAAGCAATCGATACAAAATCTGTACTCTGAGGCTGAACTTACTTAGAAACTTAATAACTAAACTATATATGTAAGCTAGAGATCTCTCCCATAAACTATATATGAGCATGTATATAACATCACCCATCTCACAACCCATACTTAGTCTTGTCTCACTGGCAGTGCAGCAGGGAGCTTTGATTACACACATCTATGTAGTTGTGCCATCCCTACGACAGATTTGAGTAGCTAGCGCTGTTACCTGGATGTCGTCCCACTGGATCAATCAAAGTTGCTCCCTCATGCTTTCCCGTCTAGTAGAGTGGAACGTCATGACGTCCACTGTTCTGCTAATCAGTTGATCAAACTGAACATACGTACAGAGCTGAATGGTTCAGTTCATGGGTAGGCTCAGATTGAAAATTGGGTTCAGTAGTCCAAAACAAAAACTTAAAGATGGTTGGTGTCGGTGTCAAAACCGGCGGATCTCGGGTAGGGGGTCCCGAACTATGCGTCTAGGCGGATGGTAACAGGAGACTAGGGACACGATGTTTTTACCCAGGTTCGGGCCCTCTCGATGGAGGTAAAACCCTACTCCTACTTGATTAATATTGATGATATGGGTAGTACAAGAGTGGATCTACCACGAGATCAGAGAGGCTAAACCCTATAAGCTAGCCTATGGTATGATTGTTGTTCGTCCTATGGACTAAAACCCTCCGGTTTATATAGACACCAGATAGGGTTAGGGTTACACAGAGTTGGTTACAATGGTAGGAGATCTACATATCCGTATCGCCAAGCTTGCCTTCCACACCAAGGAAAGTCCCATCCGGACACGGGACGAAGTCTTCAATCTTGTATCTTCATAGTCCAGGAGTCCGGCCAAGGGTGATAGTTTGGCTATCCGGACACCCCCTAATCCAGGACTCCCTCAGTAGCCTCTAAACCAGGCTTCAATGACGACGAATCCGGCGCGCCTATTGTCTTCGGCATTGCAAGGCGGGTTCCTCCTCCGAATACTTCATAGAAGATTTTGAACACAAGGATAGTGTCCAGCTCTGCAAAACAAGTTCCACATACCACCGTCGAGAGAATAACCTTTGCACAGATCTGCTGACGTATTCCGCGGCATGACATCACACCACGGCCAGGCCTTTATATGAATCGTTTTTACTGTTCCACCTCAGCGCGTTTAGCGAGGCGGTTTCTTCGGCACGTCTTATCAGAGCGGAGATCGTGCCCCCCTTATTCTAGGATCCACATCAATACGGGCGTGGGTAACCCAATCGTGCCCGTTGGCACGCCTCCTCCATCGAAGGCGAGTCCCAAACGGTCACGGGGAGGGCTCTTGGTATTCAACCTCTTTATAACGAGACCAAGGCCTGCTCCTTTCTTTCTCAATCGAATCCGCCCCTCACCTCGAGTTCCAACACCCAAAGCTCCAGATTTAGGCGCTTCGGACCTTCAACGATGTCCGGCTCCGACCTGGACGGCCGATGGATGTCTTCCTCCGTCACGGAAGAAGATGTGGTAAAGCTGAGAGACGCCAGGTATCTAACCGGCGAAATTTCGCATAGGCTGCCTACCCAAGGGCAGGTTATTCCCACTCGAGCGGTGAGGCGTAGTATTAGTGTCTCACTTCCTTGGGTTTAGGCTTCCAGCGGACCCCTTTGTGAGGGCTCATGTTTTATTACGGGCTGGAATTCCATGACTTGGATCCGAGTCCATCCTCCACATCTCGTCGTTCATTGTCGTATGTGAAGCCTTCCTCCGCATTACCCCTCACTTGGATTGTGGCTAAATACCTTTCAAAGTGGGCGAAGATGATCAAGGGGCATCGAGGCGAGTCTTGGAGGGGCTGTTATAAGCAAGAATCTGAGGCGCTCCATGGCCCGAGGGCTCTTTTCAAGAGGAGCTCAATTTATGGCAACAGGAGTGGTTTTATATCACCGCTCCCAGGGGCACCAAATGGGCGGCGCCACCTGCCTTCCGCTCGGGTCCTCCACTGCGGCGAGCTTCATGGGTCAATAAAGGGCTCGACTGGGGACCGTCCAAGGACGTACCTCTGTTGCAGGGTCGTATTCGAGACCTCCGAGAAAGAGAGAGATCAATCTAGTCGTACTAGCGCAGGTCATGCTGATTCGTCGCACCTTGCCCTGCAAACGTCCCCCCTCCGCCTGTGGGAGTTTAATCCGGAGGGACCATGAGCTCTCCAACATTTTGTGGGCGTAACACCCTTGGAGATGTACCAACCGTTCCTCGGATCACAAGCAATGTGTCCAGACTTAACCGAGGACGCAGGTCTGAGCTGCAACCGCCCGGATACTCAAGTAAGTAGTCCTGTAACCGGACATGCTATCCGCATATAAACTTGCCCTTAAAAGAGCTATCCTTTAAGCAGGAGTGGATAGCAAAAGCAAAACTGATCAGGTGTCCGGCCCCCCTCCCTGAGACCACGCCGGATCCTGTATTAACCAAGATGCTAGAGGTTGTGCCCTTTGAAGAAGGCGAAGGGGGGAACAAGGGAACTACTACCTCCATGAAGGAGGCTATCAACAAAGGGGGGATCGAGAATCCCTCCCTCCAAGGGGAGAAGAGGACCGCTTCTGAAGATCCGGAGACAAAAGCCTCGAAGCGGGGGAAGAAATCTTCACCAGAGGGTCCTGCGGCGGCAGATGCCCCGACCGCACTATTTCCCCAAGGAGATCAGCCCTCTAGCGAGCCGTAAGTAAAGAGGGGCTTTTTTTCAAAAGAGATACATCCCCGTTTTATTTCGGAAGGTAACCGAAAGTTTACCTTGTAGTTCGGATATTAGCCCTTCACAGCAGAGCTCGTCTTGAGGATCTTGGTCGGAGATGATGGAAAGCAAAGCGCCTCCGCCTGCCGTACCGTTATGCGAGGTGGGCGACCACGAGGTGTCGTCGCGGGCGTCTCGAATCGGCGGGGCGAAGGCAGCCGTATGTCCCTCAAAGCCCTCCGTGCAGCCTTCATAAAGGCCACGGGACGATCCGGCACCAGCGGGTCTCTGATCGGAGGAGCTGAAGGATCTGCTCGGGTGGCGTCTATCTCGGAAGATCACCGTGCGTTAATGGAGTACAGTGATTGAAAGGATTTCATCCGGCGAGAGCGGATTACATGAAACCGTTGTAAGTTTCTTGACAGGTTTTGAGGTCTGCGAAATGATGTACCTTCGACAGTTTTGCATATAAAATCGCCTGTATAGATAGTAGCCCACGAGACTTGGCGCGGTGTCAAAAATGACAGCGCGCCGAGGATCATAACCCAAGGTATAATATGCGCTCTTCCTATGTAGGTGGCGAAGCGTCCGGTGGCTAGCGGGCTGATGAATTTGCGGGCCAAGCGGCAACTTGACATGGCGGATCACGGATATCACGCTTGTTAATAAGCGGCAGCGAGTCAAGGTATGCAACTTCTCGCGGACACCTGGTAAGGGAGCTTGGCGCCCATGCCTTACAACATGTATGCTTAATGCAGATGGTGCGCTGCTATGGAGAGCCTACGGCGGAGATCGCCCGAGCCAAGGAGCAAGCGAGAAAAAGTGATCGTCTGCCTTAAAGGCAGCTGCAGAGCTAAAAGCCGAACATGCTGCTCCTTTGTCGAAGCAAGAAAGAAATGGCCGAGATGGCGTGAAATTAAAGAATGCTCTTGACCGTTGCGAGCTTCTTGAAAAAGAAGATCGAAGCGAAACAAGAGGACCTGAAAAGGCCGCCACGAGGCCAAGGATACTCGCTCGCAATGAGAGCTATGAAGGAGGAGCTCGTCGGGCGGAGATATTGCGGCTGGAAAGCCCTTTTCGATGCGGAGGAAATTCACGGATACTAAATCGCTCAATTGGACCGTCGTGGGGTGCGGAGGATGCTTATCTGGACTTGGCGGCGAGTGCATGAGACGCAGCCGAACACTTACGAGGTCAAAGGATCACGGAATGGAATAGCTTTTTGGTCGCAGTTCCATAGTCGGGCGTCCACTTTCATTAACCGATCGTTTGGCGAATGGGCTGAGCTGAATAGGTTGTTCGGACTTGCCATGAAGGCTGTTGTGACTCATTTGTGGCGAAAAGGCCGAGTGAAGAGTTATTTTGGCTTGGTGCAACAGTTCCTTGGTGCGGTGCCGCATATCGATGCAATGAAGCGGTCTGCATGCATAGAGGTGCTTGTGGATGGCTCTTGCCCATGTCAAGACATCTTTGGCGGAGATGAAGGCCAGACGTTGCATCCCAAGATTGGACGAAGCAGTACTGCGAGCACTATTTTGAGGAAGTCTTGCGGCGCTCGTTTAATAGAGAGCTTGATGCTCGAAGGATATTATGTTTTAATGACATGTATGATTTGTGAAAACAATGTTTCAATATAATATAAGAGATTTTTTTATACTTGTGCGTTCAAGTATTAAAACACCTCCTGTGCGGCCGTTGATGTATATGTGTATATAACCTGAAAGATGGCAGTCTTCGGCTTCAGCCCCCATGCACATAGTGCGGGGGTGTTTGCAAAAAGGCACATTTTCACACTTAATCCAACGTCTTGGTCCTGTAAAGGAGGTGATAGCGTAGCAAACTAGGCAACCAGACTATAATGCTTTATCACTTTCACTTAGCCATAGGAGTTCGATGATGGGGCTACTACATAGCCCCTAGGGGCACCGCGCTCTCCCGAATTCGGGGCGGGTATGTGCCTGACCGGGAAATGGTCCTTCATTAATGCGGGGAATTCTAAACATTTCGGTGGGTCATCGAGTGGTTGACCAGTCTCACGCTATATCATGACATGATCAGTTTTGGCTTTCCCTCTTGAGGTGCTCACTGGCGAACGGGCACAATCGCGATAGTTCTCCTGGTGCGCGTTAGCCAATAGAGCGGAGCGTAAGGCAGCAAAACAGGGGGCGGGCAAACCCAACATTTGACCAAAGACATGATTCGACTGATGCATATAAGGCCTAACTCGAGGCGCGAACACTCCCTAAGGTATTCGGTCTTTATGAAAGCAGGCGAGTAATGCCTAAGCCCCCTGGTGTCCAGTGCGCGCACAAATTCTGGTGCGGCCCGATGCCAAAGCGCCAGCCTCCTCCTTGGTTATAGCAAGAAACCGGGGATGTGTATCAACAAGAGCAGTAAAAAAGGTTTACATGAGGTCTTAATCTGAAAAGAATCCTTTAGCGGGTCCCTCTGCACATCTGCGCTGTGTCTCCGTTGTGCCGTATCACGGGCGGGTGTAGCACGGTGTTCATCTGTAAAAGAAGAACTTAGTTGAAAAAAAAAAAAGATCGTGCGAAAAATGTACTTTATATTAAATAAACAGAGATGCAGTTCGAAAAGTGAATAAAATTGAGCTTTATTATCTCTTATTGTACATGCGTGCAGCCCTTATGCGGGGTATACGCTAGTAAGCGTTATATGTTTCGCGGACTCGTCTAGCCATGTCGGGGTTGAATGACCTATTCAGGTGCTTTGATTAGCGGAACGGATTAGTGTGGGGCTGTCAAGGCAGTCTCACGTTCTTCCGTCTTTCGAGTAACACTTGATACTCCCTTTTAGTGAGATGATGCCGCGTGGACGGGCATTTTAAGTGTAAGAGATGCATAATGCGGTATTGCGTTAAAAGCGGTAGCTTTACGTCGATGGTGCTTGATAGCTACTTTGAATGGGGCGATGTGGAAGGTTAACTTTTGGCGTAAGTTGTCGGACGAGGCGAACACAACTTCTAGCAGTAGGGAGCCCGTACAATGGGCATATAGGCCTGGCATTACCCTTTGAAGGAGCTGTTGCTATGGCGAATTTTGGTTGGGTCTATCCCCATTTTGCGGATTGTGTCCGATATAGCAGGTTTAGATCGCTACCTCCGTCCATTAGGACTTGTGTAAATTGAGTCCGTCGATTATAGGATCTAATATCAAGGCAGTCCATCCTGCGTTCGGATACTTCGGAATAGTCCTGATGATCGAAGGTGATTGGTTTTGACAACCATCGTTGGGACTCTGCTGGGATAGACCGTGTGGCACGTGTTTCTATGGGCGCCGCTCTGTTTTTCCCTTTTGTCACTTGAAGTGAGTTCACTGTTTTGACTTTTGTGGGAAATTCTTTTGTTTTCCGGTGCTCTGCTTGTGGGGTTCGTCATCGTCCTCGCTTGGTGTGTCGAGCCCCTTGTGTTCGACATTGAGTTTGCGGACAGCTTGAAGACAACAATCTCTGTGGGTATGCTTTGCGAGGCTTCCAGAGTCTTGTGGATTTGGCATATTTTGTCCAAGATTTTGTTTAGGTTGGATAGCTCGTCGCTGTTGTCCTTGAGGGCAGTTTTTATGATTCTGTCGGGAGCTTACGAATCTGGCGTTATTGCCGTGCTCTTGGGCTGTTTCCCTTTGTCCGCGCTGGTCCTTGCTGCGTCGTGGTTTTCCATTCCATCCCGACTTGGATGTACTTGGGTCGCTGGTACGCATCTTGCCAGCCAACTATCATCTCCCATAAGCGGGTCATGAGGCTTATTAATGCAGCCATTGTTCTCGGCTTCTCTGGCGAGGTGTCATGACCATTCGTCTCGGACGTTGTGTTTGAAAGCTGCTAAGGCTTGGCGTCCGGACAGTCGACTATTTGGTTCTTTTTGATGAGGAACCTGTTCCAGAATTTGCGGGCTGACTCTCCGTGTTGTTGAGTTATGTGACTTAAATCGTCTGCATCCGGAGGACGGACATAAGTCCCTTGAAAATTTGCCCGAAAAGCATCCTCGAGCTCTTCCCAACTTCCAATGGTATTTTCAGGGAGGCTTTTGAGCCAATGCCGGGCTGGCCCTTTGAGCTTGAGGTGTAAGTATTTTATGGCGTGGAGATCATCTCCTCTAGCCATGTGTATGTGGAGGATGTGATGCTCAATCCAGACTCCAGGGTCTGTTGTTCCGTCGTATGCCTCTATGTTTACGGGTTTGAATCCAGCTGGGAATTCGTGATCCAGCACCTCATCGGTGCAACACAGGGGGTGTGCGGCACCCCTATATTTGGGTGTGTCGTGATGTTCGGATATTTAGCGTGTTGCATTGCTTGGAAGAGCTTGCTTTCTCGGCCCATAGATGGACCTAACTGGGCCATACTTTTGATGTGAATCCTTATGCGGATCGCGTGCCGGCTTGTGTACGGCACCGCTTGCCGCTCCATGTTTGCCATGTGGTCGTCTATCCGACCGGGCGGCCTCTTTGTTCTTTGATTGCGGGGGCTCTACGGCCTCCTCATCGAATTCGGGCAGTAATTTGTGCTTCGGGTAGCTCTTTGCTTGGCGACTTTCGCCGTATTTCTCTGCGGTGTTGAGTAGTTTGCTCCATCTAATTCTGAGTGCATCTTCCGCTGTTTTGAGCTTCATACCTTTTTCAGGCTACAGCGATGGCGGCGAGCCTTTTGTGGAGGTTCTTCTGCTCCAACAATTTGTCGGCATGAGATCGTCGGATTGTTATCTTCGCTGAGGCGGGTTGTTTATCAAGTTGTCTGTTAGGACGGTTGCTCGATAGCATGTAAATGCGTCCACGGTTCGCCCTGCTCTATGGCTGGGTCTGTGTGGCTGCCGTCTTTGCCAAGGCGGGACTTGGTGCGGCGTTTACGTTGCCGTTTTGACTGCTTTTCGAGGGATTTATCCTTCTTAGTGTCCCGTTGTTCCTCGTCGTAACTTCCTTTAGGTTTATCCACCATGTATACATCATGGGATGAGGTGGCTGTCCAGTATCCTATAGGTGCTGGTTCATGTTTGTCTCCTACATCGTCGTCCATACTGTCGATGTCTTCGGGGTCGAAATCGAGCACGTCGTTTAAGCTTTCGACAGTGGCTACAAAGTGGGCGGTGGGTGGGCGTTGAATTTCTTCGTCGTCTGCATCCCAACCTTCCTGACCATAGTCCGGCCAGGCCTCTCTTGATAAAGAGAGAGACTTTAGTGAATTCAGGATGTCACCAAAGGGCGAGTGCTGAAAGATGTCATGATAGTGAACTCCATAACGGCGCCCAATTGGATTCGATTGGCGGGCGCGGAGGTTGAGTCGGAGAGAGTTCGGCACCTTGGAGTCACGAGCTTCGCAGAGGACAGGGATGGAGTTCGGCTCAATCGCTGTAGAGATCGTAGCCCCCGAGGCGGTGTCCAACCACTCGTCCTCGATCGGTGAGTCGGCTCGAGCTAAGGGTCGAGGCGGACGCTGGTGAGGCCTCGAGGCTTTGTTGGTGGCGAGCTAGATCGTGCCCATCGAGACAATGCGGCGCGCTTGGCTGTGGCTCGAATCCGTCGAAGATTAAGTCTCCGCGGATGTCGGCCGTGTAGTTCAAACTCCCAAATCTGACCTGATGGCCAGGGGCGTAGCTTTCGATCAGCTCTAGATGGCCAATTGAATTGGCCCGCAGTGCAAAGCCGCCGAATACGAAGATCTGTCCGGGGAGAAAAGTCTCACCCTGGACCGCGTCGGTGTTGATGATCGAAGGAGCCATCGGGCCTAAGGATGAAGACACAGAGGAACTCTCAATGAAAGCACCAATGTCGGTGTCAAAACCGGCGGATCTCGGGTAGGGGGTCCCGAACTGTGCGTCTAGGCAGATGGTAACAGGAGACGAGGGACACGATGTAGGCAACCACGCCATAGCTGAATCTATCAACAAGCAAAAGTCACATTCCAATTCTGAAGTAAGCATACAATTTCCAAGTTAAATGCTAACATACTGTATGAACCGGAGAGAATAGATCTCAATTGATTAAATAAGCAATCGATACAAAATCTGTACTCTGAGGCTGAACTTACTTAGAAACTTAATAACTAAACTATATATGTAAGCTAGAGATCTCTCCCATAAACTATATATGAGCATGTATATAACATCACCCATCTCACAACCCATACTTAGTCTTGTCTCACTGGCAGTGCAGCAGGGAGCTTTGATTACACACATCTATGTAGTTGTGCCATCCCTCGACAGATTTGAGTAGCTAAGCTGTTACGGATGTCGTCCCCTTTGGATCAATCAAAGTTGCTCCCTCATGCTTTCCGTCTAGTAGAGTGGAGCGTCATGACGTCCACTGTTCTGCTAATCAGTTGATCAAACTGAACATACGTACAGAGCTGAATGGTTCAGTTCATGGGTAGGCTCAGATTGAAAATTGGGTTCAGTAGTCCAAAACAAAAACTTTAAGATGGTTGGTGTCGGTGTCAAAACCGGCGGATCTCGGGTAGGGGGTCCCTAACTATGTGTCTAGGCGGATGGTAACGGAGACTAGGGACACGATGTTTTACCAGGTTGGGCCCTCTCGATGGAGGTAAAACCCTACTCCTGCTTGATTAATATTGATTATATGGGTAGTACAAAGTGGATCTACCACGAGATCGAGAGGCTAAACCCTAGAAGCTAGCCTATGGTATGATTGTCGTTAGATCCTCTGGACTAAAACTCTCCGGTTTATATAGACACGGATAGGGTTAGGGTTACAGAGTCGGTTACAATGGTAGGAGATCTACTTATCCGTATCGCCAAGCTTGCCTTCCACGCCAAGGAAAGTCCTATCCGGACACGGGACGAAGTCTTCAATCTTGTATCTTCATAGTCCAGGAGTCCGGCCAACGGTGATAGTTCGGCTATCCGGACACCCCCTAATCCAGGACTCCCTCAGTTGGGTTGATATATTGTCGGTCATGGATTGGAGTGGGTTGGGTATTTCACTTCACGGATGGTATATGTGTATGAATTTTGGTTTGGATTTAGTTTGGGTCTTGGAGCATTCCCATTCCCATTCCCAGGTTTACATTTGGATGCTACAACCCGTGGATTGGGGTTCAGTTTGAGCTGAATATCTACAGAACTGAAACACGTATGCATGCAGATACAGAATGGGGGAAGAAGAGGGGAGGGGTTGGTTACCTTGGGAGGAGCAGCCATCCCCGTTGAGTCCAACGCCGTACCTCGCACACCGGCGGCCTCTTCCTTTCTTCTCCTTCCTCCTCCTAGGCATGGCCCCATCAAACAGAAGGAAGGAGACACACGACAACTTGCTCTCGATTTTGAGTCCAGCCCCATGGCCGGATCGGGGCGGATGGATCTGGGTGCCCTCCCGTCCCATGGCCGGCCGCCGCCTGATCTGCTTGGTCGATCTCCCTGCCTCTCTTCTCTTGTGGTGAGGGGAGATGGGTGGGGAAGAGAAAGATAGAGCAAAGGCCATGAAAGGCTGGCTGCTCGCTCGCTCGTTGTTCCTCTCGCTGCTCTCGCTCACTGCCTGGCGGCGGAGGCGACGGCGGGAAGAGGGACGAGTAGTGGCGGACCCAGGATTAGCTGACGTCCTAGGCGAGAAACTAAGGGCTAAAAATGACCCCAAAAAATTCCAGTTTCAAGCCATACAAAAGTCAATCTATGATGCATAACTAATAAAAAACCAAACATAATATTCAGTGGCAACATTTGTTCCATGATGGGTCAACTAATAAAGCAAGACAAATCAAAAGACAATATGTAGCATACGTAGATGATACAAAAGATCGATACAAATCAAAGGATTGGTTGATCTGAGCCTCTCATGACTACATCTTCAATACTAGAAGAAGCTAAACCTTCAATCATAAATTTTGAAATGCATATCAATGCATAATATAGCAGGTAAAACTAGTTGATAACAAATGCAAAATGTGAAAACTTACGTCAGACGAGGCAAAAGGCCTTTTCGTGTGCTATAACCTTGAAATCGCTTGATGATCTTTGATTCTTCAATACTAATAACAAATGCATCTCGCTCAATGTAACATACCATTCTATGGTTCATCCATTCATCGCCCATATTGTTCCTAAATCAGGAACATGCTCAACTGCCATGAATCTCTCAATCACGTCCCTTCGTTTGCCGAGATACCTACATAAGACAAAGGAGCATGATTAATATATATAAACTATAAGAAAATACGCATACCCATTTACTCCTTCATAGATCAGCTGCATAACTTGAAAAAAAGAATCCAGTGTCTTGTTTCTTTTACTCATCTTGACATCCTGTAATATTACATACAAACAAAAATTACTAAGTGTCTAAATCAGTTTCCACATCTAACAAACAGTGGCAATGTGGCATCACGCAACAACATTGGCATCTAGCACACCTAGAAACAAAAATCATCATCAAACAGTTTAAATTAGTTTCCAGGTTACAGTGGCATCTAGAAACAAAACATTTTACAGTGGCATCTAGAAACAAAACTTTGAGGTGCCTTTCGAAGTATAATACCTTCGGAGGTGAAGCAGGCGGTGAAAGTGCGTTATATCGACTAGAGGGGGGTGAATAGGCGATTTTTAGAGAATTTTACAAATTCTTCACTGAGGAATTTGCTGGTGAGGAAATTCCTTAGCGAAGAAATACATGCAGCGGAATAAGTACTCAGAAGTAAGCATAACAGATTACAGGCATAATCATCATGATGAAATGAAGATTATCACGAGCACGAAAAGCGTAATCACAGGATAACACAAGATGAAGACAAAGCGGTGAAGAAATTGGGCGAGGAAATTGAGAAAGTCTTGATCAAAGTCTTCAAACACAGATATGACAAACACTCAACACGATAATGAGGAAATGAAAGGGTTGAGGAAATAGAACCGATTAGGTTGGTGAAGACAATGATTTGGTAGACCAGTTCCAGCTGCTGTCTCGGTTATGCGTCTGGTTGGGCGGCTGAGTATTTAAACTCGAGGACACATGATCCGGACACCCGATCACTGAGCACGCAGCTCGGGACACCAAGTCCTCACCGTATTCTCCTTGAACTAAGGTCACGCAGACCTCGTCCAATCACTTGTGGTAAGTCTTGAGCGACTTCCAAACCTTCACATACTTGGTCACTCGGCGATCCACAATTCCTCTTGGATGCTCTAGACCGTGGCGCCTAACCGTCTGGAAGAAGCACAGTCTTCAAAGGTAAAAGCGTCGGATCCACGGGATCAATTTCTTGATGATGCTCAATCACTTTGGGTTTATTGGGGTTTGGTTTTGGGTTTTCCTCACTTTTGGGTTTTCCTCACTTGATGATTTTCGCTCAAAGTCCTCGGAGGATGGGTTGCTCTCAAATGACAAGTGTCAAGTTCTCTCGGAGCAGCCAACCAACTAGTGGTTGTGAGGCGGCTATTTATAGCCTCGGGAGCAGCCCGACATGATAAGACATAAATGCCCTTAAATGATATGACCGTTAGGTGGAGATATTTTGGGGACAGGTGGCCAAGAACACAACAGCGATCGGAAATTGGAACATCAAATTCCTCGGGGCTATCATGTTCCTCCTTTGTGTAGGCAATTTACCTGGCGAATTCCTAACTCCTCGATCAGAACAAATTCCTCGGTGACGGAAGAGCTTCGTCTACATCCTTTGAAGAATTGTTGAACTGTATGAGATTTCAAAAGCTTCACTCGAAGGGATTGGTAGGTGTAGGATTTTGAGTTGAGCATCAAATGGAAATTTTTCCTTAGTATTTCCTCGGCCCCCTTTAACAGTACGGTGTTTCCTATGACTCAAGAAAGAGAAAATGAAACTACGAAAACAAAAGTCTTCACGCTTCATATTCTTCAAATGAATACCAAGTCTTCAAGGTCACACCAATTTCTTCACTTTCAAAGTCTTCAGAAAGTCTTCAGAATATCAAATTCTTCAGTTGAAGAAATTCATTTTTAGGGGTCGACTTTCTCTCTAAATATCAAACTCCTCATAGACTCATAGACCTGTGTACACTCACAAACGCATTAGTTACTTAACCTATAAGTCTTCAATACACCAAAATCACTAAGGGGCACTAGATGCACTTACAATCTCCCCCTTTTTGGTGATTGATGACAATCTGAGTTAAGTTTTCAGCGAGGATAAACATATGAAGTGTAAACACTGATAATGAGGATTTTGATTGCAAGATATAGAAGAACTCCCCCTGAAGGTGTGCATAGTGAGGAAATTGCTTTTGAGGCAATGCACATTTGAAGAATTGAATCATGGAGATCTCCCCCTATATCTTGTAATTCATACACGCATTTGACATATAGTATGAAGAATTTGAAATGCATGATGAAATATGGTGCTTGATGATATGCAGAGCATGCAAATTAATGCATAAAGAGTCTCAGAGCCCAATGCGTATGAGGAATTTGAAACTTTTCATGAGTATCAGATCCCAAATCGATTTGAAGATTTTCACCGAGCTCATGAGGATCAAAGCATAACAGGGATCAACGCATATCAATACTACTTTAATCAGAGCATAGAGCAAAAGCATAATGCATCAAAAGTATCAAAGCACCATCGGGTTTAAGATTACAACTCGATCCAATAAAGGTTTGGAAGAGCGAGAGTTGTAACTTAATAAAATATTGTATATAGACAAAAGCGAGACCGGCTTGAAGACTAACTCAAATTTCTCCCCTTTGTCATCGAATGACCAAAAGGATCGGCGAGGACTAACGCTCTTGAAGAATTTCAAGTTGAAGATGGGCCTTGACATTAGCCGGGGTTGTTCGTTGAAGTAGGACCAGCAGCGATGTCTTCCAAATCTTCATTTTCATCGATGTCGCGAGATGAAGAATAGGAGCTAGCCACCAAGGAAGGAACTTTGACTTTCTTGAATTTCTTGGAGGAGGTGCAGACCAGTCAAATTCTTCCTTGAGTCCCATTGATTGCAGTTCTTCTTCATTGTATACATGTGAAAGAACAGCCAGTGCGCTTGAAGGTTTCATGAAGATAGTAGTGGTTTTCTTCTTTGCATTGTGAGTTGAGGTCATGTTGTAAAGAATAGTACCAAAGCGACGTTTGACCCACTTGTGATTGCGATCAACCTTGATGAAGGCGAGGAGTAATTCACGATCAGTCATCACCACAGGTGCGATAGCTTGAGGACTATGCTTGGCGAGGTATTTGCTGCTTTGAGTCATGTGTGGCGAGTCATCATTGGTGGAGTAAGATGCTGCTGCGAAACTGTCCATCAATGGGCGAATGCCTTCATCTATCACAGCAGTAGCCTTTCCCTTTTCATCGGTGAGGTAATTGGCGTTTGAGGACTTCAATCGAGGCAGGTAGCTGCAGTGGTTCAAAGTATCGACCTTGTAATTGGTGAAGATCTTGACTGATGAATCTCATAATCCAAAGGCGCATAAGGTTTCAGCTCAAAAGGTGACATGGCAATGTTAGCGAGTCCTCATGAAGAAATCATGGAAATTGGCAGAGCGCCATGGATGATGTTGAACAACATATTCTTCATGATGCCAGCGACTTCTTCATCGTTAAGTCGTGGCCCTTGATAGGACTCATAGTCTTCGTCGAATTCGATAGACTGTTCGAGGCACATATAACAATTCCTTGACGAGAATTTGGTCCTTGGAGCTTGCCTTGGTTTCAAAGGCTTCATCAGCACTTGCATATAGTGATTTGAAAGTTCCTTTTCTTCATAGATCGGCGTGCACCGTCAAGCTGGAGGACTGAGTGGAAGGGCTCGAAGCAATTCACTTCTTTGGTGCCTTGTAGTGGGTGTTTTCGGTCATCAATCCAAGACCCATGAAGTCACATCTTGACATCTCCGGTGATGTGCAGGGTTGCATAGAACTGAAGAATTAGCTCTTCATTCCAATCACAAATATCGGTGCAAAAGTTGAGAAGACCTGCATCATGAAGAACACTTAGGGCGGGCTCAAAGCTGGCGGCGACTCCATATCCACATGAGGAATATGAGCATGATCGAAGATTTTGTCCTTGTTGAAAAGCGAGGAATAGAAGTTGGCTTGGTGGCAGTCGAGCGACTCTTCCTAATCCGAGCAGAATCATAGGGATTATATTGATGAAGAACACATGCTCGACAAAGAAATCTTCAGCCTTGAACTTTTGTTTGGTTGAGAAGCGGATTCTTCTGTTTTGGCGAGAGGGTGTCGATCGGTTGCATCACCACCTCGGGAATCGTAAGTTCAGGTTCTTGACTTGAGGAATTTCTTGATCCTCAACTTGTGCAATCTGAGGATTTTCAGCAGCAGCAGTTTCATCGGCGCTAGTGGCTGGAATTTCTTCATGCAGAACCGTGGGTTGATTTTCTTGAGTCTATCTGGACGATGCATGCGGTGAGTGAGGAACTTGTTGAAGCGGGGTGAAGAGCGGAGTATTGGGATGTTGATTTTCCCAAAATCATCATTGATTCTTGAGTGGTGCATCCAATATCCACATCTTCATTTTCAATTTCCTCGGCACCATCTTGAGAATTTCATGGTCGATGAGGGAATGGCTGGGGTTGAAGGACAGCTTCCACTTCAATTTCTTCATCAATTTTCTCGACGAGAGCGGAGATTGATGTTCTTCATCAGATCCGGTTGGCACTTCATATTCTTCTCCAAAGGAACCACTTCCTTTGAAGGTATGGAGAAATTGGAATAGCATCAATCGGGTTTTCAAGAGCTGGTCATTGGCTTCATTTTCTTGCGGCGAAGAATCAGCGCTGGTGATGCTTTTCTTTTCTTCACAGCAGCTCTTTCCGCAGCCTTGGTTTTCTTCACATCGAAGCAGATGGAAGAATTGGAGTGGGAGTTGGCGCAGGAGGAGGCTGAGGAATTTGGTGCAGTTTCTTGAGAGCAAGCGATGCAGTTCCCTGTCTTGAGCAATTTCTTGAGCGCACCACTAGTGGGTGCCTGGCGATTTCTTCGGTGGCTGGAATTTCTTCATCAGCCTGGAATCAGCATTTTCTTCAGCAGGCTGAGCTTCAGCGTTCTGGCATTTTCTTCATTAGGCTGGCGGAGGCTTCACTGAGGATTTCATGTTGCGCAGGTGCAGCAACAGTTGTGAGCTTCTTCGTCGGATCGTGAATCTGGTCTTGACAACTTCCCAATCAGCATAGTGCGTGTCAAAGTTCTTGCTGAGGTTCTGAATTTCAGTTTGAGCTTGAAGAAGTTCCTCGGTGTCATCTTGACAACATTTTCTTGAAACCTCTCCTTCTTGTATTGAGCCTTCTTGATTTCCTTCGCCTTCTCGAACTTCCATTTTCTTCAGCGATGAAGTGAGTCAACATATGACTTTGACCAGGTGTCAAAGGAAGATCGAGCGAGAGGGTATTGGGATCGTTGTGCCAAGGTCGATGAAATCGAGGACTTTCTTGGGTCCAAAAGCGGTGGCACAAGCTGTTCCCTTGGCTCTTCGGCTCTAAGCAGCGGTCTCGATGATTTCTTCAAGTTCTTCATCGGATGCCTCATCATCGGATGTACGTGGACTACAAGCTGTTTCTTCCTTGGGCTAGGCGAGGACCACGTCCAGCTGTTGCTTTTGTCTTCAGCAGTCGGGCTGATGAAGAATTGAAAGCAGGTGAGGAATTTGCGAGAGGTGCACGAGGCAATTGAAAACCAGCAGTCCTTTGACAAGTCGCTAGATGCTTTGGGCCCGAAGGTTTGGGCGGAGCAGTGAGGACTTTGATGGAGCGATAGTGGTGTGAGAATTTCTTCTTGAGAATTTGCCTTGAGGAGCTCTTGAGAACTTGGCGTGAGGGCACAGATGAAGAAACACTTGGCTTATTGGCAGACTTCTTTTGCATCGATTTCCTCGGCTTGGCGAGACCTCGATGGCAGCGCAGCGGCAGAATCCTCATTGAATTTCTTCACGCTTCCTTTGCTTGCTTAGCCAACTTTGCTTGGCGTTTAGCCCATTCATCGGAAAGTCCTCACGCGTTTGGCGCTAGTGGGATCAGCTATTTGGCCTGGTGCCAAAGGGCTCTTGGGCATGGAGGATTTAGCGAATTTCTTCATGTACTTAGGTGTAACATAGCGGTATTCCTTCCATTCCGTGCCCATCTCCGTTCAATTTTCTGAATCGCACCTTGCGTTGGTTTTGCTTTCCTCATCGGTGTGCAATAGTCAGCATATATTTCCTCGGGGATTTGAATGCTATCATGACCTCAGGTTTCTTTCCTCCCTTCTGCGGCTTCTTGCCATCGCCATTTTCTTGGTGAGGAAATTGAACAATTGAGTTCTCTGAAGAAGTGTGCAGTTTTTCTTGAGAGCTGCAAATGAGTTAAGTTGATGAGAACCTAGGGATTCAGCAGCAGACATTTGTACCTGTGACAGAGTATAGGTGCGAGGAATTTGAAGAGGTCATATCGTTCTCGGAGGGTTTTCAAAAGAACAAGTTTGAGGATTTTGACCAAGATGAGCCTTGAAGAATTTCAATAAGCGTTCTTTATCTTAGGTTCGAGTTGTATAGATCGAAGATCCACACAATTGAGGAATCTTGAAGAAAATCATAGCTTAGTGAAATGAGTCAAGAGATTTGAGTGTTCATATGTGTGAGAATTTGAAATAAACACCTTTGAAGAATTTGAAGAAAATTTGAGAATCAAAGTGAGTAAATAAAAGTAACTTTTAATTTACGAAGTGAAGAACACGACGAACTGAGATGAACAGTTGGGAAGTTAAATCGTTCAGATCTTCCCACCCTAACTTGGCAGAGGAAATCAGCTACGGACGGCGGAGTGAAGATTTTCCACGGTCGGTAGCAATCGTCGGCGAAGAGGTCAAGGTAGTGAAGCTTTTCCTCACTGGCGACGATGGAGTAGCGGCGCTAGGGTTTCGAGGAGCTCGGCGGGAGAGAGATCGGCGAAGTAAATGAGTGAGGAAGGGAGAGAGGGTATTTATAGCCACGGTGAAAAGCGGCTCGTCCAGAAGAATTAGGACGAGCGTGCCTGACCGCTTCCTTCTCACGACATGTGTCACCCACGTCTGTGTAGTGGAGATCGTGTGCGATCGTGGGTGGATATAATAATGCATCGTGGGATGCGGAGCAGTTTAATGGTAAAATCGAAGTTTGGATAAGATTCGTTTTAAAAGTTCCGTTCGCAATTTCTTCAGCTATCAAGGACACAATGAAGAAATTGAGCGAGTTTCAAAGTAGAACGCACATGAAGAATTTGTGAATGGATTGGGTTGAGTATAGCATAGAGGGAAAGGTCGATCACATTCACTTAGCGAAAAAGCGACTTGAAGAAATAGCCATAAGTGAATCTTGTAGAGGACATAAATCCATATATATATATATAGCCAATGAAGAAAGGCAGCGGAAAGCAGTGAAGAATTTGCAAAGTTGAAGAATTTGAAAAACTGAAGAATTTGAAAAACTGAAGAATTTCAAAAAGCGAAGAATTTCAAAAGCGAGGAAAAACTCAAATTGAAGAATTTCAACTTTGGTGGTGGTGTGACCCACCGTATAAGAATGATGATTTCAGACACAGCGTACAATTGTCGTAGGGTTACGAGAATCAAATTCTTCATTAATTTCTTCACACTTAGAGTGTTATTCTTCATTGATTGAAGAAAACGTTTCTTCATGTGTTGCACATCTAAGTCATCAATTTTGCATAAGTGTTAGGATGTGTGCCTTTTCAAAGAACGTTCGAAGATTCTAAGATATTTAGCTCACACGCAACTTGCTAAATCTCTTCTCATCCAAGGGCTTAGTGAAGATATCAGCTAGCTGTTCTTGATCTTCACATGCTTTCGATGGAGATGTAAGCCCTTCAACACATGATCACGAAGAAAATGATGGCGAATTTGAATGTGCTTTGTCTTGAGTGCTGAACTGGGTTGTGAGCAATCTTGATGGCACTCTCATTGTCACAATAGAGAGGCACATTCTTCACGTTGATGCCGTAGTCCTTGAGGTTTGCTTCATCCATAGTAATTGAGCACAACACGAGCCAGCAGCAATGTATTCAGCTTCGCGATGGACGGTGATCGCAGATTCTGTTTCTTTGAGGACCAACGGACCAAAGATCGTCAGAAATGACAAGTACCAGATGTTGACTTGCGGTCCACACGATCACCAGCATAGTCAGTCAGAATATCAATGAGATCAAAAGTAGAGCCCTTGGGGTACCATAATCCTAGTGTTGGTGTGTGAGCTAGATATCGAAGAATATGCTTCACAGCCTTATGGTGTGATTCCTTGGTGTAGCTTGAAATCGGGCACACATGCAAACACTAAGCATTATATCTGGCCTAGATGCACATAAGTACAATAAAGAACCAATCATGGGCGGTATACCTTGTGATCGAAGTCAATACCATTTTCATCGATTGCATAGATGGCCATTTGTGGGCATAGGAATTTTGACGCCTTTGCAATCTTGCATGCGAATTTCTTGAGGACATCTTTGAGGTATTTCTCTGAGATATGAATATGCCATTGTGTTGTTGTGAATTTGAAGACCTAAGAAGAATTTCAACTCTCCATCATAGACATTTGATATTCTTCACTCATCATATAGGCAAATTCATCACTATAACGTTGGTTAGTACAGCCAAAGATAATATCATCAACATATATTTGGCACACAAACAGTTCACCATCATAAGATTTAGTAAAGAGAGTAGGGTCGAGTGAACCGGGTGTGAAGCCATTCTTCACGAAGAATTCCTTCAATGTATCATACCACGCCGAGGGGCTTGCTTGAGGCCATAGAGGGCCTTATTTAGTCTGAAGACTTTGTCAGGATTCTTTGGATCTTCAAAACCTGGGGGTTGAGCAACATATACTTCTTCCTCAAGCTTACCATTGAGGAATGCACTTTTCACATCCATTTGATATAAAGTGATATTGTGATGGTTAGCATAGGCGAGTAATATCTGAATAGACTCAAGTCTAGCGACAGTGCAAAAGTTTCATCGAAATCAATTCCTTCAACCTGCGTGTAGCCTTGAGCTACTAGTCGTGCCTTATTCCTCACCACAAGACCATTTTCATCTTGCTTGTTGCGGTAGATCCACTTTGTGCCAATGATATTATGCTTGCGAGGATCTGGGCGTTTGACCAGTTCCAGACGTTGTTGAGCTCGAACTGATGTAATTCTTCTTGCATGGCCTGAATCCCTCCGGCTCGAAATGCTTCATCTACCTTAGTGGGCTCTGTGATAGAGACAAAAGCATAGTGCCCACAAAAGTTAGATAAGTGTGAAGCTTTTGAGCGAGTGAGAGGACTGGCGCTTCAATGTCATCGATGATCTTGTCAACTTGCACTTCTTTTGCAGCGAGGATGAGCTGGTTGTCTTGAGGAATTTGATCATTTTCCTCGGCACCATTTTCTTGACATTATCTTGGTGCATCAGCTCGGCGTTCTTCGCGTCTGAGAATGAATTCTTCAGCAGTTTCTTGATGGGAATGACATCCTCGGTTGCCTTGAACTGATAGAATCCTCGGTGCTGGTTAAGTCTAACACTGAAGGTAGGTGCTCTCTTTGCGAGCCATTAGTTTCATCGAACCGCACATCTGATGTCAACAATCTTGTGAAGTGCAATGTTGAAGACTCTATAGGTGTGCGAGTCCTTTCGTAACCAAGCATAAAACCTTCATGTGCTTTGGTGCAAATTTAGAGTGGTGGTGAGGATCTCTAATCCAGCATTTAGCACGAAGACTTTGAAATAACTTACATTGGGTTTCTTGTCGTTGAGGAGTTCATAGGCAGTCTTCTTGAAGAATTTGTGAAGATATACTCTGTTGATGATGTGGCACGATGTATCAATTGCTTCAATCCGAAGCGACTAGGCGTTTTGTATTCATCAAGCATAGTGCGAGCCATCTCAACAAGAGTTCTGTTCTTGCGCTCCACGCGCCATTTCTTTGAGGAGTATAGGGGCAGATAACTCATGAGTAATACCAAGTTCATCAAGATAGTCATCAAGACTAGAATTCTTGAACTCAGTTCCATTGTCATTCTGATGTGCTTGATCTTCACACCAAAGTTGGTTGAAGCCCTCGAGGAAAATCGTTTGAAGATTTCCTGCACTTGATTTTTGTAAGTAACAATGTGTACCCATGTGTAACGAGAGTAATCATCAACAATAACAAAGCCATAAAGAGATGCATCATTAGTGACAGCTGAGTAATGATTGGGACCAAAGAGGTCCATGTGAAGCAATTGAAGGGGCGAGTAGTGGTCATGATAGTCTTATTTGGATGCTTGGCCTTGGTCATTTTCCAGCTTCACGGGCTCCGCATAAGTGATTCTTGAGGAATTTGACATTCTCAATGCCAATGACATGCTTCTTCTTCGCAAGCGTGTGCAAATTCCTCATGCCTGCGTGACCAAGTCGTCGATGCCATAGCCAGCCTTCTGAAGCTTTTGCAAGTAGGCACATGGCTGGTTGTGGTCTGTAGAGAAATCAACAATATACAAGTCTCCTCTCCTAAAGCCTTGAAGACTTTGGAATTGTCGACTTCCATAATCACAACACAGCGATACTTGCCAAAGATAACAACCATATCAAGATCACAAAGCATTGAGGCTGACATGAGGTTATATCCTAAAGACTCAACAAGCATGACTTTGTCCATGTGCATGTCCTTAGAGATAGCAACCTTACCAAGTCCCAATACGACTTTTGCCTTTGTCGGCAAAGATGATATGCTTCAGATGTGGCGGTGATAAGGAGCATCCATCAATAGATTCTTGTCACCAGTCATGTGATTTGTACATCCACTATCGAGAACCCACTCAGTGGCTTTGGGTTGATCATCCTGCAGATGAATTAGTACAACTTACGATCTCATATACTTCATCAGTGAAGAATATGATATCAAGTTCATCAGATGAATTTCATCAGTCAGTATCAATTAGATAAGCAGTATGAGGACGTGTGAAATGAAAGTTCATTTCATCATGATTAACTGCGTCCTTTCGAGCATTTTGTCGGGCCCCGACAAATTCTTGAGACGTTTAAGACACGTCGGAGACCTGACCCTGCGAGAAGAGATTAGTTCTTTTCTTCACCACCCACATCTGAAGGGGTGGCAAAGAGTTCATCATTCTGCGAGCACCATATGAGAATGGTGGCATAGAGGCCAAACCATTTCGTTTCACATAAGAGGGTTAGGGTAAGCATATGAATAAGCGAGAGAAATTCTTGAGGACTTATGAACATATTGGTTTGAAGAATAATGCACATATTCATAGCCCTTAGCTCTACCTGCGAAATAGAGTTATTAGCACGATGATAATCATATGAGGACTTTGATCCTTTTGAGAATTTGATCCACGTGAGAATTTGGTCCATATGAGGACTTGGATCCATATGAAGAATTTGGTCCATATGAAGAATTTGATCTGGGGTTCCTTTTCTTCACGGTGGTGTCATGAGGACATTCACTGAAGACTTTCAAGGCACTTCTTGGGAACCCAGATTTTCTTCATAGGGGACCGTTCTGCGATTAGTGCCAACATATCTAGCAAATACTTCACCATTCTGATTTTTGAACAGTTTATAGTTTGAGTCAAATGACTCATCATCGAATGAGGAAATTCACATGTAAAACCAGATAAGGTAGATGGATCAAGCTGGAGGTCCCTTTGCAGCAACCCATGAGGTTTTGGGATCTGCTCGGGCTTCGATCGTTCCATCGACATTGAGTTTCCTCTCAAAGGCAATACCCTCTTTCCTAGGGTTCTGTTGAGGATCTGCTTTTAAGCACATCACAAAAGTCGATGCCCTTTGAGGCTTTTGTACATGCTGTCATGTACAATTCCTTCAACCCTGCATCGTCGGTGATACTAGCAATGTCCTCGGTGAGGAATTAGTGATAGTAGAGGCAGGTGAAGAATTTATAACAGTTGAAGCATTTGAACATTGGTGAAGAATTAGCGATTCACGTTCAATGCACTTTAAGCATGGAGGAACAAATTCTTCTTGAGAAGCGCTGATTTGTTGAGCAAGTAATGAATCGCGCTCCTTACGAAGATCTTCATAACTCGCTCTTAGCTTCTCAAGATCTTGCTTTCTTTGAAGAAATTCATAAGAAAGTTTCTCATGATCGAGATAAGAGAGTGTTATGATGACCTTGAAGGCTGTCAAGCCTAGGTGAACTCTCTGAAGATTTTCGATCAGGGCTTGAGTGCGATCCATTTCTTCACCTAACATATCATCACTCTTATCTAGCATGTTTTGAACCTTTTCAAAAGCCCTTTGTTGTTTTATAGCAATCTTAGCAAGTTTAGAGTAGCTGGGCTTGAGATCCTCATCGATTCATTTTCACTAGATTCGGAGGAGGTGTAATTGAGTACCTTGGCACCTTTTGCCATGAAGCATAATGAGATGATGATGATTACGGCTCGAAAGTCATCGTTTTGAGGATTCCTTGAAGTCCTCAAACCAGGGATCATAACGAGTTCGATGACCTTCATAAACATCGAGATTCGGTCCCAGATAAACCGCATTGCAAAGATGCATAATGCGCTTGAATTCATCTCTTGATAGGCGCGAGCAGATGATATCCTTCGCCATGATATCAAGTCGAGTGAATTTGCGAATATCATCGGTGTTCGCCGCCTTGCATAGATCGAGTAAGGCCAATTTCAGTGACGGTCCACAGCTCGCTCATTTGTCCATTGCCATGAGGCGCTTCCTCATCATGGCCTTCCACTTGGGATAATCGGGACCGTCAAAGATAGGGCATGTCACTTTCTTCATACCTGCGGTCGACATAACTAAAACTCCAGGTGGTTAAACCAAAATCACACAGAACAAGGGAGTACCTTGCTCGATACCAATTGAAAGTCGTTATATCGACTAGAGGGGGTGAATAGGCGATTTTAGAGAATTTTACAAATTCTTCTTTGAGGAATTTCTTTGGTGAGGAAATTCCTTAGCGAAGAAATACATGCAGCGGAATAAGTACTCAGAAGTAAGCATAACAGTTTACAGGCATAATCATCATGATGAAATGAAGATTATCACAGAGCACAGAAAGCGTAATCACAGGATAACACAAGATGAAGACAAAGCGGTGAAGAAATTGGGCGAGGAAATTGAGAAAGTCTTGATCAAAGTCTTCAAACACAGATATGACAAACACTCAACACGATAATGAGGAAATGAAAGGGTTGAGGAAATAGAACCGATTAGGTTGGTGAAGACAATGATTTGGTAGACCAGTTCAAGCTGCTGTCTCGGTTATGCGTCTGGTTGGAAGCGGTGAGTATTTAAACTCGAGGACACGCATGATCCGGACACCCGATCACTGAGCACGCAGCTCGGGACACCAAGTCCTCACCGTATTCTCCTTGAACTAAGGTCACGCAGACCTCGTCCAATCACTTGTGGTAAGTCTTGAGCGACTTCCAAACCTTCACATACTTGGTCACTCGGCGATCCACAATTCCTCTTGGATGCTCTAGACCGTGGCGCCTAACCGTCTGGAAGAAGCACAGTCTTCAAAGGTAAAAGCGTCGGATCCACGGGATCAATTTCTTGATGATGCTCAATCACTTTGGGTTTGTTGGGGTTTGGTTTTGGGTTTTCCTCACTTTTGGGTTTTCCTCACTTGATGATTTTCGCTCAAAGTCCTCGGAGGATGGGTTGCTCTCAAATGACAAGTGTCAAGTTCTCTCGGAGCAGCCAACAACTAGTGGTTGTGAGGCGGCTATTTATAGCCTCGGGAGCAGCCCGACATGATAAGACATAAATGCCCTTAAATGATATGACCGTTAGGTGGAGATATTTTGGGACAGCGGTATGAACAAACAGCGGTCGGAAATTGGAACATCAAATTCCTCGGGGCTATCATGTTCCTCCTTTGTGTAGGAAATTACATGGCGAATTCCTAACTCCTCGATCGAACAAATTCCTCGGTGACGGAAGAGCTTCGTCTACATCCTTTGAAGAAATTGTTGAAGCTGTATGAGATTTCAAAAGCTTCACTCGAAGGGATTGGTAGGTGTAGGATTTTGAGTTGAGCATCAAATGGAAATTTTTCCTTAGTATTTCCTCGACCCCCTTTAACGAAGACGGTGTTTCCTATGACTCAAGAAGAGAAAATGAAACTACGAAAACAAAAGTCTTCACGCTTCATATTCCTCAAATGAATACCAAGTCTTCAAGGTCACACCAATTTCTTCACTTTCAAAGTCTTGAAAGTCTTGAATATCAAATTCTTGATTGAAGAAATTCATTTTAGGGTCGACTTTCTCTCTAAATATCAAACTCCTCATAGACTTATAGACCTGTGTACACTCACAAACGCATTAGTTACTTAACCTATAAGTCTTCAATACACCAAAATCACTAAGGGGCACTAGATGCACTTACAGGCGGGCCTACGGTGTCTGAAGTGAATCAGGGGCTCAGGGCAGCGTTGGAAGAGAGGAGGTTCGGGGTGGCGGCGTTGTAGGCGAAGAGGAGGACGGCGTCAGTGACCTCGGTCATCGGAGGCGACGTAAGATGCGGAGGAGAAAGGGGAAGTTCGGAGACGGGGATTTGGGAAGGAAGTTGGAGCCGATCCACCAGACGTAGAAGAGAAGGGACTCCGGTGGCCGGAGATTCATCGGGCGGCGACGGGCAGAGGAGGGCCAATACTAGGGTTCGTCCTGCTCGGGGCGTCTGGTTCGTCCAGACTAGCTCTGTTCGTGCGGCAGCAAAGCGGCTGGCAATGGTCTAGGCTGCCTGGGCTTACAAGTGGGCTACGCCCCAGGCCAAACCTATTTCTTTTTAAAATATGGGCTGAGGAAAATTCCCACGCCCACGCAATGGCCTGGGCTGCCTGGGCCCAGATCCGCCCATGGGGACGAGGGTCCCGGCGGCGGCGGCGGCGGGACGAGGGTCGCGGGTGAGGGTCGAGGGGGAGAGAGAGGTGAGGCAGGAGGAAGAGGAAAGGGGGCGACACGAGTGCGGGAGGAGGAGCGGCTCCCTTTTATACTCTGATGCGTGAAATGACGAAAATGCCCCCGGCAGGGCACCGAATTAACAAGCGGTGGCATGAGGGAGGTGGAACTATTCATAGCAATTTAAAGGCGACGTGGATGGCCTGGTCCTATCTACGACTTTTTGAGGGTTTATATGTTCAATTGGGATGGCCTTATCGACCAAAATTGGTGGCTTCACATCTGGCTGCATCACATTCAAGTAGCAACTCGAGGAGTCCGTCTTTGATTGTTCGATGCTTTTGTTAGTTTTATAGGAGGGGTTTAATGTGATTTTCAAAAGGTTTTCGATAATTCTCGTATCTTTCTAATGCTAATCCTTCAAGAAAGAAGAAAAGTTGTTTTTGTTGGAAATATGCTCTAGAGGCAATAATATTGTATTATTATTATTATAATAGTCCTCTCCTCCGGCGATGAGGAGGACCAACCGCAGCAGC
The DNA here is from genome assembly GCA_021605205.1 of Aegilops longissima. Classification (NCBI taxonomy): domain Eukaryota; kingdom Viridiplantae; phylum Streptophyta; class Magnoliopsida; order Poales; family Poaceae; genus Aegilops; species Aegilops longissima. The sequence continues at coordinate 71,539,313 of CM038676.1, forward strand.
GGCCACGTTTACTCTCGGAGGCGGCTCTGACGAACGAAGAATTCGTTCGTCACGTGAAGGTCATGATGGAGCGCTAGGCCCGTCAGATGGGTCCGGCGCCACCGTTACCGGCGCGCGTGGAGGAGGAGCCACCGTCCCCGCCATGGGTCCGCATTAAGTAGGAGCCGACGTCCCCCCGCCGGCAGGTGAAGGACGAGTCGGCGTCCCCGCCGTGCAACCGCGGCATCCACATTAGAGGGCGTGTGAAGCATGAGCCGGCGTCCCCCCAGCGCCTCCCCCGTGTGAAAGAGAAGCGGCACAGCCGCTACGCACGGAACGACGGGCCCTCTTCGCCACCAGGATGCCAACTCCGCCCGATGAAGGAGGATTTGCCGCCCGCGATCGCCTAGGCGCGTGGCCGCATCCTCCACTATCTCGAAGGAGGCGGTTACGACGATGCATCCGACTCTCGTGCCGTGGTATCCGAGGCCGAGCGCGCGGCGCGACAGTAGGCTAGGTGGATATGTCGCCGGAGTGGGTCCGCAATGACCTAGACCTTACTGCCGCGTGGGCACTCGACCGCTCCGTCACCACCGTGGAAACGGCCGCCAGACGTCGTCACCGCCTTGACAACGAGGAGTGGTCGTTGAGCAACTGCTCCGTCAACGCCGACAGGGACAAGGTCGCCGCCCGCGCCGTTGGCAGTGGCCAGGGAGGCCCTTCGCACCGCGCAACAGGAGGCGGAGCAGCTCCGCCATGACCGCCAGGCAGCCGCTGGAGGGACGACGATGACGACGCTAACACAGACGCCGATAGCGGTGCAGAAGGATAGGGCAGCCACACTTATGTGGTGGTTGTCCGATATAGGATTTAGTGTTTTTATAGCTTTTAGTAAAACGGTTGAAATATCATATGTTTATGTGAATTATAATAGAACTTGAATGAAATCCGTTCGGTTTGCATGATTTTCATCCGCCTTTTGAAAAGATGTTTGAAATATATACTGCTACGGTTGGATGTCGTCCTCCCACATTCGTGTCCGTGGATTGATCCTCTTGTCCGCGGACGGATGCGGAAGAAAATTTACGAATTGCCATTGGAGATGCCCTAAGCATGCAGCCAAAACACCTCCTTCGTGTCATAAAAGTACGTGTTATAGTACACATGCATGCAATATCGTTATCTCTCCCTCTTTTTAAAAGTTCATCCATTTGTTTCCTCTTTGATAATTTCAACCAATCGTATCTTTAAAATAATTCTTTATTTTTGAAACTTTTTATATATTTTAAATCCCGGTGGTGAGACCTTTTAGAACAAGGTCAATCTTGGATACATTTCGAACATGTTTCAAATTTGACATTTCACATTCCTACGTGAAACAAACCTATTTCACTAGAAAAATGAAAAAAAAACCTTTTCAGTTGAAAGATGTGAAATCAACCTATTTGTCCCAAATATGGAACTGAAATGTCAATTTCTAAAACTAATATTTGGAATGTGTAATAGTTTATTTCAACAGAGTGAAATATGCTATTTCAAAAACCTGCAATTGAAATAGATGTGATTTTTGGGAAACAAAGCAGTCAAAAGTACCTTCTAAAAGTGAAAAAAAAGTGAAACTAATTATTTTGAAATATGTAACAGTTAATTTCAAAATATTGAAATATGCTATTCCAAAAATATGAAATTGAAATAGATGTGATTTTTGTGAAACAGGTAAGTGAAAAGTGGAATGTACCTTCTGAAAGTGAAAACAATGCGACACTGAAATGTCAACTTTGTGAAATTGATTATTTGAAAATGTGTAACAATTTATTTTAAAAGAGTGAAATATGTTAATTAAAAAAAATTGCAATCACGGCGTCCTAATCGGACGCCGCGTCAACGAGAAGCGGCTGTCGCCGCCTCCCCAGAAGCTCGTCCTCCCGGAGCACCATTACGGCGCAGGAGTGCGCGGACAGGGAGCGGTGATGCCGGTACAGGCACAATGCCGCGCGCCAGGCGGAGTTCACAGACTCCAACGTTCCGCCGCCAGATATCCTCGCTGACCTGGAGCTCGCAACAACATGGACCCTCGACCGGTCCAAAACCACGGTGGAGACAAGCAAGCGGCGTCTCCGCCATCTCGAATAGGAGATGGTGAAGTACAACCAGGAGTGGTGTTTCCGCGAGTCCACCGCCATCACCACCTCCTTCAACTACTGCCACCTGTCTCTCCCCCAGCCCAAGTTTGCAGTGGTCGCGGCCGTACTGCCCGCATCGCAGGAGCAAGCTGAGAAGATCATTCATGAGCACCGGAGAGCGACAACAACAGGGAAGCCCTATTGTGATCCCACGCCTTACCGTTGCCCGAAGCCTGACTCCGACGATGGTGACGGGTGCCGCCGGCTAGCACGGCAGGGCGTACGAGGTCCCCGTCAAGTATAGGGTAGTTTAGGTTTTTCTATGGATTACCGGTCGAAATGTCGCCCGGTTTTATGTAAAAATTATCCGAGTTTCAATGAAAATCATCCGGTTGTTAAAATTAGCATCAAATTTATTTACTTTCGTTAAATTCTGTTTCAAATGTGGCCGGACATTTGCGGCTAGTTTTGGATGCCTGGCTCCAGCATCGCTATCCCTGTACTAGTTCCCTTCCGCGGACGGATACGGACGTCCGGTTGGAAGGTCAGCGTTGGAGATGCCCTTATTCCTTCAAATTGAAATAAAAATACAATAGATACCAGATAATATTATAATTTTGAACCGCAATTGTCGGCAAAATACTAGTAAATAACCTCAAATGTGTCGCCAATAGCTCCTGTGCGACGTTTTTTATGTGAATTGGCTAGAGTGCGACGTTGTTCAAGCAAATGGCTGTGGTGCGACACATTTGAGCAGTTAAATAGCCCAGGGCCACAGGGGGTGTTAAATGTGGTTAAATTGGTCGTCAACCAAGCCCGTTTATGTTAGGACATGTGGGTCCAACAATTGCTCCTCAAAACAGGTGACCGTGTGCCTGCCGCCCGACCGTGCGGGCCGCCACTCTGCCCCTCCCCTTCTTCTCCGGTGGCGGCGGATCTTGCGTTCTCAGCGGTGGCGGCGGAGCCCCTCGTTCTCAGCGGCGGCGGAGCCTTCGTCCTAAAAAATGGTGAGTGAGAACACTAGTCCCCTCCCGTTCCTCTCTCGGCCCCGTAGATCTCAGCTCGTTTCCTTTGTTTTCACTTGTTGAATCGATAGGTTGTGAGGGGAGCCCGTGGGCATCTTGAGATGGAGCCATGATTCAACTTGAATAGGTAATGCTCCTCTCTCAGTCCAATTTTGCATGCAATTAGGGCCTAGTCTGCTCTTTCTCACGGGCTCACACTGTCCGCCATTGTGAGGGGATCTTGCCGCTCGGACCTTGAATTGACGGTCAATTTCTTTCCATCAAAGGAAAAATTAGTTGATGGTAGCATTCAGAACATTGAGATAGACACAATTGTTAAATGGGAGGTTGAGTTTACAGAGATTGATCCACAAGTTCTGAGAACATGGGAGAGAAGGCAGTGAAGAAATGGGTGGAAAAATTGGGGAGAAAGTTGTTTGGGGTCGAGCAAGAAGTATCATTGCTATGCGGTTTGATGATTGGAAAGGAGAGTATGTGAGAATGGAAGATGGTGAACAGATTGTTGATGAAATCGATCGGCAAAACGGCTGGACAAGCAAACGTCCTAATTTTTTTGCTGAGATGGTTGATCTGAATATTTTTCAAAGGTTGGATATGTGCCATCACAATTGGCTGCGCAGATGGTAGATGATGATTGGGCTACAGAGGCCATTGATTCCCATGTGTACTTGAACTTACAAGAATAGCTTGAAGAGGGACGGTGTTGGAACTGAAACTGAAACTGCAGCAACTGTTGATTGGAATGTAGTTGAATTAGATGAGCCTCTTGATTTGGTCATTGCACCAATGCACGACATTGAGATGGCCAAACTTTTTGGCATTCGGTCGATGTGAGATAAGCGAGGAGAGGGAGAATCTAGTTTTCCTGCTAATGTTGATGAAGATGTAGATGGACAATTGATGGAACAAGCTGCAGATGCAGTAGATGATGCACATGATGATGAGCTGGTGCATGTGTATGGCAAAGAAAACCCTGTCATTGAAGTAGGCAAGTTGTTCCCAAGCATGAATGAGTTTAGGATGTGTTTCAAGACTTATACAGTGAAACATGAGTTTGATGCCAAGACTGTTTTGACTGATAGGAAGAAGTTTTATGCGAGGTGCAGAGGATTTGATGGTAGTGTCAAGCCTTGCAAGTGGTACATATCTGCTAGACTGCAATCTGATGGAAGTGCTGTCAGGGTTAACCAAATCCCCAATCAACATACTTGTATTACAAGTTCACAGAGAGTATCAACCATGACATCACAACTTTGGGTTGCAGAAAATATCACCCCAATTTTAGCCAAAACACCAAACACTACTGCCAAGAAACTCAAAGTAGACTTGGAAAAGATGTACCCCATTAAACTGAAATATACCACAGTGTGGAAGGCAAAACAAAGGACAATGAAAAATTTATATGGTGATTGGGCAAATACATTTAGGATGCTTTACAACTTCAAAGCAGAGGTGGAAAAGAGGTCACCTGGTAGTGTTGTGGAGATAGATACAGAGGTATCAGCCAAAGGTGAAGTCAAGTTCTCCAAGTTTTTTATGGCTTTGAAGCCTTGCATAGATGGCTTCAAAGCAGGGTGCCGTCCATATTTGAGCATAGACTCATCATTTTTGACAGGCAAGTGGAATGGTCAGTTGGCAGCATGCAATGCTCTAGATGGACACAACTGGATGTTTCCTATTGCGGTTGGCTTGTTTCAGTCAGAAACCGAGGCTTCATGGACATGGTTCATGATCCAGTTGAAAAGATGCCTAGGGCCAGTGTCACCTTTGGCTATACACACAGATGCATGTAAGGGGCTTGAAAATTCAGTGAAAAATGTTTTCCCACATGCTGAGCAGAGGGAGTGCTTCGGTCATTTGTGGATGAATTTGATCAAAAAAATTTAGAGGAGAAGAATTTGGGCGCATGTGGCCAGCAGCAAGATCTTACACTAGACAGAACACCAACATCATCATGATAAGATAATGGCAGCATGTGATGAGTTTGGTCCATGGCTGAACACCTACCATTCTTTGTTATGGTACAGGTCAGCATTCAACACTGCCATCAAGTGTGACCACATCAACAACAATTTGGCAGAGAGTTTCAACAACAAGGTGAAGGAGTTAAAAGATTTTCCTGTGCATGACATGGTTGACCAAATCAGGATCCTGCTCATGCGGTTGTGGGAATTGAGAAGAAGGATAGGTGATTGTCTGCAAGGTGATAAGCTTCCAGCAGTGGTACAACAGGTGGTCAATAGGAGCAGAAGTCTTTCACATTTGTTTGTTGAAAAATCATCACCTTGGGGTGCTGAAGTTAGAGATAACAAAACTGGAAGGAGACATGTTGTTAACACTGAATTGCATGATTGCACTTGCCTCGAGTGGCAACACACTGGTAAACCATGTGAGCATGCCATTCTTTTCTTAGCATCCCGACCAAAGATAAACATGCACCCATATCTGCATGAATATTATTCGGTAGCAAGATTCAAAGCTGCATATGCTACTCCAATTCCAGCACTTACAGATCAGTCTCGGTGGCTGAAGTGGACATTGAATTTTCCATGTGTCCTCCTTGGCGAAAAGAAAGGCTGGCAGGCCTAAGCAGAGTAGATTCAAGGCATGGTTTGAGAAAGGTGGGAGTAGTAAGAAGGAAAGAAAGATGAAAAGCCAAAAGGGCCCAAAAGGTAACAAAAACAGATGCAAGTTGTGCAGGGAACTTGGGCACAGAGTGGGATCTGTCAAATGCCGTTACACTCTGATAAGCCAAAGTATGTTCTTGTTTATTTGTCGTGTTTTGATGGTGCTTTTTCCAATTACTATATCTATAACATTTTCTGCACGGGAGGAAGCGAGCAAGTCAGCCCCTTGTTGTTGAACAGTGTTGGCCAACAAAAAGCAAGAGTCAATGGCGGTAGAAAGAAGAGAAGTGTGCCCGAGCTGAAGCGGTGAAGAAAATCCTGCTGCAGTCTACATTCAGATGAAGAAACTGATGTGGAGGTGCACACCGAAGAAACTGAACTTGAGCGTGTCGAGGTTCAGAATGAAGAAACCCATGTTGAGGTACACACCAAAGAAACTGAAACTGGTGTCAACATTGAGACTGAATACTGCGATCACGAGGGTATTGGCGAGGTGTTGAAAAGACCGATGAAGAAAACCAAGATGATCAGTGAACTTGTGTTTGTAGTAGAACCAAAAATAAGAAGGGCTAAGGCGAAGAAGGGCACACGACGTGGTAGGAAGAAGTAGAACAGAGAACAGTTTGAAAATTTGGGGCATGTAATAATATTTGTAACTTGGTGCGTACTGGTAGTCACTATGTATCCCCATATTTCTATTCGAACTTGTTTGTCTAAACCAGCCAATAAAATTCAAATTTAAATTTAAAATTAAATTTAAATTTGGGCTATTGATGTTTTAATGCGATCTAAAGTACCTCAACTGAAATATGTTTGCTTGCTGATCATTCCGAGCCCTTTTGGTAAGTTGAACTCATAGTCATGAAAAGTGTGTTTCAAATGACCTCCAAAGGTAGGGTAAACGACCTCATATTTAAGCAAGTTCTTTTGGCACCTTGTCTAAACCAGCCAAATGATTTTTCTACACATCTATTCTACCTATATAGTGTAAATCTAAAGTCTCACTATTTATTGAATTAATTTTCTATTTTTTTATTTTCTTTTTGAAAAAACAAGGTTTAATAGAAAATTATATATATAACAAGTTTAAAACATGAAAATGAGAAAAGTAAGTTCAGATCTTTCTCAGTCTATCCAAAATGAAGTTTTGGTGAGGTTTTCACACTTTTCATTTTCAAAACTCCACCTACTCTCGGGTGCGCACTACTCTCTCCCTTGAACTCCATACTACATTGTTTGAGGAATGACAATTTTGTGAAGGATTTTTCGTAAAAATGTATGTAAACCATATTTATATTTTTTTTTCTCGTTACTATACGACATAATAAGACTATGTGCTTAAGTTATATATTTTTTGATTTTTTTGAATTAGTTATGCTCAACCCTAATCAGTGAGAACCTCTCAAAACCCTCTCAAAACCCTCAAAACCCCGCACACTACCTGGTCGCCGATCGTTGTGCGTGGGACGGTTGAGATCAGCGCTAGGGTTAGCTACGGTGTGCAGCGATCCGCATGAGGCGCTGATTGGTTGACGCGGTGGGGTTTGGATCAGCCTCTCGTTGGAGCATCGGGACCGTTCATTTGAATCCAACGGCAAGAGTTGGCGTGGTGCATGGACCAAGCCTCGCATTGCCCTTTCCATCGTTGCATGCGTGCCGTGCCTACCCGCAGCATGCATGCCCACCCGCAGACTGCGCCCGCGCGCGTTGCATGCATGCCTCGATGTAGCCTGCTCCGCCACCCCTATCAACGCAGTAACCTGTCGCATGCCTACCATTAGAGGCGATGCAGCGTCGCATCAAAGCATGCACCCGGCCACAATGCAGCAGCCCGATGAAGATAACCAAAAAGCCAACGCTGCATGGCGTGGTGTGCACGCTGTGCATGGCGTGCTCCTCTTTGAGGACGCAATACTGGCATGGGGTATCGATGTGGGTATCGATGCAGTTCAAATGGCGTGCTGCTGTTACAAGATGGGCAAAAGAAGGCGTCCATTATTGTCACGTCTCCCATCGACCGAACCTTGCCCTCTAGCCGAGCCCTAACAAGATGAGCAAATTAATGGGCAACCGCATGCATGCACGGGCGACACCGCAGAGAACCCGGGAAGGCGTGTCCCTTGACCCACGACGGCACAGAGCGCGTCGTGAGCCCGTCCCCCTTGACCCGCGACGGTGGCACGAAGCGTCGCGATCCGTTTCCCACGGCCACGCCGTGTATACACTTTCATTGGGCGCCACCAAACGCCACCCGCCAATTAATTCTAGGGTTTCGACGGGGTGAAACCACGTCGCACTTGGGCTATTTATGCCGGGCACTATCGTCCTCTCCCTCCTCATCCATCATACACTAGTAGGAAAAGGGTCAAATGTGAGACACATTAGTCCCGGTTTGTAACAGAACCGGCACTAATGTGGCCATTAGTGCCGGTTCCAACGGCTAGCCGGGAGGAGCTCTTTAGTACCGGTTCGTGGCAAACCTTTAGCACCGGTTCGTGCCACGAACCGGTAGTAGTGAAAGTGGTGGCAGGATGTTGTCAGAATAGGGCCCTTCCAGCACCTTTAGTACCTGTTCGTGGCACGAACCGGTACTAAATGTCGTCCTATATAAATCCGTCGTCCACCCGCACTCTGTTCTTCCCCCTTTCCCCTCTCCCTCTCCTCTGTTCTTCCCTTCTTCCTCTCGAGTTCATCACAAAATTTGCCCCAAATTTGTCAAGATTTGCAGACCCTCATCCATTCAAATGATCACCAAGGTTAGCAACTTTGTCCTTTCATCTCTCATTGCTAGATTAGCTCTTGCATCGGTTTATATAGTCATTAATTGTGGGTTTTAGTAATTTGGGAGGAATTATATGTGGTAGTATTTGACTTATATGCAATTTGAGGTCAAAATAACACTTAGTTTGCATATGTAGGTGTGGTTTACTTAGTGCCCTCGAACAAAAAGTTGAAGGAGGGCGTAAAGTACAATATCGAGGCAGTCAGACCTAATGGCGAACCATTAGCGCCTAAGAAGATTGCGGACAAGTTCATTCGTCGGTCTTGGAGTTCTTGTGAAGGACCAACTCGATCTCCCTTCAAGAATGGAGAGAGCCAGCAAAAGACAAAGGACAAAAAGGCAAAGAGGACGCTGCTCCACGTCCGGATGTTACTTTTGTCGACAAGAATCAAAAGATCTGCTTTGGGATACTCTCATGGAACATTTCACCCTACGGATCATTTCACGAAGCGAGATGTGCGAGAAAGTCAAGGGCGCTGCTCTTAGGAAGATGGCAGTTGCATTCAAGAACCACAAGAATCGTGAATGGGACAAGTACGTCAAGGAGGAAGGAAGACTCCGATTCGAGGGAACACTAGAGAACCAACGTGCTCATTGGGACGATTTCGTGAAATTCAAGGATTCGGAATTAGCTAAGGAACGGTCGAGAATAAACAAGAAGAATGCGAAAAAAGGATAAGTTCCATAAGTGGGGCGGTGGCTATGCGGTGGCAATGCCTAAGTGGGATAAGTCGAGAAAGAGATGGAGGATGCAGGTGCCACTCCGGTTACTAAGAGCTGGCCCCAGTGGGGACTTGGTTCTATGCGCATGGGGGGGTTGGACCGAAGACAGCAATGTTTCAACGAGGGCAAGTCTGAAGGGAGCCGATGATGCGATACTTGTTGCAATAGAAGAGGCACGATCGGGGTGTTCCAGCCCAATAGAAAACGACTAGCTTACGCGCGTGCCCGGGAAATCCTGAACACCGGGAAGAACACGAGGCAAGGGCGCTATTCCGTGGTATGAGGGTTTTGATTGGAACACCGACTACGAACCCGTGCGAGAAAGAAGATTGCGGAGGAGAAGAAGAGGAAGATGGAGGAGGAGCAGAGGAAGCGGGACTATGAACGCCTTCAAGGCCTAGAAGCAAGTCAAGCGGAATTGGTAGTCAAATTCCAGCGGCAGCGAGGAGCAGATCGACTCACTTACCCAACAAAGGGGTCTCAAAGGCTGCAGCAGCTAGCGAATGATCCAGCATTGGATAGCACCGCCCCATCCATGCCGAGAAGCAGCGTGGGTTCCGCCCCGGACGACGCAATGCTGGGTAGATACCCCGTGGATGACATCAGGAGAACACTAGCTGCGAGCTACACGTCAAAATGAAGAACATATCCACGAAGGTGGCCCGGCAAAGTGTCCGGCCACTCCTCCTCCTCCAAGTCCGCCACAGCGTCAGACGTCCACTCCTCCTCCAAGTCCGGCACAACCTCAGGCCACTCCTCTTCCAAGTCCGGCACAGCTTCAGGCGGCCACTCCTCCTCGTCCAACTCAGCCCCGTCAGCCGGCGTCTCCGCCGCCTCGGCAATCGCTGAAGAGACACCCGCAGCTATGGTGCGTGGCGAGCAATCGAGTCGAGGTAGTACAGGAACTACAGGCGGAGGCAAGCGATATAAATATGGTCCAAGCCTCACGCCTCTTCCGCAGAGGTCTTATGACAGGTCCGAGGAGGAAATCGCAGCCATATCGAAGTCCGAGGTGGAAGCCCATTTTGCACGAAACCGCCACCGCCGCCAAGGGAGAAAGTGCACGAGGAAGCGATTGACCACTTCATTCGTATGGCTCAACCACCAGCTCCCAAGCCTGTTGACACAGACTATGGCGCCACATCAGGAAGTTAAATCGAGCACGTCTCACGTAAGGAGGCGAGCTCGGGATCGAGCAAACAAGAAGCAGCTGTCAAAAATGCGGAAAACCATTCCCTAGCTGGGAGAACAGCGGCGTAATCGATCCCTCGCTTGTTGAGCCAACAACACGTGATAAATCTGTGCGCCCAATATTATTGTGGGCAAATAGTTTACGTTCTGAGGTGGGCAATGTGGTAATAACGGAGGACCATATAATGCAGGCTGAAGTTCTCAAAATCACAGTTGGACAACTCCTCGAGATCGAGCCCATGCACGTGCTTAGAGAGGATGAAATAAAACGGAAATATGTCTGGGCCAACCTTTGGTCGAGCTGGACAAGGTCAAGAACCTCCCAACGAGAATGTATGAATTGCATCAATGGTACATGAACATTACCAAGATTTCCGATCGATTGTCCCTCATGGTGAATGTCAAGGAGGAGCATTACTTCCATGAGAAAGCTGTGTCCGTTGAGTATTCTGAAATGTTTCAGTTATACAATCAAGACGGACTCGACAAATCTATCGCCGATTGCTATTGTGCGTAAGTGATTTCTTTCGTAATTTAAGTCTCAAGCTAGCTGTAGTGATCCTTTTGATCAATCATTACCTGTAATTATCCTCACTATATTCTTTTACGTGGTATTATATGCGGGATGAAGATGTATGAAATGAGAAAAGGTGGACGCTTTGGCATTGGGTTCATTGACCCAAACACGTTAATGAATACACATGGAAAATAAATGCACGTCATCAAAAGGCCGAGAGGACAACATGCTAGAGTTCTTGAAGCGCCTCAAATACAATGAAGATATACTACTTCCTTACAACTTCCGGTGAGTCACCTTGTCTTGTACTACAAATTCTCTGTTTTTGCCTACTAGCTAGCTACATGTTTTTGCTTACATATGACCGCTTAATTAAGACATGCAAACGTGTGTGTATGCAGATTTCACTAGTTCTTGTGTATCATTAAAGTTGACGCCGAAACAGTTGAAATACTGGACTCACTACTCAAAGAAAAAACTGACTATAACATCTTGTTTGGGATAGTCAACAGGTAATTTCAATCATTATTAACTATATATCTCGGACTATTTAGTTCGTCATTTTTCATGATATGAACTATTTAATAACCCCTTTATTCATTTTCTTTGTCGGTGGGCAGGGCTTGGGAAAGGTTCATCAGCGTGACCCCAGGAGAATGAAAAAAAAAAGCTTAAATGGTTTCGACCCAAGGTAAGTAATTAAGTAGTACTAGCTAGCTAGCTAGCTGCCATCTCTTTAATTATCATGCTTGATTAATTATTATCTGATCAAATTCCATTCTCGTAAAGGCCCTAAAGCGGCGTAGGGACTGATCTGTGTGCATTCTGCGTTTGCGAGAACATTCGCATGATGGCGTCCGAAAGGAGCAGATCTCAAAGACAGGAATGGGTACGCTTGTCAAAACACTATTCACAATTTTTACACCATTATCGATATCTAGTCACACAACTAATACACATGCATATTGATCTCCTTCTTAACAGTTCACAGAGGTGCGGGAGAAGCTCCTAGAAACGGAGCGCGTAGAAGCACTTCAAGAGGAAATAGCGGGATTTTTGCTCGATCAGGTCATAAATCCGAAGGGAGAATACTATTACCCGCTACCGCCCCCATGAAAACCACTTCCAATTGTCATCGTGCTCCGAAGGCACCAATATGTAGGAGAAATTGTATATAGCTATACATGTGTGTATGTGTGAATTAATTAATATGATGGTTTGTGAGACATCGATGATATATATATATATATATATATATATATATATATATATATATATATATATATATATATATATATATATATATATATATATATATGCATGATTGGTTCTACTCTCGATACCTCACGAGCGACGAAGGGACTGGGAGTAAAAAGAATCCTACTCTCCGATATATATAATCCTAAGACTCAAAACATTTTCCATTCTAGACTCAACAATGCCAGCAAACAATCAAGTAGGGGGGCTCCTAAGTCGGGGAAGGCTCTGATACCAACTTGTAACGCCCCCGATGCGGCTATATCTCCCACGTGTCGAGGCACGACTTAGAGGCATAACCGCATTGAAAGCAATGTCGCAAGTGAGGTAATCTTCACACAACCCATGTAATAAATAAGGGAAAGAGATACATAGTTGGCTTACAGTCGCCACTTCACACAATACATAAATAAACATCCATCATTCAGAGTACAGTCAAGGTCCGACAACGGAACCAAAATAAAAGAAGATACCCCAAATGCTACACAGATCCCCGATCGTCCCAACTGGGCACCACTACTGATCATCAGGAAAAGACACATAGTAATGACCACGTTCCTCGTCGAACTCCCACTTGAGCTCGGGTGCGTCACCTGCACTGGCATCATCGGAACCTGCAACTGTTTTGGTAGAATCTGTGAGTCACGGGGACTCAGCAATCTCACACCCGCGAGATCAAGACTATTTAAGCTTATAGGAAGGATAGAGTAGTAAAGTGGAGCTGCTGCAAGCGACTAGCATATATGGTGGCTACATCGCAAAAGAGAGCGAGAAGAGAAGCAAAGCACGGACGTGAAGCTAATAGCGATCAAGAAGTGATCCTGAACTACTTACGTCAGACATAACTCCAACACCGTGTTCACTTCCCGGACTCCGCCGAGAAGAGACCATCACGGTTACACACTTGTTGATGTGTATTTTAATTGAGGTCAACTTCGGGTTTTCTACAACCGGACATTAACAAATTCCCATCTGCCTCATAACCGTGGGCACGGCTTTCGAAAGATATTACCCTGCAGGGGTGTCCCAACTTAGCCCATTATAAGCTCTCACGGTCAACGAAGGATATTCCTTCTACCGGGAAGACCCAATCAATCTCGGAATCCCGGACTACAAGACATTTCGACAGCAATAAAACAAGACCAGCAAAGCCGCCCGAATGTGCCGACAAATCCCGATAGGAGCTGCACATATCTCGTTCTCAGGGCACACCGGATGGGCAAGACGTCGGGTTGGCATAGACCCTGGATTGCCCAGGGGGCGCGGACATCGCCCAGGTTGGGCCAGCACTCGAAGGAGCACTGGTCCGGGGTTTAAAATAAAGATGACCCTCGGGCTCGCGAAAACCCGGGGGAAAAAGGCTTAGGTGGCAAATGGTAAAACCAAAGTTGGGCCTTGCTGGAGGAGTCTTATTCAAAGCGAACTGTCAAGGGGGTCCCATAAATCACCCAACCGTGTAAGGAACGCGAAATCAAGGAACATAACACGGTATGACGGAAACTAGGGTGGCAAGAGTGGAACAAAACACAGGCATAAGGCCGAGCCTTCCACCCTTTACCAAGTATATAGATGCATTAATTATAGCAGATATATATTGTGATATCCCCAACAAGTAAACATGTTCCAAAAGGAACAACATCTCCATGTTCAACAAGGAACAAACTTCACTTCACTGCAACTAGCAACGCTATAAAAGGGCTGAGCAAAGCGGTAACATAGCCAATCAACGGTTTGCTAGGAAAAGGATGGTTAGGGGCTGACATGGCAATATGGGTGGCATGATATTGCAAGTGGTAGGCATCGCAGCATAGGCATAGCAAAAGAGCGAGCAACTAGCATAGCAAAGATAGAAGTGATTTCGAGGTATGGTCATCTTGCACGCAATGTTCTCGAGTTGTCGAAAACTTGATCCTCGTGGCGTTAGCAACAGGTTCCTCGTTCACGTACTCGTCTCGGCTCTACCCAAAGCAATAACACAAACAAAGGAACCACAATAAATCACGGTGCAATGCACAATCAACATGATGCAAAACATGACATGGTATGCGGGATGTGATATGCAATGCGTATAAAAGGCCGGAAGGTAAATGATGAACCAGGCATCAACTTGGCAAACCAAGTATGCCACTGGAAAGATGAGATGATTTCGGTTGAAATCGATATAAAGATCACCGGAATCGGATGCATGGTTTGGAAGTGACAAGCAAAACAAGAATGGCACAAATCTGCCATTAACAGCATGATGCCACTTAGCAAGCAACAATAAATTAAGCTACTGCACCCAAACGTATCAACAAAGTACATGGCAGTGATCTACACAAGATGCTTGACAAAAGATGAGCACTAAGCTACGGCTAGTTCACATCATAACAGGTTCAAACAAGCATGACAAAAGTGCACAAAATATCAGGCTGGACATGGCAAAAACAGCATCAGGTTGCAATGTTCAGAGCAAGAAAACTACATGCTACAGGAACTTAAAATAGCAAAACAAGGCATGGCATGAATCTACTCAAAGCATAGAACAAAAGTCCCTTACTGACCATAAGCCAAAAAGGATCAGAAAATATAGTAACACCCATGTCAATATTGAAAGTTTCGTTAACAGATTCAGCAACATGGCATGTCCAAAACTGATAACAAGTAGGCATGTTTACAAGCTCAATGCACTCATTACAGAGCCTTAAATGATAAACTAAGCATACATACATCAAGAAGAGATGGCATAGAAGACATACATGTCAAGAACAATAACATAGCATACATGGATCAACCACAACAACCTTGGCAAAATTGAATAACATGTAAACAATCTGCCAGGAAACATTTGATAGCAAAAGTAGAGCTCGATTGACTCAAGCTATGTCACTCCATAATTGCAAACAAGGGCATGTATGGATAGATCAAGACATATTTAACAAAACATCCTTACTGAAGTATCTCAAAATATGCATAGATCTCTCGGTATCATCAAGTTAACATGGCATCAAAATATCAGCTAAACAGGGCTGAAATCAGTAACATCAGGACACCTACTTTGCATGCTTGTGCTAGTCACCACATAGATCACAAAAATACATGGCGTACACCCCTGGAAAGATGGCATGGCATATTAAAAAACACAAGTAGGACTCAAATTCATAGGGTGCACACATCAATCATGGCAAAAATAACAAAAGTGCAAGTTCTGTTAAGAAACAGAAACTAACATCACATAGCCCTCTTCTAACAGCATTTCGGGCATCAAGATGAGCTCAAATGGAAATTGTGCAGTGAGATGAAATGATCTACTCTTCGAGGCGAACATTTTGATATATTATACGCACAAAATGGCCCTACAGATGCAAAGTTATAGCATGAAGAAAATGACACAAAATATCATTGGATGAAAAAATACTTAGAAGAAAAGAGGGGGGAGAAGAAGTCAACGGGCGCTCCCGATCGGATCCGCCGATCCGGATCGGATCGGCGACGGCGGTGGCGGCGGCGGGCGCTGACTCGCGGAGGGAGAGGAGAAGCTGGGGGCAGGGCGGCGGAGTAGAGCGGCTCGGGCTCGCCGATGGTGGCCATGTGAGGGCGATCGCCCAAAGTGGCATGGCCGGGAGGCGCCGTCCTCGGCGGTCGGCGGTAACGGCGAGGGCAGTGGCGGCGAGGCCCGCTGCAGGCGGGTGGGGCGCCGCCAGTGCGGGCGAGGTGGCGGCGGAGGAGACCGCGGAGGGAGGGCGGCGGCGTTCGCGGCGCTGCTGGGCGGCGGCCCGCTGGCCTGGCCGGGCAGGCGGCGGGAAGGGCGGCGCGGGACAGGTGGCACTGTGGATTGGGCGAGGGCGGCGGCGATTTTGTCCCGGCGGCGGACGCGTGTGTGGCGAGGACGAAATCGTCTAGGGTTTCGGGGAAGAAGACCCGGATTGGAAAGGGGTTTGCTTAAATAGGCATAGAGGGTGCTAGGAGAGTCCAAATGAGGTGTAGTTTTACCACACGATCGTGATCGAACGACGGAGAGCATGGAAGTGACTTAGATGGGTTATTGGGCTGTTTTGGAGGGTGTTGGGCTGCAACTTAAAAGAGGCTTTTGCGAGAGTGCGGTTAACCGTTGGAGTACCAAACGAGCTCCAAATGACCGAAACTTGACCGGTGGTCTCTGGTGGTATACCAAGGCCACTAGACAAACCTCGGTCCATTTCGAGAAGGTTTAGTACCCGCACACGGAAAAGCGTAAAAGGACCGCCGGGGAGATAGGAGTGTCGGATTGCAAAGCGGACAACGGAAAATGCTCGGAATCATGAGGCGAACACGTATGCAAATGCGATGCACATGATGACATGATATAAAATGCATGACATGGACAAAATGCAAAAGGAGAAAAACCCAACCACGGAGGGAATATCATATCACAATGCGAAAATGGCAAGAGTTGGAGTTACAAATATGGAAAGTTACTTCGGGGTGTTACAACACTCCACCACTACAAGAGGATCTCGCCCGAGATCTAGGACTGAAAGAACTCCGGATATTCGGAACGGAGGTGATCCTCGCGCTCCCAGGTAGCTTCTCGGTCGGAATGGTGTGACCACTTCACTTTCAGGAATTTGATTGACTTGTTGCGAGTCTTGCGCTCGGTTTCTTCAAGAATAGCAACGGGGTGCTCATGGTAAGAGAGATCTTCTTGAAGATCAATCTCTTCGAAGTTGATAGTGCGTTCAGGAGTCTTGAAGCACTTGCGAAGCTGTGACACGTGAAACACATCGTGCACATTTGCGAAGTTGGAGGGAAGCTCAAGTTGATAGGCGAGATCGCCTCTTTTTCCAATGATCTTGAAAGGACCCACGTATCTAGGGGCAAGCTTCCCTTTGATACCGAAGCGACGAGTGCCTTTCATTGGAGAGACGCGGAGGTAGACATGGTCTCCGATTTCAAAAGCCACATCACGGTGAGAATTTCTAGTAGAACCAATCATGCATATATATATATATATATATATATATATATATATATATATATATATATATATATATATATATATATATATATATATATATGTGCATAACGTGTACAATGTGTAGTATCGTAAAATACCAACAAACAAAAAAGAATTAAAATGGAAACACAAAATTAAATGAAAAATAAATCATAAAACTAAAACCCCCAAACCTTATAGTACGGTTGGTAAGACCAACGGTACTAAAACTCGAGCCCCAGAGCTGGCTCGTGCCACGTGGTTTCCCTTTAGCACCGGTTCGTGCTGAACCGGTACTAAAGGGAAACTTTAGTGCCACACTTTAGTGCGGTTATGGAACCGGCACTAAAGGGCCTGACGAACCGGTGATATTGCTCGGTTCTGCACTAGTGATACCCCATCCTCTGCCTCCTCTGCCCTTCTTCTTCCTTCTCCATCAAACCCGACCGAGCACTCGAGCCACCCCGCCACCATGCAGTACACCGCCCCCACCTACAGCTTCCCCCAACCGTGCGGAAAGGCTCTACCCGGCGGAGTGTATGTAGAGAGAACCCTTAGGGTTTGGGCGATCTCGAGGTGGAGGCGCAAGGAGTTCTTCCTGCGGCCGGCTTCCGCCACCTCCCCGGCTCTCCTCGGATGTACCATGTTGAGGAGGTCAACCACAACGGCGTTGTGGTTGGGCTCCTCGCCACGTTCACTAACCCTTTCGATGCTTTCCATCTCCTCGGGCGAACGTATTGGGTTGGTTGTGAGTTCATAGCTTTCACCACCTACAATATCTTCACTGTCACAGCCCCAGATCAGCCCTTGTTTGTTTTTGCTTTAGCATCCATGCATCATGTTTAAATTTTAAGAAACTTGAAATGGGGATTGCCTAAACCCTAGCATTAAAGGAATTCAAATAGGTTCAACCAAAAATATTTTTCAGTGAATTCAAATGGCTTTAGAAAATGTTCATCATTTCTGGAAAAATGCTTTAAACCAGAACCAGAGGTGTTGCACATTTTTCATGTCACATTTGGTCACTGGATTAATTCATAAAGTATTTGCATTTGGGCATTTAAGGCTAATAAATATTTTTGATGCTCAAATAATCATAAACTAAAATGTTTGCTGTTTTTTATATGCCAAACAGTGGCATTGTTCAGTTTCATGATTTTTGTAAATGCCCTGGCATTTTTATTAAAGCCAAACACAATTACAGAAAATAGAAAATGGAAATAAAAGGGAGAAGAGTTTTACCTGGCGCTTACCTCCCTGCGCAGCCCGTTCCTGTGCGGCCTGGCCGGCCCAGTTGGCCAGCCCAGCCCACTGGCCACCGCACCGTCCTCCACCTCGCGCCAGTGGGAGAGGCGTGTGCCCGATGCGCAAGCGCGCTCCACGCGCCACGACACCTGCCTGCGTGTCCTCCTCCTCGTCGCCGCCCCGCACCTCTCTCTCTCTCTCTCTAGTGGCCTCCCCTCCTCTCTCTCGCCCTTTCCCCACGAACGCCCGAGCGCTACCGCGCCGCCGTCCACCATCCGCGCAGCCACCGAGCCCTCCCCGTCCTCTGCCTGTGTCCAGAAGCACCGCGGAAGCCTTCTCGTCCTCCCAATCGAGCTACGGGACGCCGGGAGGCCCTGCTTTGTCGTCATCACGGTCATCTTCAACCTCGGGCACCCGAGCCCCTCGCCGTCGATTCGCGCCTTCAAGGACGTCCCCGAGCTCACCGACCTCCTCGTCCGACTCGCCGTGAGCCCCTGTCCCCGTCCATCTCTCTCTTCTTCCCCATAGGCCGCTGTAGCCACCAAACCACCTATGCCCGAATCCACCGCCGCACGAGCTCATCGCCGACGAGGCTCCGGTGGCCTTTTGGTTCCGTGCGTGCCTCCGTTGGGTTCGTGAGCTCTCATAGAACGCGTAGGTGCTAACCGTAGATCCTCCCGTGCACAGCGTCGTCGTTTTCATCGGCGCCCGAGCTCCGGCCGCCGCCTGGCTCGACGCCGGCGTCATCTCCGGCCACCCCCGCACACACCGCCTGCACCACTCGACGCGCAAGTCCACCGGCAGCACGTAGCGCATCTCCGCCGTCGATTTGGTCGACGGAGGACCAAACCCGAAGCCCGCCGCCCCATCTGGCCTCGCCGGCGGTTAAACGCCGGCGGGTTGACTGCTTTGACTAGCGGGGTTTGACCCCGTCTGCCCAGAGGTTTGACCCCTCTCTCTCACTGACGTGTGGGCCTGCTAATTAAACCTAGGATTAGTACTAACTAAAATTAGTTAGTCTAATGACTCTGACCCGTGGGTCCCGCGCCACAGGTTTGACTTTAGCCAACCCTGTTGACTTGCTGACGTCACACAGGCGTCATGCTGACGTAGTAAAGTATTTCTGGAATTAAAATAAATCAGGAAATGATTTATAAATTTCAGAAAATACCCCAAACTTCTAAAAATCATATAAATTCAACCGTAGCTCCAAATGAGATAAATTATATATGAAAAATGATCAGAAAAATCCAATCTATCCATCTGTACCATTTTCATGCATGTTTGAACAACTTAAAGTTGCTGTTTAGTACAATTCAATTAAATGGCATTTAAATAACCACATGTGGAGTTTGAATTTGAATCTTGGATTCAAACCAACTTCATTTAATCTGGTTTTAGTTGCATTAGCACAAACCACATCATATTGCCATGTCACATTCATGCATCATATTGTTGCATTGCATTGATTGTGTTTCCTTCTCTGTTGTCGGTATTTGTCCCCTCTCAGTAGACGACGTTCCGACGATGAGTTCGATGACACCGATGAAGAACTATATTATCTTCAGAAGTGCCAGGCAAGCAAAACCCCCTTGTTCATTCCGATACACTCCCACTCTCTCGCTCCTGCTCTCTTTTACTGCATTAGGACAACAACGATTCATCGGTTACTTGCTGCGGTAGTTGAACCCCTTTATCCTCTGCATGACCTGTCATTCCACAGTAATTAGATGAAACCCACTAGCATGAGTAGGAGTTGTTTGAGCCCTGATGTGCCTACTCATTCATGCTTGTTTGTCATGCCTGCTATTGCCTAGAGTTGTGTCAGGTCTGATTCATCGGGAATGAATTGGAAAGTGGTGAACATGTCCTACTGTGTGTGAGCTAAGTGTGTGAACACGATTTGGTAAAGGTAGCGGTGAGAGGCCATGTAGGAGTACATGGTGGGTTGTCTCATTGCAGCCGTCCTTAGGAACTGAGTTCTGTGTTTGTGATCCATGAACAGTTACTACCACCCATTGGAATGCTTAAGTGCCCCTCTCGACTTATTAATCAACTTGATCTCTGTCCAGGAGTTGCAACTAGTTTCGGTGTTTGTAGGTAGTGTTAGTAGTCTACCAAGTGGCACCCGTGCAGGTGGGCTTGGGACGGACTAGGCACCGTGGCACGGTGTACCAGCGTAGATCCACCCGTCGAGGTGGGCTTGGGAACCTCGCACATCGTTTGGGGCCGTGGCGACACCCCGGCGGATCTCCTTGAGGATGGAACCCGAATAGGCGATAAACTGGACTAGAGACTTGTGTGGTTAGTCGGTCGTGGCCGACTCCTCGCCCGGCTTCCGCTTGAAGGTTGCCGAGGTACATGGCGTGTCTGAGGCGATAAGTGGCGACAGCGTGTGTGAAGAAGTACACCCCTGCAGGGTTAACATGATCTATTCGAATAGCCGTGTCCGTGGTAAAGGACTTCTGGGTTGACTATATCAGTTCATAGACAAGTGAAAGTGGATACTCTAAAATGCGCAAGATAAGCGTGAGTGCTATGGATGGCGTTCTCATAGGTAGACAGGAGTGGATCCATAGTGGTGTATTGATATGGTGGATATGTGGACTCGTGTGCGCCACCCCAAAAGAGTTACTTGCAGTCGTAGTTTAGGATAGCCACCTAGTCAAAGCTGGCTTGCTGCAGTCAAACTCCACCACCCACTTTGTTGATAATGATGCATATGTAGTTAGTTCTGATGTAAGTCTTGCTGAGTACATTTGTACTCACGTTTTCTTATTTTATGTTTTGCAGAGAGACGTCAGTCTCGCTAGTAGTTCCGCTTGGACTTCGACGTTTAGCTTGTTACCTCAGCTACGATCTTGTGCCCTCGGCAGGATCTGGTAGATAGTCAGGCTTCTCAGCCTTTTTCATTTTATAGATGTCTGTACTCAGACTGTTAAGCTTCCGCTTGTGCTTTGACTTGTATGCTCGAGTGTTGGGTCATGAGACCCATGTTTGTAATATCTCGCTCCTCGGGCCTAATGAATAAATATTTGAGTCGAGAGTTATGTTGTGATGCCATGTTGTATTTACACATATTGAGCATATTGTGTGGATGTTTGAAATGCTTGGTATGTGTGGGATCCGACAATCTAGTTGTTTATCCTTGGCAGCCTCTCATATGGGGAAATGTAGTCTAGTGCTTCTGGCGATAGTAGTCCGCTTCTATTTCGGTTCACCGTAGTCCTGCTAGCCCAGACTACTGCTTTGGACACTTGACTGGCGGCATGTGTTTCACTTCGTTCCTATGTCATCCCTTCGGGAAATGTCACGCGGTGATATTCTCGAGTCCTGCCTAGCTCTGCTACAGCCGGGATACCGAGTCCTGTTAGCCAGTGCTACAGCCGAATTCATACGTTGATGACCGACATGCTCGATGTGATTCATGTATGCCTGTCCCCATGGGTTAGTGCCGCTTTGAGTTCACGACTAGCCATGTCGGCCGGGTTCTCTGTCATATGGATGCTAGCGACACTATCATATCGTGAGCCAAAAGGCATAAGCGGTCCGGGCCATGGTAAGGCGACAATTGTAGAATACCGTGCGTGAGGACGCAAAGTGATATGAGGTGTTACCGGCTAGATCGATGTGACTTAGAATCGGGGTCCTGACAGCTTTGGTATCAGAGCCTGACTGCCTGTAGGATTACCAAGCCAAACTAGTCGAAGTTGAGTCTAGAAATGCTTTAGTTATATAAGGGAATTGATTGTGGAAGGGAACGTAAGGCTCTTTTTAGTCCTTTACCTTATGCCCTTCTGATCTGAGTCAACCTCTTCTTTTCTACGGGGATTAAGAACTAGGCTTCTCATCTATCTATCAGGATGACGTGTTACTAATCCATAGACTTATAGAATTGTTAGTTCCAAATCTCAGTGCAGTTTCTAATATTTCTATATGTTAACTGTTGATCTCGGAACCTTGATATGATGTCGTTGAGTGGCTATGCCACCATTTTGCATGATGTCTCAAATCATTTTGAGCATTTACAGCCGTTATGCTGTCCGAGTCATCCCAGGTTTCTAATTAGTCTGATGCATTTGCAAATCCTTTCTTTCCACCCCGTTGTCCCTTTGGGTCAGGATAAGCACACTAATCGGTGAGCTGAGGTACTTTGTTGCCTCGGCATATACGTTGGAGCTATTATTATGACCCTAGGTGTTTTAGGAAGTCACCTAGTAACTTAGCACTGCTTTTGTATTCCTAGTGTGATGATTCTGGCCATCAATCTCGAAAGCATCCCGTGATGTTATTAGTTAGTAGGTATTCTATTCCTGGGTTCTTGAACCCGAGATTCACCCTACTTACCTCCTGTTGATAGTGTTTGCTAGTTCCTTTAGGATATTAGTAACCTTGCAATAGTCCTCGAGGTCCGTGGTATTTCCTTTCTCCAAATACCATGAACCAATAAGGCAGAAGTTCTTTGAATTAAAAGATCAAATAAGAGTGCTCTTGAGGAGTTCTCCATTCATAATTGTGAATCTGCCAATTCTACCTCTCTGCATGGGTTATCCGGGAGAAATGTTGAGCTTTGCTCGATATACTAATCCATGCCTCCACAACTCGAAAAGTTATATGTTCCTTTGAGTTGTTCTCTTAGTTGTCTTCTGACCTTCATCTATCAATTGATAGCCAGGAGTAATTGTGCATTCGTGTTCATCGATGCCTATTATTCTTGTGGTCAGTCGAGCCATTCTATTCTGAAATGACTAGGAGAAACAAACTCCAGTACCTCATCCATATCCAGGATTGGGTCAAAGCGGTTGTATTCCGCAGATCAAATGCCAATCCAGCTTTTGATCCTGTTCTACCCTGAAGTATTACCCACTTTATGTCAGGAACGTCATGAGAATTGCACCTTCTCTTATGGATTCTTGACGCACTGATATTTCTCGCTATCATTATTCATTCCTCGGTCCCGTGTTGATGCAACCGGAATGCCGACAAGTGAATTGTGATGTGTGAAATCGATACTCCTAGCAACCTGGTTGCTTGGTAGTAAATGGACAATAATTTCATTCTTAGCGTGTTGGTTATTGAATCATCATCCTAAGATTGATCGTGCTACCTAGTCTATTTTCCTGGTGCACCCCTCGATCAATGAGTTAGGATTGTGTCAATCCCTCACTATTTTGATCATATCATCTCGCCCTGTAAAACAAGATTGTTCTCGAGCTTAGTAACATATCGGTGGTTCGTGACTTTCCAAATATCTTCTTGGAAGTGTTACCAAGTTGTTTCCTGATTGTTATGTTGAGCTCGTGATCAAGTTGGTTTCTTGTGAACCACCCTTTCTCCAAGAATCTGTGTTGGATATCCCTGAGCTAGTTGGTTAAGCTAGACAACAACTTGGAGAGTTGGAAGATAAAGCTTTGCTTAACTTAGTTCATCTCTAAGGGATATCTTCTGTGCGTGTGTGTGTGTGTGTTGAAGAAAGATGATATCTCCATCGGTTGGTCCTCGTGATCAGTTGTTGGATCTGTTGTCTTGCCAAAATTTTGACTTGAGTATGGGCTATCGTCAAGTCAAGTCAGAACAAATGATATTCATAATGTTGTCTTACTCGTGGTTGATCCCTCGGGCATACACCATTATATCTTTTGGTCTGACCAATGCTATCACCGTGTTCACATGATGGTGGAAGTCCGGTGATATGGAAATTCCGATGAGTTGATGTTGAGCCCATCAGCAGCATCTTGTCTCCCCCATGCTTCATGTTGAACATCAACCTAGTGTTGGAAACTTTGTAAGCAATGCCTTCGTGATCCGTTCATGAAGCCTATGCTTGGATGAGAGAAGTGACTTCCTCGAATTCATGTGCTTTAGGTGTAAGTTGCCGCCATGAATTTGAGAAAGGTTTGTTTTGTTTCCTTTGGAATCGTCCCAAGTTACTCATGCATGTGCGAAGTGCTCTATGGTTTGATAGGTTGGCCACCTCCACTCCATGTGTGTTCCTAGCACACCAAGCCACTGACTGATTTGCTCAAGGAGAAGGAGTCCCTTCATAAGAGCTAATCCGGACTTATGGAAAGACTTTGATATCCTCGATGATGGTTCCCCCACCTGAACTTGGTAGTGTTTAATATAAGACTACTACGTGGCCATGCTTGTCTGGGACAACGTGTTCACCTGTTTGTAGCAGAACCCGCTCATGTTTTGGAGCTTACTACCATAGTCCATCTCCCGAGAATCTCGCAACATCATCTCGTCGAGTTGTGTTGCAACCTTTCCTTTTCAGACATGCTGAGTCTAAAGTATCCTGTCACCAATCGGATCTGAATCTCAGGAAGATATGATGGTTGGGACATTCCAACAGTTGCATTTCGTTCCCAGCTTGCACCGTCCGGCTGCCTTCTTAGTAATTCTTGTTCAGGATCATCCTCAAAAGTGGTCCTACCATGGGTCCCCTCCACCTCCGATGATAAGCAAAAATCATCCATTGCGTTGTCTTCAACAAGGTAGTCCATATCATCCATTCAAATCTGGTTATGCCATTCCTTCGAACTCTTTCAACGATCAATTATAAATTTCCTTAAGCTGGTATGAAGAGTGTCAATGATCTATGGATCAAAAGTAATTCTTTTCGCCACTTGAGGGAGCAGTTCTTCGACTCACCTTCTTCAAAGTGCCCGTTACGGGATCGTGGCAATTATTTCCTCGCCATCTTGACACCATCCGCCATCCTTTTAAGCATGGAATAGTTGCCTACCAAATCGAACTTCACCATCCGTTACTTTCCATCCATCTTGATGTATGTTTTGTGACCCAACTCAAGAGATGTTTCAACGTCTCACTCCATGAGTTGATTCAGAGTGCTTGACCTTCGAGGAGATCAATTCATGTGGAGTTTCTTTCTGTCGTCGTCGTGTTGGATGAAGTTCTCAAAGCAAAGACGTCAATATCAATATGAAGCAATGAGTCAACATCTTGAGAAGGACAGTTGGATCGTGAAGATCGTGTTAGCTTGTGACCCCTCTGACTTTTTACCTCACGTCTTGAATCTCGGGACGAGATTCTTGTTTAGTGGGGGTGAGCTGTCACAGCCCCAGATCAGCCCTTGTTTGTTTTTGCTTTAGCATCCATGCATCATGTTTAAATTTTAAGAAACTTGAAATGGGGATTGCCTAAACCCTAGCATTAAAGGAATTCAAATAGGTTCAACCAAAAATATTTTCCAGTGAATTCAAATGGCTTTAGAAAATGTTCATCATTTCTGGAAAAATGCTTTAAACCAGAACCAGAGGTGCTCCACATTTTTCATGTCACATTTGGTCACTGGATTAATTCATAAAGTATTTGCATTTGGGCATTTAAGGCTAATAAATATTTTTGATGCTCAAATAATCATAAACTAAAATGTTTGCTGTTTTTTATATCCCAAACAGTGGCATTGTTCAGTTTCATGATTTTTGGAAATGCCCTGGCATTTTTATTAAAGCCAAACACAATTACAGAAAATAGAAAATGGAAATAAAAGGGAGAAGAGTTTTACCTGGCGGTTACCTCCCTGCGCAGCCCGTTCCTGTGCGGCCCGGCCGGCCCAGTTGGCTAGCCCGGCCCACTGGCCACCGCACCATCCTCCACCTCGCGCCAGTGGGAGAGGCGTGTGCCCGGCGCGCGCGCGCTCCGCGCGCCACGATACCTGCCTGCGTGTCCTCCTCCTTGTCGCCTGGATGCCCCGCGCGACGCCACGCGCCGCCCCGCACCTCTCTCTCTCTCCAGTGGCCTCCCCTCCTCTCTCTCGCCCTTTCCCCGCGAACGCCCGAGCGCTACCGCGCCGCCGTCCACCATCCGCGCAGCCACCGAGCCCTCCCCGTCCTCTGCCTGTGTCCAGAAGCACCGTGGAAGCCTTCTCGTCCTCCCAATCGAGCTACGGGACGCCGGGAGGCCCTGCTTCGTCGTCATCACGGTCATCTTCAACCTCGGGCACCCGAGCCCCTTGCCGTCGATTCGCGCCATCAAGGACGTCCCCGAGCTCACCGACCTCCTCGTCCGACTCGCCGTGAGCCCCTGTCCCCGTCCATCTCTCTCTTCTTCCCCATAGGCCGCTGTAGCCACCAAACCACCTACGCCCAAATCCGCCGCCGCACGAGCTCATCGCCGACGAGGCTCCGGTGGCCTTTTGGTTCCGTGCGTGCCTCCGTTGGGTTCGTGAGCTCTCATAGAACGCGTAGGTGCTAACCGTAGATCCTCCCGTGCACGGCGTCGTCGTTTTCATCGGCGCCCGAGCTCCGGCCGCCGCCTGGCTCGACGCCGGCGTCATCTCCGGCCACCCCCGCACACACCGCCTGCACCACTCGACACGCAAGTCCACCAGCAGCACGTAGCGCATCTCCGCCGTCGATTTGGTCGACGGAGGACCAAACCCGAAGCCCGCCGCCGCATCTGGCCTCGCCGGCGGTTAAACGCCGGCGGGTTGACTGCTTTGACCAGCGGGGTTTGACCCCGTCTGCCCAGAGGTTTGACCCCTCTCTCTCACTGACGTGTGGGCCGCCCTGCTAATTAAACCTAGGATTAGGACTAACTAAAATTAGTTAGTCTAATGACTCTGACCCGTGGGTCCCGCACCACAGGTTTGACTTTAGTCAACCCTGTTGACTTGCTGACGTCACACAGGGGTCATGCTGACGCAGTAAAGTATTTCTGGAATTAAAATAAATCAGGAAATGATTTATAAATTTCAGAAAATACCCCAAACTTCTAAAAATCATATAAATTCAACCATAGCTCCAAATGATATAAATTATATATGAAAAATGATCAGAAAAATCCAATCTATCCATCTGTACCATTTCCATGCATGTTTGAACAACTTAAAGTTGCTGTTTAGTACAATTAAATTAAATGGAATTTAAATAACCACATGTGGAGTTTGAATTTGAATCTTGGATTCAAACCAACTTCATTTAATCTGGTTTTAGTTGCATTAGCACAAACCACATCATATTGCCATGTCACATTCATGCATCATATTGTTGCATTGCATTGATTGTGTTTCCTTCTTTGTTGTCGGTATTTGTCCCTCTCGGTGAGCGGCGTCCGACGATGAGTTCGATGACACCGATGAAGAACTATATTATCTTCAGAAGTGCCAGGCAAGCAAAACCCCCTTGTTCATTCCGATACAATCCCACTCTCTCGCTCCTGCTCTCTTTTACAGCATTAGGACAACAACGATTCATCTGTTACTTGTTGCGGTAGCTGAACCCCTTTATCCTCTGCATGACATGTCATTCCACAGTAATTAGATGAAACACACTAGCATGAGTAGGAGTTGTTTGGGCCCTGATGTGCCTACTCATTCATGCTTGTTTGTCATGCCTGCTATTGCCTAGAGTTGTGTCAGGTCTGATTCATCGGGAATGAATTGGAAAGTGGTGAACATGTCCTACTGTGTGTGAGCTAAGTGTGTGAACACGATTTGGTAAAGGTAGCGGTGAGAGGCCATGTAGGAGTACATGGTGGGTTGTCTCATTGCAGCCGTCCTTAGGAACTGAGTTATGTGTTTGTGATCCATGAACAGTTACTACCACACATTGGAATGCTTAAGTGCCCCTCTCGACTTATTAATCAACTTGATCTCTGTCCAGGAGTTGCAACTAGTTTCTGGTGTTTGTAGGTAGTGTTAGTAGTCTACCAAGTGGCACCCGGTACAGGTGGGCTTGGGACAGACTAGGCAACGTGGCACGGTGTACCAAGCGTAGATCCACCCGTCGAGGTGGGCTTGGGAACCCTGCAAGACATCGTTTGGGGCCGTGGCGACACCCGGCGGATCTCCTTGCGGATGGAACCGAATAGGTGATAAACCTGGACTAGAGACTTGTGTGGTTAGTCGGTGGTGGCCGACTCCCTCGCCCGCTTCCGCTTGAAGGTTGCCGAGGTACATGACGTGTCTGAGGCGATAAGTGGCGAGAGCGTGTGTGAAGAAGTACACCCCTGCAGGGTTAACATGATCTATTCGAATAGCCGTGTCCGCGGTAAAGGACTTCTGGGTTGCCTATATCAGTTCATAGACAAGTGAAAGTGGATACTCTAAAATGCGCAAGATAAGCATGAGTGCTATGGATGGCGTTCTCGTAGGTAGACAGGAGTGGATCCATAGTGGTGTATTGATATGGTGGATATGTGGACTCGTGTGCGCCACCCCAAAAGAGTTACTTGCAGTCGTAGTTTAGGATAGCCACCGAGTCAAAGCTGGCTTGCTGCAGTCAAAATCCACCACCCCCTTTGTTGATAATGATGCATATGTAGTTAGTTCTGATGTAAGTCTTGCTGAGTACATTTGTACTCACGTTTGCTTATTTTATGTTTTGCAGAGAGACGTCAGTCTCGCTAGTAGTTCCGCTTGGACTTCGACGTTTGGCTTGTTACCTCAGCTACGATCTTGTGCCCTCGGCAGGATCTGGTAGATAGTCAGGCTTCTCAGCCTTTTTCATTTTATAGATGTCTGTACTCAGACATGTTAAGCTTCCGCTTGTGCTTTGACTTGTATGCTCTGAGTGTTGGGTCATGAGACCCATATTTGTAATATCTCGCTCCTCGGAGCCTAATGAATAAATATTTGAATCGTAGAGTTATGTTGTGATGCCATGTTGTATTTACACATATTGAGCATATTGTGTGTATGTTTGAAATGCTTGGTATGTGTGGGATCCGACAATCTAGTTGTTTATCCTTGGCAGCCTCTCATATGGGGAAATGTAGTCTAGTGCTTCCTGAGCAATAGTAGTCCGCTACAGCCCGGTTCACCGGAGTCCTGCTAGCCCAGCACTACTGCTTTGGACACTTGACTGGCCGGCATGTGTTTCACTTCGTTCCTATGTCTGTCCCTTCGGGGAAATGTCACGCGGTGATATTCGGAGTCCTGCCTAGCCTGCTACAACCCGGGATACCGGAGTCCTGTTAGCCCAGTGCTACAGCCCGAATTCATACGTTGATGTCCGACATGCTCGATGTGATTCATGTATGCTTGTCCCCATGGGTTAGTGCCGCTTTGGGTTCACGACTAGCCATGTCGGCCCGGGTTCTCTGTCATATGGATGCTAGCGACACTATCATATACGTGAGCCAAAGACGCAAACGGTCCCGGGCCATGGTAAGGCGACACCCGTGAGAATACCGTGTGTGAGGCCGCAAAGTGATATGAGGTGTTACCGGCTAGATCGATGTGACTTGGAATCGGGGTCCTGACATTCACCGACTTCCAGAGCATCTTCCCCAACAACGGCGTTATGCACACGCTCCCGTACCCCATCAACAACGGGGAGGAGTGAAGGACGGCGCCCGGAGGAGCGAGGTGGCGTTGTTCCCCCGGAGGAGGAGGAGAAGAAGAGCCCCAAGAAGAACCCGCGTTTGGTGCCCCCCGATCTATCTAGCTTATCGTATTAGTTTTTTTAAGTAGTAATCATTATTGTATTAGTATTTTAAGTTGTAAGGCTATCATGGAGTTGTAAGGTTATCGTGGAACTATGGGTTGCTACTATATATATTGTGTGTTTCGTGCTATTATTTGAAGATTGCTATGGGTTGTTCTTGCTTATTATTTGTGTATTGCTATGGGTTGCTACGAGCCCGAGTTGCTACACCTCAATCTCACCACACACACACCATCTTCAAAATATTGGCCAAATCATGGACATACAACTAGGAGCCCCATGCAAACCCACTACGGACATGTCACTAGGAAATGCAAACTAATTTACTTCATGCAACTCATTTAGTTGATGGAACCGTAGACATGCATAAAAACAATTAACATTTGGTTTTATTGCATCAAAAAATGATCCATCACAAAATTTAGTGCAAGAAAAAGGCCAAAGTAAAAATAAGTAACATTTTATTTGCTGAAGTTAGAGGTGGGCTGGTGCCGCTACGTGGGTGGGCTGGTGCCCCTACGCGGGCGGGCTGGTCTCTATTTTGGGCATGGTTATTTTCTCAGGGCCCATTTTCTCACGGCCCAACATCTATTCGGCAGCCCAGTTTTGTTTTTTTACTAGAAACTGAATTTGGGTGTGTACTCTGTTAACTGAAGAACAAAAACAGAGGAAACAGAGCATGAACACTGAATAGGGCCCCTGAGAATATCAGTACAATAATTCAAGCAAGTTTTGCTTCACACGAATTCAAGTTCATCTAACAAATGATCCCTGGCTAACTCAAACTACTGGGCACCCCTGAAACTAGCTGACTAACTAACTGAAACTATAACAAATTCTAGCGATTGATGAACATCAAGTAAAATAAACCCATAGCAATGACACAACCATAAAATGCTCCCGCCATCTTATTTGCTTGCTGCTTCAAATCGATCAGATGCTTTAGTTGCTTGCCGATTTTCTTCAATTCACACTTCAGTTCTGCACTATGCATCATCGGATCGGCTCTGTCCGCCAAATTTGGGGCTTGTTCCACGGCAAGCCGCCCCCCAAAATTGAGCTCTTGGGTTGG
Organism: Aegilops longissima; assembly: GCA_021605205.1. NCBI lineage: Eukaryota > Viridiplantae > Streptophyta > Magnoliopsida > Poales > Poaceae > Aegilops > Aegilops longissima. The sequence continues at coordinate 71,570,222 of CM038676.1, forward strand.
GGTTGATCCCTCCAATTTCAACCTTTCAACATATTCATCGAGCCACTCAAAATGCCCACATTTCTTCAGAACCTGAAAACAGGGGGCCGGCGGCGCATGAATCCTAGATCCACCACCCAGATCCACCGCCCTAATTCGAGGGAAAAAGAAAGAAATCGGGAGAAATTAGACCATAGAATTGGTCAAGAACACAGATCTAACCTGCCCCGGCTGTGGCTTGCTCAAACATTTCACAAACTCGCGCCCACGGTTGCCATTTTCTTCCCTCACACAAGTCAAACGCTTCAGAGGCTCCATGCGCGGGCAATCGGGGCATCTTGTCAACGGCAGTGGACCATACTGCGTCCATGATTGGCGGGTGGCCGAAGTCGAGCTAGACATCACTCGCCGGCGGCACGCTTCGTTGCCGGAGCAGAGGAAGAAGAAGGTGGGAAAGGAAAGGGGCAGGGCAAGCAATGGAGGGGGGCGGGCTGGCTCGGGCTCGTGGCTGGCTCGGGTCGGGGCACGCTGATGAGCACGGGCATGCTTTGTGTGGATAAGTTGTGGGTCCCACCCGCATGCGAGTAACTGGTGGGTCCCGCGTGTCATAACTCAAATCGCTAACCCCTCGTGTTTTTCATTTCACGGGTAAACAGAGCCATGTTGCATTGGAGCTATTTACACGCTCAAGTGTGTCGCATCACAGCCATTCAGTCGAACAACGTCGCACTCAAGCAAATTCACAACAAAAACGTCGCACAGGAGCTATTGGCCCCAAGCAGATAGGCAAACCATTCAAAGCATACTTGCGTATTGAACTGCGACTATATAAGTGAACGAGATCTACTACTGCTTCCACATGAGACTTGGATGGTAAGCTGCTTTCAGCTGATCAAAACTACGGGTTGCCACGGCTGCTTCAAGATTACACGGATCAGCGAGGAAGTGCATGCAAGCCTCCTTAAGCACGCGGCAACAATGCTGCTCAGCAAACGCCAGTGTGGCGCCGACCGAAAACATATTGATGTGCCCGCACAACGCCTCCTCGCAGATCAACTTCAGCCTGTCCAGCTTGTACCTGTCCGCCGCCACGAGCAGCGGCTTCGCCATCGTCGCCAACGTCTCTCGCTTCGCCATCTCTTCTGGCAGCGCGTCCGTGTAGATGAAGTGGAGCAGCGCCTTGAACACCCCGGCATCAGTTCCGTCCACACGTAAACTCGTCGCTGCAGGCGACCGCAGCAAATCAGCCTTGAAGATAGGAGACCCGGCGGCGAGCATCCACCTGTGCGCCGGGAAGGTCTCCCCGCCGACCTCGATCTCCACGTCCGCCCCCTCTTTGGAGTCCCAAAGGTCCTTCGTGAGTTGCCGGTGCTGGTCGGACGGCGGCACCATGGCCCCCGTGGATGCATGCCCGGTGCCATAGTCCATGATGCGCATGTCAAGGACGGTCACGTCGCAGAGGATGCACAAGCAGCCGTCCTTGAGGTGCTCCTCCTCGTCAAGGTCTTCGATCTTCATGAAGGCACCCCAGCCAAACGCATCGTGGTTCGAGAAGTTGTTCGCCTGGGTCTCAGTCTCACTCTCACTCTCACCATCGGTTTCATCCGATAATTGGGCATTACCCTTGGTCCACCACGATGGGTTTCCGGCGTGGTCGAGGATGCTCATGCAGTAATCAGCCGTGGCGTCACCGGTGCGGCCATGGCTGGCGTGCTCGAGGTAAAGGGAGATGTAGCCTCGATATCCTACTTCGCCCCTCGGGTAGCACTTGATGCGCCAGTCGTGGCCGCCCGCGCCGAACGTGCCTGATTTGATCACCGTGCCATTGCCGACCATCTTCTGGATGCGCTTGTACTGGTCGATCCTGAACAGGTAGGAGCCCGTCACCGGCCTCGTGATGAGGGTGCCAGCGGAGAGATGGTGCCGGCCGGCGGTGCGGAGGGCAGATACGAGCGCCGACATTGACATGATTGAAATATCGAGGAGACGATCGGCGCAGCTGCAGGTTGTCTATGATTGATTGCAAAACGATCCGGTGGGATTTTATCAGGGGTTTTGAAGTTATTTTCCTTGTAAAGGATATCCAATATTATGCAAAGAAACAGACTTGCTGATCCAGCGGGATTTTATCGTTGTGTTCGTTTGGATTTTCTAAATCAATTATTAGTTTCCAAGTCCTCCTCATTCGTTAACCTGTTTTTCTTTTTTTGTTTACCAAAATCTCTCCTTCCATTCTCATCTGAAATGATCACGTCTTAATCCCACACACTCCACATATATGGTCCGACTGAGATTGATTCTGTTGATCGTCCCTTGATCGTCCCTTGCATACACTACTGGAATTTTCACGTACGCCGTGTGTAATGCTCTTCGCCGAGTGCTAAAACACGGACACTCGGCAAAGCAAACTTGATGTGGTCCCACATGTCCGGAGCTAACGGATTGTTATCCGTTAGCTGCTTTATTTTGCCGAGATGGGTTGTTTAGCTCTCGGCAAATTGTCGAAGAGGTGTACGCCGGGTGGCTTTTGCCGAAGGTGACACTCGGCAAAGCAGTGGCGGTGCCAGGATTCAAACCTTGTGATGTCAAGATTTACTAAAAAATGAATAAACATGAAAAAGAGCAAATGTTATTACCGACATATTTATGGTAACAATCCTTTATGTTTGTGCATATTTTGACATGTATGCAGAATAGCATCGTGCTAATAGATTGGATTACATTGGTTTCATAATAAATATGATAAGATAATGATACAAGAAATCACCGCCCATTTATTCCGCAAAACATATTAATGTATTTTATTATGCGGAAAATGCTATCTCAACTACTACCGTTGCAACCGGCAAAATCACTGCTAGCTTACCAATACATATACTAGAGGAAAATTATTACTGAAGACCCGAGATATTTATTCATTTTCAAATGAAGGTCTGTCAAAACAAGATATTGCTAAGGAAAACGACATATGAAATTCTTAATAAAGAACCAACCTTTTAGTTCCTGATATTGGCCGTGAGAAAAGAAATTTGGAAGAGAAGGGAGAAAGAACTTACAAATGAAAGGAGAAGGGCTTCGTCTTGGTGTTGGTTTTGTTGTCGTCGTACGATGGGCATCACGTCGCTCGTGGATCGTGTGAGGCAAACAAACGATGGACAGTGCGTCACATCGCTCGCGGCTCGCTGGAGATCGACATGCCGGAGGCCCAGTTGAAAGATTGCATCTGAAACTTTTCTATTTTGGTGAGGCTCTTACACTGGAAGCAGAAAACTGTAAAAGTGGAAAAGTTTGAACTGTAGATTTAGAATCACAGGATTTCAGGGATCAGCCGATCAGGGAAGTTATTAGGATTGCCTTTTTTTCCCAGCCAAAGGTTACCCCAGAGGCCCAAACATATGACAAGTGGGACTTTGTATTCAACTTTCATAATTTGCCTGCTCAGCGGTGGTGTACGCACACATAGCAGTCTGCTATGTCTTGACTTGCTAATTTCCTGTGTAGTCAAGCGATTTCACGCTCGACTTGGACGCCCTTGGTTTGCACACTACCGAACTTCAGGAGCTCAAGGAGATCTTCACCGAAGAAGAGGTGTGGGAGGTGATTAAGGAGCTGCCGCCGGACCGGGCGCCAGGCCCGGATGATTTCACTGGTGCCTTCTACCAAAAGGCCTGGCCCATCATCAAGGGCGACATCATGGCCAGCATCCTGAAGCTGTACGTGGGAGATGGTACGGGTTTCACGAAATTAAACAGAGCTCTGATGGTTCTCATCCCTAAGCGTAGTGACGCGGAGGAGGTGGGAGATTACCGCCCGATAAGCTTGCCCCATAGCTTTGGCAAACTCTTCTCCAAAATGATGGCTGTTAGAATGAGGAAGAGGCTCCCTGAACTTGTCAACGCGAACCAGTCCACTTTCATTCATGGGAGAAGTTTACACGATAATTTCCTCTTGGTGAAGCAAATGGCGAGGAAGATGCACGCCTGCAAGACATCAACCGTCTTTCTGAAGCTTGATATATCACGGACATTCGACACCATTTCTTGGCCATTCCTGTTTGAAGTTCTGAGAGCTAAGGGGTTTGGCGATAACTTCAGGAAGTGGGTTGCGATCTTACTCCAGTCCGTGTCCTCTAGAGTCATTGTTAATGGAAATCAAGGTCTGAGGTTTGATCATGCTCGCGGGCTGCGCCAAGGTGACCCCAGCTCACCGCTTCTCTTTGTCATGGCGATGGATGTCCTCTCGGCCCTCATGTGTAAGGCTTCTGCAGTGGGGGTTCTGTCCTCCTTCAACGGTGTGATGGCAAGCCAGAGGCTCTCTCTTTTCACCGACGATGTCGTGCTTTTCGTGCGCCCCACGAAGCCGGATCTCATATGCATAAAAGAAGTTCTACATCTCTTTGGGCACGCTTCCGGCCTTCGAGTGAACTATCATAAGACATCGGCAATTTTGATCCGAGGGCAGCAAGGAGATCCGGAGAGAGTGCAGCAGCTGTTCAACTGTCAAAATGGGCAGTTCCCTTGCAAGTACTTAGGGCTACAACTCATCATCCACAAGCTCTCCAAGGCGCAATGGCAGCTAATGCTGGACCAGGTCAAGAACTTCTTCCCATCTTGGCAGTGATGCATGATTCAGAGACCCGGGAGACTTGTGCTCGTCAACAGCACTATCGCGGACCGCCCCATTCATCATTTTCTAGTCATGAAAGCGCCTCAATGGGATCTCGAAGAAGTGGATAAATGGATGTGTGCTTTTTTCTGGGCTGGGAAGGAGGAGGTAAATGGCGGGCAGTGCTTGGTTGCTTGGCACACCATCTGCAGACCTAAGCCTTTCGGTGGGCTGGGAGTCAAGAACTTGAGGACCCAAGGCTTGGCCATGCGCGTTCGCTGGGAGTGGCTTAGGAGGACAGATCCCCTGAGGCCTTGGCAAGGCTTACATCTCATGGTGGACAAGGAGGCCAAGGCGGTGTTCGACATTCTGGTCCACGTTAAGGTTGGAGAGGGCAGCAAGATTTTCTTCTGGACGGACAGATGGATTCACGGGTTTGCGACGAAAGATATCGCCCCTTTGATCGCCGGCATGGTGGACAAGCTGACGAAGAGAAAGAGAACGGTCCGGGAGGCGCTTTTCGAGGACTCTTGGGTCAATGACATCGCGGGCGAGCTATCCTTCACGGCTCACATGCAGCTCATTCACTTGCAGCATGCCTTGGCGACGATCCAAAGAAATGCTTCGGATGATGACGTGTTCTACTGGCCCTGGAGTGCCTCGGGTTCTTATAGCGCCAAATCCACCTATAGTATGCTATGCTAGGGCATGACTCGGTTCGTCGCCGCCCAATGCATATGGAGGAGTTGGGCGCCTCTCAAGTGCAAAATCTTTGCGTGGCTTGCCTCTCAATACCGGTTATGGACTTCTGACCGACGTGCGAGGCATGGTCCCCAGAATACGACCTCAGCTTGCTACACTTGTTGCCAAGAGGAGGATACAATAGATCATATCCTCGCTAGATGCGTCTACGCGAGGCAAGTTTGGAGTGGTTTCTTCCAGTTGCTTCAAATCAACATTCAAATTCCAACTTCAGAGGATACTTTCATGGAGTGGTGGGACAAGGCGAGGAAGTCCTTCCATGGAAAGCTCAAGAGAGGTTTTGATTCGCTTGTCATCTTGACCGCGTGGCATTTATGGAAGCAGAGGAACGCTCGGGTGTGCAACCGCAATGATCAAGTGCGCTCGGAGACCAACCTTGTCCATCTCATCCACGAAGAGATCAAGCTTTGGAAGAAGGTAGGCATAGGAGTTGAGGAGTTAGATCATTTCGTGAGAGAGTAGGCTTTTGTTGTTTCTAGGAGTCGGAGTCCGTGTAGGCATTCTTGTCTAAGCGCGATGTCTTGTACAGCTTTTTCTCCCCTTCTATAAAGATAAGGTACACATTTGGCGTACTCTCGAAAAAAAGAAACAAAAGCCCAAACAAATAGGGCCTTAGTCCTGGACGGTTCCTAGCTCTTGACTGAGGTGCCTTAGGCCCTGTTCGGAGGTACTCCGCTCTACAGCTCCACTCCCGAAGCTGGTGGAGTTGTAGTTGAAATTTGCGGAGCGCCAGTTTACTGGCTCCGCAGCTCTCCGGAGCTGGTAGGATTCCGAACGGCCCCTTAGTGTGAGCGCACACTACTGGTGCAGTGACGCGTACACACATAGTCCATCACTATCTTTGTCCTTCCTCGTCCTGCTCACCGTTGCGGCCGCCGATACAAGGGAGGTCCCCGGCAGCCTGATCCCTTTCTTCTACGTTGACGAAACTAGTGCATTAGCCGTTGTCACCGGTCACCTTGGACAACCACTTTTGCGTGTAGTCCTACTTGCAGGTCCTTGGCTTCGGTCTCCGTGTGGCATCGAAAGTTGGCAACAAGGCCCACACGTTGCTCACATTATGGAGATCATGCTTGTGAATGGTGGTTCTCGAGCCGATGTTTGTTCCCCATCTCATTATCTCTCTATGAGCAGCTTAGCAAAATTTTCCATAGAAAAGGTCGTCCTCCAGCTTTAAATTAGTGAAGTCATTAGGGCAACTAAACACTACCTCACAAATTTATTCCGGCATCCATCCGCGGACAAGGGACCAATCCACATGCATGAATGAGAGAGAGGACCACCCAACGCAGCACCAATACATCCGACCCCAATTATTTGAAGGTCTGCACGTTCAAATATCCGCGTATATAGTGTAAAATTGTTCAAATGTTCAAATGCAGCAGTAGTTCTGATTAAAAAAGTTCAAATACTACATTCCAACATTGTTGTCCCCTTAACCGCCCACACATACTCAATCAGATTTCCTTCAGTTGCTCGTGAGTTGCTCGATGCCGAATTTGTTGATGCATTTGAACAAACTCTTCAAATGCGGCCAGATTTTGGTCGGGACGTTCGATAGGATCACCCATGTTCTCAAACTCAAGACATGCGGCAGCATCCTCACCCTCATCCTCCACGATCATGTTGTGCATGATCAAAAAACAAGTCATCACTTTGCACAAGGTCTCCGGAACCCGTTGTCTAGCAGGTCCACGAACAACTGCAAAACGTGCTCGAAGAACTCCAAATGCCAACATCCTTTCTAGCTGCTTCTTGTCTTTGGGCAACGTGAGCCTTTTTCCGATGAACTGGGTTAGAGATGTCGCTGACAAAGGTAGCCCACGCAGGATAGATATTGATACGTCTCCAACGTATCTATAATTTTTTATTGTTCCATGCTATTATATTATCTGTTTTGGATGTTTAATGGGCTTTACAATGCACTTTTACATTATTTTTGGTACTAACCTATTAACCGAAGGCCCAGTGCAAATTGTTGTCTTTTTGCCTATTTCAGTGTTTCGCAGAAAGGGAATATCAAACGGAATCCAAACGGAATGAAACCTTCGCGAGGATCGTTTTTGGTACAAACGCAATCCAGGAGACTTGGAGTGGACGACAAGGAAGCAACAAGGAAGACACGAGGCAGGAGGGCGCGCCCCCACCCTCGTGGGCCCCTCATGGCTCCACCGACCTACTTCCTTCGCCTATACCCTGAAAACATCTAGGAGCACCACGAAACCCTATTTCCACCGCCGCAACCTTCTGTACCCGTGAGATCCCATCTTGGGGCCTTTCCGACGCTCCGCCGGAGGGGGAATCGATCATGGAGGGCTTCTACATCATCACCATAGCCTTTCCGATGATGTGTGAGTAGTTTACCACGGACCTTCGAGTCCATAGTTATTAGCTAGATGACTTCCTCTCTCTCTTTGGATCTCAATACAAAGTTCTCCTCGATTCTCTTGGAGATTTATTCAATGTAATTCTTTTGCGGTGTGTTTATCGAGATCCGATGAATTGTGGGTTTATGATCAAGATTATCTATGAACAATATTTGATTCTTCTCTGAATTCTTTTATGCATGATTTAAATATCTTTGCAAGTCTCTTCGAATTATCAGTTTGGTTTGGCCTACTAGATTGATCTTCCTTGCAATGGGAGAAGTGCTTAGCTTTGGATTCAATCTTGCGGTGTCCTTTCCCAGTGACAGCAGGGGCAGTAAGGCATGTATTGTATTGTTTTCATCGAGGATAAAAAGATGGGGTTTATATCATATTGCTTGAGATTATCCCTCTACATCCTGTCATCTTGCCTAATGCATTACTTTGTTCTTATGAACTTAATACTCTAGATGCATGCTGGATAGCGGTCGATGTGTGGAGTAATAGTAGTAGATGCAGAATTGTTTCGCTCTACTTGTCACGAACATGATGCCTATATACATGATCATGCCTAGATATTCTCATAACTATGCGCTTTTCTATCAATTTCTCGACAGTAATTTGTTCACCCACCGTAAATTATGCTATCTTGAGAGAAGCCAATAGTGAAACCTATGGCCCCGGGTCTATCTTCCATCATATTATTTTCCTATCAACTTGCTATTTCTGCTGCCTTTTATTTTGCAATCTATACAACAAAAGTACCAAAAATATTTTATCTTATTATCTCTATCAGATCTCACTTTTGCAAGTGGCCGTGAAGGGATTGACAACCCCTTTATCACGTTGGTTGCAAGGTTCTTGATTGTTTGTGCAGGTATGAGGGACTTACGTGTAGTCTCCTACTGGATTGATACCTTGGTTCTCAAAAACTGAGGAAAATACTTACGCTACTTTGCTGCATCACCCTTTCCTCTTCAAGAGAAAACAAACGCATGTTCAAGAGGTAGCGAGAAGGATTTCTGGCGCCGTTGCTGGGGAGATCTACGCCAAGTCAAGACATACCAAGTACCCATTGAGGGAGTCCTGGATTAGGAGGTATCCGGATGGCCGGACTGTATGCAACGTCCGGACTATTGAAGCGTGAAGATACAAGACTCAAGACTTCGACCCGTGTCGGATGGGACTTTCCTTGGCGTGGAAGGCAAGCTTGGCGATCCGGATATTATATTTCCTTCCTTGTAACCGACTCCATGTAAACCCTAGCCCTCTCCGGTGTCTATATAAAACAGAGAGGTTAGTCCTTAGAAGGCCGATCATAATTACAATCATACCATCATAGGCTAGCTTCTAGGGTTTAGCCTCTACGATCTTGTGGTAGATCTACTCTTGTACCACCCATATCTTCAATATTAATCAAGCAGGAAGTAGGGTTTTACCTCCATCGAGAGGGCCGAACCTGGGTAAACATCGTGTCCCTTGCTTCTGTTACAATCAGCCTAGACGCATGATCGGGACCCCTACCGAGATCCGCCGGTTTGACACCGACATTGGTGCTTTCATTGAGAGTTCCTCCGTGTCGTCGCTCTGAGGCTCGATGGCTCCTCCAGTCATCATCAACAACACGATCCCGGTGAGACCTTTCTCCCGGACAGATCTTCGTGTTGGCGGCGGCATACCGAGGGCCAACTCGCTGGCCATCCGAGCGGATCGATAGCTACGCCCCTGGCCAACAGATCAGGTTCGGAAACCTGAAATACACGACGGACATTCACGGAGACTTGATCTTCGATGGATTCGGGACTATGCCAGGAGCGCTGGACAGTCACGACGAGCACGGCTTAGACCTGCTGTCGGACAAAGCTCGGGGTATCACCCCCGTAGTAGCCCCGGACCTAAATCCGGAGCAGGCTGCTCTGCCTAAGGAAGGAGGAATGGATCCCGCCCCGCAGGTCACACACTCATCGGCGGTGGAGCCGAACACGGGTCTTACCTCTGTGGTGACCTATGACTCTGGACCCCTGGATTTGTATCCGGACGTGGGTGCCAGTCCGCGCACTCCCGAGCCAGCCGAGCCAGGTTGGGCTCCGGTAATGGAGTTCGCCGCTGCGGATATCTTCCAGCACTCGCCCTTTGGCGACATGCTGGACTCATTAAAGTCTCTCTCTTTGTCAGGAGGCTCGTGGCCGAACTATGTCCGGCTCGAGTGGGAGGCAGGCGATGAAGGAATTCGTTGCCCACCCACCACCCACTTCATTGCCACGGTCGATGATTTAACCGACGTACTGGACTTCGAATCCGAAGACATCGATGGTATGGACGATGATGCAGTAGAAGAACATGAACAACCGCTCACTGGGCGGTGGACAGCCACCTCTTCTTATGATATATATATGGTGGACACTTCGAAGGAAACAAATGGCGATGAGGCAACGGAGGATAAAACCTCAGGGGAAAAAGCAAAGAATGGGCGTTGTCGGCACCACTCCAAGCCCCGCCACAGCAATACCAGCCCAGGTGACGAAAACAATCCGAATGGTGCCGAAGAAGAATACAACCCTGATCAGCCCGCCTTCGAGCAGGCCGAACAGCAGGATGAGCAGGTCAGCCCAGAAGAACAGGCGACGGACGAATACCCGGAGGAGGACAACTACATGCCCCCCTCCGAAGACGAGATTAGCCTCGGCGACGACGAGTTCGGCATGCCTGAGGATCCCGTAGAGCAGGAGCGTTTCAAGCATCGGCTTATAGCCACTGCGAGGAGCCTGAAAAAGAAGAAGCAGCAACTCTAAGCTGATCAAGACCTGCTCACAAATAGATGGACTGAAGTCCTGGCAGCCGAGGAATACGGACTCGAGCGCCATACGACTGACCGGCCACCTCGTGGCCGGGATAAAATGGCATATCAGTCCGCATACCAGCCAACACCCCCACGCCAACATACTACGGCCCCGGGGCAACAAAACAGGACAGCCAAGATCGATCTATGGATCGCGGGGGCGTGCCTCGGCACGCAACGACAACCGTCACGCCGGATACACCTTCAACAAGTCCGGCCAGGCCGAACATAGCCACCCAGAGCAATTCAACCTGCGTAGCCACATAGCCCGGCACAGAGGCGCCGCACACCCCTCTCGCTTCGCGGCGAAGTAATGGATCATGAATTCCCAGAAGGGTTCAAACCCGTAAACATCGAATCATACGATGGCACAACAGACCCCGTAGTATGGATCGAAGATTTCCTTCTCCACATTCACTTGCCCCGCGGAGACGATCTGCATGCCATCAAGTATCTTCCCCTTAAGCTCAAAGGACCAGCCCGACACTGGCTAAACAGCCTGCCAGCAAATTCCATTGGCAGTTGGGAAAACCTAGAAGACGCATTCCTCGACAACTTCCAGGACACATACGTGCGACCACCGGACGCCGATGACTTGAGCCACATTACTCAACAGCCCGGAGAGTGAGCCAGGAAATTCTGGACTCGGTTCCTAACTAAAAAGAACCAAATAGTCGACTGTCCGGACGCCGAAGCCCTGGCGGCTTTTAAGCACAATATCCGTGACGAGTGGCTCACTCGACACCTCGGCCAGGAAAAACCCAAGTCCATGGCAGCTCTCACAACACTAATGACCCGCTTTTGCGCGGGCGAGGACAGCTGGTTGGCTCGTAGCAGCACTACGCCACATTCTGGCACTACGGATGGCCGCGACAATAATGGCAAGCCACGGCGTAACAGACATAAGCGACGGAACAACGGCGACAGCACTGAAGACACGGCAATCAATGCCGGATTCAGCGGATCCAAGCCCGGCCAGCGGAAGAAGCCGTTCAAAAGAAATAATCGGGACCGCCCGATCTGGACCGTGATATCGGCGCTTCGTGCCAAATTCATGGCACCCCGGACAAGCCAGCCAACCACACCAATAGAGATTGCTGGGTATTCAAACAGGCCGGCAAGATAAACGCCAAAGACAAAGACAAGGGGCTACACAGCGACGATGACGAGGAGCCCCGACGACCGAACACAGGGGGACAGAAGAAATTCCCCCCCCCCCACAGGTGAAAACGGTCAACATGATTTACGCCACGCACATCCCCAAGCGGGAACGAAAGCGGGCACTACAAGACGTCTATGCGATGGAGCCAGTCGCCCCCAAATTCAACCCATGGTCAGCTTGTCCGATCACCTTTGATCGTAGGGATCACCCTACTAGCATCCGTCACGGCGGCTCGGCCGCATTGGTCCTAGACCCAATCATCGACGGGTTCCACCTCACGTGCGTCCTTATGGACGGTGGCAGCATCCTGAACCTGCTTTATCAGGACACAGTGCGCAAAATGGGCATTGAACCTTCAAGGATCAAGGCCACCAAAACCACCTTTAAAGGTGTGATTCCTAGAGTAGAGGCCCGTTGCACGGGCTCTATAACATTGGAAGTGGTCTCCGGATCTCCGGATAACTTCCGAAGCGAAGAATTAATCTTCGATATCGTCCCTTTCCGTAGTGGTTACCACGCACTGCTCGGACGAACCACATTCGCTAGATTCAATGCGGTACCCCACTACGCATACCTCAAGCTCAAGATGCCAGGACCACGCGGGGTCATAACAGTGAACGGAAATATGGACCGCTCTCTCCAAACAGAAGAACATACTGCAGCCCCCGCGGCGGAAGTACAATGCGGCCTCCTCCGGCAAACCAATCCGACAACAACTTCAAGCACCGTTAAGAGAGTCCGGAGCACCCCGCAACAGGATCATCAGGCATGCCCAAAGCGCGACTAGCAGCCCGGCCTCCGCTTAAGCCCCATCAAAGCAGCATTCGTGCCACGCGTACACAATTACGCACTTAAGATACCATGGGCGTAGGCGGTGGCGCAACAACGACTCAGTCAACAGTGCGGGATAACCGCCTCATACCTTCATAACCCGTCCTTCTTCTTTTTCAGGACATTGCTTTAGAGCAGCCTCTCCAGAAAAGCCGAATTGCCGGACTTACATAGGAGAGAAAACCAAGGAGGCAATAGGCTTCGCGCACAGAAGGAAACACCTAGGTGGAATCTATTTACGATCGTTATACCTGATTTATATATCCATACGCGGCCTGCCCCTGGATAGGACATGTTAAATAGTCCTATTTATCTCCGCTTAATGCATTCATTGTAAACATACGCTTAAACGTATTTTCATCAATGGGAGATTATATAGCATCAGCTCATTATTCTTATTTGAACATTTCTCTTACAAATGTCTCTTTCATATTGCATCCGTACACTTTGATACGGTCCGTTTTCCAGGTGCTTCCTATGGTGCCCCGTTCTACGGCAACTAAAGTCCGAACACTTTAAACAGTGCGGCACCCCGAACTTATAGCACTATATGCATCAGCTCCGAATCATGTCTTGGGTCTACAGTTGGGTTAGCCTGGCTCCCTTGTTTTGGTACCTTACATTCTGTTATATCGGCTAAGGTAGCGCAGGGAGAACTACTTCGATTGTGTCTCGGTTCTTTCGGGCAAGCACCTCAGTAGAGAAAGCTGAAAACTGATCGGCATGATGTGGCGAGAGCTGGTCGCTGTTCGAGAGGTCTTAAAATCCTTAAAGATTTTTTCCGCTTTAGGCGATGAGTCGGCCTTGTCTGATTTAGGCGTATATAGCGCCCCAATTCGGCCCTCCGAATTCTAGGGGCTTCGCCGAAATTTAAAATTATAGACTTCTATGGCTAAGTGAAAGTTATAAAGCCGCATAGTCCGATTGCCTTGTTCGCTGCTGTCACATCCCTAGCTTTACCTTGGCCTTGGTCTAGCTTGGTTGTTGCATCATGTTTAAATTCCAATGAAATTTGAATTGAGGAATTTTCAAAGCCTCAGAATCCTTTAAAAAATGATCAAGATAAAATTTCTTCAAATAAGTCCAAGAAAATGTTCCTGTTATCCTCTGGAAATATTGGCAAGAGGTAAAATCCAAACCAATATTTTTGGTGTCTCAGAAACATTTATTATGGGCATTTGAATTAAATCAATAGCTATTTGAATTGGATTTATATCTACTATTAATAAATATAGGGCCAATAATTCTGAAATATTTTGTGGAGCTTTGGTTTAATTCTTTTAGCTTCTAAAAATATTATCAGAAGCAACAAATTGAATTGGTTTCAAAACCAAATTCAAAACAAACCTGCAAAATAGAAATGTAATGAATTAGAGAGAGAGAGAGAGAGAGAGAGAGAGGAAAAACCCACCTGACACTTACCGCAGCCCAGCTGGCCGGCCCAGCCCACCAGGGGCTCCTCCCTGTCGTCTTCCCCTTTGCGGGAGGAGGACGAGCGTGGCGGGGCGGCTTGAGCACGCGTCTGCCACCTCCTGCTTGCTTGCGGCTGCTGGAGTCGGCCCCGAGCGCCACGTGCATCGCCTGACCCTCCCCTGGACCTCTCTCACTCTCCCTCGGATTCCTCCCCCTTCTCTGCTCTCTCCCCGCACGCGCCCGAGCGGAGCTAGTCGCCGCCGTTCGCCATAGCCGCAGCCACCAGCCCTCCCTTGTCCTGCCGCCAGGTCCAGAAGCTCCGCCGTGTCGCCCTCAACCTCCTCGCTGAGTCAGGCTTCATCGGAGGCCCTGCAACACCGTCCCCGACGTCTTCTTCAACCTCGGTGCCCGGAGATCCTCGTCGTTGATTCGCTGCCCACCGGCCGTCCCCGCGCCTGCCGAGCCCACCATCAGCCTCGTTGTGAGCTCCGACACCTTTTCCCCTCCTCCCCGCGCTCGTTCCCGCACTCTGGCCGCCCTTTTCACCGGAGCCGTGAGCTCCTCGCCACCGGCGATGATGCAGATGAGACCAGAGCCACCGCAGCTCACTCCCGAGCACGGCAACATGTTCCACACCTCACCAGGAGCACGTAGAACCCACCAGCTCCCCCTCCCATGCACCACAACGCCAAACCCGCAGGTGCCCGAACTCCGGCTGCCGCGGAAATGCTCGCCGCCGTCAACTCCGGCCATCCCAGCTGCTGCCGCCACCACCACTAGATGCGCGAGTCTCCTTGCTCGCTGTAACCGCAAACCACGAGCAAAACGCTGCTCTGTAGCGCCGTCCCGAGCAACGCCGGCGAGCCACCGCCACGGGATGTGATCACCGCGGTGAACGCCGTCACGACGTGGGCGCGGGTTAGGTAAGCACTAATCACACCCCATTTAATCGATGAGGGTCCCACCGGGTTAATTAACTGGCTAACAAAATACTTAGTATTAATTTAACAGGATGGACCCCACCCATTAGCTTGACCTTGCCACGTCACCCGTTGACCGGCCCCACACATCATAGTTGACCTGCTGACGTGTCTGTTAACCGAGCCCCACCTGTCAGCGACACTAACCAGCCCTGTTCACTCACCAGTGGACCCCCCTTTGGTCGAGTTTGACTGAACGGTTACATTGACTCTTGAGGTCAAGATGCCTTAATCGACGTTGATGATGCAATTTTCTGGATTTATTCATAATCAGAAAATGTTCTAAACATCTAAAAATAATAGTAAATCAACCGTAACTCCAAATGAGATAAATTATATAAGAAAAATGATCATAAAAATCCAATCTATCCATCTGTACCATTTTCATGCATGTTAGAACACCTTAACCTTGCTGTTTAGGTGAAACAAGTTAATGCACTAATATGACCTCTTAAAATGGGTTTGCATTTGAATCTTTGGTTCAAATGGACTCATCTCAATTTGTTCTAACTTGCATTAGCCCAAAACACATTCATATTGCCATGTCATAGCATGTATCATATTGTGCATTGCATTGATCATGTTTCTTCTCTGTTTGCCGGTGTTGTTCCCCCTCGGTAGACGTTGTACCGACGTTGTGCTCATTGACACTAATGAAGACTCAATGCTATCTTCAGAAGTGCCAGGCAAGCAAAACCCCCTTGTTCATTCCGATACAATCCCACTCTCTCGCTCCTGCTCTCTTTTAGTGCATTAGGACAACAACGATTCATCTGTTACTTGCTGCATGTAGCTGAACCCTTTATCCTCTACATGACTGTCATTCCACGGTAAATAGATGAAACCCACTAGCATGAGTAGGAGTTGTTTTAGCCCTGTTGTGCCTACTCATTCATGCTTGTTTGTCATGCCTACTACTGCTTAGAGTTGAGTCAGGTCTGATTCATCGAGGATGAATTAGAGGTGTGTGAACATGTCCTACTGTTGAGAGCTAAGTGTGTGAAGACGATTTGGTAAAGGTAGCGGTGAGAGGCCATGTAGGAGTACATGGTGGGTTTTCTCATTGCAGCCGTCCTCAGGAACTGAGTTCTGTGTTTGTGATCCATGAAACAGTTACTACCACACATTGGGCTCCGGGCACTCCAAGCTCTCTCGACTTATTAATCAACTTGATCTCTGTCCAGGAGTTGCAACTAGTTTATGGTGTTTGTAGGATATGTGTTGGAGGCCGTGCGTAGCGCTGACCCTAGGGGTGGGCTATGATGCGGTAGATACACCGTGGCCGGGTGTACCGAGCGCCCGTTTGGTGTCTCGGGAACCCTGCACACATCGTTTGGGGCCGTGAGCGACACCCCGGCCGGATCTCCTCGTAGATGGAACCCGAATAGGCGATAAACCTGGATTAGAGACTTGTGTGGTTAGTCAGGTCGTGGCCGACTCCCTCGCCAGGCTTCCGCTTGAAGGTTGCCGAGATACACGACGTGTACATGGTGGTAAGTGGCGAGAGCGTGTGTGAAGAAGTACACCCCTACAGGGTTAACATCATCTATTCGAATAGCCGTGTCCGTGGTAAAGGACTTCTGGGTTGCCTGTACAGTTCATAGACAAGTGAAAGTGGATACTCTAAAATGCGCAAGATAAGAGTGAGTGCTATGGATGGCGTTCTCGTAGGGAGACGGGAGCGGATCCATAGTGGTGTATTGATATGGTGAATATGTGGACTCGTGTGCGCCACCTCAAAAGAGTTACTTGCAGTCGTAGTTCAGGATAGCCACCGAGTCAAAGCTGGCTTGCTGCAGTCAAACTCCACCACCCCCCTTTGTTGATAATGATGCATATGTAGCTAGTTCTGATGTAAGTCTTGCTGGGTACATTTGTACTCATGTTTGCCTATTTTATGTTTTGCAGAGAGATGTCAGTCTCGCTAGTAGTTCCGTGTGGACTTCGACGTTTAGCTTGATACCTCAGCTACGATCTTGTGCCCTCGGCAGGATCTGGTAGTTAGTTAGGCTTATCAGCCTTTTTAATTTGTAGATGTCTGTACTTAGACATGTTAAGCTTTCGCTTGTGCTTTGACTTGTATGCTCTGAATGTTGGGTCATGAGACCCATATTTGTAATATCTCGCTCCTCGGAGCCTAATGAATAAATATTTGAGTCGTAGAGTTATGTTGTGATGCCATGTTGTATTTACACATATCGAGCATAATGTGTGTATGTTTGAAATGCTTGGTATGTGTGGGATAAGACAATCTAGTTGTTTATCCTTGGCAGCCTCTCTTATGGGGAAATGTAGTCTAGTGCTTCCTTGAGCCATAGTAGTCCGCTACAGCCGGGTTCACCGGAGTCCTGCTAGCCCAAAGACTACTGCTCGGAACACTTGGTGGCGGCATGTGTTTCACTTCGTTCATGTGTCTGTCCCTTTGGGGAAATGTCACGCGGTGACATCCGGAGTCCTGCCTAGCCTACTACAGCCCGGGTTCCCGGAGTCCTGTTAGCCCAGTGCTACAGCCCGGATTCACAAGCTGGTGACCGACATGCTCGATGTGATTCATGTATGCCTGTCCCCATGGGTTAGTGCTGCTTTGGGTTCACGACTAGCCATGTCAGCCCGGGTTCTCTGTCATATGGATGCTAGCGACACTATCATATACGTGAGCCAAAAGGCGCAGACGGTCCTGGGCCATGGTAAGGCGACACCCGTGGGAATACCGTGCGTGAGGCCGCAAAGTGATATGAGGTGTTACCGGCTAGATCGATGTGATTTGGAATCGGGGTCCTGACAGCTTTGGTATCAGAGCCTGACTGCCTGTAGGATTACCAAGCCAACCGGTCGAAGTTGTGTCTAGAAATGCTTTAGTTATATAAGGGAATTGATTGTGGAAGGGAACGTAAGGCTCTTTTTACTCCTTTACCTTATGCCCTTCTGATCTGAGTCATCCTCTTCTCTTCTATGGGTTTTAAGAACTAGGCTTCTCATCTATCTATCAGGATGACGTGTTACTAATCCATAGACCTTTAAGATTGTTGGTTTTAAGCCCAGTTCAGTTTCTACTACTCCCGTGTGTTCATAGTTGGTCTCTGAGTGGTTATGCCACCATTTTTGTAGGATGTCTCAAATCATTTTGAGCATTTACAGCCGTTATGCTATCCGAGTCATCCCAGGTTTCTAAAACAATTTGAAGCATTTGCAAAATCCCTTCCTCTCATTTTGATGTCCTTTGGGCCAGATTAACCACACTAATCGGTGAGTTGAGGTACTTTGTTGCCTTGACATATATGTTGGAGCTATTATTATGACCCTAGGCGTCTTATGAAACCATCTAGTAATCTAGCCATATTTTGTGTTCCCAGTGTGATGATTCTGGCCATCATTCTCGAAAGCATCCCATGATGCAATTTAGTTAGTAGGTATTCTACTCCTGGGTTCTTGACCCAAGATTCACTCTACTTACCTCGTGTTGATAGTTTTGCTCGTACCTTTAGGATATTAGTAACCTTTGCGATAGTCCTCGAGGTCCGTGGTATATTGTCACATCCCTAGCTTTACCTTGGCCTTGGTCTAGCTTGGTTGTTGCATCATGTTTAAATTCAAATGAAATTTGAATTGAGGAATTTTCATAAGCCTCAGAAAAACCACTAAAAATAACCAACATTTAAATCTCATCAAATGAGTCCAAGAAAATGTTCCTGTTATTCTCTGAAAATATTGGCATGAGATAAAACTCAAACCAATATTTTTGGAGTCACAGAAATAATTTATTTTGGGCCTTTGATTTAAATCAATAACGTATTTGGGTTGGAATTATTTCTGCTATATAAGAAATAATGTTCAAATATTTTTGTAAATTTGCATGTGGCCTTGGAATATCTCTCTGAGCTCACACAAAAATTTATAGAAAGTTTTAAAATGATTTAGTTCTCAAACTAAATCAAAACAAAATAACAGAAAATAAAAATAGGAAAAGAACAGAGGCTCACCTGACCTTACCTGGTGCCTTTTGGTTCGGCCCAGCTCAGCCCAGCCCACTGGCCCCGTTGCCAGTCATCTCCCACCTCTGCCACAAGGCAGAGGCGAGGCATGGCACGCGCCTGAGAGCCCCCCCGGCCACCTCCTGCTTCCACCTGGGAGCCCCGGGCCTTCTACCAGCGCCACAGAGACGCCCGAAGCCCCTGTTCCCTCTCCCTCACTCGCTGCTCTCTCTCCCCTCCTCTGGCTCTCTCCCCCTCTCTTCCCGAGCATCGCCGCCGCCGCCGCCCGCCATAGCCGTGCCCACCGAGCTCCCCTCGCCTCGCCGGCCCGCCCAGGAGAACCGCAGGGTCGTCTTCATCACCTGCGAGGAGCCACGCGACGCCGGACGCCCCGCATCGCTGGCTACCTCGTCTTCTTCCTCCTCTGCCGCCGGAGATCACCGGCGCCCGTCCGTCGTCCCCAACGCCTCCCCGAGACCACTAACCTGCTCAACGACCTCCCAGTGAGACCCGCTGCATTTCCCCTCTCTTTCCTGCATCTTCCCCGTCCTTTAGCCGTCACGTTCATCGAGACCGAGAACCACTGCCGCGCGGGCTCATTGCCGGCGCAACCCCGGTGACCTTTGAGTCATGGGCGTGCACCGTTGTGCTTGCCGCGACCCGTAGAGCCCCCCCAACACCTTAGCTCGCTCGTTTGGTAGCAGCAGCGCCGAGCCCGACAACACCCGAGCGCCGGCCGCCGCGAAGCTCGTCGCCGGTGGCTCTGCAGGCCACCCCAGGTCCATCCACCCCACCACTGGATGCGTCACTCCGCCAGCTCCCCGTAGATGCTCCCCGCGTGCCAAACCGGACACTGGAGCGAAATCCCGATGCCTCCGCCGCGGATTTGGTCGCCGGCGTTCACACGTCGGTGGCAATGACGTGGCACCGACATTAGGGGCTAATTACCAACTTAATTACCCCCTGACCGGCTGACGCATGGGCCCGATGCCCTTATTTTAACCACCGTTTATTTCCTTGTTAGTTTAAGTTAATCACAGTGGCCCCACGCATCGGCGTTGACCTCGCTGACGTGTCTGTTGACCCGGCCCCACCTGTCATTGACACTGAACAACCCTGTGTCACTGACGTGTGGCCCCCACAC